>JAWNNU010001659.1:0-1200000 GCA_035044585.1 Scaptomyza polygonia | reverse complement strand
ATAATTAAATAAGTTAACGCAATTAAAATTATATATATTTTCACCTCTCTCTTGATTGCACATATAGTTCCGCATCTCGCATTCGTTGCTAAACGTTATGTACTCCTCTTGGAAAAACTGGGCACAGACTGGCTCAAAGATTTGCGTGCACATTTTTTCACACGTCTCCTTGCAAATTTCCTTCTCTGTTTCAATCAGCTCCGATTTTTCTTCATTTTGACGAGCACACTGCTCTACCGTAAGTAAGCAACGATTGTGGAAAACGTGGCATCGCTCCTCATCGGTTGCCCAGACATACTCCTTCTTATCCGAGCATTTGTATTGCACATTACAATTGAACAGACTATCGCTAGCTTGAATTCCATCCAACATGAATAACATGAGAAACAGTGCGATAACTGGCTTAAACATTTTTGTGCTATGGCTTGGCATCTTTACTATATGTAGTTTGTTCCCTTAGTTGACTGTTCGTGCGAATGTCAGCCCGGTTTTATACGATTTTACATTAACTGAGGTCAGAAAGCTTTCCGGCATAGAGCGATTTTCGCTAGAACTGAGATAATGACTCAATTGTTGTGCTATTTGTATATTTTTTATTTGAATTTTGTTTTTTGTTCTAAAAACGAGATCTGAATAATAAATAAATTATTTATTAAAAGCTCGTGCATGTATTGTTAAACGTATTGAGCTTTTAATTAAACGTATTGAGCTTTTAATTAAACGTTATATTTGCCATTTCAGATTATTAGTTTTGCAATTAATCACAACCCTTTTGTTTTGTTCTGTTAAAAGAATCGTTTGAAATTATAATTTATTTTATTAAATTTATTTATATTTATGTTTTTGTATTATGAATTTGCTATGGAAATTTCAACTCTTAAGTTTTATATTATAATATGTCAAGATCGGGTCGCAAGATTGCCTATGAACGGTGGTGCGGTAAATGGGTGGAACATTTAGTAGGGAACGCTGGGGCGATTAGTGCCAGACTGGTTCGGGTGAGAAGAGCCATTTGGTTTTCTTGCAGCTCCAGGTGCTGGGCGCTGTGAAACTGGTGCTGATCCGGAGACTGCAGGACCATTAGCGGGGGCTGCAACAACAGTCGATCGCTGACTGCTTGCTGCACCTACAGCAGGTGCATAGCCCTTAGGACGATAGGTGGATGGACGTCTGCCTTTACCGCCAACACTTGATGCAGCCGCAGTCACAGTTGGTCGCTGTGCAGTTGGTGGAAAAACGACAGGTCCGTGTGCAGGAGCACCTTGACGACGACCACCCAGTCCTTTTGCTGGTCCAGAAACTTGAGGAGCAGAAGTGGCTGCAGGTCGGCCCACAGCTGGTGCTGAAACAGGAGCCGCTGGAATGGACGGACGGGATCCCACTGGTGCCAAGTATGATGATGACGAAGGATTAGCTGCAATTCCGCAAGCAAGGCAGCTTAAAAGGACAACAAAAATGACAGCCATTTCGGAAAGTGAAACAAAGTTGTATTATTGCTTAATTGGTTAAACTGTTGCTTGTTGACAACTGATGATTATTTTGGAGTAGCGTTAAGCTTTTATAGGAAGAATTTCTTTGAGAATCAACAAATATTTGAAAGTTATTGTAAAATCCGTTTTTGGGATATTACAGTCGGTTCCTGCCCTCTGAACTCAAGTGCGTTGTAATTTTTGAACTTTCGTGCACACTTAAAGTGCAACGAACTATGAATAAGAACAAAGCGTTCCACTTTTAAGTGGGCAATATCAGGTCATTGATATTAGGACTGACAGTATCAAAAACGTATCGCATCTAGAGAATGTATCAGATAAGGTTAAGTGCGCCTCAGTGTGAAAATCAGCTGTGGCAGTAAAATATACTGAAACTTGTGTGCTGTTTCAAAGTTCGAATATTTTAGAAAAAGCTAACCCAATTTATTGCAACTACATAAACCAAACCTGACCAGAGTTTTTACAGAACTATTTATACTATGTTTGCGATTTTCGTTCTGCAGCACATCCTGCATTCATCGATCCAAAAGAATCACGGCCACATAACATATCATTTCATGTCAAACTATTTAAAACTAAAGCAGGTTTAATTCATAAGCCATTTTATTAAATGTAACAATTTCCTAAGCTGCCATGAATGTGGAGGATTTATAATCTGTTAAGAAAGTCTCTACTTATTAACAGTGAACAATTCTCATTTAATGATACTAATTGGCTTCGAGAAAAATATCTTAGAATTAGTGCAAGGATGCTAGGTAAATACAAGAGCTTTTATTACATGTAAAAATGCTGAATGCATTTTACAAAACATGTATGTTCTTTTTATTCTAAAAATCTAAATTGCTTGAAGTCTTTAGCTCTCTTTACATCAGGGTGGCGTTCCTGACAAACTTCCTTGGACGCGATGGTCATATCTGTAAATGTTGTACATATTTATTTTTATTTAACATATTTTCGTAGCCTACGCGGCTTGCAATGACAACTTGCCAATTGTTATATACATTACAAAATTAAAAATTTAATAATCAAACACGCTTATAACACGCTAGATCAACGACATGTAAACAACTAAAACTCACATAAGAATACAAAACAACAAACAGCTGAATATGGTTGATATTGACAAACCGACAAATCATAGGGGATTTTTATTCTATATAAAAAGTGATATCATGAATTGTTCTATTACACAATGAGATCGACAAATATATGAACGTGACTTTTATTGTTATTTAACAAGTAACAACATAAAATAACGTTTATTTAACAATTTTTAAGCTTGCATTCTCTATGAATAACTCAGCTATATTGTTTTTTGCTAGTAAAATAATTATTTAAATGGTATTTTGTATTTTTGTCTCACGTGTTTTATTATACATATTTTAATTCTGTTCTGTTTAAAATCAACTTCAGACTTTATCGCTTTGCTTCAAAAGAAAAAAAAACCTGTTTCTAAAATTATCAATCCAAGAACGCTGCAAAAAAAGAGAAATAACATACTGTTAATATCTTACATATGTCAAAAAAATAAATTCCACTTACTTTCGCCGGTTTGGCAGGTATGCACAATCTTTGCGCATTGATTTGAGAAAATTCTTATCTGACTCTTGTAGGTGCCGGAGACTGGTTGATAATTCTGTGGGCAAAAACTGCTGCAATGCTTTTGGCACACTTCCTTCGTACTAAGAGCCAAAGCTGCAAGTAGCAAATGATGTTGACTTTCAGTATTTGTTAATGATCATTTAAAATTTAATAATTTACTACCTGGCTTGCGATGACAGTTCTCCTTATCAAAGAAACATTTGTTGCGGAAAACATTGCAGCCACCACCAAGTGCCCAAACAACATCCTCAGTATCGGGACACTTAGCCTAACAATCGGCATTAGCTTGGCTTAAGGCAAAGCCAATAACCAAACAAATTGTCAAATGGAACTTCATTTCAATACTAGATCAACAGCTAATTGCCGACTGAGAGCCGGTGGCATTAAATGATGAGATTATATTTATAGTAGCGTCCAGACTTCTATAAGTATTCGTTTGTGTTTGGTAAATATTAAGAGCTTTAAGCAATGGGCACCTTATCAGCTGTTCAAATCAACAGGTTTTATTCTCTCAAAAACAAAACATTAGAGCTATGAGCAGCGTGTGCGCTTAGAAATTAAAGCGTTCATGCCCAGTGATTTTTAATTATTTATTTTGCTAATCTTATAGCAAACAATATTGCTATGTTGTATATTGTTTGAAGCTAAGTGTGTGTTTTTTAAAATTAGTTCATTAAACAACTTACATACTTAATAAACAAAATAATATAAAACAATATTTTCTCTTTTTCTATTTTTAGTCCTCATCAATGACTGCATCAGCAAATCCTATACGCTTGGTATCCGCATCATAAACAGTATAAAAACGTGTCAAGAAGATATCGCCCAATACTAAGAAGTCGTTATCAACTGGAACAAAACCACTTGCACATATTGTTTCATCTTCAGTGTCCAATCTAATAAGATAATCTTCGGGTCTCAGTGGATATTGTTTGCCTCCAATATGGAACTTAACGTCTTTGAGTTCCTTGCTGTCACAGTTGACGACATAGCTGCCATTAGTGAAAACAGCTCCACTGGCCTTTTGCAAACCGCTGAACATGGTCCTTGGTGTAAGGATCAATGAGGTGCCCGTATCCAAAATGGCACTTTTTTTTTCACTTATTTTCTTACGGCCCACAAATATGCCCGACATTTCAAACCGCCAATAGCCAACCGAAGACACTGGAACAAAGTGAATTTCACCTGTATAACGGGTTCTATCGATATCTCCAAATAATATTTCGCCACCGTATAGCTCGCCGGCCATGCGACGCAGATAAACGGAGAACAGACAACGCTCCACGTTATGCCGCTGGCAGAAGAGCTCTAGAAACGGAGACGCGTTTTCCCAACCAATCTCTTTGAAGGCCAGGCCAACGATGCCATCAAAAGTTGTAGCCGCAAAAACCTGCTGATGATGCATTAGAATCTCGCCAAATATCAAGCCAGGCACCATAACATCACCAACCCGAATCGTATCCTTCGATAGATATCCACTTACATCACCATTTCCATAGGATAAAGAAAAGTTTTGTCCAACTTCCACATAGCTCTTCGACTTGTACGCCTTGTAGCGATTGTGGCTCTGGCAGGCAGTATTGTTTTCTGGACAATTGCTTGATGGCAGCCACGTATTTGCCGAGCCGGTATCAAAAAGAACTCGAAACAACTGAGGCGGTGTACCCATCCAAATACGACCATAATACTCCACATTCTCTCGATTCTCCAGCATCACAAGTTGCTTCTTGTGTGCAAAGAATTCCTCGTACAGTTGACTACTAATTGGTTTTTTCTGCACTTCCAATGGTACTCGCAGCACATGGTTCATGGCTATAGCATTCAAGAAAATCAGGAACTTGCAGCAAAAAAACACCCAAGTTTGTAGCATCTTGGCTGGAGTTTAAAATATAACTAAGCTAGTTTTTAACTGAAACTTATATTCGGTCGCGGTTTCATAATGAAACTACAGCTGTTGGCTGTAATTAGTCTATTAAACCAAAAATTAAAAAAAGTGTGCTACTAAAGAATATATACTAATACTTAATTTGTTTAAGTAGTAAAAGTTGTTAAAATTTGCGGTTTCAAAAAGTAATTAAAGAAAAATAGCTTTGATCGATAGTTACTATGAGAGAACTCAAGAACCAACCGATATAATATCTAAACATATATTATAGGTGCAAAGAAACTTTATTTTGTCACTGGCTCAAAGAAATTTTTAATTTTTAAAGAGGGCAACCAGGCGAAGATCTTCTGCATTCTCCCGAGCCAACTTGCTGCCAGTCTGTAAAATAAAATATATATAACTTTATGACGTCACTCGACATTTATAAAACTTACTTATTCCTTTGGTACACGCATTAACGCCCAACTGACAACTGTTGGAGAAGGTGCACTGCATCGGTCGACCACGTACTTGAGCTGCTCCACAAACGGGGCTATAAACTGCCGGGCAAATGGAAGGACAACGATCGGCGGCCATAATAAAGCCACAGCAGATAAGAATATTGATTAATGCAATACAGAACTTCATTGTGGCAGTAAGATTTAAAATAAACTAGTTGATATCGTTGACATTGTCTCGTTTATATACGAATAGCGACAAAACGTTGAGCACTGGTTTTCCCCTCTCTGAGAAGCTTTAGGTAATCAAACAATACAAACCCCTTACAAACAGATGTGAGAAAAATGTAAAAAAGTGAATCCCGTTTCAGATATGGGTAAAAAAAAATCAAAAAAGTGGCACTCTGATAAAAAACAATCAATTCTTTGAAGTGTAATTTCTGTGTACTTATTACACCTCGCTAACCAGATATTTATCTACTGGGTAACGGGGCAACTTGGCTAACCACGTGACCTTTAAGTGACTGCTTTAACAATGACTCTCGATCATTAATCATAGGCAGTCTTAAGTGATCTCGGTCTGGGCGTGCACGAAGCTCACATGCTGACGTTGTAAAGCATTTGAATTGCAATTATTATTCAATTCATTTCATGGCACGAATCGATTTGTTACACACCAAACAATTTAAATCAACAGTAAGAAATCGGTTGAAGTTCAGTTGGCTATGTTAACCATGTGGGTGTGGACCGTTTACCTGGCTATAAAGTTGTCTGGTGCCTATTATCTTAAAGAGCATGTCTCAATGAGTTCATCAGGTCTGAAAGTTCATTATCATCCCAAAAACTATGGTGCAACTGAGAAATCAAAAGCAAAAATCACAAAGATATTGCCTACTAAAATGAGTAGCAGACCCAAAAGGAAGTCAACAAGTTCGAAAACCCACTCGGGAATATGGGTAAAACTTAATAAAGTTTATTATGTATCCAGCAAAAAGAAAAAGAAAAATCACAAATATCATTATCTAGTGCTTAACAAAAAAACTGGACACCTTGTGAAAGTAGCATTCGTACACGGACTTAAAAACAAACAAAACAAAGTATCAAATTTCTAATTCAAAGATAAATATATTAAAACTAGCTTTAAGTAATACAATTGTGTTCAAATTTAATAATTTCACTCATATTTAAAGCAATAAACAATGGAAAAATTGGCATTCACTTGCCTGATCCGCGGGTGGGCGTCAAAGCCAAAGTCAGCTATGTCGCCGAGTTGATTGAGAGGAGATTTATTACCGCAGCACTTGAGTCTTCCAAATGTTGTTCCAAATCGAAGCAATTTCAAGCACCAAACTCAATTAAACGCAACAACAAAAAAGAAAGATTTTACTTTCGAAATGAGCGAAAATCATGGTTCCACAAAATATAAAACAACCAAAAAAAACCTGCATAACAACACCAAGTCTGGAGATGACTTTCAAAAATCGCACAGAGACAGGGCAATTGAAGAAGACATTTCTTAGTCATTTTCGGAGTGCTTACAACAAGTGGCCAATTGATGCCGAAACAGTCGCATAACTGGCTCCACAGGTAAACTGATCTGTTTTTGCTTTATCTCATCTCAACAGTCAGTTGCCTCCCAGCTGATCAAACTAATGTGTGCAAATTAAAATTTCATGCCAAATTATTTATAATTTCGTTAAGAAAATTCTGTTAAAGTTTTTGAAGTTCGAAGTTTGATGGCATCGTTGTTTAAGCAGATTTTTATAGTTTTTTTTATAACATTACACTGAAAATTTCAATAGTTTAACCCTTTGCATAACATTAGCTCATAGCATTATTCCCATCTTGATTATTTATTGAAAATTTAGTATTGTACCTTGCCTAAATGCTCGAAATAAAGTGAATAAAAATCGGATGAACATTGTATTATTATCATGAGATATATTTGTGCTAAGTATTATATCCTTATCATAGTTCAGTAGAAACTTCAAATTAATTAAGTTTTCATCAAATTTGATAAAACTAAGCTTTAGATAGTCTTACTTTGATACCCATAAATCGTTTTAAAGAGTTCCATTTAAACTCAGTTACAGTAAACATATTTAAAGTACCCATATGATATTCAAAATGAGAACATAAATAAACTTTTGACACATTTTCAAAATTAAATAATTTTTAATGCGATATTATTTCAATTAAGTACATAACATACTTAAAGTTTTTATACAAATATTTTATGTTTGTTTTATTATTAAATTAACCATCTGAGCACGTTTTCCAAAATGGAATCATTTATTTGCACAGCTGATAAATAGAAGATAAATAAAAATGTTATAAAAGAATTTAATTACGTTAACAAAAAGACAATTCACTATAAATGCCAGCTACAAATCATGCTATCATTTAGTTATCCAAGTGCAACATGTTGAAATTATCGCTTATTATCGTACTGCTCGGCGTTTTGATTTGCCCGAGTTCAACCCTTAAAATCAAGTGTCCGACAATTTGTAACAAACTTTCTCGTTGTAATCCGTATTATAAGGATTTGGTTTGGAGCATTGTGGGTGGCACTTGTCGTGTCTATCAGAATGGTTGCGTATTCGGATCGGAAAACTGTTCGCGATTAAATAGCTGTCATAGAGGTTTTTTTTAACCACAATTGATTGATTTAATTGGTTTTTGAATTCAATTTTATTTTTATAGAAATGTTGCAGACAACTCGTAGTAGATGCCTGAGCAGATGTAACGCCATTTGTCCATTTGGCGGCAGTGGAGTTTGTGCCGCATTTCCACAAACTAATCCAGATGGAAGCACAGAATTTAAGTATATAACTTTTCTGAATACCTGCCTTTTGAATCAGTATGCCTGCCAAAACGAGAAAGGTGGGTTAACATAATTATCACAGTTGTAAGACGTATTTAAAAAAAATCGGTTCTTGTTCTTACAGCTTATGTTGGTACCCCAACTGCAGGAGAGTGTACACAGCAATAGGACTTCTTCTGGATAACCGGAACCTAGTTATTATTTATAAGCAAATTTTCTTACTTACGTTTCAAAATATCCGGGCAAAGATAAGCAGCTGGCCTTAAAAAATGTTGCCAGCTTTGGAGTATTTTTGTACACTGTAAATATATTGACACAACTTTTGTAAGCAAATAAAGAATTCAAGCAAAAACGAAATATTATTGAATTTAAACTTCAGTGCAAAAATTGCCGCGTCGCAAACAGATACAATGAAACCGGGTATTAATTTTAATGGTAAACTTATTGTCATGCTGTTGTTAGCTCCAATTGGTATTATCTATGGACAAATGTTCACAGAATCAGGTGCGTCAATGCGTTGGAAATTCGAAAAATCCTATAAAATTTGGGTATTGAACAGTGGTCAAGAAGTGTCATGATGTTTGTCCCAGTGTCTATCGCGTGGTTTGTGCGCTGCATGAAAGATGTTTGCGTACTTTTGCCAACAGCTGTATAATGCGTATATATAACTGTAAATATCAGAAGGGTAAGTTAAGGACACACAAGATCTAACAAAGCTTTAATGAACTCTTTCGCCTAGACTATCGTATTATATCGCAAAGAGCCTGTGAGTTTGTTAGCAATGATGAGCTGCGAAAATTGGAGCTCTAGCGGCGAAGACTAAGCAACAGCTCAAATATCGATAGATGGCGCCACATGACAGCGCGCATGCGTTGCATGTAAAGATTTTTGTTATTCGGCTGTGGCTCATTAGTCGCCAGGATATAGAAATATGCTACTATTGCTGCTGTTCCTGCTGTGTTTTACGTGTGTTATTCTCTCTCTCTCTCTGGCTAAACTGTTGTATCGTCACGCCATTACTACTAAAATTTAAGCGAAAATTCATAGTTAAATTCAACTTTTGACTAGGTTTTGAATTACCTACAACAAAACTGTGCTAATATTTAAACCCTCTATGTGTGCTTGTAAAACTAAATGAAACAAAATTTTATAAATTTTCACCTTACGCTTACGACTTACACGACGACAACCAGCGCTATAGTGTAAAAATAATTAAGAAAATATAACAACAAAAAGTGTTCATAATACATATAAAACAAACGCAGACAACGACAAGAAAAACTGTGCCAAGACGAAGGCCAAACAAAGCTAAGAATAAGAATCAAGTGAAAACTTCCACGTTTTTTCCACTTAATACGCCAACAGCTATCCACTTGGCGAACTAAATACAGGTTAGTTCTATTTATCGCAGTCAGGCAATTGGCTATTGATTTGACATTTAATCTTCAGCCCGCATACAGTTGCAAAATTCCAGCAAATTGCGCATCATTTATGTATAACAATCAAGCGTCCGTTCATTGAAGCGTGTGGATGTATGTGCGATTCTCTATGTATGCGTGTGTGTGACTGTGTTGTGTGAAAATGTTCTCATGGCTGCTGGCAACAATTTCGAAGAAACCCATTTTAATCTGCCGCATAATGCATTAAGTACATATGCATTAGTATGTGTGTGTATTTTTGAAATTCTGAATAATTCTCGAGAAAATTACAAAAGAGTTGCGTGCATCAGTGAAGTTTCTAAGAAAAATGTACTGACGAGTATGTGAGTGTGTGTCTGTGCCCATAAGCGTAGTCGCAACCATGCAGACTTACAATGTTTGTGCGTATGTGTGTCTTATGCATATGTAAATGTGACGGAGTGCGACCCTGCCCCTGGATAACAATAGCCACACTTCAATGACCTCGACCTAGACCGGCTTGCCACCCACCCGCAAATTCTTGTTTTCTACTGCAATTTAAGCTGCGCATTTCACACGAATTTTCGCTTTGCCCCAGACTCAATGCAGTCTTGTTTTCTAGCTAAATTCGGAATCAAACGATGCCAAAAGGATTTACATGATTTAACTAAGCGAATGCTATGAAAATGTGATACAACCAATAAGAATTTACACTTATAGAGGGTTCAAACAGCTAAAATCCCACCAACCTAACATTTCTGGAATCTGGCGATTTTACTTTCTCGGAGGACTGCCGTTTGTTGCTTCGTGAATTGTGGGCGAATTCGATGTCATTCGGCTTGCTGGTTTCGCTACGACATGAGCTGCCGTAGCACAGCCAGCCCAGCCGTACTGTGTGTGTGAGCGCGATCGCTGAACGCAGTAGCTTCTTAAATTGGCAGCGATCGCGCTGGTTGGATTTTAGCTGTTGAACCCTCAAAAAGTGTAAATTCTTATTGATACAACAATATTAAAATTGATAAAAGATAACTTGTTAGTTACTTAGGACGAATTGTGGTATACCATTGTTACTCTTATACTCCATTTATTTAAAGTCATATTCAAAAAGATAAAGCATAGTTTTAGGCTGCAACATCTGTGGCGCCGTCTTTATTTCAAGTTGCGTTTCGCAGTTCAAACGACTTGCCCTTCAATATTGGCTTACAATAACCAATCACTTGTTGTTTAAACTAATCGCTAAAGCATGTTTAATTTTCGAATTTGAATCAATAATCTTTGGAAAACCTTTTAAAAACAGCTGTTCTGTTATTGTTAACATTATTTAGTCTATGGTTTCAAGTATCTGCCCGATAACATGTTTGCAAATGTTACGGTTTTTGGGTGACCACAGCTGTATGTGCTGCTGTTGGTGTCTGGTAGATTGGCTCATTCGCGTATTTTGGTCGCTAGGGCAATTTTGTTTTTGTGCTTGTGCTAAAAAAAATGGTGTTAACTGTGTGAAAAAAGAAGAAAACGAAACCCAAACACTTTAAACACAGTTATAATTGATGGCTTTCACGTAAAAACTGTAAGTGTTTATGTTTCGGTTGGCCCGGGTGTTTACATGTGTGTGTGTTTTTTTTGTAAAGGAAATACCTGCTGAAGATGAGCAATTTGAATGATTCTGTCATAACTGTGACTTTGCTATATGCTGGCAGTATATTTAATAAAATATCAGGCCTTTAAACATATTGTTTGTAGGCATTCATGTGATTCGCAATTAAGGAACTGTTGCGCCAAAAATCACAGGTAAGCGCATACCACTCATCTCTGTTGTGTAGTTGCTTTGATTCGTATCCGCCACCCACAACAACGCAACGCAGCCCAGCGAAATTTATGCGATGGTGGGACAATAATAACAAGAACTGCAATGACATGTGAGGAAAAAAGAAGAAGCTGCAGAAAAAGTGCATATGTATGTTTGAATGCATATGTATAAACACAATGCCTTATAATTATGAAAAGAATCAATGGAAATTTGTCATGAATCAGAAATAGATTGCAGACTGACTACACAGCACATGCACCAGCCTTTTGTTATGTGTTTTGAAGCTCTTAAGCTCGTTATCAAATCAGTTGTGATATAAAAATTCCACTGCATTTGACCGACATCATTTATTACACGCAAACATCTTGCGACCTCTTTGTTGCATTTGTACATATACACATACATATGCACACACACACACACACAGCCTCACATTACCATGCACTTATGATTTAGTTGAAATTTTATCGTTTCCTCTGTGTCGTGCTCGTTGTTGCCATGCGTGCTCATGCGTGATGCCGCATAACAGTAATTTGAGATATTTACTGGTTAATTCCTTGTTGTTGTTGTTGTTCGTTGTTCATGTCTGTGCGGTTATACATCCTTGACATTGGATCTTCCAGGAATTGTCAGCTTCTCCTACCTTGAAACTTGTTCATTGCAAGGACAAGCATGTGATTGCTGTGGTCTTTCATGTTAATTTATGTTGTTGGCACAGTGAAGTGATTATAATTAAAATATTTATCCATTCGATTCAAATATTATATATGTATGTAAGTATCATATGCACATAATTCATACATATGTTTTTACATACAAAAATGCGCGAGAAAACACAATAATAAATTAAACGAAAAATTCTTTCTAACTTGTGAACAAAAACTTTCTTGTGTCAAATTCAACTCTTTCTATTGCGCTCTACTCTATTTTAGTGTTATTGACTGTCAACGGTAATCGTATCATTTGTAATTTCCTCCTCCATTGGTTGTGTCGACTATTGATGCAAGCGTAGAGTTTGTGGCAATTGATGAAGCGCATGCTAATAGGAACGATTTAAACGCTAGAGAAAAAGTAATATATTGCATGTGGGTGGGTGTGCGAGTTGCGAGTTAGCGGGCTTAGCCGATTAACGATTAACAATGACGCACGGCTCTCGGTTTATCTTCGTCTTCTTTGTTGGTCTGTTCGTCCGTCCGTCTGTCTGCCTGTTCCCCGGTATGACGCATGATGGATTGATAAACTTTAGCAACTGTTGAGTACAATATTCACAGTGTTTCTTACTGATTGCAGGGAAGAGCAACGAGTTCCACTTGCTGTGCCTGGAGCTGTTGTTGTTGTTGTCGTCGCTTTGGCATACTTCTGGGCAACATATTGTCGCCGGCGACCGCAAGACTGGGCAAAATTATGAACTTGTGCTCATCGTCTGGTGCAACAGCATCGAATACATCGCTTTCGTCCACAGGGCACGCTGAGAGTAACGGGAGTACCGGTCCCTCGGAGGAGGCAACACATTGCTTTGGTGGCGGCAGAGGCGGTGGGGGCGGCAGTGGTAGCAACAACGGTGGCGTCGGCAACGGAAGCGGTGGCACAGAGATACCACCAAACAGTAATCGTAGCACGGTTAACGGTAGCGGCGGTAATCCGGCCAGCACTAGCAACGGTCACAGCCTGACACACAACGAAAATAACGGAAACATGCCGCCCGAGACACGTCCCAAAATGGTGACGGTCAAGCATCCGGAATCAAATAAACCCAAGCCCACCACCAAAAAGATTGTCAAAAATATCCAAGCCGATCAGGATGTTATCAAAGCGCTGCAGCGTTGCCGCGATGAAGGTTAGTATATTCATACATACATATATCTATAATAGAAAAATTGCAAAACTTTCAAACTCACATTAAACTTTGATAGGTATCAAGCGGTTAGACCTCAGCAAATCATCCATCACTGTGTTGCCGGCAACGGTTAGAGAATGTGTGCATCTCACCGAGCTTTACTTGTATAGCAACAAGATTGGACAACTGCCGACGGAGATTGGCTGCCTAGTGAGTTTGCGCAATCTAGCCTTGAACGAGAACTCGTTGACATCGCTGCCAGAATCATTGAAGCACTGCACACAGCTCAAGGTGCTGGATTTGAGGCACAATAAGCTAGCTGAGATTCCATCGGTCATCTATCGTCTACGCTCATTGACAACGCTCTATCTGCGCTTCAATAGAATCACTACTGTGGCGGATGATTTGCGCCAGCTAGTAAATCTTACCATGCTCAGTCTGAGAGAGAACAAGATTAAGGAGCTGGGCAGTGCAATTGGTGCCCTGGTGAATTTGACCACATTGGATGTGTCGCACAATCATTTGGAGCACCTGCCCGAAGATATTGGCAACTGTGTGAATCTAAGTGCACTTGATTTGCAGCACAACGAATTGTTGGATATACCCGATAGCATTGGCAATCTAAAGTCGCTGGTGCGTCTAGGTCTGCGCTACAATCGGCTTAACTCTGTGCCCGTTTCATTGAAGAACTGCAAAAGTATGGATGAGTTTAATGTGGAGGGTAATGGCATCACACAGTTGCCGGATGGTATGCTAGCCAGTTTGAGTGCATTAACCTCAATCACATTATCACGCAATCAGTTCACGAGTTATCCAACCGGAGGACCGGCCCAATTCACGAATGTCTACAGCATCAATTTGGAGCACAATCGAATCGATAAGATACCGTATGGCATATTTTCAAGGGCCAAAGACTTGACCAAACTGAACATGAAGGAGAACATGCTAACCGCCTTGCCGCTGGATGTAGGCACCTGGGTGAACATGGTGGAGTTGAACTTGGCCACCAATGCGCTGCAGAAACTGCCGGATGATATTATGAATTTGCAGAATCTGGAAATACTCATATTGTCCAACAACATGCTCAAAAAGATACCCAATACGATTGGTAATTTGCGCAAGTTGCGCATTTTGGATTTGGAGGAGAATCGTATTGAGGTGCTGCCCCATGAGATTGGTCTGCTGCACGAGCTGCAGCGACTGATATTGCAAACCAATCACATAACAATGCTACCACGTAGCATTGGCCATTTAAACAATCTGACACATTTGTCTGTTAGCGAGAACAATCTGCAGTATTTGCCCGAGGAAATTGGCTCGCTGGAGAGCCTGGAGAACCTCTATATCAATCAGAATCCAGGTTTGGAGAAGTTGCCCTTCGAGTTAGCACTGTGCCAAAATCTAAAATATCTTAACATTGACAAATGCCCATTGGGCACCATTCCGCCCGAGATCCAAGCTGGTGGTCCATCGCTGGTGCTGCAGTGGCTCAAGATGCACTCGCCCTACCGGCAAATGTGAGATGTGGATGGCGTCTGGCGCACCGTCTACGTAGGTAGCGATTGTTACTATCAGTACCAGCTGCAGGCGAAGCAGACGCCGGCCGGCAAACAGTCAGGCGGAGCAAGTGAACGGCGCTAACGGTACAAGCTAAGTTAAAGCTGCACAGCACAGCACAGCTCTCCTCCTGGTTATGCTTGCTGGTCAAACCTCTCCCAAACATAACAAAAATAACAGAATCGAAAATATAACGACTAAAGTGCGTTGCCTGGCAAATGATAGCTTTAAACAACAAAATGTTATACCAATGTCCCGCGTATTGCAAAACTAACCCGATTTGCTTTTACCTTATTTTGAACTCTTTACAACGACACATTTGATTTGGTTCTCACTAATTTTATAATGCTTCCAAGCTAGTCATTTAAAAGAACTTATTGAACGAAACTAAGTAAAATTTAAATGATAACTAAACAAAATTATACTAAAGCTTTAAAGTTTTGCGTTCGAAACTCGTTTAAAAGACATTTACAAAAATATAGTGTCATAAAGGAAAGCTTAATCGAATGTTCAAACCGCCATGCGCCAAGGAATTGTTTGAAAAAAAATTTAAAAAAATAAAATATGTAAAATATATACATATTTACATAAGAACGTAATCAGTAGACTACTTTGTATTAAAGCAACAAGATTACGAAAACAAAAACGAGACACAAAATAAAGTATTATAATCATTTGTTTAAAAACGATGCAAGCACAGTTTTTGAAGCGCTTCAAGCAAGTACTATGCATTATATTATGGTACTACAAATTTATTTAAATAGTGCACCTTAACTTTAAGTACGTTTTTGTGTACTAACCATAAATATTATGGATGCATAGGTATACATATAAATGTAATAAATATATTGTACTACTTAAACGTATTAAACGCATGCATTATATGTGTGTTAAATATTACAAATGGTGTTTAGTAGCCAAAATTGTCAAAAAAGCAAAAACCAAGAAATTCAGTTGACGTCAACCAAAATCAATAAAATAATATAAATGATTTTGTAATAAAAAAAAATATTGTTAGTTCTTTTGTCAAGCATTACGTTAACCGCAATCACAATTTTTGTATTGCTAGCGAGGAAAACAAAATACAAGTAGTGTCATGCCACTTATCAAATAAGTATCTAGAAATAACAGTTGACTCGATCGAGTGTCTGAAGATATTCAGATCATAAACACATACGCAAATAATTATCAATTTTGTATGAGAGCGTTTAAAATAATTAAATGATGTCTGAACAGCTCAAAATCAGTTCAGTCCCTTTGAACATTGCACTTTTTATTTTTGTATGACGAAAACTGCAAGTTTTTTAAAAACACAAACACAATTACTGAAATTGAGCTGCTCTCTGTTGCAACGCAAATGGGCTTTAAATCATTTTTTATACAACAAAATACACAAAACTGAAATCAACGAAGCAAACTTTTACTAAATACATACAAATCAGATTAAGCTATACATATATTTTTACATACAAACCATATTATATACACATAAACATAAACATATACAGCTATTTTTTTTTAAAAACACTTAAACATCAGCAAGAACAAATATTTAATTTCAAGTTTACATAAAACAATTGTCAAATAAATGTAACAGAAAGTACGAAAAAACAAAATGTGCAACAACAAAAAACAAAAACACGGTACAAAAAACGGAAACGTAACAAAATAGAAATACATTTTTAAAAAACGATCGCACACCTTAAGCATACACATAATACATGAAGACATACTACAACGTACATACACTGTTTATTTCTGTATGTACCATGTTAAAAAACTAAATGTAGACACAATAAAATTTAAACCAACCGTACGAATTAAAATGGAAATTTAAGTACAAGTTACGAAAGATATGTATGTACTATGTTAGTCTAGAGAGAGCGAGATGAATTCGATAATGTCAAAATGTAAAGATATTCAAAACAAAATAAACAAAATGTTAAAATTCAATGTTAAACCACAGAACAAACAACTCGAGCTTAAAAGCTTTGGTGCTTAATTTTACTCAACAACTGTTGCCGTTGTACATATCTGTGTGAGCAACAAGAACAGCTGTAGTGTAGAGAGTCTCTTTCTCAATTCTGCCAATAACAAAGACATTCTGAAAACAATACAGAACGCACGTCGACATCGACTCACCATTTAGATAAGACAACAGTCATTAGAGAGTTGGGTGAACAATAGTACAATTCATAAACAAACAGCAGGCAGGTAAGCACGATAAAGTAAAAGTAATTGCGGGAGTGGATATTGCGAATTACAAACGGTTGGTATCAGTAGCCAAAGAAAATTTAAAGAACTCAACAGTATGTGTGTTGGTCGCTCTTTGTTCACACAAGCTCTGAGCTTTATATATATAGAATATAATGGGAAATGGCATTTAAATTTGAAAAGATAAGTTATGTACGCAGATAAATGGCTTTAAATGTGAGACATATTTAACTGGTTATTCGCAGTGCGATTTTCAAATAGAACCGTTGAGAATTTACAGGTATTGCTCGCTGATCTTTTATAGTTGCTGCACAACAACAACACAATGAATATGCTGCTGATATTACTTGTTGCATGTGTGACCTTAACACATACACAGGCCTATTCGGCTTACCAAGATGCTCGGGTTATCGCTGAGTTTAAGCGACAGCAGGAACTTAATCATGCGAAGATTGCAAGAGAAGTTGTGCATCGTGCCAATTGGGCATCGGTGGGCAGCATTTCGACCAACAGCATTGTAAAGGACTATCCCATGGTTAATATTATCGCAATCGATGATAATAGTTTGGTTGGCAAATCCTCGGGTGTTATACGTTTTTTGCTCACCGATTTGGATTTCACGGGCCCCGACTGGCAAAACAACAACAAGGTGACATTTATGTTAACGGATGAACAAACTTTAAAATGCAAGAACGCCAATATAGATCCAATGGAACCGACTTGTGCGCGAATTATGCTCAGTGGTCGGATAAAAAAGGTTTGTAATCATTAATTTAATGAGTGACGATCCAATCATAATACATAAACATATACACAAACAGCTCTCTGAGAATTCTCCCAGCTATAAGCCAGCTCAAAATATGTTTATTAATCGCCATCCAGCGGCGGTTAACTGGATAAAAGGTAACTAACCTAAGACTAGAAATACTAAGTATGTAGAAACTATGACAGTTTTGATTCTTTTTTTAGAACATGAATTCTACCTGTGCGAATTGGATATTAAGAATATATTTGTTTTGGATTTCTATGGTGGTCCGCACCAAGTCAGTGCCTCCGACTATTACGCTGTTAAGATTTAGATTCAGACCATGGACAGTGATAAATATTAAACCCTAAGTATCTTAGCTTTTACTCGATATATCATTCTTTTGTTCGGCAGGAAACCTTCCAAAAATTCAATTGTTCAGCAAATTTTAACATTGAACTGGCGATTATTATGTACATATATGTACAATGTATATTGTACATTACCTTTCTTTATCTTTATTTCTCTTCCTATCTATCTAATTGTTTTTGTGATATGAAAATGCTCAAAAATTGGCAACAAACATCAGTTAAAATGTGACTTAAATAAAATTTAAATAAGTTTAAACTTTAAAATGTTTTATTTCAATATATGTGGATTTAATGTTTCAATCACTTAATAATTAGTTAACTAAAAGACAATTTAAAAAAAAACCAAAAAAAAAAAAACAAACGACTTTGGAATCTGTAGTGTTTTTTTTTTTTTGTTAAGCTAAAGTTGTTATATCTTTTACGTTAACATAAGTTTTATATGTGAATTCGATATTGAGTGTTCCAGAGCGTTACGCCTGTGCACCGGGCAAGACGCAGAGTGTGGCATCGATTTTCTGCAGCTGGGGTAAAATATCGCGCAATTTTGAGCGATATCGGATATCTTTCGCTACTGGATTGTGCTCCAAATAAATGGTCTGCAAGGCCTTGTTTTTCTTGAGCACCTCGAGATTTTTCCAATCGGAGATACCATTATCATTTAGCCAGATCTCTTCCAGCTGATCGAGCGCCTCCAAGTTGCCAATCGATTTCAATCTGTTCTTGGCCATATCAAGTGTGTCCAAGCTTTTGTTCTCCGACAAATTCTCTATAGTTTCAATACCATTTTCCGATAAGTAGAGCTCTTTCAGATTGGCCAGCTTTCCCAAGTTTTCAATCTTGGTAATACGATTTGCCTGGAGACTCAGTATTTCCAGGTTGACTAGCGTGTCGAGGTTTTCAATTTTTGCAATCTTGTTTTTGCCCAAGAACAGCTGCCGTAAATTGACCAAAGTTTCAATGTTTTCGATTTTCTTTAGCTTGTTGTCGCCCAGCTCCAACATTGTGAGATTTGTCAGCATGCCGATGTTCTCTATAACCGTGAGCTTGTTTGCCACAAAATAAACCTTCTCCAACTTGGTCAGCTTGTCCAGGTTTTCGATTTTGGTAAGACGATTAAAGCTCAGATCCAGAATTTCCAAATTCGCCAGCTTGTCAAGATTCTCAATTTGTGTGATTTGATTATCGTAGAGTTCCAGCTCCACAAGCGTTGTAAGCATCTCCAGATTCTCAATCTTCTTAATTAGATTCCATCGCAAATACAATCGCTCGATCTGTTTGAGTGGCTCAAAGTTCTCGAGCTTATCGATGCGACGATGATTCAGATCTAATTCATAGCACTCGGGATCAATCATAACAATTTCCTCAATTGAGGCAACCAACTCTCCGGGTATTATTTGCATGCCAGCTGTTGGCTTGGCGCCTTCACTTATCGGTTTTGGATTATCGCCGTCCGCCATGCTTAGCAAACGCTTTATTTGTACTTTGTGATTATTTCAATAAAATTTATTTATACTGTAAATGCCGCCTGGCCTGCTCGTCGATATTCTTGTTGCTTTTGTATTAAATGGGAATTAGTGTTGGAAAGTCGTTGCTATTCGATTACTCATGCGCTCGGTATGCACTTCGTGAGAGTTGCCAGCTGTTGTTCGTAAGTTAATGGCATGATTTAGAATTAATTTATTATAGATTTTGATAAACTTCAGTCTTGAACATTACAACTTAAATGATCTGAAAATCCATTTCGTTGCTTAAAGAAGGAAAAAAGAGCTTGTTAAACAAAAACTTGTGTTTTGTTCACTGTTTGTTTCGTTATCAGCGTACTAAGCACAACAGCTGCAAAATAATGTTTTGTGTTTTTCGGGTAACGCGTGCGGCTTTATTTTTACATGTAAATATAATGTTTGCATAAAAAACATTAATGAAAATGTCCTGAAAGTCGGTGTTAAAGGCTAATTCAGCTGTTTTTTTTTAAGTTCACACTAAATTTGCAAGTTTAAAACTTAAGAATAGCTGAACGATAATCATGTCGACTGGATTAAAGTGTCGCAATTGCGGATCCAACGAGATCGAGGAGGATAATGCACGCGGCGATCGCGGTAAGTACAAGTGCATATCAAGACATGCTCCATAACCCGGCTAATGCTTAAAATATTTAGTTTGCATGAACTGCGGCTCTGTGCTTGAGGATTCGCTCATTGTCTCCGAGGTGCAGTTCGAAGAGATGGGCCATGGCGCCGCTGCCATTGGACAGTTTGTATCCGCTGAATCGTCAGGTGGTGCCACCAACTATGGCTATGGCAAGTTTCAAGTTGGCTCCGGCACCGAGTCGCGTGAGGTGACAATCAAGAAGGCCAAGCGAGACATTACACTGCTCTGCCAGCAGCTCCAACTTACACAGCATTATGCAGATACGGCACTTAATTTCTTTAAGATGGCACTGCATCGTCATTTAACCCGTGGTCGCAAGAGCACTCACATATATGCTGCTTGCGTCTACATGACTTGCCGCACAGAAGGCACATCACGTATGTTTTTAAGATTTTGATTACTGGCTTAACAATCGTCGATACATTCGTCTATTGTATTGTGTTTTTTTGCAGATTTACTTATCGACATAAGCGACGTACAACAAATCTGCTCGTATGAGCTTGGACGCACCTATTTGAAGCTATCGCACGCCTTATGCATCAACATACCATCAGTAGGTGAGTTCAAATAAAATTGTGTGATTCAAAAGTTATAAGGGCTATTTTACTACAGCATATATTCGTTTATATGGATTATGGTTGCAGTTTCCAATTTTGATGTAGCTTGTTTGGTTTGTGGCTTGAAGATTAAAATTACATTCTATTAAATATTTCAAAGTGAAAATATTTGTTGTCTCTTACTCGCATAGGTTGTTTTTGGAAGATTAGTTTATGTTTGTTTGTTTTAAGTTTTTTAATATCGAAAAAATCTAATAATGCATTTTATTGGTTAATAATCATAATACATAATTCAAAGATTGATATTCAATATATGTAGGATAACATTTGTCTTACGTATATATATAAAAACGATTTGTGTCTTTATTCGAAAAGCAGTAAATCAGTACAACTCCCAAAGAAGAATAAAACCTTGAACAAAATTGTCATTGTTGCGTAGTGCAGCCTTGAAAGATTGATGTGACAAACAGGTTGATTGAATAGTTGGATGGGCTCTTTTGAGAATTAATAAGAATGTGGTATACAATAATTACGTAATCAACGTTAAACTGGCTCTATTTGGCTTTTAAAGATACATTATATGTTGTGTATTTATTTATGTACTAAAATAATGCCGCTACAAATGCAAACTACAAGATTATACATAAAGATAGAGACTTTTCATTAAATGTTTAACTTGGCTTCAAATTCGTACTCCTACTATAACATGACGTTATTGTTTATACATATTTGTATGTATATTATATGTTCGGTAACTATAGTATATGCTGGCAAAAAATATGATTGTTGTATGTGTTGCGCTTCGCATTCAATTTAGTTTAGAATATAGATTTAATTTATCATTAGCTTGACTGATTGCCCCTTGTTGTTCACTTGCTTATTGAAGATGCCACCGATTACCTAATGTTTACATTACGAACCTTACGCAGTGTAACTATTATACCACTATCTGTGTTGTATAGGTATAGGCTTTAAGTTTATAATATGATTTTGTATGCATTTACCAACAGACTATATGTTTTTGTATATATATATGTTTGTATATATATAACTATGTACTACAAGAACTAGAGCACTCTACTATATATATACTATATATATCCTGATATAGTAATATATGTTTTTAAATAATAACTATGTATTTTTGTTTGTATATATTATCATGCTAATATCGAATTCCTTAAAAATCCGATTTGCTCTGTTGTGTTGCATTGAAAACCCATGAGTTGCGATTTTGTGTTGTTTGTTGTTGTATTGGCTGTATCTGTGTTGATCTTTTCGGTTGTGACTGTTGTTGCTGCTGCGACTGCTGACGATAGTAGCAGGCGCCCTGCCACTCGGCGCAGTAAAGCTGTGCGCATCAGGTGTTGCTACCATCACTACCTGCTGCGGTGGTGCTGCTTAGAGGCAGCTCATCACTAGCCGCATTGGTTGCATTGCTGCTCGCATTTGCAGATGATCCTCCGTTGGTGCCATTTGAAGACGCCAGTGCTGCTCCTATGGGCGTGGCGCATGTTGAGCTAGTGGGTGAGTTGAGGGCGGTGACTGTAGTTGTTGGTCCATAGAAGATAAGCTCAGGTATTTGGCCACCCTGCACACCGGTGCCGTTGGTGCTCTCCGATGAGCATTGAAATTGGAATGTTACATTGCCCATGAGCACTTCAGACATGCCCTCCTGACCAAAGAAGCTCAACTCATTGCCATCCAGTATTACCGAGGCGGTGTAATAGCACTCGGGTTCGATCTGTATGGGATTCTCGAAAAATACGTGGAACGTATTGCTGGAGCCATCCGAAAAGAATTTGGTATTATTCTCTGCCAATGTACGACCCAAGCGTTTCAATTGAATCTCGACATTGTAGTTGGCCGCACCCGTTGACGAACCGTAAAGGCCGAAGCCAACTATGAAAATTCTATGAAGAGTAATGAAAATTGTTGCAAGATTTGGCTTTCTTATGATTTGCTTTAACTTACCTGCGATCCACTGAGAACTGTATGGAATCACAGCGACCACGATAGCGCCATTGATTTGAGCGATAAGCGCACGATTGAAAGCGATGGCAAACTTGAGTTTTGAGACCAGCACGCGGTCGCGTGGGAAAGCTGAGATTTGGCTTTTGTTTGGCCGTAAAATGCAAGAACATGTCAATTGTCTCTTGAGATGTGAGTATGCCTGTTTGGGCGACTCCATTCGCAAACTCCTCCAGTGTCATGGTCGGGATGCGTATGAGATGCAACGCCTGTCCCAAAACTCTGCGCTTATTTGGTGACGTTTCGTCAATGCTCATTTTCTCGCAGGCATTCATGGCCCAATTGAGAGCTGCCTCAAATAGATGAATTTCCTTGCAGTTAAGTGTCTCGCGCGACAATATTGACTCGAATGTTTTGAGGTCAATGTCCACAAAATCTTCGGACTTAACTGCCATCTCGGCCTGGGCATCGATCACTTCCCAGCAACGTTGCATCAGTTCGGGCTCCTCGAATAGACGCGATTGACTGAGAAGTAGGCATGCGTTTTTTGCCGTCAACTTAACCTCCAGATAATTGACACAAGCACGCGCTAAATGTGGCACAATATACTTTTTGGCCACATACAAAGTGGCCAGAATGTGTTCAGGTTCCAATTTGATTTCATCACAATACAGATACCTATAAAAGAATATCAATGTGTTAGACGGCGCATAAATCCATTGATTATGGCATATACCTAAGCAGTGTTAAAAATGCTGTTGGCTCCACATCGGGCACTTTGATATCCTGCTTGTTTTCTGCCAGACCGCCATAGAACATAGCATAGAATACCGAGCTTCCAGTAGCGAGAATATACTTGTGTGCGGGAATTGTTTGAATGGGATCGAAATCTAAACGAAGAACGAAACGAAGGAATACATTAATTTGAATTTAAGTTAAGATTAACCACTTTGGACCTACCAAACTCGTTGCCCACAATGAACTTGACATCTGATAAGAGCTCGTTGTTGAACATGGCCGCATTGCGCTCCAGCACGGTTGCCTTGCTGGCCTGCCAGTTTGGATCGGCCGTGTCGATTGCATTGGAGGCGCCTACGGCCGCATAGCTGCTATTGCTTCCACCTGCGCAAACATACGAACCGCTGCCGCTGTTCAGTGTTGAGTTTGCGTTTGCAGCGCTGGCAGCAGCCGCTGCCGAGGCAATGGCCGCTGCTGCCGGTGAACTGGAGGGCAGACAGAAGGTGGTAGGACTGCTGCCGCTATTGCTGCTGCCATTCAATGCTCCAGGCGATGCCAGCGGTGAAGATGGTGCACTTATTGGCTGTGTTATTTGTATATTGTGATCGGCGGCGCTGCCTGAACCCGTACCTGGCGAGGTGACTGCGGCGCTACGCTGCTGATTGTGCGGCGGCGAATGCAAGAGTCCGTTGCCATTGTTAAGCGTCTCCACTGCAAATGGACAGTTATTATTAATTATGTGTATAACATTTAGTTATCCATATTTTTTATATCTAAACCATGCCTAACCGAACTCCGCCAGCTTGTGCAGAATGCGTTGTAACATTTGGCAACTGTATGCCGCCTCGACCTCACTTCCGTTAATGCGTCAGTTGCCATCGGTGTCCCCATTCGACGTGGCTGCACAAACTGCTCCCCCTTCTGTTCTGACGCTCGGTCATTCCAAATGCAGCACGCAGAGCGCAAACGGAAAGTGGGGAGTCCAAAAATAGCTACGTTTGCTGCTAAATCTGCAGCTCGTGAGATTTAGCACGGTCCCCAAAAAGCAACTTTTGTCTCCTCAGCATAAATGTATAAATAATAATAACGCGCGTCTTTTCTACGTCCGTTCGTTTGTGTGCGTGTATGCATGTGTGTTTTTGTGTACTCTGAGCAAAGTATGAAATTGTTACCTTGTTTGCTTCCTTTATTTGACAGAACTGTGTGGTTCATCATTTTACAAAACATACTACAGTGATCACTTGGATAATATAACTTTTTATTAAGTCAGTTGAATCGTTGTATTTTTGTTTTGAATTTTTCCAGTCAATAACCAATAAACCTTATTTGAGTATGTTAACAAACTATTTAGATATCCGATAAATGGAATTATCACAGTTTTATTAAAGAAACAGCACATATAACCCTTTTTTCACCCTTTAACTGTCGCACGCACATAAACATAACAAGATTCGCTGCTTGCTTTGTGAAAAATCGATAGCGCACACAAATATTCATGCACAGGCAACGCACCTGCTATTTTCTGTATTGAGATGCACTTTTCTTACCATTTATCCAGCCGCCATTTAGCTGAGAGTGCGAAATGGATTCCTGATTCCGCTTGTTACTCGATTTCAATGAGAATCTATTTAATGCATTACTGTGATTGCTGTTGTTGCTATTATTATGGTTATTGCTGCCGCTGGCCATGACTACTTTTACTGTTTGTATTATTTGCACAGCAGTTGGAGAATGGAAAATTTCCAGACGTCGGCCAATCAACTACTTTTTGGCCACAGTTCTGTGTGCCAACAATGCTTTTTTATTTTAATTCAATTGACGAACTTGCAACTGCAAACATTTGTTCTCAATTAATTGGTGATATTTATTTGCGACATTTTAAATATAAGTTAATCTACGTATATCGGCTTGAAAGAACTTGTAGCAGTCAGCAGATACTTAAATCGGCGATGTGGCGGTGCGTCGACAAACAAAATCCACATACACAAAATCCACAACAGTGTTGATTTAAACTAACTTGTGTCATAGCAGCCAGCCTCTTGCCAGGCGCTATTGCGCGCGTGTATCGAATTTTAAACTAACCTTACGTCAGTTTTGCAAGCGCTTTTGGACCGTAATTCATTGATTATATCATGGCCGCGGCAAATATATATTTCCGTCATGCCAATTTGATGCGCGATGTGTGCGCTCGCACACTTGCGTCGCTCCATAAAAAATGAGCGTCAATGCGTACGTGAGTATTAAAACCTTTACCATAGTCTTCCAACAGCAGCTTCAGGTGTACAATTTTTTAGAAATATTTATATAGCTTAACATATTAGCGCATGCTTTTAAACTTGACTCATATTGTGTTTGAATATAGCTATTGATTATATGGCTGCGCAGCGCATAAATTTAATGTGAACAACCAAAAAAAAGGCAAAGAAAAAACTTGTGAACTTGAAATTGATTTTCGATTTTTGGTTGCTTGTTGTTATTTTTTGGTCAACAATGCTGTCAACACTGAAGGTTTTTTTTTTGCTTCTACGCAAAACCGGTATTCTGTGCAGCCAGCGCAAAGACAAAAAAGAAAAAAAAAATTGTCGTGACCTTTGCGTCAACGCATTTTCAATAGTTTTTCTCCCCTTTAATAATATCATTACTTACTGTTGCGTCGGTGTTGCTGTTGCTGCTGTTGTTCGGGCGGGGGAATTTCCTCGTTTTCCGGTACACGTGCCGCATATTCCGGCTCATAGTTGTGCGCATAGGCCGTGCCCCAATGGCCAGCAAAGTCGTCCTCTTCGAGCGTCAACAGATGATCCAGCACCTGGACGCCACGTTCGAGGGGACCGTGGAATTTATTAATTAGCTCGGAGATACGCAGATTGAGGCCGTGGCCACCTTGTTGTGACCTTGTCGACGTATCGATTGCCGCCCAATAGAACAGATGTCTTGCAAGATGGCTGCTTAAATGGTTTGCAAATGCCTCGATCATCTTTGTAGCAGCATTGCAACCAGTTGTGGCATGTTCGACATCAAAAGCACGCTACTCGTTTTACAGACTCCCACGGTTTAAGCTGTAAAAAATAAAATAAACAAAGCGTGATTTTACATAACAATATTTATATTACAGTCAGTGAACTTGCTCTCTCTCTCTCTCTCACTCTCAGCATTATCCCCAAATCTAAATTTGCGGTTTTCGTGGCTTGCACTTTCACTTCTAAGTGAAGCGAGTGGAAACTCGCACTTTGACTTTGAATTCCCATTTTCATTTCATCGCATTATGTTTGTCACATTTTTTTGTTAGTTACAGGAAACTGGCTTGGCCTTGGCTCATCGTTTTTTGGGTCGTACTCTCTCATGTAACAATTCGAGCTGCTTTCATTTTAAGCTGTCTCATTTTTCGTCAAAGCAGAATCCACACAGCATCGGAAATTATGCAAGCAGCTAACTTTAATTGGCAGCAATGCGAAGTCCGTAACCAAAACAAAACAAAACAAAACAGCGACACTTAATACACAAATACTCAAAACATTTTGTATTGTCATGCTGTCAGCGGGTAGGGGTGCGGCGGGGGTATGCTGTTAACAATAAGCAAGTAACAAATTATTTGTTTGTGCTTATGTTTTTTTTTTGGTCATGCGAATTATTTCCGTAACCGCATTTTGTAGATCTCTTAATTATGACATGATCTTGGCTCATCTTGCGTTTGAGCTTGTGAAATTGCATATACCCTATAATGAGGCAGGGTAGCAAGAAGGCAATGCATTTCAAAATAGCAAAGATATTATTTAAGAGGAAATAAGTAATATTTGTAATTGTTTAGATGCGGTTTAAATGCTTATAAAAGCCATAGATAATAGATATTAAATAATATGTCTACATAATCAAATCTGTTGTCTTTGAAACACCGAAGCGTTTATACTCTTTTTAGTCAAACCACATAAACGTTTTCAGGACTTTAGTTGATGAGTTCATAATTTACACTATTTCGTTCATTCAATTCGATTTTGTAAACTATAAAACATTTTCCGATGCAATATAATTCGATTAACTCAAAAAAATTTTCTAAAATTTTGAGCTAGTTTTAGCTGCTAAATTTGCTCTAAACAGTTAATATATAAAAGCTAAAAATAGTTTAATTATCCTAGCATTAAATTGCCATTTTTATAAGTTAAATACGAAATTCAATCAACAATTTTTACTTGTATTTATTAAAAATAACAATCAACGCTCTATATAAAAATAATCGTATGTCATCAAAATATCTGTGAGCATGCATCTTCCTATATATAGACTCCCAATTATATTATATAGTAAATGCTCACGTATTTGTCAGTTGCAAAGTTGAAATTTATGCTAAATGCATTTAACGGCTTGACAACCGCGTCACGTTTAGTATTCATCAGCTTTAGACTTTTCTTTTAATTTTGTTATGTTATTTTTGTTGTTTATTTTTTTTGTGTGTGCAAATTTTTGCATTGGAGGAATTTCGTTCTTAGTTAATTTGAGTTTCCGCTTTGACTTTTGACTGTTTTTTTGTGGGCGCATTTCAAATTTGCCGCTTGCATTAACTTTGCGCGCCCTTTGCTTAAGTTATGTATTTTGTTGACTTTTCGTTGGTTGCTTTGCGTTGTTGTTTTCACAACGTTTTTCATTGCCGCTTTAATTGCAAATGTCGACCCACTTTGGTCATGCCTGGATCAGACCGCCAAGCAATTGACATAGGAGAGGGCTTTTACGGGACAGAGACATGAGCCGAGGTTAAACAGAGATAGATAGAGAGAGGAAGTAAGAGACACGGAGACCTCAAAAAAGAGACCCCAAAACATCGCCCGCGTAACACTTTCGATTGGTGATGTTTCCTCATTACACGAGCTTGGTGCAAAAGAAAAAAAGATTAAAACAAAATATAAAACTGAAGAATTGTCTTATTTTTTTGTTTTGTTGGGTCTTTCGGATTTTGTTGTTTGTGGTTTATTTGTTAACTTGGCGAAGCTGTTGCTGAGTTGGTTTTGTCTTTTGTTTTTTCATTATATTTTTTTTGCTCATTTTCATTTTCAAAAAATAGATTTTGCAATCACAAGCTTTTGCGCTGATTTGCAAAAACAAATTATGACAGTTTTGAATTACCCCCAAAATCAAGCTACATGGCAATAACATATTGTTGTACTGGCCATTAATTAATAATAAGTACAAACCGCTCAGCTTGAAAGTTAAAATCTAAGCCATCGTTTTGCTTTTTTGCTAACCATTCGCTCACGTGGCTGCTGATTTTTGTCGAATTTGCGCTTTAATTACAAAAGCTTGTCTGATCTTTATGCTCAATAAAAAGGGCATATAAACTAAGCGGTTAGGTTTGTGTAAAAGTGGTACGAAATGTTTAAATTTTGATTCTTTCTATAAGACGTTAAAATCATTGAATAAATGTTCTATATTTTGGGTACTATTCACTTTACCTTAAATCTTTTGAAATTCAATTGATTTCAATAATTCTAAGCACTTAAAATCTACATTCGCAATGTCAACAACTTTCATCCTTCTTTTAATCTCAGCAGATTGCTTAAATCATTCAAGCCATAAATTGTCTAGCTAAATATCGCATCTGATACTTTAATGTTATTGGAATACATTTTTTAATTTGTTTTATTGTAAACTAGTGAAACAATTAGTATTATAACAATTAACATCTTTAAAGTTGTGTTTCACTTAAGAACTCAAAGTTGTTATCAATGAAACTTAAAAACATATTTCCCCTAGTAACTTAAGCTTATGTATGCCTTAAGAGTATCTGCTGATCGTCATAATGATCTACACTCATCTCGTTTTTTTCTACTTGGCTTTGTTTTTGTTGACGCCTGGGATCTGTGATGTGTATAAGTAGTAAGTGTGTATGCTAGGTGTTGTCAAATTACTTTATGCCACGTTTCGAGTGCCCTTAGGCGGTTTCGCAATCATTCACCCAGTCACCCAGTCAGTCAGGTGTCGGTTGGAGGATGTCAGTCAGTCAGTCAGTTTGTCAGTTGGTTGGGCCTTGCGGTTTAGACGCTTTGATTTGCAGATAATTTTATAGACATTAGTGTGCAGTTTTCCGTTTTTTTTTTCTAGTCATTTTTTAAATATTTCTTTCTATGCAATTACATGCATGTTCATACACATTGTATGTCTGTGTATAAATTAAAATTTTCTTTTTATGGTAAGTCATGCTGCATTTAGTCTAATGATTTGGCGACTAAACATTATTTTTCACTTTTGTATAGCTTTTGAAGTTTTTCAAAGTGTTTCACAATGAGCACAAAAAATCATCGACACCAACACTCGAAATACGCTTAACTTGTGTTCTTGATCGAGCTTTGAATGATTCGCATTATTTGGTATCAGCTTTTTGCCTCCCAGTGACATTATTTGCTTAAGATATTTATTTTGCAATTTAAATGTTCGTCTTTCTTATATTTCAAACTTTAGCACGCAAAACCAGTTTTCTAGCTTTTGTGCGTTTTATTTGCTCAATTTCTAAAGCAGACACGATATTCTAAGGCCACATTGAATTGTCTTCAAGTTTTTTGTTCGAACTGTCCGAAATGGTTTTTTTTTTTTTTTTTTGCTTCGCCTATTTTGGTATTATTTAATATTTAAATATTCATGTCTCTTGTCGCGAGCGCACTTCTTGACTGGAATTCCAATGAGCCACAAAACAAAGACAGTTTATTTATTGTTGTTTGAACCAAACGCTTTTGGTACATTCAACGCAATGTTTGGTATAAGTTTCCATAGCTTTCATTACGATTAAAAAATTCCTAAGTTTAACAAAAAATATTTCTTAATAAATGGTGTAAATTACACCTTGAAGCAAGGTGCCCAGAAAATAATGATAATAAGTAAAGATCAAAGTAGGATTACCCAAACAATTTAAATTATTAATTATTATAAACGATCTTAGAATTTGCTAGTCGATTAGGAATGCACTTGAATAGTATTGAGCTTGTTTTTCTTTCAGACAGCACACAAGTAATCACTCATTAGACTTGAGTGTTTTTCTTTAAGAGAAGTATCGACTCACAATGACCAATCAGTGAGTTGTCAAAAAACAAAAAAAATAGTGCCCGATCATTTGGCACACTTTTGTTTCGCATAGAGTTGAGCTAGAACAGCATACACAGTGTTTATTTAAGTTAGTCAGTTTAACATTCTTATAAAATCGTATGACTTGCGACTGCTGATAAATGTTGAACTTTATTTTGTTTGATTTGCCATCAGTTGATTCGAGAATTTAAATGCATTAAGTTTATACATTTTGTTAGCACTTTCCTTGTGCCAAACATTTGGCTGTAATATGAAATCGGCATTTGTGTTTATTCAACAAAATTATTTACATTTGACATCGTTAAATATTTTCACATTTTTATACAAATAAAACCATGTCAACAGGTGACACAAAATAAAGACAGGGAAAGAGAAAGAGAGCTGGAGAGCTGAGTAGCGGGATAATTGTAATGTGAAAAAAAGCCGGCGAAATTGTTATTAGGCATCGTGATTTAATTCTACTTATTTATTTGTTGTGTTTGCGTTTTGTTAATTACATTGCACTTCACTTGATGTGAACCTTTGTTTTATTGTTGTTTGCTTTTAGGTTTTTTCTTTCTTTTTGTTTTTTGTTGTTGCACGCACTTCGCCGGCTCTCAGCTTTAATTGCACATAAATTAAAACGTCAACACAATTAATAATATTTGAACAGTACAAAAAAATAACAACACAAACACACACACACATTCACACATATAAAGTGTATATAAACGTTTTAAAGAAATTATTATTAAACTTTTGTTTAAGAGATATTTTACATGGGGTTTTTTGTTGCGCTTGCGCGTCGATCGCTTTTGCTGCTGCTGCTTCGAAGCGGCTGCTGCTGCTTAAAGTGTTGTTCGCGATTCAACGAACGAATTCGTAATGACACACGACGACAGCAACGAAGTCAGCTGCCAGACAATCGAGCTAAGCACTGGCTTTGACTCAGGTGTTTGATAGTCTCAGGTATTTCAACGGTGAGCGGCAACCGCGTCAATGTTACCTTGAGAGACAAGTAAGAAAGAAGTGTAAATTTATCGCATGCGACAAATTTCGTTTGATACGTTTTTTAAGAAATGTTTTGCACTAATTATTTATTTGAATGGTGTGAATAAAATGCTTTTGTTTACAAATTCAATTTAATTTTTAATGCGCCAGCATCGACTGGCGTTAATATTTTGTTAATTTCATAACTTTTTGCATAATGCCTAAAAACTTGAAATTAATGTGGCAGTAAATAATGTGCGTCTGTAAATAAAGTAAAAGCGCAGATTTGTCAAGGCATCACCAGAACATTATAATAACAACATCATATATAAGATTAGTAAAAATTTATTAAATGTGTTAAAAAAGAATAAAAATAATTGATATTTTTTGTTAGGTATTTCAAAGCATTTCTTTTGAATTGTTTACTTGTCTACGCAATTAATTGAAATTAAGGCTGTGCTTAATTAGTTGCTAATTGATTGAGACACGAGGCTTGTGGGTTTAGCTATTGCCAAATAAGTTATGACCAAACCATGGACACAATGCTACTTAATAATTAATCGTTGCTATATTAAATAGCAATTAAGCCGCAGTGCAGAGTTAATTGCGTCTAGGAAAGCGCTTACCCTAAATTGTTGGCATGCTGCAAGGGCAACAAAGTGTTGGCCAAAACTAGTGTAAAGGGTATTGCCGAGGGGAGGGCGTCCAAAATGATAATTGCTGTCATGACAAACGCAAAAATAAAGTTTAAATAATAATAATTTTACTGGCTCTCACTCTCTGTTATTCGCTCCCTTTCTCACTGCCAGAGAGTGGGAAACATTAAGAAACCATTAGCAACAGCAGACACCGTGGACTCATTTCTTCCCTCCTAATCCTCCTCCTCCTCCTATTCGACAACACCCACATAACTCCCTATCCCGCTCCTTCGTTGTGCACTCCAGCGGTGCAGCTGTCAAACAGTGGACGAACGTTTTCGAAAAGCAGCAAACTGCAGCAGCTGCTGTGGATGAGTGCTTGCCGCACGGAAGGGTCAATGCAGCAGTGGCAGCAGTAGCGACAACGGCATCATTTTTCAAGTGGAGCCACTTGACTACTCGCCAGTCAAATGAGTGGGTTGTGTGGGCGGCTGGAATGTGGCTAAAGTTAGGAATGCCTGCCTCAAATATGCACATTCATTAGGGTTTAATAAATATATATTTTTGTTTTTTGTTTCGAGCACTGTTGCCGGACTTTTGCTGAAATGAGGGTAAGGAAACGGTGACAAGGAGGCTTGTTGTGGTTGTAATTGCGCCGTCGACGCTTAACAGCTGTGTGTGCCTCAGTGTGTCAAGTTGTTGCATAAACAACGCTTAAGGGCCGTACCCAGGCTCAATGGGCTAATGTGCGGTCTGTCGCACAGTTAACACACATAAACACACACACACACACATGCACAACTGTGGGTTTAATTTCCTCACTTCAATTTCAATAGAGTAGTAAAAACTTATAGCATATATTCGTATCGCTGCATTTTAAGGCTAATGATTGACGGTCAAGTCACTTGTGCATTGACTTAAGATGTAGTATGTATATGTTTGCCACACCTTTTTAAACATGCCCCTGCCCCTCCGACCCTGCTGATCACACGCTTGTCAAATATAAGCATCGTTTCGCTTTGTGCAGATCGCTTTGCAAGGTTGCGTTTTGGGTCTTTTGTAGATTTAGTCATTTGTATTGGCTATTTGTTTGTCATATTGTTTTTGTTGTTTTGTGCTCTTAGCAAAATCTTTGTTTTTGCACATATAATTTCGATTTTCTAGTGCGTTTTGTGCAAAGTTTATTTGCCAGTTGCGTGTTTGGCGGCGTCTATTTTATGTTTTGTTAGTTTTGTATTTGAGGTTAGTGCTGATTCGCTTTGGTTTTGTTTTTTTTTTGGCAGTTACTAATTACCGCACTTTGACGTGTATCACCTTTTTTTGCTCTGTTGTTTTGTTCCATCCCAAGTAGAACTAATTACCGGTTTGATGGGCAAACAAATACCAAACAAGAAGTGTCCAACAAATCTAAGCCATGCGATGCGCAACGTGACGTATGCGCAATACTTAAACGGAAAGACAAAAAAAAGTATCGCATGCTATATTATAACACTCGCTCTTTTTTGCTCTTCTCCACGCTCTCTTTTACAAGTTACTCTTTTGTTTTTGTATGTGTCTCTAAGCTCAATGTCAGCGTCTTGTAAAAGTTGAATGAATAAAAATAAAAACAACAACAAATATTTCGAATTGGGGTTCAAGTTTGTATTTCGGCTGTCGCATGGCCGGTTATTGGCTTTTTTTTTGTTTCGATTTCAATGCTTAGATCCACTGTGAAGGTCGCCGAACAAGTTCTTCGTCTGCTGCGACTTGTTATCATTTTGTATCGACCCTGAAGTTTCACAGAGAGCTTAAAAAAACAAGTTGCTCTCTTTACGCTGTGCATTAAATTGACAAGTTCCTTATTTGCAGATCCATGTCTGTATATCATGCGCTTTGCAAATCGACTGCAGCTAGGTGCAAAAACTCATGAAGTGTCTATGACGGCGTTGCGAATTGTGCAGCGCATGAAAAAGGATTGTATGCACTCGGGACGAAGGCCAACAGGACTCTGTGGCGCGGGTAAGTATTAATTTGATCACTATTAAGTTAAAATATCTAATTGCACTTGTTTTTAAAGCACTTCTGATTGCTGCAAGGATGCACGAGTTTAGTCGCACTTTGGCGGATGTCATCGGTGTGGTTAAGATACACGAGTCTACGCTACGCAAAAGACTGTCCGAGTTTGCAGAGACACCATCCGGAGGATTAACCCTGGAAGAGTTCATGACCGTCGATTTGGAACGTGAACAAGATCCGCCTTCGTTTAAAGCGGCACGCATTAAAGATCGTGAGCTTATACAAAATGTAAGTTAAAAGAACCAAAAACCATACCACAAAAATAAAGTTAATTAGTTTTTGACATGTTTCTGGAAAGAGTTGACGAGTTGACAATCAAACATAAACCAAAATAATATCATCTGTTATTATGTCACTTTATCTTCCAGATGGGCGTTCATGAACTGACAGAGCTGCAGAAGGAAATCGATGCACATTTGGAAAAGGATATTGGCAAATACACGGACAGCTTGCTACGTCAAGCGAATAAACGCAGTAAAGTAGAGTTGGCTCAATCAAAGCCAATCTCGGAAAGAGAACTCGAAGTGGAGGAATCCATACAGTTTATTGAGGCATCCAATGCGGAGGTGATCAAAGAGTTTATATCAAGCAATACGGATGATTCTAAGCCACAGACAGTCGTGCCCAGTGCTCTTATCGAAGGACTGCGGCCGGACATAGAGGCTATATGCAGGGTGACTCAAAGCGAACTGGAAGATGTAGAGCGCGCCAAGCAGCCAATGGAAACCGAACTATTCATAGACGATTTAAATGATGAGGAACTAGATCAGTATGTGCTAACGGATCTAGAGGCACACTCCAAGTTGGATCTATGGAAAAAGCTAAATGCCGAGTTTCTGCGCGAGCAGCAGGAACGCGAAGAACGGCTGGCCAAGGAGCGTGAGGAAGGCAAGCCGGAGAAAAAGAAACGCAAGCCACGCAAAAAGGTCATAGGACCATCATCCACAGCTGGCGAGGCCATCGAGAAAATGTTGCAGGAGAAAAAGATTTCAAGCAAAATCAACTATGAAATTTTAAAAACTCTAACTGAAGGCATAGGCACTTTAAAGGGGGAGATTGAGTCGGCAGCGGAGCCCGCAAAGCCTAAAACCCTCAAGGAACTAGATGAGACGCCCGTCATTGTAGAGGAGGGACCCATTTCGAGCAAGAGCAGCCGTGGCAAACCCGACTACGATATGCCAGGACCAAGTAGGAAGCGTGTCAAAGTGGAGGCGGCATTGCCTGTCAGTCTGACCGATGAGGAGCAGGCAAAACCAGAAATTTTAGTGGAACCCGGTGAGTTGACTTGCTATTTCTCTGGCATTATTATCTCATTCAAATCGTTCCATTCGCAGATGAGTTGGACGACCAGGCCGATATAGATGAGGCGGATGCCGATGCTGATGTTGAAGTTGAACCCGAACCGGAGCCAGAGGCCACGCTGCAAGATATGTTGAACCAAGGCGCTGGCGATGGGGACGATGAGTTTGGCTATGGCTTTGATGAGGAGGAGGAGTATTAAACTAAGCAATTGCATTTAGCGTTTTGAGATACATTCTGTATGATTATTTTTATATACTTTATGTTAATCAGCAAGTACTCACATTATAATTAAATTAAGCTTTAAACTATGTTGAGAAGTTGTCGACTTTTGCTCAACTTTACTTTATTTCTTCTACTACTTGCCACTTGCTGCACTTGTTGCAGTTGCACGCCGTCTGTTTTTGCGCGTTAGCAGCCATTAAATCATCGCTTCCTCCTGCCCGATGGCCTTAGCGCAGCCATTTACATGTTTAAGCCGTGTTGCCGTTGCCCTCCAGGCCTCGAACTTAAGTGAAGTGGGTTGGGTTTGGTTTGCTATGGTTTGGTATGGGGTCTGTTGCCTTTGCTTTTGCTTTTGCTAGTGCTATTGCTGCCATGCTCGGTTGCTAGTTTGCTTCTAATTGTTGGCGCTGCCGTGGCGCGCCTCCAAGTGCTGCAAATAAATATTTCACTCTTAATCATGTTTTGCACTCACTGTGTTGTGTGCTTGCTTTTCTGTTGCTTCTTGATGTTGTAGTTGTTGCGCTCCAGGCGGCCAGTCAGCCATCCATTCAGCCAACCGGTCGGTCAGAAGAAAGAGAGAGAGAGAGAGATGGTGGCAGCCAAGAACTTGACTTGGCTGCTTCTCGACTAGGGCACCAACGGCCGTGTTGGGTCTGGCCTGGCCTAGACTAAAACTGTTGAGTGCCAAGTGCCCAGCAATGAGCTGTTGAGTCCTTGAAGCACTTGTCTTTGCGATTTTATAGTTATTATGTTGTAATTAGTGTTAATTTAGTTGCCAGCGCACAGTAGCCGAACTTAGTTAACAACAATTCGCAAAGTGTTTCATACTTTTAGGCGGCTACTGCACAAATCCCATTTTGAGCATTTACTGTCTTCTTCTTACCTTGAATTGACATATTGTTTCCGAACCAGCCTTTGTTCGTGGGACATAAAACGTGTATGCAGTGCCTTAAGCTGTTTCAAAGAGATGACTTCGAGCAATTTAAGGTTTCTATTGTCTATGAATATACGAAGGTGGGTCTAAAATACTTTGGCTTGTATTTTGTATTTACATTTAAAACTTGGTTACTACATTTAAACCGTCTGTAGTGCTGTTTAGAAGAATAGTTTGTCCATTTATCAAGCTGTGAATCAGTAGTAATCACGATCATTTGCTATGGATCTGCTTATTTATCTCAAGTGCAATATAAGAAAACCAAAGTGCTGAATATATCTGGCGGTATGTTAAAAGATCAATAACAAACTAATTACCTGAACTAAGTTAGAAACCATTGTTATTTAAGTGTGGACTAAATCGATATACTAAGTAGTTCAACTATTCGAGTGTGTTGTGCTAGAGATTCAAGGATGTACAATAGTGTATACTCAGTGGTTATATATAGTTTGTTGTTCAACGCTTATTTCTACGTTACGGTAATGGGTTTGTGTTGTTGTTGTTGCTGCTGCTCTCCTGCAGCTGGGCTGATAAACGACTTTGTTTTGCATGCTGTAGAGGTTCAGGTCGTAAATATTAGCAAACGGGTAAAGGACTGCCACAAATTTTGCGTGCATTTAATGCATGCCCGCTAATTTGCATAAGCTTGCCGAAGCTTAAAGCAAATGATTAATAAAACGCACACGTCCACTTCGAGAACTTGGTGAATGCAGTTTGGGGGCACTGTGTGGGCGTTCGGTTGTAGGCGTGGCACTTGCTTAGCTGCCAGTGGGCAATTCCAAATAATAATGTCAAATGTATGCACATGTAAATCCAGCTAAATGTGACAGCCAAATGGCAATTAGAGAGACAACTCTCTCTCTCTCTCTCTCTCTCTTTCTCTCTATGTCTCTGTCTTTCTCGACTTAATGCCACCGCCAGACACTTGAAAGTTTTGGCTTCTGGGCGTGTGGGTTTTTAGCCAAGCAGTGCAGCAAATTTATGCACATTGATGCCACAGCACGACAAGAGACAGGGTTAGAGCAATTAATAGAAATAGAATAAGAGAAAGATAGTGTTAAAAACGGTGTATTATTTGAGTTTGAGTTTGAGTAGATCTGTTTTGATGTGCACAATTCAGGCATAATCCGTTCATAAATCATTAAAGCTATTAATTTTTAACCATTTTCTGTCATGAACAACAATGCCTTTGTGCGCCTTTGTCAACTGTCAGCTGTGGTCCTGTAATTAAAAAATTCTTGTTCACAACCAAAAATACATGTATAAACGAAAACAATTAATATACGTTTGTTTACCATATATGTATGTGTATCAACTTTATTCGCTGGAGTAAAAAGTATTTTATTTTAATGCAATTTAATTAAAAAATTGCAAAGCTGAAGCCGATTTTATTGTTAAATTTTATGCCACCTCTCAAATTACGTTTTATTTGCGGATTTGGCTGGCTCTATTATTAATTGCGGCCAACGGCGAAAGGGATATTTATGTCACTGGCAGATGCCAGTATTAACGCAATTTTAAGAATGAAAATCGAATTAAAATATCTTGCGAAGGGTCCAGACAATTGTGTGCAATAGTACATCATTAAGTATACGACACATGCCAATTGAGTTCAGTGCTAGCCAACAATTACATTTGAATTTGATTAGTTTCTAGAAACACATATGTATTAATATGTGTGTTATCGTTTGGCGGAACCTCAATTTTGTTAGACTTGATTTATTCCACAAATAAGTTGACATATGTGTGTGTGTGTGTATGCTTGTATATGTTTAATTTATGCGCTAATTATGTATGTTGTGTTTGGTGTTTTGCAGTTTCGGTGCCATAAATAAATTAAATGCTTTTTACACAGCTACCTGCCAATTAATTAGGTTACTAAATGATTTGTTTAGTAATTTGTTTCTATATCCACTGTCCACTGTGTGGCATTTTCATTACATGATTTAGAAATCCAGAGAAATGGGTCAAATAGTGAATTAAATTTTGAGTTTTAGTTTATTTCATTTGCCAAATTTGTCAAATTTGTTTGTGCCAGCCCAAAAACAAAATTAACATAAATTATTTAAATGCACAATGTTTTTGAATATTGTTGTCATTGGTGATTAAGATACACTGAGTTAGTAACAAACTGAATTTGAATTAGACGGCATATAAACATTTGTAATAATAAATACATACACATATTATTTGACTTGAATTGACAATGTGCCTAATTAGCCATTCATTTATTTATTATCTTTTATTAATATATTGTAATTAAATACCGATTCACTTAAATATCTTTAAATTAATGCTTGAAAACGTTTTGGCAATGTATATGCAAATTCATCTTGAATATTCATTGTCAGTCAGCCAACACTTAAACACACCCACCACACACATCTTATACTTAATGTAAGTCTGGAGCGTTCTAGTTTGCGTTGACTGATAATGGTTTCGTATTTTGAAATCGACAGCCAATGGCCAAGCAGCTAAGTGTTGGTCAACATTGCCTGCTAAGCATTGGCAGTTAACAGACAATTTTCAGCTGACAAGCAGCAGGCAGGCAAGTTAAGCAAAGCACAGCATTAACCCACAAATGTTCCCACCCACTCACACACACACACACACATTGACATAAATAAAGCACGCACATTTTGGCCTGCAAGCAAATGTGCAATAACAAAGTAAATAACGCATACATTTTCTGTGTATTGAACATGGAGTGCCTTGGCGAACTATGCAACGTCCATGATTGCGAAACACGAATGCAATTACCTGCCCTGCCGGGCAAACTTACAGAGACACACACACACATACACACAGTTACACACATTCAAGCTGACATACTCGCGTCTGCATTTATGGCAGCAGGTTGGCAGGATAGGCGCCGCAAAGTAGGCAACGATAATGGTATAAATTCAATGAATAAACATAAAATGGCAAGCACATAAACAGCAGCCATCTGCTGCTAGGTGTGTGTGCGCGTGTGTGTGACTCTCCGTATATGGTGTGCAAAAGCAACAACAGCAACAACAACACTAGCCCAAATTCGCATCAGGCAGTGGAAAAATATGTATTAGCCCCAAAGTTTTCTAACAAAATTAATTATGCGAATTAAGCGTAGTAAAAGCACTTTAAGCAAGTTAACCCCAAAGCCACCCAAAACGCTCTTGCCCCGCCTTCTTCTTTGCAACCACCTTCCACACACATTTACAACATGTGGCACAGTTTTGCACCGTGTCACAGCCCATAGCACAGGAGCAGCAACAGCAGCAGCACGAGGAGCGAGGCATTGTTCAATTTATGCGTGTATGCTGCCCTACCGTTCACTAGTTGTTGTTGTTGCTGTTGTTGTTAGGGTATTGTGTTTGCCAGTTAGTAGTTTGCGGACACTAAAGTAGGCCAAGCACCCAAAGAGACGGGACTCGGACTCCCATTTGGAAATGTAGTGGAACTTGCAACCAGCCAGCAGCCAGCTTGGAAGTTGTTTATTTAAGTGTGAAATTTGAGTGCAGCGCTGCGTAATGTGTGTAAGACCCAACGAATATTAAGCGTTATGTGCGGTTATCGAGATAAGCGACATGAACCTCAATAACGTAACGTGCTTGCGAAAACCTATAATCATAAATCGACTTGTGCCTGCCACATAATAGATAAAGAATAAAAAAAAGAGCCATGCGGGCGCCACCAAAAAAAAAGTGTGTTGCATTTTTTTGATTGCAAGTACAAAGCAGAAAAAAAAAATAAACTAATAAAACACAAAAATCTACAGTCTAAATGTTACAAACGGCTTTTCGGCGCCATCACTAACCGTATGAGATAAAACAAAATGGCGGCGCTCGCGTTGAAGCCAGTTGGCACCGCTGCCTTTTTGGCTGCTTGACGCCATGCCAAATTAGCTAAGAGTCGGGAACACAGTCATTAAGTTAATTGGCGCACAAAAATGTCGCGTCGACTTGGCAAACTTACTAAATCACCGCGTCGTTTTAAATTGAAAACATAAATATCACCAAGTAAAAGGGCAAAAAGAAAAAAAATACATTTTTTATTTGCCGCTAGTTTTTCTATATTGCCACATAAATACAATTCAATTTTAAATGCTGTGTAATTGTGGTGGCCAGTGTCAAATTTTACATTTAAGTGCAATAAATTGAAAAGTTACACTTGAAATTGATTGTGGTTGGGATTGTTTTTTATTTAATAAACGTAAAATATGCAATACATTCAACTGCAAAAAGTTGAAGCAAGTTGAGAGATGAGTCTGCTTGTTCTTATGGTTTAATTTCATTTGAAAAATACTTTTATAGAAAGCCAAAGGAAACAAGCTTGAAAACAAATACAAGTTAAAAGCAATAATGTTAAACTTTTGATGACCCTGATTAAGAATGTATTATTAGCTACTTTCCAGACCGAAATATAATGGTTCAAACCTACCAACCGATTAAAGTACGCTTTCATATTTAAAAACTTAATTATAAAGTTCTGGCGTTTCTTACGTTTGATGAACTTAAAGGAAGGACCTTGAATATTACGGCATAAAGGTCACAGACGCTGTCCGAAAAAGCACAAGAAATTTGTCAGAAAAGACAATTATGGTTATTAAAATTCGCACCCTATTAACGTAAAGAAAGAACTTATTTCTAAGCATAAAAAAGAAGAGTTTGCATTATTAAAGCGCAAATATAAGTTAATTTTTAAGGCATATGGATGTTGGATATATCGAATTATTTTTTTACTAACTTTAGAAAACTTTTTGCAAGCCAAAGCATTATAAACGATTCGCGTGTCAGTCAAATATTTTGAGGCATGAAGTCGACCATTAAATTGACGCTAATTAGCGAGGCAAAGTTAAATAAAAATCAGCGAAATATCAGCTTTCAATATGGTGTGGCATATGCCAAGATAATTAATTAACAGTAGCTCGACTGATTGGTAAAAAACGGATGTACTGAGCCCAAAACAATTAGCCAAGCCAGCGAAACTGGCCATCCCTAGCCCAAGCACAATGGCATGCAACGATGAGGCAGACAGCCTGTGCAACGTTTGCTTGAATTTTAGTTGGTCAACCAGGCAGCCAGTCAGCCAGTTCAGTTCAGTCCGTAACTTGCTGTTGCCCCTCACATTAAATGGGCGTGGTGGGTTTTTCTTTTATGTAGTAAAACGTTTTTATTTGCCTTGCTGCCTTTTGCGCTCTGCATGCTTGTTTTCATGTGTTTGTTTTTGTTGTCGCCTGGCTGGATGGCTGGCTGGCTGGCTGGCTGGTTTGCTTGCTTGTGCGCTCGTCGCTTGTTTCTTCAAAAATAATGACTGCACATTAAGTATACGTCAAACATGACATACGCACACATACACACACATACACACGCAATGTCGCCCTAACACAAAGCAAGTAAAATGTCAACAAATGACAACAGAAATATGATGCAAATGGTTCATGTAAGTGGTTCTTGCCGCTAACATTTATAAAAAGGGACAATTTACAATGCAGCAATAGCAGCACCAGCGTTGTCAAAACAACAATAATAAAGTGCGGGCGTGTCTGCCAAAAAGCTCAAAGAAATAAAGCTTAAAGTCTGCGTTTGCTTAGAGCAGAAGTACTAAAGGTTTCATTTATCTTAGAAGTTTTTCATTTTGTGCAGAAATTAGCTGGCATTCAGGCATCGCGCATTCGCCTCGTTAGCTGCGCAATGGAAGAGAGTAACAGAAAGAGTGAGACAGAAAACTCATGTCGAATATTTTTCATGTCAACAAACGAAAGCCTTGAAACTTCATCTCGCTGATTCGTAACCATCCTCAACTCCACTTACATCTACTTTACCCATCCTGCAGCAATTAAAAGCACATTTAATATAAATTGTTTGCTAGCGCTTGCAAGTACAAACACACAAATACAAAACCAGGTATAAAATGTTTTTGCCTTGCTCGTTGGGCACGGCAGGAAATGTCTTAAATGCCAAACGGAAGAATAGGAATGCGAATGTGAAAGCCTTGGCGAAGGACATTTAACTTAAAAGTTGAGCGGCTTTAATTAAGCAGCTGTGCTTCAAGCACATTTGTAATTGGCATCGCCGTTTACCTTATTCTGTGGTATGCCCTGTGCCCTGAGTGTCTGGCCTCTTGCCGCTAATCTGCGTTATGTGCGTTTAATCAGCAAAAACCTTATCATCATTATTTGTACAAAATATATACATACATGTATGTAGCCGTATAACCAAGCCAGGGGTCGCACACAATTTGACGATTTGTGGCAAGCAAAATGCCCGAAAGCCACAAGTCTGCCAGTCGTCAGTCTTTCCTTTAGTCCTGCTGCCCAGTTAGTCAGTTGGTCAGTTAGACCACAGCCCAGCTTGGACAGCTTGGTTGGCTGCTCGCTGGCTTGCTGCTCAGTTAGCTGGTCAGTCATCCACTTGACCGCATTGATATTCCATGCTTGATGTGAGCCGCTGTTGCTATTGGTCACTGCTACTGCTCGACTTTCGCTACTAACGATGGATGTCCTTAAGCCAATACACAAAAGCACACACACACTCACAGACAAACAGACACGTGTGTACCAATGCTTGCCAGCTGTGTGTTGTATCTATAAAGCGAAATATATTTTTATATAGTATAGTATAAATAGCAAGTCGCTGCCAAAAATGTTGCTTTGGCGCTTTCTGAAGTTTTTACGTATAATGAAATCAATTCACAAGTCACGTTGCTGCCGGACAATAAATACATCAGAGACCATTTAATAAAATCATGATGTGCACTTTGCTATAATATATATATAAATATATACAAATATATACAAACCCATATGTACAAATACTTATATTATAACTACTATATGTATCGATTCTATATTGTAAACAACTTTTATCTCATTGAAATGCCGCTTATGACTTGACCATATATAATAGGACAGTCCTTCTCATCCTCTGTATGTGTTTGAGTATTTACCCAGCACTATGGCAAAATGAATTGCGTGATAAGTGCAGCATCGCTAAACCTTAAATCAAAATCCGCATGAGCAACTGCTGGGTCTCTGGCAATTTGTTGTGGCTTTTGGCTAACATTTTCAGTTCATTATATTGAGATACATACTTATATATGGCCCAAAAATATTGCAAGTTCATTTTTATTCGGGCATTCAAGTGCTATTGGTTTGAGCAGATGTTGGAGCTTCGGCTGTGCGATAATAAATTCTGATACATTAAGCACTTAAAAATATACTATTAAAAAAAAAAACAATAGATTCCATTTATTATTAAGTTGAAGTTAATAATTTCATTTATTTTTTAACCCATGCATGTTATTGATTTAAAATGTTTTTTTAATTAAATTTTATTATTATTAATATTTCTAATTTTCATTAATATGTGTTTAATGCTATTATTTGTTGGCAACTTGCTACTGTTGAGAGCTCACAAACTTCACAAATTATGTGCAAAAAACACCTCATAATTAATGTATTTGGGTGATTAAAAAATAGGAATTAACAATTAATGACAATTATTTTTGCCTATGTAATAAAAAATAAAATAAGACCATACTATTTTTTTGTTTATTCAAGCAGACTATAAAATAAATTATTTATTAAACATGGTGTGTGCTGTAGGAACAGCTGAAGCTTACAAAAACATTAAGATTATACATAAACCTTTACATATTTATTTTATGTATATTTTATTTAGTATATTTTTATTTCTTTATATACGTTTAAGTTTAATTCATTTCGAATGTTTCACATTTAACTATTTTTAAATTTTTGAAACGCAACTTTCAAATTGCACGGGCAAGCACTGATAGCAACTTTGCAATCACAAACAGCCAATATTAAACTGTTCCCATTATATTTGTCAGTATTTTATACATACTATTGTCATTACGCTTGCGCAGTTAAGATAAGCTTAAAGCTGTAACAAAAAACAAAACATAATAACAACAATAATATTCTTAACTAAAATCGGTTTTTATAGCATTAAAGGTTAGAAATGTAACGGATTTTATCAACCCTAACACTTTTTGGCAAACTACTTCTGCTTCTTCCATTTTTTAATAGTTAGAGATACTTGGTCTTATCAGTCAGACTAGCAGCTCTCTTTCTCTCTTTGTCTATCTCTCTCTCTCGACCGACCAAAACTGTGATACGCTCAACTGTTTAGTGCAGTTTATTTTGCTTTCTCTTAACCATGACCACAGCTAACATCGTTGTGTTTTGCCTCGAATTTTCGAAGTGCCTCGCTCTTAGGCACGATTTGCAGGCTTCGTAAGGCAATTGTGTGTTACAGATGCGCACGAGCGTGTTGCAAACGAGGCGAATGTTGCCTCGTTTTGCGGCGAGACACGATGCGAGCCATGTACGTGCAGCCTCCTCGCCTATCTAACGCGAGCCAAGCTAGTCAGTTGGTAGATGCGTGGCGAACGTTGAATTTAACGGTCGGTTTGACAGTGAAAGTGGCAGCCTCGTTGTGTCCCATTGTGTTGCACACAGCATTCAGCACCAAAACACAGAGAAACGTTGTTCAGAGCTCTAAATAAAATGTGATTGAATCAAATCAAAAGTGGTAACCGTTGATTGATAATGTGTGTTGCCAGCAACGACTAGGAAAGTCACCGTTCGATTAAAATAAACAAGAAAACAAAAACAATTTTTCAAAGGCGTCGCTCGGTCTTCAAGCAGCTGGTAATAATAGCTTTAAGTTTTATGCACTATACAATAATAAAGCTATTGCGTTGCGTGGTAGTTTAAACATATACGCGTTTAATATCATATTTTGTGTTTGAAGGTATTCGTGCTGTGGCCGGCACAGGCGACGTATACGCAATCTAGCGGTGCTGTGCGCATATTTGTGTGTGCTATTGATGCTATATTTGTTGTTTTTGTTGACTAACTGGGTAACTATGTGTGTGTGTGTGTGTGCGTGTGTATGTGTGTGCGCCAGCTGGCGAGTTAATTTTATTTGTTTGTTGCTTATATGTCAGTTTATTTGCTTGCTCACGTTGCTTTAATGCTAAAGCAATACAAGTTTACGGCTCAAACCAAAATAAATTTTATTAAATTTTATTGCTTATCCCATCCAAATAGTTGGTGGAAACTTGTTTGCCTTCATCAGTTTGCAAACTTTTTCAATATGATTGTTGATTTTGTTTGATCTAAGCTGAGTTGTTGTTATTTTCTTTGTTGTTTTGTCGTTGTTGCCAATGCTTTTGTTTTTATTTTATTTTAGTGCTTTGGTAAAGTCAACATTCGTTAGCTGAATTTCGCTCACGTTCCATTCGACCGAGCGCTCTCAATTTCATGAGTTTTGATGCTGTCCGCCCATATTTGTTCCGTCGCTTATTCCTCTGTGCTATATCTGCGTCACTTTCTTTCTCTGCCTCTTTCTTTCTGCCTTTCCCGTTAATACCAAAACCAAGACAATCTTTGCTATAACTTTATTACATTTCTATTTTAAGTCTGCTGTTTGTTGTCTGTACATTGTTTTTTTCTTTGCTCATGCACTGCATAGTGTCCTAGTATTTTCTTACTATATCTATCCATACAATCCAAACTTATACATATATTTTCAGCGACTTGTGCATGTATTTGTGCGCTGGCATTATTGTTGCGGGTGTTTGCGGCGCTGTCCTTAAGATAATTTATGTGGTGATTAGTTGCGCTGAATTATTGCGCAAATTATCAAGTGTGCTATAAAATTTCACTGCTATTTATTTGCACAACTTTTAGCGTGGATCACGTACCACACAGATCTCCCACTACCACTACCACTCCTTCCCTTTACTCAATAACAATCCCTTTGCGTCTCATGTGTATCATTGAGCTGTGGGCTTGGTGCGTGTGAGTGTAACAAATAGCAAGAGTTTGATTTTTAAGTGTGAAAAATTGAGCAATGAAATTGGCTTGGATTAATTATATGGGGTGACACTTGGCTCGATTTTGTCATTCAGCTGTTAAGCTGTTAGCCATGGGGAATTTCCTTTCGTTGTGACATGAATATAGGAAACTGAACTGAAAAAGTATTGAAAAATATATTTTTCTCGTCGAAATGTATTCTAGCCTTATTAGAGGGAAATTTTAATACAAATTTAATAATGAAGAAATTATTTTAAAAATTTAAAAAATATATAACATGATTTTTTATAATATCATTCTTTATCATCTTTGGCAAGGTAATTAAGAGCATTAAAAATAACGAATACTTTCGATAACAGAGGTGCTAGCAAATCTTAAAGTACTATGGTAAAATTTGTACAGCATTCATCCTTTGGCATTTCAAATAATTTTTGGATGTAAAATTATGCTTGAAATGTATATGCCTATCAAGCTTTTGGCTTAGCTCAACTGGCATGGCAACTAATTGCCTGAGCTCTGCTCAAATTAATTACATTTAAATAAACACAAATTGGAATTCAGAAGACAAGAACAACACTAGCAGAAGCGGTAGCAACAACAGCAAACATGACCAAGCCGCAAGCAGCAGCATCAAAATCAAAATCAGCTTCAGATTGAGTACAACCAATATTAACAACAGACAATGACCAAAACAATGGAACTTAATTCAATATTACTTACCAGTGGAAGGCTGCTGTAAGCCACTTACAATAATAGATTCCAGCAAACAAATACCCAAACAACCACAGACACATTCTATAAGACAAACATAGAACACAACATGGGTTATAAATTTCAATGAATTTGCCACCAAAACAAAATCATTAACTTTGCTGAAAAACCAATGAATGTACATGAACAGCATATTACACTTTGTTGTGGTATTGCCAACGGCATTTGACTCTCAAGTGGGCAGCGTATGGGTGGTAAACGGGGTGGTGAATAGTTATGTGTGTGTGTGTGGGTGGGTGGTTGATGGGCGCTAAGTGTCCGCACAAAGCTTAACTTTTGGGAAAGGCAGTCAGGGTCGCACACAATTTAGGCATGGCCACAAATTGCTATGATATCGCTGTTGTAATGAAAGTTAAAGCCAAATTTAATGCTGGGATTAGCGATAACAGCGATAGGCCTCCTGAAGATGCCAGCCGTTTGCATATGCCAAATGCCTAATGATTTATGACTAAGGCCAGTCAGCAAGTTGCTTGCCTCACTCACAAGCACTCACAGCGACGCGACGGCTGAAGAAAAAAAAAAAAACGCTGCCACATGAGTCAAAAAACTGCTTCTAGCACGAAAAAAGGGTGAGCTGGTAGTGGGCCAACAAAGTAAATTCAATTTTACGTTTCACAACTCAGCATGATTCCTATCAAAGTGTATGCCGCCGCGGTAGCCCAATCCCAGACTGCTGCTGTTGCTGCTGCCCACATCGCCAACCACAAACTGATTACTTTTGCTTGCCCCTCGTCTGCTCCTAGTATGTCTATCTAAGCGTGCACCCAAAAAAGTATGCTACAATAAAATATAAATAAAAATTTAATAACAACAAAATCAATCGTTGAAAACTTGCAAAGCATCAAAACGCACTCTTCGAGCACTACAAAAGTTGAACAGCATTTATTTTATGTACTTATACCCTTAAAATCAAAACTAAATGAGTATTAAGGGGTATGTTTAAGCACAGTAAAATATGACGTCTAAAACGTCCATTCAGTTAGAAGTCTTAACACTTTTAACTCAAGATCGAACAGATCTGAATAATTGAAAGTTGAAATATGACATTGTTAAAGTTTTTTCTTGCTTCCAATTCTAGGTTCGATAGCTTACTTAAGTTGAAAACATCAGCTATATTAAAATTTCATTGAAATTGACTATTTACTGAGAATCTACTAGTCTACTGTTTATATTTACAATTCAATTTTATAACAAAAGTTTGGTATATGTTTTTTGTGTTGTTTTTGTTTGTATTTTTTTTGGGCATTTTTAAAACTTTCAAGTGAATTTTGTTGCGGCTGTTTTGCTTTGAAGGGAGTTGATGCGGGCTTTCATCATATTGCTTTCTGATAGGTTGCTCGTAAAAGTTGATGCAATTTTAATGAGCGGCGCTTGTTGTTAAAATTGTTGTTAAAACGGGAAATTAATAAGTTAAGTAGCCGTTAGTTCGCAAAGTGCAAAGTTAGTTGGATCGATTGAAAAAGTTTCCAAGTTTTAGAGCGCAAAAACATTAAGAGTATTTAATTGCTAAAGAGCAGTTGGGTTAATCAGGCATACCGCAGACTTTCGTGTCACACAAGACATTTCCAGATACTTTAAAAGCATATTTTAGTTCCTGCCCTTCTCAGCCTCTTCTGTGCGCGAGCTAAGCCGCGTTTTATTTTCACTTGAGCAAAGTGCAGTCAACTGTAAAAATATTGGCAAAACTCATACAAAACGCCAAACAGCGCAAGCATTTGACATAAATCCTTATCATCCTTTGTGCACAAATTGACATTGCACTTGTAAGTCGATTGGCGAGACATATCTCACCCTCAACCACCCACTATGACACTTAAGAGCACGACCTCCGCCTTCTATGCCACCTCTGTGTGCCACAGCGCTGTGCATTTTAACTGAAAATCTGCGGCTCTGGCTCCAATTTAATGTAGTTCAATGTTTGCAGTTTCTCGTTTTCGTAAGCTTCAAGTTTTTGGCACGTCTTTTGCTGGAGTGACATACAGCTTATGTCACAGGCGCAAAATTAAAATTCATAATGTTGACTTTAATGGAGTTAATGTTGAAATATTCAAGCTGGCGGCTTAGATGTCGCACATCTCGCAGATTAGCTCGTAGCTTTTTCAGCTAACTAAGACCATGGCAAGTGCCTGCTTCCGGCCTGACATTTTATTATGCGATACGCAACCACTTTTTGGATACCTATTACCAACGAGCCACCACCACCTACCAAGCCACGCATACAACTTTGACGTTATTAAATTATGCGGAGATTTTCGCACTTTTCTCGATTTTTTGTTTTTTTTTTTTGTTTTTGAGCCTCTTGACGTTTTAATGATGCGCCAGACATCTCATCTGCCATCCTACAACAGCGTTGACTGCCTGACTAGGCTGAAATTAAATTATTTTATTGCCGGAAAGCTTAGGAAATTCATTAAACCATGCTTTCACGCAACTTTCAGCATAAATAAACACACAGACACAGACACATAGAGGCCTTCGGTATGCCCATGTAGGACTCAAAATTAGAGACTCTCTGCGTACTTCCGTCAATTTGGTGCCCTGTTTGGCTTGTTAACTGCTGTAAGACAGGCTCTGTGTGGCATTGATTGAATCCAAGGTTGTGGGCTTTGATTAGTACGTGCTGTTGTTAACATCTCAAGGCTATATTGTTTCCAGCTTTAAATCATAAGAGAATGTTTGAATATATTTTATGCCACGCTTTAAAGTGTAAAGCCTTAGCAGCTCAGTTAAAAAACGAGAGCGGGCGATAAGCCAAAAAGCTAAGCCTCAAAACCAAAACAATCATCAAATAAAATCATAAAAACAGTTAGCGACGATCATAAATTTCAAACAGAAATAACATAAAAACCCCCGCCATGTGGCAGACGAGTGCGACATAAAAATGCCATCGATTTGTTTACCTACAAATAAATTCAACATTCAGACAGTATAAAAGCCGTCGCGGCCCATTTGCTAGGTGGCGGCGGTGGCCAACCTCTGCATCCAATATAATCCCTGCAAATCAGCAGTTTTGCTTTTTAGGATACACGACAGTTCGTATAATAAATCTTGAAACAATAAAAAATTTACATTTTTATTAAGGCCAATACACAAAAAAAAGTTTCAGCAAATGCAATCAATGTTGCCACACAATAATTCAATGTTAGATAGCTTAGCCCGTGTATACCGTGCGTATGCGTTATGTTTATTTTATCCATCCAGGCGAAATGACATTGCATACATTGGGGCGCCCTAACCAGTAACATAAAATTAAGTGATGGAAATATGAGTCTGCAATGTGAGGGACAATAAGTTATATAATTGCATGTAAATAAATCATTTAAATGCTAATAGATTTTATTTATCCATTTTATGTGCGTTATTTATTACTTAAATGCTTGCACAAAGTGGACAACGCAAATGAAAAGATAAAATACTACTCTTATATATATTTTATGATGCGCGCTGTAATAATTGAAACGTAGTGAATCGAATGAACCTAAAATAAATTCTAATAAAAAATCGAGTAAAATTGAGTTTGCTTGATGAGATGATGATAAGTTATGTTATGTTTATTTTATGATTTGGTATTTAAAAAAAAATAGCTTATGAATAATTGAACTTACCAGCTTGTATTGTTCACTTTTATTACAAATAATATATTCATTTTTGGAATCTTAAGTTAGAATTGCCCCATTCAAAAACAGATATACTTTACTGTAACCTTGCTAATTAAATCCCCCTCACATTAATTATCAGACAGCATAATTCATATAATTTTCACTTAGACCACCACAAATGCTGTTGCTGGCCCCTCTCCACCCACAAACTCAGACGCCCTCACTTGCACACACTTTATGAAACATACAAATTGCGTTAATGCTTAGCATATTCCATGGCAAAACATTTTTCAACTGAATTTTTGTATACATTTATTTTTTTTGCGTTGCGCTGTGGCTCCCTTATGATTACGACAACGACAACAACAGCGGTTTTAAGTACTTGACATGAAAGTTTTCAGCGACACGCTCAATGAAATGCTACTCCAGCAACAAACGCAACAACTACAAACACACAACAAAATATATGTATGTATGCACAGGGACGGCAGGCAATGCCCATCTAGAAAATTAAACTTATGGCGCAACGCACGCGAAAATTTGTGCTCCACTGACCAGCAAGGTTTGTTACAGTTGTTGTTGTTGTTGCAGCTTGCTGCTCGTTAATGTTTATCATAACCGCCTACAAGAAATGCAAAAACAACAATATGGTTACTGATGCCGCGCCCAGCCAAATAATTAGCTAGCAGGCGTAGCTAATGACCAGCTTGTGTAAGTACGAGGACAACGACAATAGCAACGACGATGAAAAATCAGGACATCAACTGGCAACCAGCAAACAGCAGCAGCTTCAATTCTCTGCCCCAGACACAACAACAACAACAACAGCACCAGCAACAACCACAATCACAAGTTTCGTTACTAGCAAAATGATGGGCATGAATTCATCATGGTGGAGGGTGGCTTGTGCTTGTGCTGGTGCTGGGGCTTGAGCTCACCCTGCTTGCCTCACTCAGTCAGCCTTTGTGGGGCGCATTTAAAATAAAGTAACGACACAAAGTCGACCCAGGAAGAGGGCGAGAAAATGAAAGACAGGAAGAGATAGAGAGAGAGTAAAAGATACATAGTTGAAGGAGCTGAAGCGGCATCGTTCGCTAATTTTATGCTCTTTTGTGATTTTTGTGCTCGCCTGCCGGACAGGCACACCCCCGTTGGCCATGTTTAGTGTCGGCCTGCTCCCCTGTTGTTTGCCCCAGTATGCAAACTTTGCGCGCTTTTGTCATTAGCGTTGATGGCACTGACGTGGGCTGAGTCACCCGGAGCGTTGCCTTTTTGTCCGCTTTTCATGTGTTGCGGTCGCCGTTTGTTGTTGTTGTTGCTGTTGCTGTTGCTGTTGCCGTTGTGTTTCTGGCTTGTGGCAACGCCAACTTGGTTACTTTTAATGAGCGGGGCGGGTCGCAGTGGAGTGAAAATGAAACGTGGGCATAGCCACACTTTTTGGGGAACTCATTAAGTTGCGGTTATGCAGCTTTATTTTTGTTCTTTTTCAACTTACAGTTTTGTGAAAATGAAAGTGAATTACATATTTGCAAAAAGGATCTACTTTTTAATGTGTTGGGCTCTGACCCCTTTTCGCATGACATCCTTTTTAATGTGGCATTAAAGTAGTCGCAAGTGGGTAATACTACCTTACCATACCTATCTAACCAAAGTATTTACCCCACTCACTTGCAATTCCAGTGAAATCATTAGTCTCACCATGAAATACCTGCTATTTGCGTATATGCTTTCATTTTGAAGTGCAGCTCACGAGCATTTTATAATGCTGTGCAAAAATATTTAATCCGGTTTTCTCAACTCTTCTTCGTTGCCATAAGCAATGTTTCAGATTACGGTGTCCTTTGATGTAAAAAGCTTAAAATTTTTTCTGCAATACAGCCAAAAAAAAAAAGAAAACAAAACAAAAAACTTATTTTGTAAAATCCTTTAAGTACAACAAAGCACTACAAAGGAATGCTATTTTGAACAATTCAATTAAATATTTCTGATAAAATAATAAACAAACAGAGAATCTGCTTTTTATAATAATGATGAAATAAGTTCGAAATAATTTAACAAAACAAATTTAATAGTATTCTCTTTTGAAATAATACAGATCAGATTAAAATGAATAGCACGTTTGGAATTTATTTGTTGCATTTCATTTAACACTTTTATGAGCCTTGCAATAAAATATCTTCAATAAATATATAAAAAGGTTCATACAGCAATTAGCTTTGTGTAAAATGGTTTCAAACTACAAAGTAAATTGCAATGAAATTGTTCGTCTAACTTTTTCACGGTAAACACATTCTGTTGAACCAGTTAACAATAGATACTGTTTTATTTTCAGTTTGATTGCATTTTCTCATTTACTTATTTATACTTACACCAAAAAGAAATGTTTACTAGCCCACGGCGAAAGCTCTCTCATTGCACAGCATTTGAAATTTGCCAAAGTCATTGCTTAAATTGTTTGCATTGCAATTTATGTAAATTTTCGAGCGAGGTAAATGCAAGTAAACAAATTGCAAAGCAATTGCTGTAGCTATTTCTCTCTCTACATCTCTCTCTCTCTCTCTCTCTCTCTCTCTCTCTCTCTCTCTTTTGCTTGCCGCTTGTTTGTCGTGCCAATTTTCTTTAATTAGTGCGCAAAAATGTATGCAACAAGCTAGCAAACCAGCGAGCAAAGACACACATTATGCAAGCGCGCTGCGGCAAAGTAGTTGGAGGCAATTCTAGCCCTACTCTGAGCGTGCTGATGTACGTATAAATGTAACTTGTAATATTATTTTGCGCAAAATTTGCAAACAGCAGCTAGCTAGCTCATTTGAAAGTTTTGAGTTGTCAGCCACAGCAAAGCTAATGCCTCAGTAGTTATTAAGTACACACACACACACATTGAAACACACCGAAACATACAGTATGTATGTTTAATGTTTCGTAGAGTATTTCGGCGGCTTGCCTTGCAAAATTGAGCAAATATTTTAGTTGAGGCAAACCGTGTCATGCTACAATTATTGCCACAGCACACGCCTCTCCAAAAACTTCCCCAATTAGTGGCCAACTGTGGCAGCAATAATAATGCCATATATAAAGTAGATACCAAATGGCGTCGTTGAATGATTTTTGAATAGGATGCTTAAATGCCCATCAAATTCACATCAATTGAGGCGGCTCGTAAAAGTTGAGTCTACAAATGCATAAAACTTGACAAAGTGTAAGCATCTCTTTTGTTTTGTTCAATTCAATTCACTGTCTTCAGAATTTTCAACAGCTGTGGCTGGTCAAGAAAAAGCAATACGCCATTTTAACAGCTTCAATTTGAGTTGAGGCGCAAAAAGTTTTATTCAGCTACACTACATTGTTTTTTTTTTATTTTATCATTCTTATGCAACTTTTCTGGCAATCTTCGGCAGCACTAACAAAAGCATAAAACAAAATAAGTACAGTTGCACAACACTTTTGAGTGTTGACTAAAAGACACTCAGTGTGTACACACTTATACTTAGGACAAGCCAATAATTCAATGGGTTCGATTTAAAAAACTAACAAAATGTTATAATAGCCTTCCAACTTACTTTTATTTCTTTCTTATGTTTTTTTGTTTAAATATATTATTCGTAAGTAAACGTAACAAATACACGAAGACTTTTACATCCATCAATTTAGTTAATGGGTATTCTAGTAAGAAGAAAAAGCTAGAAAAAAGAATAATAGTTGGCAAGTTTATTAAAAGTTGCGGCAAGTCTTGTAGTCTGTGCGAACTTTGGCATCTCATGCATATACTTATATACACACACACAGCCACATACACATAAAATTTAACATATACATTCATACATTCATATACTTACCCTCTAGATACAGCAAGAGAAGGAAGTGCGCGCTGACAGCTAGCAACTGACAAATGCCAACGCTAACTCACTCAACTCCACGCAATATGAAATAAAAAATGGCAAAAAGAATTGTTGGCAAAAAATAAAAGATTTGAAAATTTTGTTTTGCTTTTGTTTTGTGTTTCTTTTGCCGTTGGCAGCATCTTTGAGCGCTTTTTTATTATTATTATCTTTGACCCGGACCAAGGAGTTGTGTCTGTGTGCTTTTTTTGTTAAATTAATGCGTAAAGTTTTTGGCTTTTTGCTGTGCATTTTGCGATTGTGTTTTGTAATTTTGCATTAAGGTCAGCAGGTTATAAGTATGTATGAGTGGCGCTATTATATGCCTGGCATAGACAACAATTATAATAATATACGTATCTGTATCTATAATATGTTTCCCAAAGTACGATTAACAATCAGAAAACTTTTCTGAATTTCATAAGCCAATTCAAACGATTGATTTTCATGAGCTATAAGTACCAACGATTGATTGCTGATTGAAATCCAAGCAAGTTCAGCAAACATGTGCGTACTTAGGATTTCTAAGGACCAACTTACGATGACCAGCAACTGAATTGCTGCGTGGAGCTTACAAAGTTTTTGCTTAACATAAACAGAGCCAAACAATTGCTTATACTTACTTCACCTTGGTAAACAGCAGAGATGGGCAAATAGAGTGCTTTTTATCATATATATACAAGCTGATGATGCCGATGACATGATGCTGATGATGATGATAATGACGATGATGATGTGTTGCCTATGTTTGCCTGGGCGTTCGCCAAACGATTCTGATTGAACACAACAATTTTGAAATTGCTTAAAACACACACACTCGCACAACACTATCGCACACACGCATGCATGCTCACATGCAGAAAGAGTGCCACGTTCGTACTACGTGCTGTGACATAGCTGCTGACAACCAAAAAGTAAAAATTTAAACAGTTCTGTGCCTCAGCGTCGACTCCTCAATCAATTGACAGCGTTGCGCATGCTGCTCTCTATATTCGATTGTATATGTGTTTTTGTTTTTATATTGGGGATGTTGCTTAGATTTCAAGCACACATTGCCGTTAAATGATTTTTAGCAAAAATCGAGCGGACATGAAACAATCAAGTGGCTTCAAGACACTTTCCCTTCCCAATCGACACCATGCCTCACTCGTGCCTGCCCCAACCCTAAACAGATTGCAAGTCTTCCACTTTTCGGCACGTGGTTGCTCAGCCTGTCGTCGTAGTGTCTATCGTTGTTTGTGAGTGTGTGTGTGTGTGTACAAGTAGCTTGTCGAGTGCCGGGTCTGAAGTAATTTCCATTAAGTAAGTGTTTTGGCCCTTTAACTTTACTTCAAATGCATTGCCATTGACAGTGATTGCATTAGACGAATGTTCTTGGCCAAAGTTCTCACCAAACGCACTCTCTCCCGCCCTCTTTCTTTTACACGCTCTGTTTAAGCCGCTTAGGCATCATTGCATTACATTTCCGTTTAGCTTTAAGATTTTTCTCTGTTTTTATGTTTGTTGTTGACTCTACCTGAAGCCGATATTATACATTAAACATAAGCTGGCCAGCAAGACTAGCCTAGGCTTAACATCTGGCTGTCATCAACATAATAACATAAATGGAGGCGTTGTCTACACTTCTACCACTACGAGAGACTTAAAGACTCCACTCCAGATACTCGTGACGCAGGCAACAAACATTTTTTGTCTTCAAAACGCTATTTCCGACAATTTCAAGGAAACGTAGCATCCGCCAAAAGGAAACTTTACTTTAGGTTTTTTTGGTTTGATTTGGGTGTTTTGTTGTTCGTATTTTTTTCCTGACAACGTGGATGCCAATGGCGCCATTTTTGTATGGGCGTGTTAAAAAAAAGTAGACCTACAACAGCAACAAATAGAGACTTTGCGCTATTGGCGGCTTAATGATCATTTAACAAGTCGCGACGATATGGCTTATGTGTATTTACGTTCACAATGCTTGAAGGTGAATATATATTTACTTAAGAAAAAACAAGCATGAATATGAGCAAGAGATTCGTAAATAACATTGATGAATGTAGTATTAGTTGTTAAGGGAAAGTTGAATTAAAGTGAACTAAGTGTGCTGCTATTATAAACATGGTAACCGATTGAGAAAGCATTATTAAAAGATGTGAAGGCCACTTTTATTATGTTCTAGGTATTTCGTCATATTTATTGAGATACACAGAAATATGTTTCGGCACATTGTTTCCTTCGTATACTTTATAATGAACCCCCAGCAAGCAAACAGCTTTAGTCCTGAATTTTCTTTGCGTATATTTTTTGTTGCTTTTATTGCTAGTGCCATTGAGTTGGTGCGCTGCGTGGTGCTCTCTGATTGCTGTTTTGTTGTACATGAAGTGGCTTGTTTTACGCTTGTTCGTACTCGTCTACCTTCTTCAAATTGCAGGCTTTGGCCCTATTTCGTTGCTTATTGGGTCAAGCATCTGGGCAAAGAAGTGTAACAAATGACAACAATTGTTTTAGTCGAATGCTACCACGCCTCCTCAGAGAGAATGATAGAGAACGAGAGAGAAAGAGCGAGTAAACGATATATCTGCAAGTCTGTTTTTGGCATTTGCTCTGTTACTAAGATAGCCAGGCTAGAGTAAACTGTGGCCAAAAATCAAGTTCAGCTTTCAGTTTAGTTCAGTCTGCCGTAAGACCATTTAAAGCTCAAACTGACTGACTGACTGAATGGCTGACTGCAACCGTTGTGCATTGTTAGTATGAACCGACCCCAACAGTCGGTGGTAGTGGGTCAACTTGGCCGGAACACTCATTTGTAGGTTGCGAATTTTCGGTCAACAAGCGGTGACCTCGTGCTGCTTTTGGCCTCACTCAGACGTTCTTGCTTGTGTGCAAGAAAATTTATCCTAAACGACTTGAAGCTGCGTCTTGTATTGTTATTATGTGGCATGTACATATTGTGGCCGAATCAGCGCCTGCTGTGTCTTAAACTTCCGTTTACACGCCCACTCAACCCCCTTTTCATTCACGCCATCAACTGTTCAGTTCAGTTCAGTCTTTTGATGAATCACTTTTTGGGGTCAGCTTCAATGTTATCTTTTTGTGCTGCTGCTGCTGTTGCTATTGCTGTTTTCTTACGCTGTTTGTTTGGTTTTGGTTCAGTTGGGTTCTTGTCTTGTCATTGTTTGTTTAATTTTGTATGCCGGATACCCCAGCGTGTTTGTGCCATTGTCCTGCTGTCAACAAAATGCCAACAGCAATAGCGTAGCTGTAAAGCACTTTTCCAAAATGCGAAGAAAGGGGTCGGTGAAGGTTGAGGGGGCGTGCCAGCACTCGCCGTTATGCTTATGCCGCTGACAACAAAAGAAATTAAATTGCCAACACTGAAATTCAATTCTACTTTCTCTCTGGCGCACTTTAGATTTGTCAAAGCAACAGACGCGAACCAACCGCGAATCCCAAAAATACAAAAAAAAAATATAAATATAAAAAGCGCAAAAAAAAAGCAACAAACTGGCCAAATGTTGACGATGTTTTCAATGATTATTGCAGCAATTTATTAAGGCATTGATTTTTGTTTTATTTTTGCTTTGCGCTAGGGAGTAAACAATTTATTCAATAAGCGCGTGCCGTGGCCATAAAAAGGTCAACGATTATTATGTTTCAAATGCAAATTCAACATTCACTTCCATCCCATCCCATTCCTATCCAACGTAAATATCAAAAAATTCAGCCGCCAGCTATAAGTAAAGATGTTGAAAATTTGTTTAGATCTCGATGAGGCCGTTTTGAAGTGGTTGTTGCCCTGGGCTGGTCCTATTTGATGGCATTTTTGTGGTGGTTTAATAAAATCCTAAGTATATTCTGTTGGCAGTTTAATAGGCAATCGGACTTCGAAAGCATTCGTTGCAAAGAAGAGTTCATTAAATTGTTTTAAATATTAATAATATGATTAAGTAGTGTATATGTTAGAGATAAAATTAATATTGAGTTAACTTTATAAGCTATTGGAAGAGAAATCCATTTTAAAGCTATAAAAATATTTTCAAAACCAAGTTTTTAATTTTTAATGGTTTTACAGTTAAAGTGTTAAAGTTAAATTAATAACCAATTATGTTCGTTTGGTTCATTGTTCATTGTTTCAATGCCATAATTAAAGGTCTTACATGTGCGCATAACTAAAATCCGTCGCTGTCATCATGACACATTAACATATTTATGTATGTTTGTATATGCATAAATATATATTTGTAGCTATTATTATCCGGTGCCTTTCCTCTCAACCTACCATTATATTTATTGCCATTGTAAAAAAAAAATATTCTCGTATTTGCTCCTGCAGTGTTTGCTTGTAATTTGATATGCGCGTTTAAGGGTGTTTGTGTGTTTCTTCTCACACATAAATATTTTGCCATTAGCCTTTGGCAGCGTTGGCAGTGCCACAAATGCAACTTGTACAAGCATCTAGATTACTCATAAAACATTTACATGTGTGTGTGTGTGTGGCACGCATAATGCCACATAATGCTTGCTACATGATTAATCATTTGTGATGCAACATAGTATAAATGTACACAAACATATCTCTTGCGTGCGTCGTTCAATGCTAATTAGAGCATTGAATGTTAAACGCTAAACAATGCAACCGTTTGAGTTCACACTTGGCTTGAGATTACAACGATTAAATTGAGTATTTGTTGTTTGTGTATCTTTGAATGCAAATGTTCTTGGGTAGTGTACGAGCAGCAGAGGGTTTCATTATCATGGCCAAAGTGCGTTGCACGGTTATTTCGTTGGAATGCAGACCACACAAATCACAGTTATCGTTCTGCGACAAAATCCTGTGCATAAACAACATGATACACCAGCTCATAAATATGCGCATTTAAAAAAAGGCAAAAAACACAATACAAAATCAAAACAGGCAAAAAACAGAAAAATGAAAAGAAAAAAATCATTTTCAATTTTGCATAAACCACCAATGTGAATTTGATGATATGCAGCCGAGCGTGAAGATGACACCCAAATAAAATTAATGTGCAAAAGGTGGAAAGAAGGCTTTACTAACAAAATACCCTGTATTATATTGAAGGTTTCTTAAATGTTTAAAAATATAGTTCATGTATATAAACTCAATTTTTTGAGCTGATGGTGCTGTGTTAGAAGTATTTCAAAAAAGACAAAAATGCTTACATCCTTTCACTTATTCCTTCAATTAACTTAACTCTCTTAAGCTCTGTTCACCACAAAGCAAAATGGAATCTAGCCAAACAGAACAAATTTAATTGCATTTGAAATGGTTATAATTAAAGCCAAGGTGAGGCATACATATGCACAAGGAGCTTCATTACTCTAAAACAGCAAGAAACGATACATTTGACAGACGGCCAGGGAAAAGACAGACAGCCAGATAGATAGACAGAATGACGGGCAAACCAACCGACTTGTAACCGGAAATTGTGTAAGCAACAGCCTTGAAGGGTGACCGTGTGTGATATACACATATACATATATATTTCTATATATGTATGTGTTTGTGAGTGAAAATTATTATCTTGTACTTGCCCATGTCAAAGACAATTTGCATCTCGAAGTGTGACAAAGGGCGAAACGTTCGATAGCAGCAGCAACAGACGACGATGTCGTTGTCGTTGACGACGATGGGCCTCTCCGTGGAGCGATGTCATTGAATTTTGTTGTTGCTGTTGCTACCAATTGTGTGGCATATTCAGCGTAGTATGAAGGTGCAGTATGTGTTTCGTGTCTACATTTTAATGGGGCAACAATGTGACTCAGCTTTCATTGCTGTGTTGTACGCTGGTAATTGAAAGCAATGGGCACAAACGAAGGTATTCAAATAAAGGATTGCAGCAGTGTCAAAGAAATGAAAAACATTAAAGATGCAAGGTGAACAACTGTGCTACAGTAATATTGTATATGCATGAATCAAAAAACTATTGAATTATACCCTAACGGGCTCCCAGAGACAACCAAAGTAATAATCTATTATTTATAGCTCTTAATTAAATTATATTCACAGCTAATAGATCTTAAATATAAATTGAATATTATTTAATTTGCAATAATTCCATTTTTCTATCACATGAAATATCTAATGTCTTCATATCAACTAGTGCTTGGGGCATGGCCTTGAAAGCGGAAACACATAACAAAGCTGTAATTATTATTTTCCCAACAGGCCAAACACATTACACACACACACAGACACGCATACATATTTGATCAACTGAGAGCGGGTGTCACGAACAATGTATTGTGGTTCGTAGAGTAAAATTGCCTCCAGTTCTCATCCGTCTGCCATATGCCACTCCGCCCATTTAATTGTGCGGCTTTTCACGCGTTTTTATGTGTTTCAATTTTCATTGAAGCACTAAAATTTGTCGTTCACAACATAAGCAAAGTCACAGGCACAGGCAGCAACGTCATCCTCATCGTCATCAATGTCAGCGTCGTCATGCTGGCACACATGAGGCATGGGGCATGGTTGGCCCCTAATACTGTTGGCTACCTTATAACATAATAACATCATAACATACAGGCAAGCAGCACAGCGACAGACGAGCGGGCTAATAAACACTTTTATAAAATTCTCAAATCGCACGTGTTGCGCTTGTCAAAAGGGGTTGCGTGTATGGATGGCACAATAAAATACCTAAGTGCATCACCATGTTCTCAGCAATACAAGAAAACACATGTGCTCATTTAGTATATGTTTAGTGCGTATATGGACAAATATATATATATAGAGTGTTACGTTATTTATGTTTTTAGGTTTTATCTGTACGTTGTGTGTATTAAGTAAGGTGTGCCGGCGACCATAAAAGCCAAACAGCCAGCAGTTGCAGTTGTGACATTGCCAGAAAGAGTGCAGCTTCTGTGCCACATAAAAATGGCAATTTGAAATGGCCACCAAGGCGAATTGGCGCGTGCACTTAAAAAAAACTATGGCCAGCAATCTTTGAGAGAAAGGCAGCTATTATTATATTTTGTACACTTATTATTATCAAATTAGTTCAATGATATTATTATTATCATTCTAATTAATATTTACAGCGGTAAATATTTGATTTTATTTGTTTTTTAACTGTTTCCATATGTATAAATAATGATTCCTTAAATTAAAAATTTATCCTCATTATGAATCAAAATTAATTACCAAACATTAAATCTCATATTAAATTGCCTGGAATTTTTCAATTGTGTTAATGTTGAAGAGATAGACAAACATTTTTTATTGTTTGAAAGATTAAGAATAACAAGCGAATATTGTCTATACACATAAAGTCATAAGTTATAATATTTAAATCGTTTTTATTTGAGAAGGCCTATGGCTTTCTTTTAGTGTAAGGATTCTTGTATCAGCTAAGCAGCTAATGAGCGTTGTGAATGGTTGGCAAGATGCCTTTGCAAATTGGAGTCAGTGCACTTGAGAGGCAGCAGGCATTCAAGCAATTAGGGGACGGACCTTAACCAAAAGTGGTATTTTATTTATGATGTGCGACCTTCGAAGGAGTGCGCTCGCAGACTTTAACCAATGCCGCAGAGCCGCACGTTATAGCCACTTGTGTGTGGCAGCGTTTATACGACATGATATCCTTGCAGCCAGGACGGGCAGGCAACATCAAGCAGAAAACAGCCAACTTCGATACAAAGGCGTGCATTCAACGCAGAACAAAAGCTGCAAATTTCATGCTTAAACGCATGTCAATCTGAGGGTTAGCTGAGTAATTGAAACTTAAACAAACAAACTGCTGCTGCTGCAACAGCTTACTATGCCGCAGCGAGTGGCATGTGGCAACAGTAACGAGCAGCAGCCACAGCATCAGCAGCGGGTAGTGCAGCAAATGTTGAGTGGCAGATAAAATTGCGCTTGATGCGCAGAATAAAGGCAGCTTGTGAATGAGCCTCACACACACACACACACGACCCCTCAAATCTTGCAGCTGAGGCTCAAGTGCCAGCAGCAGCCACTTGTGCACAGTCTCATTACTGTAAACAAAAACAAAACACAACATTTTTGCTACATGCTACATGCTGCATGTTTATGTTGTTTTTTGTAACCAGCACTGCACTTAAACAAGAGACTGTCGTTCTTCTTTCGTTTTGGGTTTTGTTATTTTGATTTGTTTTTTTGATGTTGTTGCCAGCACATTACATATTTTTATTTATTATTGCTTGTCATATTTGCTTAGCGTTGCTTCCTGTCTGCCTGCTTAGCAACATGCTGGGCAACATGCCTAGCAACATACTTGGCAGCTCACATATGTTGCGCAACATTTCCAGCGTGCTAATTTTGGAATCGCTTGCCGCCTACGTCACACATTGTTATTTTGGGGTGTGTTATGCCTGGCAGTCTTCACAGTAGACATACGAGGCAGCCAGCAACCAGTTTTCAGTCGTTTGTCAACTTGTCCTAGGCACGTTTGCGACCGGCAGGCAAATTGTGTTGTGTGCAGCTTGTATCGCGTTTGTTCACTGGCCATTAAATTAGTTTATATACAACAATACAATAACTAAACATCAGTGTTTATTCTTGCACTTGCAGAGCGCACACTTCCGGCAACTGCAACAGCTGGATGCACACATCCAACAATTACGATATTCAGCCAGGCAATTAGCTGAAAGGCCAGCAGCACGAAAAACAATTTACAAATTCAATTCTGTGGATTGTAATGAGTGTAAAGTGAGTAGAGACTGTGTCCAAGCGGACAGCGCCATCCACATCCAAACAAATAACAATTAAAAGCCGGAAATTGAGTTTGTAAACTAAAAGCGTATCAAAGCAATCAAAACATCAACCAAAACAACAAGAAAACTAAAATGTGCAAATCCGAAAAGTGCAAATCAAAAGCAAAATAAATTTGCAACAAACGACGCTAAGCGAGTGCCAAATCATATCCCATCCGATGCGCTTCTTCGAGTGGCGGCAAAATTAAAGCGCGTATCTCATTGGGCTCTGATGAGCAAGACATTCAAAGGCCAAACATTCAAGACAGACCGACGAGCCCACAGAGGCACATTAATAATTCAAAAATATTCTCCAATCGCCTACTGTAAACAATCTCTGTGCTGCTCACAGCTTGCAGCTCGCGTGAAGTTGAAGTGTTTATTGAATTTGCCGCAAATGTTGCCTGTCTGCGAGTGAAAGATATTGCCCCACCCCGATCATGTTGCTGCCCCACCACCAATCGCCCAGCCTCCTGTCATCCAACCGCAACAACAACTCTCGCAAAATGACACAGCAGCCAGCAAAAGTGCACATAATCACCACAGGACATGGCATTAGACAGCCGCGAAAGCTGCGCCAAGATTCTCGCTGGAACTCACCCCAGACGACAGGCGCTTGGATCGCGTTTGCTGTTTTTCTGGTTCTTACGCTCTCCACAACGGGTAAGTTGTCGTTCTGTTTAAGCTAATTAATATAAATATTGTCAAACTTTAATAATCTACGTTTTTACTTTATCCTATAAGTTAAAAGGGATTTTATGATTATGACGAATCATTTGAAATGCAATTAGTATTACATCTAATAACATTTACAAAGAATACTATCTTCGTTTCAGTTCTAAATATTTATAGTTAATAAAAACAAAGCAAACTGTCAAAGAGCTAAAGCTGCAACAACCAATTATTATCGCATGCCAGTTGTCAACAATTTTCTATTTAATTATGGAAGCACAGTTAATTGAATTCCAATCACTTGCAACAATGCTGAAACCTAACACCATGCTTTGCCAAGTAGGCAGCCTTAGCAGTTTTTCTTTTGTCAATTTGAATGATTTTTTTTTTAATTTTCTACAGCTTCTCAATGCATGTTCTTGAGCAATAAAATAACAATCGAACGGGTTTGAGTACCGGACCTGAAAGACAAACACACAGAGGGATGGGATGAAATTAAAAAGAATGTCACACTCTTAAGAGACAACAATAAAAACAACAAACTGAAAAATAGAGACGTGGGCGAGCGCGGCAAATGACATTTGAAACAAACACTTTTGCTATAATAAAATACAAATAAAACAAGAACGAAAACGAAAAGATAGCGTGGCCACTTGATAGTATGGGCAAATGAGCCACACAATTGTCGAAGTAGTCGAAATCCACTTGAGAGAAGGGTGACATTAAAAGCGGCAAACCATTAAAAGGATTGACAACACAGTAAGCATAGGAGTACGCGATGATGGTGCCAATGACAGAGAGGAAGGGAGAGACAGAGACAGCCGTCGATGTGCCATGGCAGGCAATCACACAAAACGACCAACAGACGGACAGAACGACGAAGCGACAAAATAAGTGATAGATGGATATAGACGAGGAATAAACTGCGGGAAACTGTCGACGGCATACAGTAAAGCGAGTCAAGAGAAAAATCGAAATATAAGTTGAAATCAGAACCCTATTAGAGTGCTTCTCCGTGATTGTTATTGGTGCGCTAATGCTGATGCCAAGTGTTTGTAAAATATTTTTAATGGTGTCAATGCACTAAAAACAGCTTCTACCAGCAAACTGCTCATATACCGTTTGATCATAAGCATCGCACAAAAAAACCATGTTTATTATTGAAACACCCACGTGGCGAACGTTTAACAGTAAACCGCTTAAGGACCCAATAAAGGACAACAGCTGTGCAATGCATTTCAACTAAATTATTCTTGACTTTTAAAATGTCTGTGTCTTTTTTTTTGGTAACAATTGGTTCCACTTAAGAGATTCTACTTATCTTATAGATCTTAATGAATAGTATTTCAACAATTATATTTAAAAAGCAATTGAATGTTATTAGCAACCTTTGAGAGAATTGGAACGACAACTAGTATTTCCATATAATGAGGTTCGCTTAAAGAGTTAAAGAAGCTTTTTAGTTTCACAAATTACGAACAAAACAAAAAACATTTGCATCTATAAAAAAAACCAAACCGCAATTGTATGCGAAATTTATGCTGTGCATATTTACGCATACCGCATGCTAAGCGATTTATGTATATTCGCTTTCGTATTTTTAATCCATTTTTGGCCAAACAACAACAATGGTGAACAAATCAACTTTAATTTGACATAGATTTTTAGTCAGTTAAACGAAAATACAAATTGCTCACTGACATTGTCAGTGGTAGATTGCATATTTATGCAAAAAAAAAATGTATACTTTTTATTTATGTATTTATACCTACATATATATATATATATATTAATGCATGTGTGTTTGCGAAGCAATCAGAAAAACACAAATAACAAAATTGCGTTTTCAAAATGCTCTTGGCAAATATTATTAAATTTTAATTGCAAAATAATATTGACAGGCGGCTAACAAATTACAAATAAAATACGCCAAATACGCGCTGATGCGCACACGAGGCATAAACAAGCCAGAATGGATTTTTGAATTTTTGGAATGCGTTTTTGGTTAAAATTATGCACGGCACGCATAACTTGCGTTGGTCAAATGCGTCATGGGGTTTTTGTAGCAGTCAGTGTGTCTGTCTGTCTGTCTGTGTTTGTTTATTATTAATGCAATTTGTAATCTAATGCGGTTTTTGTTGTTGTTGCCTGTTAAACCTATGAGAATGAACTGAGCTATGGATTCGTATTTGGGTTTATGTTTGTCCATTGTCTGTTGCTTTTGTTTCTATGTTTGTCTTTGCCATAAAACGCAATTTTCGTGCACAAACAAGCCAACCGCATCATAAGCACATTAATGCCAACACAAATACAGCTACACACAAAAAAACACACACACACACTCTCTAGTCTGAATGCCAGCTTGAATTTTGAAAAGCTGCAAAAGTTGTCACCATCAACGCAGCGATTTCGCATTTTGTGTTGCCATAATTAACTTATTTTGTACATTAGCAACAGATTTTGTTTATTAACGCGTGTGCGCTTTTGCTTTTAGCAATGCCCACAATTCCGCACCCTTACCCACGCTCATAATAATTCTCATCCACGCCATCCAGTTTCTAATCCAAGTGCCTTAATGTGAGCAGGGCCAACGGGGCGCATACTTATCTTTTTTGGCATTGCCAGCGAGTTTATTTATTTTCTGTTTGTGGTTTGTTCCACAGCTGGAGAGAGGAGTGGGGCGTGGCTAGAGGTTTAATTCGTTTGTGTGTTGCCGGCATCGCATAATTTATTTATCATTAGCGCAATTCGGCAAAGCCGGAATGTTGTGCGTATGTGTGCTTGTGTTAGGGGCCCACACACACAAACACACACTCATAAAGAGAAGATGCTGGCAAAAACAGCAACGAGTTTGGTTAAATAGTTGAAATAATTTGGCCAATTAGTGCAATTGTGTGGCTTGCCATAGGCAAATTTGAATATAAACAAATTTGAGGAGCTTTAAATGGAATTTGATTGCGATATAATTCAATTATAATAATGTTCTATGACTTTTTATTTAAGAATTAAAATAAAAGCACTTGTAGACATTTTCAACCGTAAATAAGATTTAGATTTGACTAACGCCACATGATGCTGCATAAAATATTAGAAAACTCTCAACATGGTTACGAAAAAAATTGTATTTTTTCAACATTGTCACTCTCGCTATTGACGCAATATCAGCTTGTCATGCTTTTATTTACACAACCATTGCTATTCTAATATTCACACTGATTTACTGGACCTCGTCCGATATTTATACGAACTCGCACTCTCGTACACGCAACCATCTGGAAATTCAATATTTCACGTTTAATTAAGCTGCAACTGCAATGAATAAAAAAAAATAAAAAATACCAACGAAAAAAGAAGCACAAAAAAAAAAATAAAACGCATAAGAATAAAATCACAACGACAAAATCGCAACTGCCACACAAAAATGTTTTGGATGCCACTCCCAGAGCGCGCCAACCAAATAAATATGCAACAAAAATAACTCGTGGCGGCAGCAACAACAGCAGTAATGGTGAAAACAGTGTGCGAAATGCAGCAGCCGCAGCAAAAACGCCGTAAACTTTTAACAATAGAAAAAACACACACACACACAAACACACACGCACACCACAAAACAAAATAAAGCGAAACAAAGGCAAAACACTAAAAACTGCTGCGGGCAATAAATCTGAAACGGGTGGCGGTACCAACCAACTGTAACAAAAACAACAACAATGGCATCAAACAGCTACAGTTACAGCTGCACAAATGTTGCCAGGGCGTTTGCATAAACACATTTACACACACACACACACACACACACACACACACACAATTACAACAGCAACAATTGGATGCGCCTGCTGCGTAAATAACTAATAAGGCTCTAGGATAAATTTCGAGTGTAATTTAGGAACTGGCAACAAAAAAAAATACACCAAAGTTCAACCAAAAACAAAGTAAGCTGGGAGCTGAAAACGAAAAGAACAAAAATAAAAACGACCAGCCAGCAAATGAAATCATTGATCATGGCATTTGCAGTGCATGTACGTATGTATGTGTGTTTGTATCACGTTACTATAACTAAATTAAAATTATGATGGTTTTTTTTTACTACAAATGCTGGTAACGGGCAACTGTGCAACAGTGCAACAAAAACGTTGCCAGAGCAAAAGCGCTTTTTGCAATGTGCTGTGAATAAACAGACTGGCAGCACAAAATAAACAAACAAACAGCAACATAAATTTATGCATAAATCAAATGGCACAAAAACCAAACCAAATTGTATGCTAGTAGCAGGAAATGGATGCTTCCTCTAACACCAGAACACCACCCACACAACAAACACCTAGTGTGAACCACTTTTGCATATACGTTAGGATTGAGCATAGATTGTAGTTAGCATAAATGAAATTTCCGAAAATAATTGTCGCTTATCTCAAAATTCGGACTCACAGATTTGTCTGGCATTGATGCTGGCTGCTCTTCGCTACATTTTAAATGAAAATGGGGTTTTGCATTAATGTTGTTGCAACCAACACAATGAGTTTTCCAAAGGATATTATTTATCAACGCTCTAATTCTCTCAAAAAGCTAAAATAAAATGTTAAATTCGACTGCACTTTTACCTTAGCTTTGAAGTTAAACTACTAATTGTTTGACGTTTTGCTTTTTTGACATATAAAAATTTCATTATAAAAATGCCAAAAAACCACTGTTATATCAATTCATTGGTATGTAGTTCGAGCGGTTAAGGCATATTGCCAATCACCGAAGATACATTTCAATCTAAAACGAAACGGAAAAAAAAACATGTTGAGTTTGTGTTGTTGTTTGGCTATCAGAGCTGGCATAAAACCGCCCCACCATCAATTAACAGCACACAAATGAACTTCCGGGTATTGGCTTTGGTCGGAACAAAGGTAGATTTTGAAAAGAGAGCGTTTTGCGACAACCTCGCAAAACATGAATGTCATAATATGACTGCGACTTGCTTTGGCGTTGAGCTTCGTTTTGGTTTTTAGAGCTTTGTGCGTCGAATTGCTGTTGCGGCCAACAGAGGCCAACAGTTTGGAGCAGCATCATCACCAGTGGCACCACAAATGGTCAAAAGTTCCATTAGTGTCAGGCCATGAACGCGATTTACAAGCAGCTCGCGATCCAGCATATGCGATAAGAACATCAACGGGGCCAGATGTAAAAATATAGAAACAAACGAAAAGGTAGGCAAAAAGTCGGTGCACACAGAAAACACAGCTAGCATGAAGAGCAATGTGCAAAACGTAGAGCTGCAAACTGAATATTGCCATCGATGCTGGCGATGAGATAACAAAATGTTTTCCTATCCTGCCTCAATTGAGTCGCCGTTGTCGTCATCCTCATGCATTCGTTGCTAGCACATTGCGTATACGATAAGTAAACAAATGCAGGCAAGCAGTTAAAAAAAAATAAAAAACCGTCCAAGCAAATGCGAGAGTGTATACAAGCTCCTTCCATGCACATACAAACGCACACACACACACACACACACACACACATGAATACTTAAGCACATAAGTATAAAGGTATAAATGAGAAAACGCGGGCAGGGCACACAGCACGGGAAAAACGAAAAGCAAATATCATAGCAAAAAAAAAAAATAAATGAAAGTAATAATATGGAAATAAGCTTGCGACTTGTATGCAGTGCAATGTCACTAACATACCAACATATAGTAGTTACACATAAATACTTATGTACATAAAGACAAACATATACATATGTAGATATTTTTGTGTATACACTAGGGTGTGTATATCTGTGTGCAGATTCCTTGCTTGCTTCATAATATTTACGTTGTTATCCTTTTTGTTTTATTTGCTTAGCGCTTCTGTGCAAAGAAGGACTATCGTGAGACAAACGACAAACGAGCAACACGAGAATTGAGGGAATGAGAGAAAGAGAGATAGAGTTATGTGTTTTGTGAACGCACAGTTATGGCACATCATTATGATCGTATTCATCATCATCATCATCATCCACTTTCAAGCCACTCATAGCGTACAGCATTAAGATTAAACTCAGTTACATATTATTTTTTCATTTAGCACACTTATTTTCGTCGTTGCTATCGTTTTTGTTGACTTTGTGTGGGTGTCGCCTTGGAGAGCGTTACTTCAAGTTTGTTTTGCCAACACTCGTGAGAGTCAGGATTTTGTTTTGCCAAATCGCAACTGTGTGGTCAAAGCGTAGTAAATAAATCTGCAAAAACGTTTTAAAATAAATTGGTATCTTATTTGATGTTTTTTGCTTTTTATCATACGTTATATTTTAACCATTAAATTCAAAAAATAATTTCACCTGGCCAACCCTATCTTTAAGCCTTAACAACTCATTTTGTTGACACACACACACACACACACAAAGCATAATTAATTTTTTATTGTCCTTTCATAACCCAAGCTATATACAAAGCCAACATTTTAAGGTGTGTGTGAGATGCCTGCCAAGCCCATAATATGTATAAGGCCAATGAGAACATAAAAAAGCTACATTTAAAAGCCAAATACACAACAGCAACAAATTATGTTGGCGTGAGCTACGGCTCTGTCTATGCTGATGTGCTGTAGACATGAGATTAGGTGGTTGGGCTTGGCCAATGAGTAGTAGCTTGGAGTGGATTAAATTGCACTCAACATTCTCTTGCTGTTTCCAATACCACTTCCAGTGAAGCATAACTTTTTTAACAACAACCGCAACAACAACCATGATTGTAACCCTTAACTATCCATTAAGGTTACATTAAAAATATTTTTTTTATGAGTGCGCCTTTTTTCTTAGATTTTGCAAGCCGAATAGAATAATTAACTTCTTGAGATATACTTCAATTCATTTTTATTTTTGTGAATGCTCTTTCGAGCTGTACTACAATTAAAGTGCATTTTATATCATCGGCTATTCAAATAATATTTTTATGTTTTCAAGAGTATACTTTCTTCCGGCTCTAAGCTTTGTACGCTATCTCTTTTTTGTTTTATTACTATCTTTTTTTTTTTTTTTTTATTATATATTTTTATTTACAATCTATCTTATAGATAATAAGTAAATTTTATAAGTAAACATTTACAGGGGAATTTTTCATTTATGGGGATAGTTATAATATCTTAATGTTACCATGCTTTAGGCGGCCTAAAAGGAAGGTCCAATTTTTTTTTCAGGATCCTTTTACAGGCATAGATGTAAAACCACAGTGCGACTTTTCTTTGCATTAGTTTTTTTTTCTAAGTTTATTTCTGGGCGTGTGCGGAGCTTTTGATTTATCGTTTCAAATGTTGAAAGCTGAGTTTTTATGTTAATTAAATTGCGTTGGCTCGCTGGCAAGTGTGGTCAGTTTGATTGCAGGCTGCCCTCAACGCTTTACTCGACTTTCAAGTGTTTGCTTACATGTACACATGTATGTACGTGCATACACGCAAACATACAAACTTATATATCCATATGAGGAGCAACTGTACAGTGACCGAAGCTTGTTGCAACGTTCCGGCCACGTATAGCAAACAAATGAACTGCAGCGGTGTTTATAGTGATTACAGCTGCCTGCTGTTGGTCTGGGCCTTAAATGCTGTTGACCCAGCCGAGTAGCAGCTGGAATGCAATGCTTATTAGAAATTCCATTATATGTGTAGCATACTTATGTGCGAACGTATGCTGCTTCTCCTTCTACTTCTTCTTCTTGTGTCAACATAAGCTGGCAACGAGGCAAGCAGGTGTTGTCTTTGTGCACGCTTCAATGGCAACAAGCACAGGGACACATACTACGATTTTCCCGTTTGCTTCATTTAGCCCTACAGACTCGTATCCCGTTTGTAAGGCGTTGTGCATGATAAATCTGTGAATATGTTGCTGCCTAGGCAGCATGCTACAACAGGAACGGAGTTGCCCGGGCAAACATGTCAAGTAGTAGCAACAATATTCATTTGAATTTGCAACAAAAGCCTATTAAATACCAAAACAATACACCATACACACACACTCACTCACACACACTTACTTTGTAGACATTCATTATATTGGGTGCCCTGTCGTCTGTTTGTTTTTGACTCCCTCCCACGCGAACGAGTCTACAAATTATTATGCAGTGATAAATATGCCCACATTTCACTTGTTTCAAGCCAACCCTTCCCTTTGTCACACTCTCTGTGCCACAATCTGGTTTTATTTGAATTGCATGGCAGAGTTTGGTCTAAGGGTAGGAGGTGAAGAGGAGTAACTGTTGCCTGTTGCTTGTAACCATGTTCTAGGAATTTGCCATTGAAATATTTGTTTTTTGTTTTCCATACACCTGGAATCATATTAGCTGTCAACTGTGCGGGTATGTGTGTGTGTGAGTGAATCTTTTCAGTTAAGTAAATTAATATTCTTTAACATTTTACGGTTTCCAATTTTACAACATGAATTCAACATGTGAACAATTTAAATACCCAATTGAACGATTAGTAAAATCAAAAGCGGGTTCTTGATTACCTTCGGTTGATTTCGCTATATTTCACATTGAATAGATTTTGTTTGGAATTAAAGTACCGCCATGTTATGTTACTTAAATATTCTAAGCCCTTTAACGTAATTGAGCTGAAAGGTTTGCTTTTCGTACGTTCTGCCCGTGCCAAGCGATCAAAATAGTTGATTTTTAGTTTTATGTTTTATTGCTGCTCAGCACAAACACAGAAATAACAACCAGGTTTGGCAATACTACCCATTTAAACAAGGTTCAAAAAAATTTTGCCATCAACTACTATAACTGCTACAAAGACAGCCGTGGTTCACAAAAAAAAAAAACTAAAAAAAAACTAATTTAACAAGAACGTTGGTATATATATATATTCAATTTAGTACCACTTGCGGTTTTAACGAACCGAAAGCTGGGCATCGTTGCTTCCATCGAAACGAATGCACTCCGACATGATTGAAAAACAATAAACTAAGCAAAGAGCGAATGAACTGCCTAGATGCCAGAGTCGGTTGCAGTATAAAAAGATGAAACTGTGGTGGAAAATGGCGTGAAAACTGTTTACCTTTGGACAGACGATGAATGTGTCCAGGGGATATTCTAAGGCCAGAGGGCATGGAAACCACAATAACAAAAGCAAGCAGCGTTGATACTGAAAATGGACAAAGCAGGAAATTCGCGAGAGAAGTTACAATCCACAATATCAGGAGACGTGGTGCGGTTTTGCGGTCTACCTTGTTGTACTTTACTTGTAAACAAATCTCAAAAGGATAAGGGCAATGCTCTTGTAAGCGAGCACTTAGTCGAATCGAGTAAATATGTAAGTTTTGCACAAAACTTTCCAAGCGCCATGCACCTTGCACCATGCGCCATACTTGGGTATAGTTTTCATATGTGTGGGTGTGTGCGGATTGATAGACATTGTTTGGCTTTTTGTACATGGCGCCATGCTGTGTGTGTGTGTTTGATATGATTTCATGCAGCACTTTTCAACCAACCAAACACTAACAAGCAAAAGTTTTTCCTAGCAATAATCAAGAGTTTGTGGTTGCAACTCCTTGGTGCACTTGTTGTGTTTGCGGGATTCAACTGCACTTTGCACAATTTCAATTATCAAACAAACTACTACGCTTTTCACATTTTCGATTTTCGTGCGCAAATATTTGTCCCGCATGCTTTAAGCCGACGCTCGGTTGGGGCACACACCCAAAGATTGTCGTTGTTGGCCAATTATGTTTCCAGTAACTCATTTGGGTCAAGGTGTTATAATGAAAAGATGTTTGCAATAACATAACGTAAGCCATGCATACCATAATAAGCAAATGCAGACGTTGGCCCTGTCTCGGTATGCAAAGAACTCCCAAATGATAATTTAAAACACGCAGCTGGTGAATCAACAACAACAGCAACATAAAAAAAATAAAACGAAAACAATTTCATTTTATTTACCTCGCAAGAGATTTACGCACACAAACATAAACCCACACCCATAGAGCGTTCTCGATTGAGAGGCGCGTTCTCAAAGGGACCTTGGCAAAGCCGCAAATGATGTGCCATTATTCTTAAGGGTACTGCCGCATGAAATGTGACCCAAATAAGATATAAAAATGAGTAAGAACTTTTGAGTGCCTTGTTAGGCAATGTCTCGACGCTTGTAAACAGCCAAGTGGCTTCCTTTTTGGCTCCCTGAATTATGCTACGTATTTGTTGACAAACGACTTTCAAATGGGCGGCCATAAAGCTGCCGGAAATTGGCGTTGATTGTTTGCCAATTAATAAAACTCTGATTTGGAATTGCAAGGCGAAGCTAACTATTTGGTAATCTAAAGTTTTTTTTACAGTTTTTTAAATATCGTTAATCGTTATAAGGCCATGAGCTTAACTTGGCCTTACTCAGAATTAAGAACTGCCAGGCCAGCAGCTGAGCTGCCAACACATTTTAAATATAAGCAAACATTTTGGGAACAAAAATGTATTTCAAATATATTGCTTTTGATAAACTTTTTTAACATTCTGTTTGACAATATTTTAATAATACTTTTTGTTGGTCTCTTTCCAAATATTACAATAAATTGCAATCGCACAGTTTTGTATACAAAAAAACATACACAAGCAATATATCTGTTTGGCTTTGTTTTTATTTATTTTTTTCAATTTCAGAGTTGGTCGAGTGCGCGCTGCGCAATGTCAATTTAATCATTGAACCACCGGCGGTGCGACAGGGTCAGCATGTGGTGCTGCGTTGCATGTATGATTTGGATGGTGCGCCGCTTTATTCGGCCAAGTTCTATCGCGGTCAATTGGAATTTTACCGCTATACACCAGGCGAGTTTCCCAATACAAAGGTGTTTCCTTTTCCCGGCATACACGTTGATGTAAGTATTGCAACAAAAAATTAAAACTTACAAACACTTTTCAAGGGAGAAGCTTGTGGGTGTTGGTTGGGTTCTTCACAGCTGCATGAACTGGAAAAAAGGCAAAAAAATGTTTTGGTCCGGTCTTCACAAAGGGCTTTTTAAAGCATACTCAACTTTGGCAGATTGTTAACGTTGAATGCAAAAGCAGCTGGTGGCCGATCCGTCGAACTACTGAGCTACCTTCCTTGTTGTTGTCAGGGCTTGACCGGGAGCTCTGTATCTGGGGGGAACTGGGCCTAGGGTAGCTTTGGCTTTGGCGTCACTTCGTCGCCCTTAATTGCGCGCACACTGCATTTATTTATATTGTATATTTTATAACTTTTTTGCCTCATGCATATTCAGTTTGGCAGTTTTATTGTTATTGGCGGGTATTCAAAAAAGAGCCAGTTCATGCCAAGACACCTGCAACATCGGCAACGGCAATAAAGGCACATCCCAGGCAGCCACGAATGCCTTATCGGTGAGCGGCTATCTGCAAAATATTTTCATTTAAATTTTTGTGTGTGCAGTGTCGAAAAATTTTTGGTCCTCCTCTTTTACGCGAGCTGACGCAACGCTTCAGCCAAAGCCTCCCACCTCGAACGGTGTCCCGAGTGCCGAGTCGGATAGTTTTGCTTTGGCTAGATTATTGAAAAAGTTTTCATCCAGCTGGAGGCTGTCGGCGACGGCTAGAGGCTGGTCAGGGGATGTCAGTGGAAATTGTTGTTGTCCCGATAAAGTTGCACTGAATCTGTCCAAATATTTCATCAGGCTATTGAGTTTGTGCCAGCGAGTTTATCTTTAGTTTTTGTCGTCCCAAAAACTTTTACTTAGTTGCGAGTTTATATATAGACTCTATATATAAATGTTTTTGTTTTTTTCTACCGTATTTTTCTTTTTATTTTTATTTGCGGTGTGCTTTGGGTGTTGTAGCTGTTTTAATATATTTAAGTGCACTTTATTGTCATCACTGTTTGGCCAGATAACATTTATAACAGCTTGGCACATACACGTATATAAACGTGCTTCTATTATATAACTGTGTGTATTTTCTTTTATTAGGTAACCGGTTCTAATGCTACTCAAGTGCTCATACGCAATGTGGGCTTTGGCTTATCCGGAAACTTTTCATGTGAGGTGACAGCAGATGCACCGCTTTTCTCCACAGCCACTGCATTGGGAATTATGCAAGTTGTAGGTAAGTCATTTACTAAATAAACATTATACATTTTCTATTTATGAAACAGTAATCAGTTGAAAGTAATACCAAATAATCAAGCTATGTTGGCATAAACTTTGATACTTCGGTCGTGTTGGCCCTACGTCTAAATTCAGTACCTGTAGATGTTATAGAGTTACTTTTGCAAGCTGCAAAGGTAATATGCTGCCACAGCAACAGCAGAAGAAGCAGCTTTAAAAGTTTTTGTGGGGCCAAACAACTTTTGTTGAAAGTTGCGTCATTAACAGGCTATTCCTCCAGCCAGATAAACGTATTTTGGAGTTGAGGTGAATGTTCAAAGGTTGTCTGGGGCCCACTTAGTTCGTCCTTTCAGCGCGCGGAGCATTTCATAGCCTAACGCAATATTTAAATGAGCACGCGGTACTCAGAATTAGAAATTTAATCAGTGTGCCAGATACACAGTTAGCCATAAATGAGTGTAATAGAGCTGTTAAGTTTTTCATTGTCTAACGAAAGCTCACATAACAACTAACGTAATCACAGCTTTAATATGCAAGGAGAAAAAGAGAAAGACATTGTCAATAAAAGCCAGCAACAATTGGCACTGCATCTGTTTACTACTTAAACTGGGTCGATAAATAGCTCGCAAACACACACAGGCATCTCTATACACAGCGCGTATGCTTTATCTCGGCTATGCTAAGGGTGTGGTCCACCTACAGCTGGAGCAGCAGCAGCATTGCAAGCAACAGCGTCTCTTCGCAGTTAATCTATATATTCGTTTCGCATTAAATATTCGAGATATTCGCTCTGACAGCTCAATTCTGCTACAGTCGCTGATTTTTATGCCACTTGCCGCACAATTTTCTCCTCGACCCAATCTCATGAGCTACTGCGTTTATATGATTGAGCACTTGCCACCGATGGTTGGTCGGTGTGTGTTTGTCTACATGGTGTAGATGAATGCTACACTAACAGAAAAGAATCGTACTCATATGGCGTTTCAACATTTGTTAAATTAAATTCTTAAATACATTACATATTTCAAAAGTATGATATTACTTTTCTTATTACTTCTTAGGCCGGTCTTAAGTTTAGGGTCGAGTTTTTTTTTTTGCTGTGTGTAGTATGCTGTTAGTTGTATCAGCTTGGCGCTGCTTGCTTATTGCCTGGCATTAAACATTTAGAAGTGCGCGCGTCTGGCGCGTAACTGGATGCCTTTATTAGATTACCATTACCTCAACGTCTAAAATGGTCTGGTCGTTCGGTCGTCCAGGCCTGGTGTGACCCAGCTGCCTCGTCGCTGTGTGTGCTCAATATATTTAACGCCGCATTTAGATCGCTTAATTGGCCGCTTTTGCTTAACTGGCATCAAGGGATTAAAGCTTTGATCAAGCATTTGCTTAAAATTCATGAGGTTAGCAACTGCTCCTTGGCGCTTCAAGGACGCCTGATATGGTCTGCTGCTTTAGTTATTCAAGTTTCATTAAACGCCGAGCCTTTTAATTGGTTGCGTGTGTTTTGTTACTGTTTGATGGGGTGTTGTTTGTTGCTGTGTTTCTTGTTGTTGCTGTTGCTTCTCTTCGTACATCAATATGAGATAAGCCAGCTCGGCTGACACACTGGCAGTGCGCTGTTAGTGTCTGGAAAAGTCAAACACGGGTATCTGTGTGTGGATGTGAGTTAAAGTGGTTGGGCGTGTGTTTGCTGGTGCTGCTACTGTTGCTGCTGCATATGTCATATTGTACAGCTAAGCGTTTGAGGCTTATAATGTCGTCGACATTAAGACCCCAATAACTTGCGGGCTAAACAATAAATTTCTGCAGCGCCATCTTAAACACACATACATACAAAACATATTGTGTGCCTTCTGTTCAAGCTAGTTTTACCAAACACAAACTTTAGAAGGTAACAAAACAAGTAGGTTTATACATTTTAGACATGTAAGAAGATAATTGAAGAGGCATGTGGAATCAGCATTGAATGTGTATATACAATTATGAAAAATCTCAAAAATTTTGTATGCTACTCAATGCTTAATTCCACTGTTCTGTAGCAGATACCATATGTTTCGCAACAAAGATAAAGCCCATGTTTGAAGTCATTGATAACAAGCACTATTGCATATTTGCAATTGTTTGTAAACAGTTTTGAGCCAAAACCTGAAAGGAAGAATATTTGTTAGTTTAAAAGTACGAACTTTTTGTCAAACTTCAAATCCGTTTACAATCGATTTAATTGGTTTACAAAAAAGGAAAAATTCAAGCATTATCTGTATATAACCTTTTTATGTCAAATTTCTTGTGGAAGGCTAGTTTCGTTATATAAACTACAATACTTTTAACTGCAAGCTTGTACAAAAATCTCTGTTTAAATATTTATTTATGCTTGAGAAGTCAAACGTAGGAAAACTAAACTACATTTGGTCATTCACTTTAATTTTATTGATTTTCTGCCTGTTTATGTTATCTGTGCTTTCAGTTTTTGTTTGCTTCCGTTGCTCTGACATTTGTGGTCACTTATGTTTTATGCATTTCCGTTTCCGTTTACCAACGCTCACTTATTCATTAATGCAGTAGCAGCGTCAGACACAAAAAAAACAGAAGCAGCAGCAGCATTAGCAGCAGCTCCTTCTTTTCATGTGACGTCTTATCCTTGGTGCAAATAATTCTGAGGTTTAATCGTGTGTTAATGAGCTCAAGTGGCAATCAGATTGCGGGCCACGACGCTAACACAAAAGGACGAAGGCTAAACTTAAATGCGATTGCGTCTTGCGACTTTCGCCTTTACAAATAAAATAAACACTTTGTCCTTGCGTTGCTTATGGTAAAAAGCAACCGCCATTTGGAGCTCCTAAACAAAATGTCGTACTCGACGTCTTTGCTGGCTTTTGAATGCCAAGGCATGAAGTCTCTACAAAGTTATGCTAATTCACGCTTTCATTAAGTCACAATGCCGCACCACGGCCTCTGCTGCCACAGCAGGCGACCAAAAATGCCATGCAAGTTTGTATGTAAATAGTTGGCAAACATTTGCTGGGCTTAAACTTTAATAACTTAATGACATAAGTCAAGCAGGGATTCAGCACACCGGAGAGTGGGTGGCCCAAGTGTAAAGTAGGCTGGTCAGCTGCTTAATTAAACTTCAAGCTGTCCCCGCACAAGCTGACCCTCGTTATCTGGAGCCTATTTCTGACATCGCAAAACCCAAAGAGAAAGGTCAACATCTGAAAATAAAAAAAAGAATATCCTCAGCAATCAAAGCAATAGTTTGGAGCGATGGCGTACAAAATTAGAATTAGAGTTGCCTTGAGCTATGTGAAGCATACGGATGGATGCAGTGGAGCATTCGTGTTGCCCTTGCAATTGCCTTTGGCTTTGCCGTCTTTATCATTAAAATTACTTTCTTCATTAGTTACTTTCTTTGCTGTTGTTTGTGACTTTAGCTTTGCTTTCGGCTGGCTGAATTTAAGGTTCAGCTTGACGACGCCCACTTGGCTGTTGTGTTTGCTGCTGATGGATGGGTTGGATCGTTGCCGTTGCCGTCTGTGTCCTGGAAAAAACTATCTTCATTGTTTACTTAAGTTGCAGTTGCTTTTGCCTTTGACTTTGCTGACTTTGGCTGACTTAAAAAAAAAGTTGAGCTTGACGACGCCCACTTGGCTGGTGTGGTTGCTGCTGCTGAAAGAACAGGACTTTTTTTGGGCGGCACTGATGCGCCTATTGATATTTTGCATAGTGCCCGAAGGCCCCGACATGAACAGTTCAGCGAAGTAATTGCAATTGAAGAACTTTGAGCTTGATGGTCGTAACATATTGTTATGTGGTTTCCAAAACATTTGCAAGAAAAATCTTTTGATATTTTTCCTATAAGAAACTTTGAATAGTTCATTGATCTACTTATATTTCTATGTATTTGTTTTATTTTCAGAACTACCAGACAAACGTCCCACACTTTACACAGAACATACACGCTATGAGCCCGGTGATGTTTTGCGGGCCAATTGCAGCACGCCGCCATCTCGACCACGAGTCGAGCTCAAGTTTACCATTAACAACATGGTGGTAAGTACAGTTGCTCTTGAATCAACGATTTCAGTTTTTCAGAGGGGGGGACGCAGTTGATGAAAGAAATCCTCCTCACATTTAGTTTTGTCTGCAAGCAACATAAAAAAAAATATATAAAAGTAATAAAAAATCGAATACGATGAAGTAAAGAACGAAATCTGACAGCGGGTCAGCGGTTATTAATGTTCAAAGTTGTTGAATCCTTTTGAAGTTGAGGTCTTTTTCGATGAGAAATGAAAACAGAAAAATCTGCCAACATTAACAGAGAGCAAAAAGATGAAAGCACAAGTGGTTGGGACTTTCTGGCGCTACCACTAAACTTGCCTTTGTTTGTAAGCCAACATGGCGTATGCGCAATTTTACACCCTGCCAGCTAGCGTAAACATTGTCATGTGTATTAACAATGCATGCAGCGCAGCTGTGGCCACCTCCTTGTCATTTGGTACCACTGGTGAAAACGGATTTTCTATGGGGCCGCAGCAAACATTACCAAGCACCCAAGCTCCTTTGTAAGAGTCCCAGCCTTAAGGCCTTCAGATCCCAATATTCCTCATTGCAACCCCTCATTGCAGTTTGGGCGGTCGCAGATGCTCGCTTGTGTTGGCTGTCATTTTGTGGTAAATTCTCACTTTTGGTGCTTCTCCCGACAACGACGCTGGCAAAGTGTCAGACCGAAATAGATTTTTACTCAACCATTTTATGAATATGCAAGCCTCGTGCGTCACACTGCTGCTGCTGCTGGTCTGCTTTTAAACACAAATTCACCTTTAACTGTTGTCCGACGACGACGAGCAATGTTAGTAAGCCAAGACGTCAAGAGCAGTTAAATGGACGACTTAAAGTGCCTGTTATCAGCGCTTGCACCAATCCAAACTGAAGTCCATGAGTGCTTGCATATCGGTAGTCTGAATTTCAATAATAGAATCGATTGCTGCGTCGTTAAGGATGCATAATTTTAGCATCACTTGTGGATGTACATTCAAATTATTTTGCCTGAGTTGCACGAAGAGCTGAGCTGCATTCTAAAATGCGGAACGCTCGATGAGCTTCACTTTGAGATAGTACTTTAAATATGATTGATGGCACAACTTGTATTTCGTTCAATTTTTTTAATTCAATTACGCAATTTTTCTAAGAAAATAATTTTTTTTTGTTAACGAACCCATTGAATAAATAACTCAATATTATCTGGCTGCTTTCGCCTTCATGGCTTTTTGGCGTGTTGCCTTTGATGGCGTTTTCAAAGTGTTGTCATGCCTTTGAAAAATGATTGCCACATTCCTTTAGTTCAGCTTCCATGCGAACATTAAACATGATAAATGAATTCAAATCATTTGCACCGCAATAACTCGCAACGCGCCGCATGAGCAAAACTCTTTCAAATGCCAGGACCAACAACAAGAACAACAATAATAGCAGAAGCACTGTCGTTGTTGTTGTTTGAAAATGAAATGATAGCTTATCGGCAAATGGCAAGTATGGGTAGTACATGGCAGTAGCGAGCACTTTTTGGGCAATTGCCATTGGTATTGGTATTGGTATTGGTAATGGTATTGGCATTGCCAATACGGAGGAAAGCAACAAACCGTACGCAAACGTGGCAGACGTTGACTAAAATTGAGTAGAAAACGATACCGCAGTAGGAGGAAGATATATTGCAATTGCCGATCACAGGAAACAAATGAATATTTCATGCTGTGCAAATCAACATAAGGCGACAGGGGAAGGAACGGCAAACACACACTTACACCAACATATTTCACATGCCTTAGCAGCAGCAACAGCAACAGCAACAGTAATTTCACAGCAGCAACAAAGTTTACGTTTGAAGGTAACCTGCCCCAGGAGAAGTAATGCCAGCCAGGCGGCATCTGGAGCCGTTGCTGAACTTTATGTTGACAAAGTTTTTGCGGTAAAAAGCCACATCAGTAATTTGCAGAGAACAGCATGCACACTCACATACAATCACACTAATACACATAGCCATGACATATGTGGCCTGGTTTTAGAGGATGTGTGTGCTGTGGCTTCGTTTTCGGCTGGCTGCTTCCGCCGGGCGAGGCATTAATCATTTGGCATGTAAATTGCCAATTAATAACTGCTGCATGTCATTTGGCATTCGGCTTCAAAATGTTACGCAAATTTAGCCGGCAGGCAGCCGAAACGAAACGGATTGTGAGTTAAGGTTGAGTTGAAAAAGAGATGCTCAAAGAGGCAGAGAAGGATAGAGATGCTTGAGGCCAACGAACTTTTAAAAACATTTGCCAAGTGCTAGGCGCATTCGCATGGAGCCCTTAATGAAGACAAATAGCACTTTAGCCCTGCCAAATTTAGCGGAAAATTGAAAAAAGCTTCTCCGAACAAAACGTACAGTACGGGGTTGTATTCCATTCCATGTGCCAAAGTTCTTGGCAGCAGCCCCAAGATATTGCAGTGCCATCCACAATTTATATGCTATCGATATTTGCTTGCAATGCGTTGCAAATTGTACACAATACATGCGAGCAGGACATACTGTAAAATATAGTTATTGTTAAGTATAAGCAAAAGTATTTGAATGCCCCTTCTATTTATCAAAGATTTTTGTGGTGACTCTTTGGCATTTTTCTTCTTGTGCTCTTTTTTTTGTTTTTGTTGCAAAATAAAGATAGAACTACAGACAACAGCAATATTGATTGGAATACACAAGTAACATTTATCAAGGGCAGCTATATTTAATTTGTTCCAAAATGTAAAATACTGCACTAAAATAAAAAATAAATTCTTGACCACCATAAATAGCAGTCTGGTTCGTTAAGTTTCATAACAAAAGCCTTTAAGATCTATAGGGATTTATGTTTTTTGTTTATCATTTGTGCTTGTGTTGTCAAAGCATACAACTCACACACAGCTTTGCGCTCATGCCTTCTCTTCTTTTAACACATTGTGTCTGTGTCTGTATCTGTTATGGGAAACTTAAAAGCACTGTTTCTCATAGCAAATGCACAAAACTGTTAAAAATATCTAATTTTCTCATTTTTTTTCTTTGCTTTCACAACATAAGCAGCATGCAAAAACTATGTGTGTGCTTTTTGGCATGCGCATAAATAAAAATTATTTATATAAGCGCAAATCCCTACACACACACACACTCATTTTCACATGGACACGCTCGCCGCACACGCAAACAAACACATAACCAGAAAGAGATAGTGGAATAAAAATACACCCAGAGAAATAGAGAAAGAGTGAGAGCAAGAGATAAAGGGTAAGGGGAAGGATGAATAGACGGGGGCCAGCGGTAAAAATTTCAGTCCTGGCTACAATTTTACAGTGAATTGCACTAAATAACTGCCATTAAGCATAAAAGCTGTTCTCGCATGAAGGAGCTGCTGGCAGCATTTAAGCTAAATGCAAGTTTAAGCATCTTGAAGATGGCGCAAATAAAGTGGACTTACGCAGCACCAAGGATACAAACACAAACACAGACACCAAGAGAAAAACTCGGACACATACATATATAGAGTACACTCGAAAAAAAAAAAAACGATTTGCTATGTGGAAAAATTCTCAAATACAATTGCTACACAACTTTTTGCGTTTCACAGCGGTTATTTGTTAGTTAAAGAAAAATTAACTTTGTTTATGAAACTTTTTTTGTGAGTGCAGTTTAAGAGTAGTTTAAGAAACACTAATACAAACACGCTGCAAATAAAAGGCTCAAAATGACGTGTGTGTGTAAGGAAAGAAAGGCAAGTTGAAAAACTGGCAAAACTTTCATCAATGTGTCTGTCGTCTGGCGCATTTGAGCTGCATGTCCTGCCAGCATATGTTCCAGCATTGCCATCTCCATCTCTTTATATCCGTTTGCCACTAATGTGCGCAATTGTAAGACGCTTCCTTCGTCTTGGATAAATTTTTGTTTGTGTTGTACTCCAGACACCGCTGCTTGCCGCTTGCCGCATGCCGCTTGCTTTTTGCTGCATTACATTAACACAGATAAAGTTCCTTGATACATAATTTCCATGCATACACAAATAGCCGCCGGGGCTGAGCTGCTTCTGGCTGCTTTCTGCGGCACATGTGGCCTCTCTCTTTTAGAGTCTTCTCTTAGCCGTTTCTACCCTGCTTCTCCTTGCATGCTGTGCCAACTTGCAAATGGCGACAAGATGCTAGCTTGCAAAAAGTTTTTGCTTGTCCAGAAAACAAACAAAAGTATTACGAGTACCGGGACTAAACGTTGCCAAATGTTGTCGCTGTCGTTGTTTTAGTTCTTTTCGTTGTAGTTGTTGTTGTCGTCGCCTTAAAATATGCAAATGCATTTGCGAGCACAGAATAAATAGGCACAGTGTTCAACTCTGTCACTATCTCGTTTCCAGATTAACCCTTTTCTTGTTTTTTTTTTTTATCCTCCAACAGATTACAAATGCCGAGACCCAGTTTATTCGCACAATTGATAATCTGATTGCCTCACGCATCTCGTTGAAGTTGCAGCTGCAGGGCGTCCACTTCTCTAGCGTCAATCCGGCCATTTATAACCAAGGTTATGGCTTGAATTCGGTTTATGGCCATGGCGGACCCATGTATGCGCCTAATCCGGGCGGCTTGGTACTGCGCTGCACTGCACAAATCGGAGACCTGTATCAGGAGTATAAGGAAGTTGAATTGGGCACACCGCAAAAGGATCCGGTGCCAGCACGTGGTAAGTTAAGCTTCTCTGTATGTGCGTTCCGAACTAATTACACAATAATAATATATTTGGCTTCCGTTTCCGTTTGTGGCATCCCTCACTCTGTGTCTTTCTGTCCTTCTATTACTGTCTTTGTTTTTTTGTTTGGATTTTTCCTGCTTCCGGCTGCAGTTACGCTCTCATCCGGCTCGAGCATGAAAAACTTCTTCAGCACGTATTTCTCCACATCGGCGGCATCTCGACGCGTCGGCGGCGGCGTCCACTTGGCGCCCATTACAATGGCGCTGGCAGCCTTTCTAGTCAGTGGTGGCGCGTTTCTCAGCCATATGGTTCGCGAGCTCGTTACGCAGCTCATTCGCATTGATGCCCGCCCAGCTAATTCTGCTGTTATCGTGCATTCCAAGTATACGAAGAGTCGTCGTCGTCCTTTATCCACGTTGCCCAGCCTGCAAGGCGCCAATGCAGCGGCTGGCATGGCCAGCTCGGAGATAATTAGCTTGGGGGTGAACTGTGCTCAGCAGCAACTCCATACATGTGTTAAAAATTAGTTAAATTGTTAAGTAATTAAGTTTAAATATATTTTGCATAGTTATTTAGTTAACTAAGTGCGTATGTGTAGTCAAACATCATTTAATTTGATTAACAGCTTTGATAACTCCTTATGATTATTGGTTTGTTTGAATTGTTTTGTTATCATGATTTGATTTTAAATGAACTCGACATTATTCAATGTGGTGTCTACAACTAGCGAGCTAAAAAACCAAAGTACTTTTAAGCAAACCATTTGAATTTAGCAAAGTAAAAACAGAGTAAAACAAAGTAGAAAAACCCCAAAAGCCAGAAAATAAATCCATGCATCCATTCAATAAATGTTGACAACAGAAATGAAAGATGAAATCAATGTTAAACAAAAAAAACAAAACTATTTATTAAATGTGCAAAACTAAAACCGAGCAAAAAAAAAAAAAACAAGAAAACCAAAAGGTATGTGTTGAATATAATGTAATTGAAACCAATATGAAGAAACCAAAAAAGATAAACTGTGTAAAATATATTTAAAAAATGCATTAATTGATTATAAATGAAATCTACTTGTAAAATGATCGCCTTGTGAGGGCATATTGTAAATGGTGGTGAAATTAAATGAAAAATAAAGAAAAACAGTGTTAATTTTAACAAATAAAAATACACCGAGTCTTTCATTACTTTATGTAGCTTTCAGGAATCTAACTTTTTTCAAAAATTTAATATTGTGTTGCTGCAAATCATTCAACCGACATCCTAACCGGCATTTTTCAATTCAACAAACTTTCTGCTGTTGATTTTTGGCGTTAAGAAATCTTTGGCCAACATTCTAGCCAACAAAGGCTGGCAACATCATAGAGACTGCCCCTGCTTATTGTCTGCGGCAATCGGCAAAAGTGTGAGAAAAAAAAAAAAATTCCCTCTACGCAGCGGAAAAGCTAAAAGAAATATGCATGTTCATTGTACAATAAAGAATATAAAGAATCTAGTTCATTGCATTGTGTGCTGCATGCTTTTTAGTTGGCGTTTCCGTTATATTCTGCATGCGCATTTTGTACTGATTATTTTTGTTCAGTTTCTTTGCAAAATTATTGAAGCGCGCCTAGCTATTTCTTTTCCGTGGCACACAAAAGTTGCAAGGGTTCCATCTGTCTACAATCTTCAGCCTGACTGAAAATGTTACCAAAGTAGTAGGGGTCCTTGACTCGATCTATTTTGCCATACAAAATAATTACAATGAAAGGTTATAACAACAACAGTCACTTGTAAACTACGTCAACTGCATTTGAGTTTGAATACAAAATACTACTGCACAAGTGTAAAACTAAAGAATTATCCAGGTATTGTTTGCTTCATGAGGCTTCAGTTAAACCTCAAAAACAGTTTTTTTTCTCCAAATAAGTTTATGATGCATACATTTATTTATTTCTAATGAGATATCAAATTAGGGAGATAGTCAAGAAAAGCACGGACAGAAATAATAAATATTTTTTCTTGTTATATGGTACTTGGTTTATTTTGAAAGGTTTTTGTATTATATGGATTTGAATGTTGAAATAAAACTTTTGTTAACTTTCTTCTTTGTAAATTAAATGTTTTTGATTAAGCTTAATATTTTTAAGTGTTTTAAAAGTAATCCATTTATAAAATTAAAACTTATAACACTGAAGAGACAAACTTCCCAGTTCAAATAACTGAGGTTGAATGTCATTTATTCATATACAATGCGACCTGTTGAGTTTACTTCATCGTCAACGTTTTATTTTTAGAAATTGCTGCTCATATCAATCAAAATTTGGAGCAGTAAGAGATTTTGTTTTTGTTTCTAAACTATCAACGAACAGTAGAATTACTAAAGGACAGCAAACATTTCACACAGATGCTGTGACTGTGCTCTCCGTCAGAATTTAATGAATGTATTACGTTTGGTCCTGTGAAGAATTAAAACAGCGCAATGCGAGCTGAATGGAATGTTCACTTTGAATGCTGAAATCAGATAACGGACATGCGCGACTATAAAATATCGAGCAGGACTGTGACACCGTGCTTCGAACGCTCCTCTTAATATAGGGTCAAACTATACCACAAGTATTTTCTTGGTTTTTCATTCGTTTTCATTCATTTTCACATTTGTAATTTTGTGAAATTCAGGCGCATATGTTTTGAGCAACTGTTGACCTGTAGTTAATATACACGAATGCACAAACCAAATCATTCGGTAATACTATCACCATTGGGCATTTATGTGTCGCTGACAACATGCAACTGACTGCAACTGTGTGTATCCACATAAAAATAATAATTGTATCTCACCCTCACTGTCTGTGTCTCTCTTTTTCGGTACGTGTTCCGAGTGCAACTTCATTATCCCTAATTAGTTTTCGGTTTCATGCAACTACAGTGACGACAACAGTTTGATATGTGCCACCGACCATCAGCCAACGTGAAACAAGCATAAAAATAGTACAACCAGAGGTGCAGCACTGACTATGACGACAACAACTGCTACCGTGGCCCAGCCAGAACAGAATGATGCAGTGCTTCTAATTGAAGTCAGCTTATTTGCATTTTCATGTCATTTTGCAGTCGTCTGTTGCAAGTTTCCAGTTGGCAACATGAAAAAGGCATGTTGTTTCTGGACGTATGTGCTTTTGTTGGTGGAGTGATGTCCTTTGGGGGCAGCCGGTTTATTTATGTATGCAAAATAAGCGAGGAGCGAAACGTGTTGTATGCAGCGTTGTTCGGTGAATGGTAAATTCGTTTGCCTGATATTGGTATTTAATTTCGAACTGGTCAATGCTGATTACTGCTCAATATTTGCTGTTGTTGCTACTGCTGTTGCTGAAATCAATTAGCTACTCGCATTGAATTACAAATTGCTTAGTTTATGATGTTTTTCAGTGGCCGCAACCTGTGGTCTTGGCTATTATATACGTGTGGTGCCGATTGACAGAAGCAATCGTCGCCACTTCCACTCCCACTTCCACTCTGTGCAATTGCTTATATTTATCCCAGTGTACCCAAACATCGTGACGCAGGACATAGCACACACACAACAGTTGCGTTGTGGCAATACGGTGGCTGTCAGAACGCCTTAGGTGGGTTGGCCGAGGATACCAGCGAAAATTGATTCTGTCGATTCATATCGTATTTATGGTGAGCGCAGCCCTCGAGGAGCCATTCTCGACTAACGCTTAACTCTGACTGTGACTCTGACTGGGTCGAGGAGGGTGCGTGTGTTGCCTCTTCCATGTGGCATTGTTGTTGGCTTAGTTGAATGCGTGCATTTGCAGTGTTCAATTCAGCGTGTTTCTTCACTATGGCACTCGGATTTCTTTTTGTCCAGGGCAAGCCATAAATGCTATGAGCTAACTGATTTTGTAAGAATGCTTGCCTAATAAGCTGTAAAGAAATCGCTGGCATAAAACTTGTCAACCTTTGAAAAGACGTGTATTTAAGCACATCACATGGAATTATTTAAGTTTTTATTGACATCGCTCGTTTCAACTGTATTGACAGCTTTTATTAAGTAAAGTGCATCAAGGAATTTGCAAAAAATTTTTTAACTCAACTTTTTCAATGTATTAAATTCAAGCCTTTCACCGGTACCATACTCATTTCGATTAATAAAATATTTATGAACACACAGAAGCTTTAAATTTGGTTGCATTAACGCATTTGATCTCTTAAATGCCTGTCTGTCCGTATTGCCACCGTTTGTAATCTTTACTGGAATGGACGAGTCTGTGTTGCAAAGTGGCGACAAGCAATTGAAGCGTTATTAACGAAAATGTGCATTAATTGTGCATGATTGCGTTGGTTAATGCGGCAAGGAGATGAAGGATAAAGTGAAGGGACCACATTAAAGCTGCCGCCAAACACACAATTTTCGCAATTGTTTAAATTTTAAAGCGCAAACAAAACGCAATTAACCAGCACCGAGTACCAATGTGCTTTAAAAAAAAAAAAAACAATGATAATGCAATGTTACTTCCAGTCAACCAGTTGTTCAGTTGTTGTTTATTGGAACTGGAACAGGAGCTCAATTCAACTGGAACTCGAACGCATACAAATTGACACCACTTTTATCGCTCATATTTTCATTTAAGTAAATGGCACAATGCAAATAAATAAAAGTAAATTGCGAGCGGGCCAAAAGCATTGGGGATGGTGGAAGGGCAAAGTGAATCAAAAGAGACAACTCTGCCGCTTGGCTTACCGAACTTTTGGCAAACAGTTGGCCAACAAGAACTGCTGCACATCTGCTTCTTACAGCATGCGATGCGTTGTGTCATAACTGGGATGGGTTTGTGGGCGTGGTTGTGGGCTCACAACGTGTGCTGCTGGTCAGACCTCAATGGAGCGACACGCAAAGTGACAGTCGGGTTGCCCATAACGGATATACGCACTTATTACAAAAAATAAAACGAAGTGAATCGAAACGAAACGAGCAAAGTAAGTATATCTGGTTCATGCATAAAAAATGCATTGAAAGGATGTTGTTATATTGCACCGATTGCATATCGAAGGTAAAGAAATGAAAGAGTTAAGTAATGAGCTTTTGAAACTCTGTAATATGGTTCATGCTCGGTTTGGATAACTTATCCGTATACATATGTGTTTATTTACATCAAATGCAAATAATTGAGATAACATTTCGATAGAAAGTTTTAAGCAGACACGCTCGTGACTTTCATATTAACATTGCTTAAAAATTTATGCCACATACCGTTATAACATATAAGAAATACAAGGGGAACCTTTGCTGGACATAACGAAGTTTAAAGTTTTGCAAAGCGGACTAGGCACCAATGAAGGGTACATTAAATTAACATTGGAAATTTCGGTCACATAAACTTTGTTGTCCCAGCGCCGCTTATGCAAAATGTTGCCTTATTGAATTTACACTTGGGAACTTTTGTCATGTCCTGGCCAGTACAGGACAAACGCCTTAAATGAGTGCATACCCCAAACACCGCTACCACGGTATGATGACGTAATTTCGAACTGCAGGGCCTGGTCAGTGATCCGTGTGTGTTGACACACATACACACACGCACACAAGTCCTTAACATATCCTGACCCACGCGCACACGCCTCCATGTAATAAACTTCAAAAAATAATTTCGCCATCGTCTACGACAACTAAAACTTGACACTTTGCAAAGAAACTTTCTGCGGCCTGAGTGTTGTACTTTCGAGTTGTTCGTCGGACAAGACTTTCGGCGGGGCGTGCGGGAAGTGGGAGTCAAGAAAAGCTTGGGGCCAGTGAGAGCTTAATTTAATTTGCACACAAATTTCCAACTTGTGAGTTATCAAAATGCTGTTTTTCTTGTTGTTGTTGGTGTTTGTGCAAGAAGAAAGCCATAATTAATTATGCAGCAAAAAGCTGTAAGCCTCCATCTCTAACTGCCGTCCATAAAATTTTCGCAGACTTGAATTTGTCGGCAAATGAACATGTGTAACGTTCAACTGAACGAGAGAGAGAGAAATAAAGAATATTCATAGTTACTCATCAAAAAGATTTATTTAAGTGGAATTTCGGGCTTTTCAGATTGCTTATCGACGTCATTAACTAAGCCTATTTCAAATTGTAATTGCTTTTGCCGCGTCTCCTGCAAATCAAATCGTAGATCCCCTTGAGCGCATTTCAAATTGCTCACGTGCCGGCTCACACACAAAGCATCAGTTTAAATCGAATTATGCAAGACGACTTTGGAGACGTCACACGAGTCGCCAACATAAAACTTTTAATCCATATTAGATGAAGTTTGCGACACAATTTTTGTTAAAGTTGATTCTGCATTTATTAACACTTCAGTTTGGTTTTTCATTTGCTCAATTGCAACAACAACAACAACAACAGTAACACAAAAACCCACCAACGACAACAACAGCCATAACAACAACAATATAAAAGTTTTGTCATAAAATTTGTTTTTACGTGACTGCCTTCTCCCCCCCCCCCCCCACCAACTTGCCCACCATCTGAGCAACACAGGCCATTTTCTTATGTGGTATGAAGTATGCGAACTATGCAAACAACAGACCCCAGAAATGTCTCACGTTCTTCATTATTTTCATTAAATGGCTACAACATTGTTTAGTCATTTTATGAGCTAAAGTTTCGTGCTGCTTCTTCTATATTTAATAAGTAAATGTTTGCTTGCTCTTGATTCGAGTGTGAGTCGATAAACCCAAGAACAACAAGTAGTATAAATGCTTCAGTTAAGAGTTTCCAACTACAGAGACTTAAAGATACACTGTATTAAGATTGCAAAATTACGCTTTCTTAATTATGGCTTAAGTTCAATATACTAAACTTCATTAAGCCAAAGAAAGTTTCTCAATAACTTTCTAAACGTTATTACAAAACATATTTCGTCAAACGCTAAAATTTTAACAAGCTTAAGTCGTTGAAATTTGCGGCAAGTTAACTCTTTGTTGTTGGATGTGTTATTGTTGTTGCTGTTGTTTTTATTTTGGCTTTTGTATGCTGCAGTTTTCAAAGTTGCAGTTAAAGTTAATTGAATGAGAGTTAAGTGGACATTTAAGGCAATTTCCGGACAAAACAAAATCGCTGCACACAACTTGAAACTTTAATTTGTTGTGAAACTTTGTCGCCTGCAGCCTGAAAACATGCTGCAGTTTCTGTATTTAACACAAATACAAATATGTACACATATCCAAACATATACAAGATTTATGAAAGTATTTTGTGAACAAATATGTGAATATATTGATTGTTTTAAATTTAATACCTTAAATTAAACAAACATCGATGCGTGTTTCATTGTTTTTAGACAAAATGATTGTCTTCCTTGTTATGTTGAGCAATAAATTCGATATATGTATTAAGTTGTTAAAATCGTAGACAGAGACAACAAGAGATAGGTAGTGAAAGAGAGAGACAGAGATGTATTTATAGAGAGAGAGTGAGAGAGAGAGAGAGAGTGAACATCTCATGTGTGGATTGGCATTGTTTTGTTTTGCTTAGCTTGGTTTTGCTTTGGTTTCAGTTTCAGATGCCTCTGCTTTGGCCGAACATTAATTTATTGAGTATGATTTATGCATTGTACTAAGCTGAGTGCAAAACATGAACGTTATTATTCATACATACGTATGTCAAGGCATATGCTTATTTGCTCAAAATATTCTTGTTGCTGCTGCTGCAACGCTATGTTTCAATTTGGTTTGATTTTGCACAATGATGCAATAATTTATGAGCCCGCCACCAATCGCAGCCAAACTAACAACAACAATAATCGAAACATTCATCAACATGTTGCCAGGCAGTCTTTGCGTCACCTTCATATTAAGTAAAGGGCCTTGTGAAATACGTAGCCTTTTCACCGTACTCGATGGAGGCTGAAAGCCAGAAGGCCAGAAGGACTGGGCATCAAGCACCAATCACGAAAACTGGCTACAAGCAAGTTGCAAAAAGTTTACACAAAGTAATTTGTATGCACTGCAATTGAAGTTCTTTTGTGCTACAAAATGAATTCTTTTGTTTACAATTCGGCCTCGAAACGACTTTCTCCCCCCGTCTCACTTGTTTTTTCTCTTGGCCAAGACAAAGGGAGCACAACTAAAACAATTGTAACAATTTGCTTTTGAGTAAAACTTTAAACTAATGAAGTGGCAGCAAAGCAGAATAAATAGAGACTGAATCGATAACATAAATTGAGCATTTCGAACACATATGTAAAAGTTTTCTTACGTACAAGTTTCTTTAAAAGAAATACTCCATTGTGTTAATATTTCCCAGCTAAGACTTCCTCATCGTTTACGCAGTCTCTGCAAATTTCTTCAAAAATTCCGTTTCCACTTTTCCCCATTGACCTCATTATCTTCAATTTGTATAATTAAAACGCAAATTGCTGTAAACGAAATGTACATTGCTGAGCAAATTTTTAAGATGGCGACTCAAATTAAATTAATGAATATCATAAACAAGGCCAACAAGGGCCCCCTTAACCTTACCACCAACCTCTTGCGTTAGACACGCGTCACATTAAAGCTGGACACATTGCCATGGCACCAAAAAAATGGCAGCTGATGACGAGTCGTTCGCTGTCCCTGGCTCTGATGGTTGATGGCTTTGACAATGGCTTTGGCTTTGACAGTTGGCGTCGCCCTTTGGTGGTTTCGCCTTTGGCTTTAGCCACTTGCCCTGCTGCTGTTGCTGTTGCTGTAGCTATTGCTGTACGCTTGTTGTTGGTCTCGCTTTGGTTTTGGCTGCGTTCAACAGCTGCCGCGAGTTTTACTATAATTTGGCATACGTATTACGCATGGCTTCGTATATTGTTTGATGCGGACAACATCCTCATTCCCCTTACCGCCATACACCACCAATTTACTTTACTTTATTATTTGTATTGTAACGTTGTAACCGTGGCGGGGAGCAAAGCTTTTAACATAATTAGTTTGAACTTTCTGACCACGTTTCGTTTTTGTCCGTTTGCCTGGTTAGTGTTGCGTTCAAGCGCATTATCACAAAAAAATTTCGCACGCTTTATCCCACACCGGTTCGTTGGTGAAGTGCTTCTAAGCTGCGGTTTAGTTGATTTAATATAAAGTTAGCTACAGAATTTAATTTGAATTTTCGTTGGCTATGAACAATTTGAACTGCACTCACTCAAAATGCGCAATGTAAATGAAAATGCTAATGTTTGGTTGAGAAAGAGCCGAAAGCGGAAACGGAAGTTCAAATTGCGTTCATTAATCGCATTTTATGGCTGGTGATGCGAACACGGAATTCACAAACAGCCGAGCAGCTCAGCAGCAAGTGAGGAGCAGAAGAGATGCAATCAAAGCCGCCAAACAATCAGTTCTATTATCAAGAAATATTACATTAGTTGAGCCGAGTTTGGCAAATGTTGGCTCAAAGTTCTGTGATTGCTAAAACTTTGTGTGTTTATTAAATTGAGCCAAATGAGGCAAACCGGCAGTTTCCCGATTTCATGTGTGTGTGTGTGTTGATTTTATATCAGCAAATATCGTAAATTCAGCACATAAATAACATTTCAAACAAATTTAAAAAAAAGGGTTAATATCAATAGGTCAGTCGTCGACTTACGACATCGGTGCGTGCCTTCGACTTTTTATTGTTTTTCAATCCATTTTCTTTATTTCGGCACAAGAACATAAACATTTTATTAGTTGGAACGTGTTAACACAAGCCCAAACACACACACACACACAGCAGTCCTTAAGTTCTGCTTATTTCATGTGCACAACTCCGCTAAACATTGATTTGGGTAAATATACTACAGAAAAACAAACTTGATATCTGTGAATGGCATCATAAGAATTAATAAACTTTGAGACATGATGCTACAAAGAATATGTGAGACATGAAATTAGATACTGGTTAGAAATAAATTTCTGTTCTACTGAATATCACTTTTAACCTATTCAAGTAGTTACTGATTTTCTCATTAAGCTTGCATCAGTTTCAAGGAAGCAATCAGCTATCTCGTTGTTGATTTTATTTTGAGTCTTGGCTTTTGACAAACTCCTGTTAGTTTGGCAACTGTTTGCAAAACTTCAGCTAACCAAAACCATGACAAGGACAAGGCGGTAGATGCCAAGGTACGGCGTTTAACAAATATTAATAACAGTCGGCTGATAAACAACAGCAACAACAACAAACACTTTGTCTTGGCTTTGAGCACGCCTGCTGCCTGCTTGTGGTTTAATTTCAGTTGCTTGCAGCTGCTTCAAATGAGCAAACAAATGCAAATCCAACTGCTGCTACTGAATGCTGTGACTGCATCTGCATAAACTTAAACAAAGTCAACTAAAAAACTTACGTTTTGCTTAAAGATTTTATTTGGTCATCAGCACTTGGCCTTTTGCGAGTCACACAGCCAGGGAACAGACATACACAGGCAGCCAGGCTACACTCAAGTTGACAAGTTGCACAGTAGACCAACCAACCCACCCACCCTCACTCACCTTGACAGTTGCCCGTCGACTAAGTGACCTTTGCTCTAGAATGCACTCACAACATAGCCCAGCTGTGCCTTACCACTTAGAGCAGGACAAGGCAAGGCAAGACTTTTCAGGCTCGAAAATATAGTCGGTGTATTAGTGTGTGTGTGTGTGGAATGAGAGAAAGATCTCGTGTCGCCTGTCACCTTTAAGTAATGTCCCCGGACGCCTTTCAACACAAATCGCATGTGAAAAGTGCTTCACACATGAAGTGTTTTCGGAATTTTTACAACGTTTTTCGGATTATGATCGCATACACAAACCACTCGTCACATGCATGCACACCACTCACACACATACACACACACACACACAAACACACTTGCAGACTCAATGTCAAAGAATCGTCTGGTTGCTGCTGCACGCCACTTTGAGCTGTGTTCTTGTCGCGGTTTCTAAAAGTGCAGCTACTATTACTATACCCTGTACGCAATCAAAGTGTTCATAAACTTTTCTTAAGCTTCCACATATTATACAACTTTGCTTAAATCGCTTTTCTAAACCACAACAAATCTATAGTGATAAGACAACTTTTGGTAAACATATTTTCTTATTAACGATTCCGATTAAGGAGCTTGACCTTGTCTATCATTCAAACTGAAGTACGTTTTGGTTGCGCCGAGCTCTGAGCTTTATTGTTATCACAGTGGGTTTTGTGCCTCTTTGGCAGCCTTGGATGTTGCTGCGCTTGCTATTATACATTTAACTGCAGGGTAGATGTGCAAGTGCATATATATAAAAATTTTTTAGTGTCCTTACAAGATAATAGTCAATCTATGTGCAGCTTAAAATTGTTGGTAATAGTTGATCATTGTTGTTAGTGACCGTAACTAAATTTATTGAAGATAATAAGGACTTGCTTATACATAATGCTTAAATTTGCCTCTTATATAAAAACTGGAAAACATTTTTCTTATAGACTATGTTCAGCACTAGCTGCCAAAGCTTTAATTTAAAATTTTTATTTATTATTTTGCATATTCAAACTACTAGTAGCAGCCAGTATAAGCAAGTTCGTTATTTTATAGTTAAGCCAGGGGAAAATTCGATTCCCATCGTCAATCTGTTTGCGATAATTCCTTTTCGCTTGATGCCTTTTGCAGAAATGGCAAATGGCAAATGGCAATAGCAATAAAGTTTTGCATTGCCCTTTGAGATTATTGTATCTAGTTTGCTATTTTCATTTCGTTTGCACTGTACGACTGCCACAACCATCGTCACCAGCTTTCCAGTTTCAAATTTCACTCATTCATAAATAGCGAGTGGCCGCCATCGGGGCCACAGACTGTGAAGCGTTTCTGAGGTTTGCGGACTGTGGACTTCGACACATTATTATTGATGAATTTTCTTGATTATGTTTTTTTTTTCTTTCCACACCTTTTTGATAGAAATGCATTTTTTAATACAATTTCGATGGTTGACTTGACTTTCGAGAACCTCACTCATCGGTCATACCCGTTCTACAGGCTGGCATTCTCAGTGGCATTTTTGCTGCATATTTAGCTACCATGGTTGTTGTTGATTCGCTTTAACACCGTGTTGAAAGTGTGTGTGCGAATGTTTAAGGCGAAATGTTGCATTCAGTTAAACGCATTACGGGTTTCCATGAGGTTCCCTTACAAATTGCAAGTGTGAGCTGCTACGGAAATTACTGTCCGATATGGGCGGAACAATCAACGGAAATTTAGGCGAAACAACGCCGGATATCGCCATGCATTTAGAGTGGCTAGTCAGTGCAGACGTGAGCGTGTCGCACCTAACCATCCAAGCGCATCCAAAAAGAATTATTAAATATGCTTTAAGAGCACTTACATTCTGTGATGCGTAAGTGTAATCATTTTTTTAAGCTTGCTGAAAGCGATATGCATACGTTCTTTATCCAAAAAATTTATGTTTTTTCGCAGCCTGCATGTCGTTGTCAAAGTGAGTGTAGAGCGTGAAATTTCATAAAAGCAATTCACAAAGGCAGCTAGCTCAAGAGTCAAGCGTCGTGTGTAGGTGTGAATATATGCAAACGCTTTGGGTCACACCCAAGGCTCTACTGTAGTCAACCACGACTTTGCTTTCTGCACATCCTGTGCTTTCTTTTATAAACTTGTTCTTCTCCTTCGTCACTTTTTCCATTGCTTGTTTGCATTGCATCTTTTACTCTATGTTCAGGGCTTTTTTGTTGGTTCTTATTTTTTTTATTTGTTCCCTTGTGTTTTTTGCTTGTTTGCTTTTGACCTGTAAGGTGTTGGCTATGCGTTGAATTATAAATGTAAATTTGTGTTCTCGAGCTGAAAATAGCTGCAGGCTATATATTTAAGCTCTTTGAGTGCAGTTGACAGTTCTTCAGTAGATCGCTCCTTCTAGCATTCTACGCGGAAATCAAAATGTAAGGCCTGTTAACAACATTATAGAATCGATTTAAAGTTGTGTTGTGTTGTGTAACCCGTTTTGACCTGTGCTCAGTTCCTCATTAAACCCTACCCCGCTGTAACCCGCTTCCTTTTAAAAAGCTCGCAAATGCTTTACCCTAAAGAGCAAGTTTGTTATCTGTGATTATCCTTAAAGTGGTTGACACTCGATGTGGCTTAGTCACTGCTCGTGGTCCTCTACAGTTCGAGCAGCATAAACAGATGCTGTCGCTGCTGTTACATTGATAGAGCACGACACGACAGTTGGAAGAGATTTTTGCAGTTTCCCAGCTTTACTTCCGCGTGGCAGCTGCAGCCGGATGCTGCAAATACTAAATAAATATTGTGGCGCAACGCACGCAACTTGTATTTGCCACAATAAAATATTATAATGTTATGATAAATGGACTCGAGTTGGTCAACTCGGCTAGCATTGCTCACACTTCTTTGGAATATTCGCTGACTACTAACTTGGTTGCATAGCTAATGCGAATGCGAATGCCACTCATTGGGTAAGTGCATGAATGAATTTTTCAGCACTCGTGCTTTGCATTCAAATGCAGCGCAAATGCGGCAAATGGAGCTGTACACCCTGCGCCGCAACCACCACCACCACCACCACCACCTGAGTGTCTGCATGCCTGCATCATTTGTTGCTTATGAAAATGCAGCGATTTGCATAAAAAAGAAGCGCTTGTTATACGCATATTTCGCGCCACTTGGAGCATTGCTTTTCATTACTGTGAGCATTTTATATTTATTATATACTCATAAATTATTGAATATTTGCATACTACGATAAGAAATTACCCAATGAATGCACAGAAAGAAAACGGCATTGCACAATCTGCACTTAAATTAAATTGTAGTTGCAGTTGCACCTGGATTCTGATGAATGCGCCTAGAATCCCAGCTCGTTTTAAAACTTAATTAAATGCTCTTTGTTTAGGCAGAATTAGGCAGCAATTGACTTAAGTCAAAAGAACAATGAGGTTATGTTGGATGAGTGAGCTAAACTTATGCAAACTATCTGTTATGATTTTAGTTCAAAGCCATCGATAAAAGATGTCATAGTAAACCACAAGATAGTTTAACTTTGAACAACGTGTGTTTAGATTTGAAGCACTTCATATTTATCTGTTCAATAATGATTTGTATATCTGATACATCTGCTCATTAGACTGAACTGCATATATTCATAACACACATTCGCATAGACACTTGCAAGCTTCATTTGAATAAGTATAACGACACCCTGGCAATGATGAGGCTTCAAATCCTTAATGCTTATGTGAATTTGCATTGTAATAATAAAAACAGCTGCAAATACCTGTTCATATGTGTAGCTGCTTGACAAACAGGTGGCAACTGGGCGTATGCGTATTAATTGTACCTTTACATTATTAAGAGCACATTTGCAGTTTCGCTTTGTCAAAGAGTGAGCTATGAAAATAAGCACTCAAGTCACGTTTTGCCAGCTTTATAATAAAATACCTAAAACGAGTAATTATTGTTATATTATGTTATAATTCACATGCTAGCAGTTGACTCTTAACATCAATAGGATTATCGATAGTGATTAAGTCCGTAATTTAATTTGAACAAAACACAAATTCCGTTAATCGTTATGCTAAATAAATGCTATTATAAATAACAATTGCAACAGTTAAGTGATCTGAGAAAAGTTATGTTCTGTTTGAAATTGGTTAAATGTTTTGGTATTGCAATTTTATAAGGAAATAAAATAACGAACATATATAGAAACTAGGTCAACATATTGCTTCATAGCTTTTTTCTTAAACTTGTTCATAAATTTCTATAGATTGCTCCTAGAGCACAGTTGGGGGCAACACGTGTTTTGCTTTTCCAATAAAAATAAAATACCCAAAAATAACAAAACACGCCTCTCTTCCGGCAAAATTGTTCTGCTGCTATTATAAATATAAAAATGTATGCTATTATTACTCTCTTTTGTATTTGTTCGATGCATGTGTGTGTGAGTGTGAAAGAAGTATAAAAGGTATCAAAATATGTCAACAGCTGTGTATTGTTCGGTTGATGATTGTTTACTTAGTCATGCGATATGTTTATTTATCATATTGTCCTAGACTAAACTCACCACACACTCTGCTGGCACACAAGACACAAAAATATAAAATCGATTGATTCATAATCTGAATTTAATGCGTAGTATTTAAATCTTTGACATTCTTTTTGGTTGGATTACTTTTTATTGTAGGTATTCTTTTTAACTAACGAAATTCATTAATACCATTAAATATCATATGAAATAAACTATTTTTATTAATTTGCTATAAATAAATCGAAGTTACAACAAGAATAGCACAAATTTATTGAATTTGTTGTTGATGCCTTCGACTACATCTTGAAGTTAGTCCATGGAGCATAAGAGGGGCAATGAAAGCATTAATTAAATGCGGTTGCAGCTGTTGTCAATTGGACTCTAGGGTTGATGGGTGATGCCTTCCGGCGGCACCACCCACGGCAATACATATTTGAGTGGGTTTTAAAAGCAACGCACAATTGATGGCGGAATCGATGCCTCAACTGACCCTGTAATTGATTGTCACACGCCGCAGCAATTAAAATGTCAGCTCAGCCGACAGCCGTTTCAATTTCAGATAATTTCTTCCTTTTTTTTAGGAGGATGAGATCGGTTTACTGGTATAAATTGAAAATTAACTGTGCATATTTCATGCCACAAACCAATGGCCTTTATTTGGTGGACATAAAACGAAACAAAGAAGAAAAAGCAAAAGAAAACACACGCAAATGTCAACTGCAGACCGAAAGAGGCAGAGGAGCGCGGGAGGGCGGTTTCTGGTTTCTGTGTCCCTTTACCGTTGGTCACTTGTACCGAGTTCCGGAGTTCTTGAAACCAGCAACAATGGCAAAGTAAACGCTATTACCATTTAAATTTCTGTGTCTAACCAGGCGTAAAAAAAGACACTTGAATGTACGTTGGCATTGCACGCAGTTTGCAAGCCACCTTGTTGGTTTTTATCATTCATATTTGAGTTGAATTGCGATTTTAACAATTCAAATTGGTTTGATGGCTAAAAAACAGATTCTATAACACAAATCGTTCCTCTTTCATATTCACAAACATGTAATTCTCGACATATTAACGTTAAATTAAATGCAAATATGCATTACACTTTGTTGTTAATATGTACAAAACATTGAAATATTAATTTTATTGGCACTTACGCGAAAATAATTTTCAGCTCTTTGCATTACCCAGGCACACAACAATTTGTAAACGTGACTGAACAAAGTGTAAATGATATTGATGCGTATGGTAGGACTGTGTTTCCAGAGCAAGATTGTCAGAGGCTGCAATGCAGCCATAGCTAGCTCGCTTGTTTGTGTTGAAATTGTTGAAAAGCTAGTTTTAAGTAGCCTTAACGTGAGTGCAAGGTGAGAGAGGTGCGGGAAAATTTCGGACTTTGTTATTTTTGCAACTGGCGCTGCTCATTTGCTTTGTGCTTTTTGTGGCGTTTGGCATGTAAATTGAATTGAAAGTGGATATTCTAACGTTTGTATTTGAGCTTTGTTTTATTTTATTGTGCTCTGTTTTATTTAGTTTTGTTTTTGCACTCAGTGCGCACGGTAAAGTGAAATGCGAAATAAAATGAAATGAAGCGTTTTTGGCTTTGCATTTAGAGTATCGCTAAAACAGTTTCAAACTATGAATGGTGTTGAGTTTAAAAATACTCTTACTATTGGGAATAATAAACAATATGCAGTGAATTTTTAATTAGATCAAGACAATTGCTTACCTTAATTCTAAAGAAAAGTTTTTTGAGAACAAAATTTTAATATCAAATTACACACATACGGATTTAGTATGGAGTTAACAAAAGTTGTATTTATACTTATTGGTGTTTTGCGGCAGAATAATGCTGAGCTTTGCTATGTCTTAATATAGTTTTTGTACGAGTCTTATAAGTGAAGGTTGTCAATAGAAAATAGCATTTTTGGCTGTGATTTTTAAACGCACTTAGCGCTTGACAATTTGTTGTTTTTGTTGCATGGGGTGTAACAGACGGTTTCAAGTTTCACTTGCTGCCTGCTGCAAAGTGCCAGATCATTCATCAAAGCTTTCACAGCAGCTCCCACTGTCAGCTCGCAAATGCCATCAAACATAATAATCAAACATCAGAAACATAACAAACGATCCTGGCAACCCAAAATGTGGGTGCCCAGCCCGAGTCCCCAGCTAGTCACTCAACGAAACCGAACCAGAGCTTTTATTTTCACTTACCACCCCTTTACACCCTCTTGTTGTACACCAGTTGCTATACTTTACACTTTACTTGCATGTGTCAGTGTGTTTGTGTGTGTGTGTGTGTGTCTATGTGACTGTCTGGGTTTGGCCTTTTTCCTTGCCTTGCGAGATTGCCGCACATATATTTCTTGGCAGGACCGTTGACCTGCCCAGAGTCGTGGCAAAGAAAATGTTTTTCCTCAAAATAGCAAATGCAATAAAAAAGGCAATTTATCAGCATAAAATATTATATGGCATGCCATTGAGTTGGCTCATATTTTCTATTCTCGCCCTCGCTCTCTTTCTCAATCTATCTCTTTCGTTTACCACCTTCACTCTCATTTTGCCATTTGCCTTAACCAATTTGCGCCTTCTTCACATTGAAAATTTAAACCGCAAATGTTATTGCAGCAGGTGCACTTCTTTTGTATGAAGGTTTCTTGATCGGTTTGCAAGTGAAAGCCAGACAATTGTTGCTGTCAGCGGTATTAGTGCCACATCCAAAAGGCACTGTCAATGGCTTTTAGTCACCCCGAACTGCATGACTGGATGACGTATTATTCGTTCGAATGTGTGTGCCTTTATTTACGAGCAAGAGTATTTGCCAATGGGTTGGAGCCACTTGAGCTGGTTCAGTTCCAACTACAGCTGATGTTGCTGCTTCTAGTTCTCATACCATTTGGGCATTCTTCTACCCTCCCTCACTGTCGCTTTCTGTGTGTTGCATGCATGCTCGTTGACATCATTTGCCAGTTGCTGCTTGTTGAGTTTAACGCACAAAAAGCAGCTCACTCGTTAGGCCTCACTTGTTTGGCGGCACCACCCACTCAGACAACCCCCTACAATCCGTTGCTGCTTATGTGAAAGTCAAGGGTTATCATTATGCGCCTTAAGTGCAAGCTGAACGAGCTGAGCTGAGCTGAGCTGTTGTGTGTTGTTAGGGAACTTAAAGCCACATACCGCAATCAGACACACAGACAGACACACAGATAGACTAAATATTTTTGTGCCATTTTCCAAGCCGTTGCAACCAAATTGTGTGCCAGGCAGTGCCCACAGCGATACAAGAGGCCAGTCAAGCAGCCAGGGCCAAGAAGCCCGTACAAAAGCAAGTGAGAACACAATATGAACGCCACAAAATGTTGTGTGCAGCCGTATGGCGATAAGATCATCACAAAACAGAACACTTTCAGCTTGGCCAACTGCCAAAATATGTAACCGATAAAGCACACAAAGCTGCAAACAATATATAACTGCTTGAATTTCATCTTAAGCTTTTCTTGTTTTGAATTACTGCCTGGCTTGGACTTGTCTGTGGTACAACATTAATTAGCTATTCAATTTGGACCGAAGTTTTGCTGCCCAAGCTCAATTCCAATGCTGCTCTTCTAAGTTCTTGCGTGTGTCCAAAAATCGTGTGGAGTGAAACTTTTCAGAATTCAGAAGGCATCCTCATGGCCACAGCCACAGTATATACAGCTTTATGATTGCAACGATAGTTTGCTTATGAACTGTGTGTGTGTGTGTGTGTGCGTGTGAGTGAGTCAAAAGAGAAACTTACAGCAGCTTTGCAAAGAATTTTTGTGGTGCTTGCGTTTCAATTGAAAAAAGTAGCTAATTTAATAAAAAAATTTCGCAAAAAGTACACAAAAAAGGCTTAAGTTCTAAATGAAGAAAGTTATAGAAAAGTTGAAGTTGCCAAATCTAATTTTCTTAGAAATGTTTCACAACAACGTCAAAAATAACAGCATTAGTAACAAAATGCTATTGCTCGACCCAAAATAGGGTCAACAACAGGAACAACAACAAGATGATTGTTGTACTATATGTTTGAACTTTTGCGGACTTTTGAAACCCTTCGTAAGAGTTGCTTGAATATATTTGGAAATACATAGATACGAATACTTAATTATATTTTAAACACAAAATTTTGCACAGTTTAATAATTTGACACAAAACAAAAAGGTCTTTTAACATTTATTCTTAACTTTTATATATACATACAAACATTTGCGAAATCGCTTACCAATTATTTTTCGCCATTGGATTTTCTGTTCATGTCCTGTGATCATCGCTATTGTTACATTAAGCTGAGATTTATGTTGGAAAACAGTTAAATTCGTTTTTCGAATTATTAATCACAGCGTCTCATATGTTCATTAAAGATACTAAGCATAACCAACACCTGCCCCATTTGCCAAATCAGTTCCCCAATAGACCTCAAACACATCCTAACCAAATGTGCATTTCTAACAACAGCCCGAAACAATATTCTCCAAAACAAAAACCCAATAGACATCCTAACAAACCTATCCATAGACAACATCAAACTCACAGTAGATTACCTCAAAAACTAACCTCTACCACAAAATATAAAAACAACGAGATAAATTAGACACTTTTCCCACACAAATACCACCGATCTACCCAACCCAAATTGTAAATACTGTAAATAACAAAATGAATAATTAAGCACACACACAGTTAAATAAAAAAAATAAGGAAATACAGCTGAAGGCTTAGGCAGCCATGCTAACACTTTACTAGCTCCTAAGTTTTAAACCTTAAGCTAGTATTAATAAGTAAATAAATATAAAAACTAAGCCTTCAATAATTAAATTTAAACAGAAAAAATGTTAGGCTTTTAGATATGCGGAGTGCATTTTGTAATCTTTGGTGATGGTATAAATATAAGTAACCAATTTGATATGCCAATTTTACGAGTTGCTGCATATTGCAAAAAGCCATGGGCAAAATAAAGAAATGTATGTAGTGTTTGAATAGATTTAAAGCATTTAATACAAATTGTATGAAACGCATTTTACTTAAATTATTTGTTTGAGCTTTGTTTGTTAGAAATTCTGTGTAGCTGTTATCAATAAGTTAGCCAGCGCCTTTAACTAGACAATTTGAAAAACCTTTTTTTTTGTGAACATGAACGTTCCTTAATAGAAAATGAATTTATGTTTTTTTTCTGTTCCGCAGTATTAGTTTTGCTCTTCTAACAGTCAATTTAACTTAAATGCAGTTAAAATTCGATACGCCCACCATACCGCAGAAGTAGACGACCAGCGAGCCAGCTGCTCTTTGAAAACTAAAAAGTCAACAAGCCAACTAAAATGCATCGAACTACTACTATTTCTGCATATGTATATTGGTATTGGTGCATATTTGATCGACCCAAAGGCGCTGAGAGAATCACTCAATGATTTTCAGCTAATTGCCAGTTGAAGAGAGGTGAAAACACATCGAAGTGAAAATATTCTGAAACCCAGGTGAGTCCCTGGTGGGTCAGCATCGGAAGGAAGCAATAAGCATTCGACTAACCAACTGGCCCGCTGTGCAAAGCAACTCAGCGTGCATCAATTCGTGGAAGTCATGAAAGAAAACAGCACAATATACATAGAACAGAACACAGCAAAACCAAATTCACGATAAGCGCCAGCTCGCCAGCTGGATGGGGGAAAAAAAAACAATGCAATTTTAACTGTTTTAGTGAAAATACCAAAAATTCCACTTTGCACTGGTATCTGACGGCCGCCTGCCTCCTAAAAGTATTCCCAGCTAAGGCAGACAGACCGGATAGACATAATGAAGTCCCGTCCAGTCCAGTTCGTTTTAGCTCAGTTCAACAAAAGAGAAATGCACAAAATCAAGTTGTGAGTGCCAAAGAGAAAGAGAGAAAGAGAGTTGATATAAAAAAAAAATTCCTGAAATTGAGTTTGAAAATAAATTAAATTATCACGGCGCGCCATGTAAGTAGTTCAGATTGAGACTTTTGTAGGGTTCTGCTGACCAGAGAGAGGGTCGGTCCAATGTCCCAATGAATCAATTTCAGCTTAAATGCCAATTTAAAAAAGGCACCAATCTTTCGACACGCCATGCTAACTGTCTGCCAGTTAGTGTATCTAGCGAAGCTCACCAGCAATTTTGCATATTTGCCTTAACACTCTATCCCCCTGCCTCTATTTCTCTCTGGACAGCGCGAAAACCATTGGGGAGCGGGAAAAAATCGAAAGCGAAGCGCAAAAAAAGAACTGTCGAAATACTTGCAAATTCCATTACACTTTTAAATTAGTTTGCTACGCGGCGCAAAACTTAGCGCTTACTTTAAAGTTCAAATGCGTCGTTTCTCGACCCAAATGCAATTAATAATTTAACCGCAAACCGTTAATTGCATATCTGCTAGTTATTTGTGTTTGTAGACGAAACAAATTTATATTGGCTGCGCATTTATAGTGGAGGGGTGTTATTAATGTGCTAAATCAATAACGTATGATTTAGTTTAACCTAATTGCGTAATTACTCGTAACACATTAAGACATTAATTGGACGCGGCTTCGATTTGACTGACTAAATAGCTGATATTTAGGCAACAGCTGAATGCTGAAGAAAAGAATGAAAAGATGAAAGGAGAGGAGCGTCCTTTTGTTATTTGTGTGTATGAGGTGTTAGCAGTGTTTGCAACGTGACCTGCAAAATAAATGCTGGAAATATGATAACGTAAATATGACCATGACACTCCAAGCCCAAAAAATAAGTCAGGCTGCCGCTAGCCGAATTATCAATGCTCTCTCTCTCTCTCTCTCTCTCTCTCTCTCTTTTTATCTTTCTTTTTCTTAGCAATAAGTGAAAGTCTTGAAAACGAACGTGATGCAAGCTACCGTTTTGACTATTACCTTTCACAACACGAGTGCAGTTTTGAACAAAAGTTGAACAAAATGCTGCCCAAAAGTAGGCAACACTTTGCACTTTGCGTCACAGTCGTGTGCAGAACATGTTGTTGGTAGCCTCAAGCTGAGCCAGGCTAGGCCAGGATCCATTTCGGCCATTTTGCAGCGCGTTGTGCGAATGTCTTCACACAATTCGTGCGAAATAAATTTCATGAAATTGCAACTCATGTTCTCATGCTTCGTGTTTCTTGTGTGTGTGTTTTTGTGTCTTCTGGCTTGTGCCGTGTTTTTGCTGCTGCTTTTGCTGCTGGTGCTTGTGCCTAACCTTGAACGCTTCGTTAACTGCATTTAAGTCTGCCTGGCACGGACACGTCCATACAAGTGCCACCTGCCTCAGTGTTCCGTCGAGTGAGTTGCACTGTAGTTCGACATAGGTACAGCTATACTGACTGTTACTTTATGTATCCCTAACTGTGAATGTGTACTGTTAGTGATGGCAATTCAAAGCGAATTTCCGGCAAGGAAATCAAAGCATTGCAAATGGCAATAAAACTTTCTATAAGATGTGTATGGGTGTCTGCCAAATATGAAATGGCACAGCAACAAATTACGAGCACAATTCGTAAAAGTTTATTAAAAACTTTTGCAATTTCAAGCTGTAATAGTTAAATCGTTAATTAATTTCACTTTGTCGCTCATCCAATCTAGCACACACAAGTTGTTGGCAACTTAACGGCAGACAAATCTCGATTTGCTGACTTCTGCAACATGATTTCCCATTGCAGTTGAATGACTGCCTATTAAACGACAGCTGAAAATGTGAGCGAGAGACTCTTACTTATCAATATGCGCAATTAGTGACTGCCGATTGGCCTTTTCAACAGATAATCGATTAGCATAATTGACGACAATGAACTCATTATTCCAAGACCCACAATCTTACATTCTAGTGAGCATGCTTTCACCTGCTTGCAAACATACACACACACACACACACACAGACACTTTCATAAGTATGCAATATATAAGACAAAACCAAAGACAAAACTCAATTTGCTGTTGTGTTGTCATTATATTAATGAAGTTTGCCGCTTGTTTTAGCTAATACTTAAATTTGACATCAGCAAATCGACAACACGACAGTCTGAATATGTGACCTACCCCAAATGGCTGAGTCCTCTGAGTTGCCTTATGTACTGATTGAATTTCCTACGACAATCGCATGCCAGACTTAACATCACAGCATCCTAAGCAGTCAAAGCAGCCATAGCAGCATCAAATCGTAAATTAGTCTCGGCAATTATGTTTACCTACATCTAATTAGTTTAATTGAAACTGAACAAAGGGCCAGCTACTTTCACGTACGAGAAATGGCCAACAACAGTCACTAACTCTGACTCTAACCAGTGTCCTTCCGTTTCGTATGTGTGTGTGTTTTCTATATAATTTTGTATGCGCCTCACGCAATTCGAAGCACACATACACACACACAAGAACCTGCCGTTGCGAGTTGAACAATTCGACATATTAATATGTGCACATGTGTGTACGCTCAGCTGACTTAAGTCGCCGCAGCAAAGCAAACATTGCAAACAGCAACAAACACTGAACAATCAACAAACCAATCCACACCTGTATTCCACACAATATTACACTCACACACACACCCACACAAACAAAAATATCGCGGGCGTGCTTTAAAAAACTACTGTGTCCCTTGCGGTTAACCAAGGCAGCCAAAAAGCAGGCTAAGCAACAAATTGCAAAAGAATTGTGGGTGGCATTTTCATATTCATTTTCGCATTCGCATTCACGACGAGTTGAAGTCGAGCGCCATTTTGAAACCGCGACACTTAGCGCTGACGCGCCGCATTAAGCACAAGCGACTGCATTTGAGCTACGCACACACACACAAACAAGCACACTCTCGCACGAGCACAAGCACACACAAACACACACATACACATACACATAAGCTGTTGTTGCTAATTTCAGTCGCTACAGCTGGCAACTTTGCGAGCGCATCATCAACACAAAACTAATGCGAAAAGTTTGCACAATTTTTACTTTTAATTGCTTGAGTGTTTGTGTGCGCCAAGCAATGCACGCACTCACACACACACACACACACACGAACACACACGAAATGCACACTCATGGTCCACCCCTCGCCACTGGCCACAAGTACCGCAATTTAGTTAAAGCATAACGGCTGCCAAACCGCAGCCGACCGACCGTCCTGCTGCCGACAGGGTCACGTCGACAGAGGCAGCTCCAAAAGCTCTAAAATGCTTTGGCGGCTTTCTTTTCGTCTGTCCCCCGTCTTCCTCAGACAGTCGCTTCTCTCTCGCTCACTCGCACATTCAACTGGATTAAATGTTTGTTTCCATTTAACAATTTTTGCATTCCCCCTCTTTCGATGCGCTTTTGCAGTTGGCGTTTCGTTAAGCTTAATTATTTTGTTTTGTTTGCAGCAGCAAAATTTTAAGACAGCAAACTATTTTCGACCAGGCTTGTCTGTCTGCAATTGTTTTACTGTTGTTAGTTTTTCATGTAGTACAATGACTCCATCAGGCCAACAGTGCGATATAGTTTAACAAGTTTTTTTTCCTTAGCACACATTAGTACAAATGAATATTAAAGCGCTGAACGAATATTAAACCCACTAGAAAGAAAAAAACATATCAGGTTAAACAACCGACGCTTCGCGACGTTTTATTGCTGAGTTATCTTATTATAACATTTATTTTTTAATTTTGGAACCTTTTTAACAATGAGACGGGCAAGACCAAATGATTAACAATTTTAGTCAGCCATCTTATTTACTTTTGTGTTAGTTTAACATATTATTAATTTTTAAATTCGCGAAAGGCATTGCTATAGCAACAAAAAGTAATTGCATGCATTATCCCAACCTCCCTTTAGAACTTGAGTGGATTATATGCTATGATTACTATCAGAAAAGTTGTTTTTGTGTGTTTTGCACTTGTACATTTATGAATCATACGCTCAGTGTAACGTCAGTGTTCACAGAGCTTTAATATCTCACTCGTGCACTTTGAATAGCTAATAACTGACTGGTGCTGATGCAGCACAAAGAAAAGTGTGTTGCAGGTTTGGTTTAATTTCAGGTTTCGGATGTCAGCTTTCATTAAAAGAACATGCAAGGAATTTCTCACACCTAAGTATTCATTTGAGATTTGCAAGTAATTATTTGTTGCTAAGAGACGAAGTTAAAAAGTTTGGTTTATTATTCTACAATATGTATGTTGTTTGGTAAATACATGACTTAATGAAAATCTGCCTTTTGTTCATAAATAATAATGTAAAGCATACATTCACTATTTTCAAGTCTGCAATGCGAGTACACAGCTTAAGGATCCGCATACTTCCAAAGAATTTCATTTCGCAAATGGCGCACATACTTAGCAGAGGGAATTGCCAGACTAGGCACTGACCACAATCTCCACATTCCCACTGCAACACACAGCAGCCACACACTGTGCCACAGGCTGCAACAGCAGAGTCCAGATTTCGGTGGACATGGTATTAGCTGTAGTTGCATTTTATGTTATTGTTTAACATTTTGTTTGGGTTTGTTGGCCACTCGGGAAATTGTGTGCTGGCATGTTTCTCTTATTCTTTGCATTGTTTAAACAATGTTGCAACTTTAAAATAATCTCTAGTAAATTCTGCACTGCAGTGCCCATTGGTAAGTTCCAAGCCATGTTGCATTACTTATTTTTTGAGAGAGAACATGCGACTAAGTAGTTCTTAGACTATGTGCAACGAGTTAATTTCCGGCAATAAAAAGTTTTCAGCTCAAACATCGAGTTATAATATCAAAGGAGTCTGAGTAAGTATATATGAACATAATAGAAGAAGACTGTCAAAAAAAGCTGTGCTTAAAGTTAGAAATACTGGCTATTTACTTAGAAAGATAGACTGTGTCATGCCCTATAGTCAAGATTACTGCGCAAACAGTTTTATCTTCTCTAGAAAACTAAAAATTGTCAACATAAAACATTTGAAACCTTTTGTCGAACACTTCTTCAACTACGTTCCAAAATGTTTGCAAGGGGCATAGGGTATTATTAATTGCTCTTTGGATAAGATCAACTTTGTTTGCTTAGTTGGCAAAGAGGCGGGCCAACGGAAATCGATGGGGTTAAATTATGTGACCCAAGAGCAGCAGCAGCAATTGCTTTGGCAACGGCAGCAACAGCAAAAACATCATCATCATCATCAGTAGTGACAACAACAGAGCGACGAGAGTGAAGGAAAGTGAAGGAAGAGGGAATACTGACTGACAAACATTGCAAACAATGTAAAATGCACTAAATTGTTGCAACGAACTGACAAAGCATCTTTCTATTCGATGGGGACTCAAAAATGTTTGCAATCAAATTAAATGCGAATTGAGTTGCACTACTAGGAAATGTAGATGTAAATGTAAACGCAAACGCAAACGAAAACGAAAACGAAGATGAAAATTAAAATGAAAACATCACACTGAAACGAAGTGCTTGGCCCCAGAAAAAGAAACTAGGTAGTCAGCAGCTCTTCAACTGATTGCAAATCGAAATTAAATTGAGTCCAGATACGCATTCAGTCGATATAAAGGCTTGTAAGTTCTTGCAAACGATTAATCGTTGTTGCTTCCTGTATGGATGCATGAATGTAGTTATGTTGGTGTGCGAGTATGTCTATCTTCTTATATGTATGTACATGAATACGTATAAAGGCTTTCTATAAAGCAATGTAATTAACTTGGCGCTCAACTCGAGTTGTAATGCTCCTCGCAATTATAAATCAAACGAGGCATCATCAAGAACAACAAATAAATCTGGCGGCGGGTGAATGATTGCCGGGCAGCAAACGATGCTTGATGATGACGATGGCAGCCATAAAAATCAGCACATTGAGTATTTCAATTATGGGGCAGCGTTATCTGGACGCGGAATGTGGCAATCAATGCGCTCTCTCGCCCATCACATAATTTTATTTGATTTTTATTTAATTGAAATTTATCACAACAATAAGAAGTGGGCAAGAACATTGCCAGCTTCAAGCTGCGGCTCATTCACGAACCTTTAACGTTGAACCAACCCAAACAAAACCCCTTATCTGTCGAAGCTCACTGTTGTAATGCAGCACGAGAATATGAAATTAAATGAAGAATAATGGGACTTACAGCCTTTGTTGTTGGTTGTGTTATGATTCTCATTTCATTTTCTCTGTGCTGCTTTTTTCCATTATTTCGAGAGTATATTCGATTGCTTTCTGCAGTCTTAATCACAATTCCTTTGATTGCATCAATCCTTGTCGGGCTGTTGTTGAAAGTGTGACTACTGTTGATTGACTCTCTCGACTGATTGCTGTTGGTACAATATTTCGAGAAGTAGCACTCAAAACTTGGCTTGTTTAAATAATTTGCTTTGCGGTTGCCACAGACAAACGAGCATACATAGTATGAGCATTGTGTGTAGTATCTCTGACCTCATTTCAACATCGGCCTCAAACCATACTAAATTGACAATGAAAATGAAATGAAATGCTAAAAACGAAAATGTTAACTCTCTATGCAACAATTTACGCACTTGTCGTAGGCTGTGGCTTTTGCGGCCGATACACATTTTCAGATTAAAGTATTTAGGTTTTAAAATTTGATTAAAAACGACCATGTCTTTACATATGCATGTATGCATTCGTATAAACACTGAACTTTGATTGTGACACCCTTTCTCTTCTTTACACCATCAACTTCTGGTAGATTAGTTAATTAAACAAAAACTACGGTTGAGGTTGGCTCGGGTTTGGTTGATGAGGCCCCAAACTACTAATTGAAGAGCTCTTTTAGGATTTAGTTTGGGTTCATGGGGTTTTGAGGTTTTTGCCGCAAACGTTAGGCTGGCTGTCAAATCAAAAAGGTATGCAGAACTTAAGCTTTATCCAAAGATACACAAAATAACGGTTGAAGCAACGCAAATATTTGCATCAGAAATTCTCACGAAAAAACATCGTGGAACCATTTGGCTAATTGCAAGAACGTGCAGACACGCGACAAAGCCAGGATATGGCCCTACGGCAGGTCAGGACTTCTTTGTCCTCAGTCGCAAGGGCAGAGCCGGTTAGGTTAGCAGCTGGCTGCATGATAAGTAGCTGCGCTCTCCCACGACGCAGTCACGTTCAGTTAACAAAACTGATATAAATTATGAGAGCGCGTATATTTTACACAACTGTCAGCACAGTTGCGCCACTAAAACATATTCGACTCTCATTGCCCTTTTTGTTACTTTTCGTTTTATATATGTTGTTGTTGTCAAGAGTCTATTCCCGCTGCAGCGGCAGCTGAGATGCCCACGCTTCGACAACTTTGCGACATGTTGCAGCGCCCGCCGTTGGCGCAGGCTCTCGCAAAAAGCAGCGCGCTAAAGATATGCTTCCCTGGGCAATAAATTCGCAGACTGCCACACGCACACTCCATACACATACACACCTATAGGACAAACACTCGACGCTTGGCCCTTGGCAGAGTCTTTCCACACACACACACAGACATATATAAACATACCAATTTTCATCTTGTTCTTGTTTCTTGGTTAGTGCTGCAGCGACTGGTTCTTCTTTGGAAGTTTTGTTGCCAAAAATTTGCCGCCATTGGGTGTGAAGTTGGCAGCAAGACACGACCTTAGCGATCTGCTTTTGCCCACACACGCCTTCTTCAAGATACTCGCATATTTTGCTGGCGTGAAATACCTAAAGGCTTTTGGGTAAAAATTTTATTTCTGGCTCTGCTGTTGCTGCTGTTGTGGCCATAAACATGAACACGGACACACACTTATACACACCTTCCACTGCAAGAGGCAGTCAACTTTGCGGAAAATCGTTTGAAGCGCTTTGCACTTCGTCGACATCTTTTCCGCTGGCTTTATACGTTCCCTTCAAGTGCTCACCACAACGAGTGTCTTGTCTTTTACATGTGTGTGTGTGTGTGTGTGTGTGCAAAAGAAAAAGTTTTTTTGTCTGTATATGTCATTGTTCGCCTGTATCTTGCATTGTTTTGCACTATTGTCGAAATGTCACTTTGGACTTTACGGCACACACAGTTTTATAGGATCTATGCTCGTAGTTTAAAAAAGTCTACCATTTAAATTGGGTAATACAAATCTTTTTTTACAAAACACTTTTAGGCGCTACAGGTTTTGCAAAAGTTGAAAAAGTGTTCTTGTTTTTGTGTGGACTTTTAAAAGCCAAAAATTGTCAAATTTTTTGCTAGACAGAAACGTTTAGAAATTGCTCCCATTTTTTCACATTAAATTGCAGTTTGCGTCAAAATGGGGATGCGACTGTAAAAAAAACTGTTGAGTTTTGGGAAAATTAAACTCGAATCAGTCAAAGACTACCCGTAATGCTAATCAATAATTCTTTTTTTCCCATTAAAATGGTAGTCAAATATTGTGCCTAAAGTTTAGGGATTTTGATTTATTAACTAGTACATATTCGACAGAAAATTCCACATGCCGCAAGAAGACAAAAAGGGGCATTTCATAACTCATTTACGTCGTTGCACGTGTCAACAATCCAAGTGTGACAACAAAAGCATCTGATGGTGTCGCTTGCTCAACGGTTCCACCTTCCGTTTGTCACACACACTAAAACACACAAAGCATATTTCCGAAACACAAACACACGACAGCTAAAAACAAACAATGACGCTCCATGGCTCGACTTGTCTGTTCCGACAATCAATCCAAATGATATACACATTTCAGACTCCAGACTCTGAGGATGTTGGTTCTGAATTCTTTCGCCAAATGTTTGCCTAGCTGCCCAGCCAGACAGTTGCCCAAGATTTGATGTTTTTGACATATAGACTGCACATTCGTCCCAAGCCTCGTTTTTTTCATTTTTTTTTTTTTATAAATGTGTGAGCCTTGACGCGCCTGTGGCCGACTACAATATGTCTCAGTCGGCCGCAGGCTACGTGCCATGCGAACTTAATTTGACGCAGGGCTTTGGGTTCGGCAACCAAAAACGTACATGTGACTTCCCAGCGGATTAGCTATTGATATTTGAAATGAGTAAATTAAAATTATGCACACGTCATGGTGTCGCTGTGATCCAAATAATATCCAAAAATAATTACTACTTTGTGTGATTTAGGCTAAAATTATGCAAACTTTTCAATCTCCAATTAGTGTATATTTAAAAATGCATTAAATTGTTTCAAAAATATATATAAATGACACCATGACATTTACTTAATTTAATTAAATGCTACTCGGCTGCCACATTTATGAGCAATTTTGCTAACTGGCACAATTGGCACAAAAGTCATGTTGATCAGACTCTCGGCTCGCATCTAATTAAAATAATGAGCGCGTGTTGCTATTGCCTCGGTTTTTGTTGCTCTCGGCGGAAGTATTTGTTGGGCGTGGCACAAGAGCTTCGTACACAGCGTGTTTGGCACTAGCCAGAGCTCAAGCAATGCGTAACAAAGTGCGCATTAAATAGTCGAATTTACAACCGGAAAGTGTCCTTCTTAATGTGCCATGGCGACCGCTGCACAAGCCGCCAACCAAAACCGACACCAGACACCAACTTCGAGTCCGAGTCCGAGTCCGAGTCCAAGTCCGAGTCCACAACATTGTCGTTTCGACGCCTCTTATGGTGACCAGCAACCGTTGACTTTTGGCCCCATTTCTAGCGTTTAGTTATTGTGCCTCTTAAGAGCATCCGGTTCGTCACGCATTTACGCTTTCAAATGACACGAATATCAAAATCATCATCAACATTCCACAAAGCGGGAACGACACTATCCAAGCCCATGGTCATGACACGGTCAAACTGTGTCTGCATCTATTAAGTGACAGCCTCTTAAATGGCCACCAGATACAGCTACTACAAAATGCAGACTGCTCTCGCTGTGTGCGTCTGTGACTAAGCACTTCCCGTTCTCGTTCGGCTCGCCCAATGAGAGAGGTATTTCATGAGCTATGTTTTGGCCAGAATGTTTTTACTACAACCTCTCAATGATGATGCCATCACAACAAGTAGTTGTCTTTGATGCTACGTGTTTCGTGCTTCAGTTGAGTATCCAAGTGTGTGTGTGTGTGCGTGCTGGGCTTACATGGCGTATGCATAACTTTAATGAGCTTGTTCTTTTGAACAACTGACAACAGCAGCGCTGGCATTATTCAATTTAGCGCTGAGTCCAACGGCAAGTGCGTAAATTTACATTTTCAACGTTGTCAGATCGTATTCAGACCCGGGCAGACGAAAATCACTATAAAACAAATAAACCGTTTATGTAATTACCCAAACAGCCGCGGCACACTGCGCTCGTTTAATTGTTTTATTATTTTTTTAAGTAGGCGGGTGTTTTTTATTTATACAACAACTCAAAAACGCAACAAATCTGATCACAATAGCAAGCCACGTTGTTAATCTGAGTTGCAATAATATTAGCAAACGGCCAGCAATAACAGTAACAACTGGACAATGGACTTAAACGCTGACAAATATTATGGTTAATAAATTGTTATGTAAACACCATCAACACGTTTAATAAGTTGGTAACTTAATTACCAACGCAAACAATCAAATGCAAATATATGCGGAAAGAGCCCCAAAGCATTACTGAACTTAATTCGCTTAAAAAGGCAAATTATTCAATAAGTAACAGCTGCTTGACCAACAAGAGAAACAAGCCTTTTCATTTGTTTAAAATTATACCATTAGAAATTCTATTTGACAGCAATGAATATATAAAAAAAAGTTTCAAAATAAATAGAGCTTATTCGAGCGAAGTAAATTAATGTTCTAGTAGATAAAACAAATTAAAGATAATCTGAATCAACAGATTGTAAACTAATAATTTTAAATCAAACGAAACAGTAATTACAATTATGTTTTATTTTTTTTTTTCGTTTTGTTAATTAGTTGAATAAGTTTTTTTGAATAATCCAATTAAAAACCGAATTAGACATTTTCAATATAGTGAGATTTGATAAACTCAGTAACACATAAAGCTAAAATCATATATTATAAATCTATTACTGAAGTATGCCAAAACTACTGAGTGCCGTGCAATGTTCTATTTATAGTTAATTTAAAAATATGTAGATCAGCTGCATGCAAGCGGCAACATTTTAATGACACTTGTCACCGATGTATTGAAACCGAAACCGAGTCTGTAAAATGCGCATTCTAAAGCTGTTACACAATTTTATTTTTTTGCAGCCAGCTGAGTTTTGTAATTGCCATTTTAAATGTCAAGCGGTTGTGTAAATCAAACGAGTGTCATTCGCAGTTTTTTGTTTTGTTCTGTTGCTTTATTTTTTGTTTTTATTATAATGTTGCCGAGGCACTCAAGTGATGCGTCAAGCATTTCGAGGGCTGCACACTGCAACACTTTTTCGGCAGGTGCTATGACGCATAAATTGCATGGCAGTCCTCTCAATGGTCATGAAGTTGCAACTGCAATTCCAATAAATGGCAGTTGCCAGCCAGCCATTCAGCTCTTAAATACTTAGCAAAGTGTCAGCCACTTGTCGTCGTCACAGGTTTACAGCGGCCAAAAGCTGCCGCACTCATGCTGATTTATTTCGATTGGCTATGAAATTTATGACAAAATTTGTCGTCACAGCCACAAGTTTGTAATCCGTGTCTAATTTGTGAGTAGAAATTTATGCGATTGCCTAACAAACACATAGTATATACGCACAATTCAACTTAGCTCAAGTGTGACGAAATAATTTCGATTGCTTCCAACTTTTGATTTTTGCTTGGAAGCAAGTTGACTTTTTTGTCTCCCTATTTCAACAATTAGTAAGCAATTTCAAACATCACTTACCATCAATAAAAAGTAAAGCACAAGAAATAAATGTCAACAGCATAAATAATAAAGAATAGTTAACGCTGTATGGCTTTTTGATCGGCTGATGAATAATTTTTAAAGTCTGTTTATTGTTCTTTACCTCGTTAGGTTTACCCAAAAGGCTGTGTCCAAATCGGCTTTGTTAAACAGAAATACATATCGAAAAAGTTGTATAAAAAAAACTTAAAAGTACTCTTGGTAGGTGTAGTGTGCCTACTTCTCGTTTATCAAAAGTGCATTTTAATTTATTCGCAAGAAACGTGTTTTGTAAACTGAAGTTTATCAGAAGAGAATATTCCTCAAGTTTGCTGACAGTTGCAATTTGAGTTACGACAACAAAGCAACAGTATTTGGAATCCACTTTTTCGCATAGATACAATGTATGAAAGTTCAACGCGCCAGCTTGGTGCTGGAAAATTATGAAAATATTGTCGAAGCAAATAGTTTTTTTGACAGTCCGGCTAGCCAGCTTCTGATGTTCCGACAGTCAAATCATTTGTTCAATGTTAGCATTCGATTGGAATAGTTTATGAATTTTGATTTTGGCAAGCTGCAATGCGATTCACATTTCAAACAAAACAGTTTGCAATTACAAACTAAACTTTGATTATTGGACTTATTTAACTTCACTTAACATTTAACACAAAGCGGCTTAGGACAAACATCACACACCTATGTTGACCAGCTTACTTGAATATCAGAGATAATTGACAACATAACGGTTTTACATTGATGTCAGAAAGTCAAATCGAAGTTATTAATGATAAATCTTTTGAAAATAAATTGCAGCGACAATAAGAGACATCAAATCAAATTCCGTTTGCTGTTTGCAACGGCATTTAAGATATTGATAAGCAAGATATATGAACTTAATGGAGATTATGACCGTTAAAGTCATATATTGATGTGCTGTCGTTTGGATTTGAGTTTTGTCTAAGCAACCGGTGACAAACAGTTTCGAAAATATAATTAATTGATTAATTAACACTGAATATGATTAATGTTGCCTAGGCTGAAATGCGCGCAAGCAGTTGCTAAAATTGATGGCCTGCTATTTGCACAGTAACTAGCCCACAAACACACACACGCACACGGACTATTTATACACATACATAGTTGTGTGCTATGTTGGCCACAAGAGCAGCCACGTGTGACTTTCTTTTGGCCTGGGAGAGCATGAAACTGCCAAGTAAAGTAATTATTGCAGAACTATTCATCATGTTTGGTGTCGGGTCGCTAGCACTTAAACGCTTCAACTGAATCCTGTCAAAAGTGGGGTATGCGCAATACCGAAACCCTCCCACATAACGCATGCCGGTATTTATGCGCTATTGTTGTACACAAAAGTCGGTTATGGTTGGCAGGAAACTAGGCGAGAGAGGTAAACTAATTAGCATGTCAAAGCCATCCATTTTACTCCATCTGCCCAGTAAGCCGTAGCACATACATTCTTCGCACTCTTCCTCCTCATCACGCTAACCCTTCTTCAAGTTGTCTTAACCCTCAGGGCAGTGCCCACATGAATATTCCGAAGCGTAAAGCCCATTTAATTATGCTCTTACATTTATAAGATTGTTGAGCTTATTAACAAGAACATCACTTAAAGCCCAAGGAATCACCGCACGCATCTATTTGAATTTGTTTCTCAATGGCTTAGAGCAAAGAACCAATTTGCTGTCAATGCCGTTAAGGGTATTCTAGAAATTGGTTGTCGTTAAACAAAATGTTCGGTCTTCAGCCCCAAATTTTAAATAAAGTCTCTGATTAAATTTCTAAGCTGTGTGACAGGAAGAAAATTAACACGACAAAAGTGAGGTCACTTTGTATTAAAATATTGTGCCTTTATTTACTTAGAGCTCTCACTCGATGGATTTATGTGTGTGTCTATTAAGCTTTCTGGCGTCGTCGCCGCTGCACTCCATACTTGTGATCCCGATGCTTATAAACACCAACCTTTCCCTTCTTGCGAATGCAGCGTCCTTTGATGCCTCGCACCTCATATGGACGGCACTTACGTTTGCTTAGCAACAGTCTGCCCGGCAAGAGCACATAAGCACGTGGCCGATTGTGCCCAATAATACGATTGGTGTCAGATTCAAGATCAGCCTCCACGTTTGCCAATCGGCCCAAGTTAACGTCGGTGTTTTTTTGTTTTTTAGAGGCAGACGAAATTTCATCCTTGGCCAAAGGATTTTTGCTATTGTCCTTGATGGGTATACCGTGGCTACCCTTGTACACCCGACCTCCGAACAAATGGCTTGGCATGACAGTCGCACGTTTGATGCCACGAATCAGTTTCTTTTTAGGCACACATCCAAGGGGTGTGTCTGTCTCATTCTCTGTACACTTAACTCTGGCTGCCTGACCGTCTTTTGCTTTGGCAACGTCCGTCTGGGTCTGATTTTTATCACGATCAACGACGCAACCTTTGTCGGCGACCAACACTTCATTTGGCTTGCACTTCTTGGCATGCGCTATATCAGTTTGTTCACTCTGACTCGGTTGTGTTTCGTCAGGATTCTGAGCTGGTGGTGATACTGATGGCTTTGTTTGCTCTTTTCCATCATCTGCAACATCTGTTTTTGATTGAGTCTCAGAGGCTTCATCACACTTACGTGTGCTTAAAAAAAGTAACAGCAGCAGACAATGAAGGCCTCTGTGTGACTTCATTTTGTCTAATGTTTCCTCGACGATTGATGCTTTGAACAAATGTTCTTGTCTTAAACACTTTAGTGACCATTTAATTACATTTGAAACGCTGATCCGAAACAAATCAATTCTGCTTGCCAGCGACTTTTTTAGCGTGCAATGCGTCAGTTTTCTAAGTTGTTATTGGAGTTGTTTCGTTTTTGCAATCTTAATATCTCCGCCACAGTAAATTTATTGCTTTACGTAGCCAATTCAAAATCGTTTATTTCAAATACAAATGTGATAAATAAGCGATGCATCCTGTGCGACGACATTCAGAAAGTAGAAACCACCGAAGACAATAAGGTGGTGGGGATAAGTCTCGTTATTTGTGCTGCTGCTGTTGCTGATAGTGCTGTTATAGTTGTTGTTGAACTGGTGCACCTACAGCTTTGAGTGTTTATAGCGCAGACAATGGAAAGGATGTGCCCCAAGGACATACGCATCGACTTAAAGCGTAGCGAGTTGAGCCAGAAAAGGGAAAGAAAACCGGAGAAAAGTACGGGTGAAGAGCTTAAAAACAAAGTGCCACAGTCCAAAATAAGTAAAACAACAACAAGCATTGTGAAAAGGATGAGTTGAAAAGCAGCAGCAAAAGCTTCATAAGCAATGGAGATCCATTGAAAGCAAAGACAAAAGCTGCTCCTGTTGCAGCACCTCGATGCTGTTTGTGTCGTCTGAGTTCACCCACCACAATCACAGAAACAGCAACAACAACAGCAACCACGACAAAAATGCTAACAAGGATGTTGTTGTCGCACGTCGTACCACCGAAACTCCTTGCTGGGCTGTTGTTAAAAATTTCATGTTAATGGCCACACGAAGCTTTCTTCTTAACCCTTTTGCCAAGGGGTCGCGCACATGTGTGGTTGCCAATTTCTTTATGTGTGTGTGTGTGTGTGTGTGCGTTATAGGGTCATTGTGCTGCCATATTTCAGTCACACCTTTCATGCTGGGTAAAGGTAGCTTATTTCCTTTTACAGTCCCTTGTAAATTTAATTTCAACTTGCGCACACGCTCCAAACGCGCGAAAGCCAAACCATTCCAGAAAGGAAATGACTTTAATTAAGGATATCTTGTGAAATGCTTGCTCATATTTATAACCCCTCGATAGGGCAGCCGCAGCATCTAAAATAAAATAAAAGGTGCGCAATCAAAGGCGGACAGAGCATCGTTAGAAAATAAAATCGAAATAACAAAGCGGCCACGACGAAAAGATTGTGCTGAGAGGTCCAACAAGAAAGCGACATAAAAGAAAAAGGGAGAAGCTAAAGGAAAAGCTTAAAAAAAAAGATAGGAAAACATAGTGCGCTTCACTCTGGCATGGACTTTCGCTTGGCATTTTCTTCAGTGATGTCAGTGTCACCTAGCTACCAAGTCCACAAAGGTGACCAGCTGGTCTCGACCATTGTTTCTGCGGCTTTTTGACTGGGCTTTTGGCTTTCGCTTTGGCTATGACTATGGCGTTGGCTTTGGCTTTGCTTATTTTTTCACATTGTTTTCTTAGTTATTCTGTTTTTTCTATTCTGTTTGCTTTTTTATTTTTATTTTGTGTGTTTCGCTCTGACTATTTGCCATCTGTCCTAGTTCAACTGTTAGTTTGTTTGTTTGTCAGCGCCAATGGGTCTTTTGCGGAGATAATCAGATAAAAGCTTTAGTGTCATTTGGGCCAAGTTACTTAATTGCGAGTAGAGCAGCTTTGCCAGCTTGACTGCTGCTTTCGGCAGATTGAATTAGGCACAGTAACTGTGCAACTTAACTGCAAAGCTAGCGCAATGGCTTATATTACTCCACTTTGAAATTCATTTGCAAGTAGTATTCGACTTTAACAACTTGTTTGCATGCTTGCCTGCCATTGAGTCATGTACGGGCAACTTATTCGACTCAAACAACCAATAAAACAAACAACTAGCATACTATCATACACATACACATGCAAAAACACAAACAAAATGCAACACACTTCACATCACAACACTCAACAGTGCTGGCAAATGTTTTTGCAATGGCCATAGCCAGTGCTGCATAAATGTCGTGAGTGCTCATGAAATATTTAATATTTATGAATTTCAAAACATTACTTGCTTCGTTAGCATAATCCTTGTGTTTGTCAAACAACCAGCAAGTTTCACACACTGTTTACATGACTTCTGACGAATACAAAATGCGACACACACAAATACGGGACAACACTCAGCAAACCACATTGCACACTATTCGACATTTGAGAGGCGACAGTTCTGGGATGTTTCATAAAATTAGCAACATTTAGATGAACCATGACTTCTGACCCCTGTGTGTACAACGGCATATCGAAATTAGAAAGTTGCAACACAATAGTCGAATGTCAAACTGTGGAATAGTACTGTTATATTGCAGACATTTGATGGATCCAAAAAGCTCTTGATGGTGGAATAATCCACTTTTTCATAATGAGAAGAATGGATATCTTTTGTGAGATGTTTTAATATTCTGCCTGTATAAAATGTACAAAATTATAAACTAATGCATAGTTTGTTATCTGAATCACATCTGCTTTGAACCAATTTTAATAATGGTAATCAATCAATGCAGTATAAAGGTTTATGACGCTTAACAGGTGTGCAGGTGCATTTAAGTCGCCAATGCTGTTCCTTAGCTTTTAATACTGAAGCATGCATAATGCATTTAAGAAGCCTCTGAGTGAACTTTTTTTTCTTTAAAACGCACGTACACACACCCTGAATCCAGTTTATTACTATCGTTACTGTCCTCCTGCCTTGCCCACCGTCCGATACGCTGCACGTCGCTGCCAACAGTGGCAGTTTGTGCATATTTTATTGCGTCCGTTTCCTGTTGCTTTTTTGTTGCATACTTTCAGGCTAATTCTTGTTTCGTATTTTTCTTATTTTTTTGCCCATTGTTATTGCTGCTTGCTAAGTCAGTTGGCCTGCATTTTTATTGCAAATTGTTTATGGAAAAGGAAAAGGAGCAAAAAAACAAAAGAAAAGAAAAGAAAAGCGTCAACTTTGGCCCTTCTTATCGAGCGGCTACCGTTTCCTTGGTTGCATTTGCATTAATTGCCACTCTGTGCAGGCTTTAAGTGATTTATGAACGCAGCTTTGCAGTCGCCACTTTGGGAAATTATAAATACCAATATAAATAAACACACACATACACAAACGAGCTTATATTGCACACGCCTACGACCTGGGTGGGCTGGCTGACTCGGGTAAAGTGGTCGAAATTTATAACACGAGTCCGCTTGCCAAACAAGAAATTAAAAGTTTGTGACCGGCACACACATAAACTTTTTGCACACACGCATGTGGCGCATTGTCAAATTTATTAAACTAGCTGCAAATTAGTGCAAAAACACACACATGAACACGTACAATTGACAACACATGTGTGTGCCAAGTTGAGTGCAATACAGAAGAAGAGCAAAAAAAAAGCCCTGCGTAAATCAAGGCGCTTGCAGCAGGCCAATCGTTAAATAATGCTGCCAATTGGCTAAATACTACTTTCATCAGACCATGCAGCTCTGCGTCTGACTGCGCTCTAATTTTTCAAATATTAAATAATCGTGGCGCCGCGTGTGAAAAGAAAAGTAATGCGGAGACAATTCCACATCGTGAAGCGGCCCGAAGAGGAAAAAGCTTTTTCTTTTGAATATCATTTTATTTTTTTCATTTTTTTTTTTTTTTTGTTAGTAAAATTGTAAAACAATTGTTATAAATTTAATGCGCCTTTTTTGGTGGCACGTTCTGTGCTTGACAAATGCAGACAATTAGCTAAATGGTTCACTGGCGCCAACAGCCGCCAGATGCCAGACAAACGGGACAGTTTCAGCATCAGCATCAGCCTCAGTTCTAGTTGCAGAGCTTCCAAAGTTACTTAGTCATTGCGCAGTTTTTGACACGCGTCCAAATTAGTTGCTGCGTTGCATTAACACAGAGACAACTATAGCACAGATGAGTGAGACAGCAAGTATGAGAAGCATGGTGAAACAACCATCAACCCCAAGTTAAGATTCCTCTATTAATTGCTGTTTTCTGTACTGCAAGCGATAATAATAAAAGTTTTAAGGTAGCTGGAATACAAAATATTATTAATGCATTTTCTTTGCTCTGTGACTTTGTTTTTCGGACACTTATTGCGATCGTATATCTTGCCATTGGCCTTGGCAAGTATGACTAGCACATAGCGGTTGAAAAGTAAAAGTACTTGCACGTTGTTACCGCAGAATAGGATTTTTCAACAATTTTGGCTCACAGATATCCTTCTACAATTCCACAATGCTTTTGCTTTTCACAAATATGTTGGCAGAGCAACATTCTTACGGAGATGTTTAAGATTTTGTTTTGTGTGCGTGTGTATGTTTTTTGCTGTGTGTGTGTGTGTTAGTGCTGCACTTGTAAATCCCCTTGGCACATTGTTATTTCCGCATTATACAAAGAGGGTATTGAGCAACAAGCGGAAATGGCTTAAAGGATATTGCAATTTTATTTTTGAAAAAGTAGGTAAACGCAACCGCCAGACAATCTGAAAATATGCAAAAGTGAAAAGAACTCGAACAGGAAGGAGAATGCACAAAACCATTTCAAAATAGAAAATAGAAAAGCCAGATATCACTTTGTGTATAACATTCTGATGTCTATGCATCGATACTTAAATAGTTGCCGTTGAAAATTTAACTCAAACTTTTAGCGGAAATTAAAGCCAGTCAAGAATTTACTCAACTCCCATTGATAATTTACTGCGCTAATTAGCAATTAAGGTGATATATGTTATATGTTGCATATCTGCAAAAGCTAAGACTCTAAACCTTTGACAGAAAAAGTAATTTCCCATTGGCTCGCTTCTTACTCCTTCTTCTTATATATTTTGTAAGTTCACTTACGTTATTTGCGTTCGATTGGACCACGCTAATGCCAAAAACTTTAAAAGTGTTTTTGTCAAATACTTCGCATGTGTGTTTGTTACAAATTTGTGTTGCAAAAACATTCACTATCTACACAAACACACACACACACACGCAATACTTGAATATCCGTTAGCTGGCTAACGAAGATAAATAGTCAAAAGTTTGCAGCTGCCTAATTGACAAGAAAATCGAAAATTTCCTTAATGAAATGCATAAATTGCTTAAGAAATTGCTGTGAACTTTAAGAGCAGCTTAAAAAACAACAACTTATCCTACAACCACTTTTTCAAAGCAAAGCAAATAAAATTAATATTTCCTTTCAAATTCTCTCTCACCTTTTGCCACCTTCTAACAGTTGCACAGATTAGGAATTGTTGCTGGATTGGAATGGAAAAATTTTAATTTAATGCTCTTTTGCACCTTGAAAACCTTTCAATCTCACCAGATACGTAATCACATTCGAAGTGCTCAGCAATGTCTCCCCTCTTTTAAGCCACCGGCAATGTCAGCGTAATCACGAACACTTGATGAAATGTTACAATTTATAAGACAAACCCACAGTAGCAGCAGAAAAAGCAGCAGCAGCACCAGCAGCCAAAAGGTAAGTTTCCTCTTTCCCTAAGCCACTACACACATTCATATATTCTCTTGCTGCATGTGTGTGTGTGTGTGTGTGGCATTATCCATGCAGTGGCAGCTTTGCCAGGTTGCTCAGTGTTGCCATTTGTACATTATTTTGAGCTGTGCTTTGCTTGGTGTGCTCAGTGCTCGCTGAGCTTTTACTGCAATTTTGACACACCTGATGAATTTTGTGCACTTAAGTGAAACCCTCTGCTTTTCCACTCCCACACTTTACAACAAAAGAATCTCGTCGCATGCTGCGACTTTGCGCAAACACACACTCGAAGCCCTAGACTAATGCATATCTTTAAAATTATTTGATTGAAATTACAAACTGCAATTCCGTGTAGGTAGAAAGCGAGAGACTTTAGCTGATGATGGAACTTGGCAGCAATTGCAATCAGCTTGAAAGACTCCATGTACTTATATATGTTAGCCATGCATTGCAGTTGCTGCTGCCAATTAGCAAAGGCCAAATAGCCAAGCGCAAAACCAAAACTCGTTTATTTTGCATAACAGAGAGCCTGGGCAACAGGCCTTATTTTCAGTCTCAGCGGCCAATTAACAGTTTCCAAATTTTTCATATTGCGCTCCAGTGCAGATGGCTCCGTAAGGGGAAAGAAGGATATTCTAAGCTAGCCCTCAGTCTGTTTCTCTTTCTTCCTCTCTCACTCACTCTCTCTCTCTCTCTCTCTAGCTAAGTGCTTGCTTGCAGCCTTGGCTGTACCCCAAAACTAATTTCAGCGCAGTGGAGCATGTGGCACAAACTTTTTTGGCATATGTCGCCCATTATTTGCCATAAAATTTAACATGAGGCAGCTGGCGCACCTACGCAGCAGCACATGCCGCCAGCTTGTAGTATCTACTATCATATGTGCTTTTGTGTGTGTGGGTGTGTGTCTTAAATTTTTTGTGTTGTTCAAGCTATTGTTGTTCATGTTGTTACTGTTATTGTTGTTGCCTACGTGCGCCGCGTGCGGTTGGTTAGCTTAAACGGACCCCCGGCATAGCGCAACGCCAGCGTCGGCGTCGGCGTCGCTGTTGGTTGCTGGCGTTTAAGTTGTTCTCTGCCAAAAAGTTTTTGTCATGCCTGGGACTAATTATAAAATAGCTCAAAGGCAACTCAAAGGCTGCCCGCAAAAGTAGAGGTCCCCGGTACGTGGGAAAGAAGCAACATTGAAATGAATTTTCCATTGAGAGAAAATTTAAAGCTGCTAAAGTGAGGGGCAAGAAGGATTGCGGGGCTGTGTGTGTCATGCAGCCGCAAACTAAACATTTGCCTGACAATTTGTTGTTATTTATTTTTATGTTTGCTTCCGTTTGGTTCTCTCTCGCTCTCCCACTCTCGTCCTTCATTCCCTTGTTAGGCTAGTAGCTTGTAATGTTTGGCCATTAAAAATAATAGTGTGGTTGTTGTAATACTTTTTCAGTTGTTGTTGATTTTGTCGTTTCCGTTGTTTTACATAGCCAGCGAGTTTTGGGTTACATACTACCTAGAAATTTATTTTTTAGCCATATTTACCCTGTGCCAAAAATATATGTGAAAAGGTATATCATGCGTAAGGATGAGCTAATTTAGTAACAAACAATTAATAACAATTTGCAATGTATATTTTGTTGTTTAAAAAAACTCTCTGAGAGTTGCTATGATTTTTAAGAAGATTTATTTAAAAATTATCAAGTATAGCGATCATCACGAGACTGTTATATTTTCTATCGAAGAGTTTTAACAAGCGGCTCGTAATTGGCAAGCAGCATCATGATTCGATTCAGTGGCCTGAAGTAAAATCTTTGACATGCATGTGGGAGGAGGTACAATGTATATGTTGGCGTTGTAGGGGACTGATGTAGTATTAAATTGCCTGAAACCCTTTGGCAACATTTTGGCAACACCACAGAAAATTAGCACTTTAATCTTTGCTTAATTCGTGTCATTTGTGGCAATGATATTTTTGTTTTGGGCCAAATATGTAGCGATTAATTTGAAGAAGGCGAAGCATGGAAGTGGAACACGAATAGGAATGGGTATGGGTCACAGCATTCGCAATAACTCCGTGACTTTATCAAAAAACCACTTACACACACAATCAACTTAATGAAGCCATAATTATTTGGGTTAACAGCTTGCGGCGGACAGCTGGAACAACTTCGATGCCAGCTTCATTTCATTGGGGCCAATTTGTTTCTAGGCCCCAACAAATCAAAGTGAACGCCTTATAAGTAACCAGAAGCAGCAAGAGAACCGATAAATAGTAGAAAAGAAAAACAAATAAACGCACATTTGCAAGCCTATTTAACAAATAGACGATCATTACTTTTCCTTACCGGACGTTCAATGAACGCCAAAACAACAAACCAAATGTGAGTGTAAAACTAATGTGTTTGGATTGGTGGGGTCACGTGCAGAGTTCGTGGAAAACAAATTGGCAGGGCGTAAAAATATCTTCTAAATTTTTGTAGGCCTCAATAGCTTATAGCATGCTAAGTCTGTAAGCAATTGCAAATACAACCAAGTATTGATTCTGATTTAGAACGAAAATAAGCAGCTTCATGGAAATTATACTAGTACAAACAATCAAACATGCAATCAACTAAACAAATGGGTAGTTTATGTTCAATTTAAACTAGATATTGTTACTTAATTCAATGCAATTAATTTATCACACCATCAATTCAGTATAATTTGTAATATTTAATTATCAATTTACTGATTGACCCAAACAATTATCGAACGCACCATATCATTAAACATATTCAATTACTTACTCGCTAAATATTTACTGTCAAAGCCAACAAACAACATTTTGCCTGCCCGTTAATACCATGAAAATTAAACTCAAAATATTGTTTATGTGAAATAAATAATTAAAATTTAATCAATTTGACAATTTTTCAAATTAGCAAGCCAAGCACCTTCCTTTTTAAACAAAATGCCTTCTCCCAACAGCCAGTGTCAGCTAAATTTAATATTTATTACTTAAACTGATGGAGATAAACTTGTCAAACAGCAAGGCAAATAAACTTTTTATTTGTATATATTTGACTGTGTTATATTTTAGTCTAGACATACTGTGAACAATGGCAAGCTCAGAAAACTTAGTCGATAATAATCGTTTATTGACAGCATCTCATGTTTTATTTTGACAGTTTCAACAATTGAGACATATGTATATTAAATTTCTTCGATGTTGCTGAAGTCATAAATCCTTTAAGTCAAGATGTTGATGCTGCGAATCGATAAAAAATAAAGCTTTTCTTCTGATCATTGAACCCGACGCTGTCAGTGAAATCATAGATAACAATGCTCGTACAATTTATGAAACTATCATCTATTCCCGATTGCTTATTTATGTAATTATACAGATTAACGACACGCCAAATATTGATATTCCAAATTAAAAAGTAATGCAGCAATTAAACGAAATTTTTCATTGGTGCAACAAAAAAAACCGATGAACTGTCAAAATGTTTTGTCTAAAAAGCTATTAGCAAAACGTATTAAATTGCAAAATAAACATTACAGTTAGCTTGTTTGCGCAACACAACAACAAAAAAAATCCTAACGAATGTTTCATGGCCGCACGCCAAAATCTACATAAATATATAAATAAAGCAGACCGCAGTCGAGGATATATAATACATTCAAACATTCGTACATAAACAGGGTAGTCAGCTACTTTAACGCGTTAGTGTACATGTTTATTTACTTTGGCAATAACTCCACTTTAGGGGCTTGTTTGATTTTCCCACGAGATAGAGTGTATGTTTTTATGTATTAGCTTAGGCCTTAGTCAATAGTTGCCAAGATCAAAGCCAAACCCAAAACTACATACTCTATTGCCTTGGGAGCAGGTGTCGCGTAGTAAAGCAGACGCTGCCTCAACTTGATGAAGCGGCAAAATGCTCATTCAAAATGCATGAACCATAGCGGCAAACGCATAGAATTGCTATCCATCAGCTTTGCATAAGATATCAAGCATATCGCTCCTTTGATATTTGATTTCAAATGCAACGCTTAAGGTTAGATAGAAATATGACAAAACTAACAACATGACAACATGAATTAACACAGGATCACGGCTTAAAGCAGCAAACAAGAGCTACTACTTATTGCCAAAATTGTGCAACTAGTATTATTTATTTAATGGCCAAGCAGGCACACACAAAAACACATATTTAGTTTATTACTTATCCATGTGTCGGGATAAATATGTTTATAAAATATTTAATCAATAAAATATTCATACCATAACAACAAGGCATTTAAGTGACTTTAATGCACTTTTCGCAAGGTCAGAGTTAATGGGCTAATTTTGTAATCAATTTTAATACGACTCTTGCGATTATATTATTTTTTCTTTACTTAAATTGCTATTAGACATGGAACCATATTTTGTTGTTGTTGTTTTAATGCATATTAAATGAGCAATATACAGAAAATCAACTTACAAGCCTCATGGTAAGCTTTTAAGCAATGCAAAGACTTTTAAGGTTGCTTTTAATGCTGGTATATAAAATGGATTATTAAATCAACTTTGAGCACAAATATTATCGTATTTTTTTCATGCTTTTATTAAAAATGATAGGCACGTTTCTGTTGTTAATTATTAATTTCGCTGACTTCGTAGCTACTGGCTGCTAGGTAAAAACGTGTCACAAATAACTTGAATTGCATAATAAAACGCTTCTCAAGCGTGCACATGACGTTCCGGGTTTTTATAAGCTGTCAATTTGTTTACACGTCAGCGTTGTCGTCATTGTTGCTGTTGTTGCTGTTAATGTTCTTTTAGTAACTGTAGTTGATGTTGTTGGTGGAGGAGCTGCCATTGACTTTGTTGCCGCCACAGCTGAAATATTAACAGCTCTTATGATGCGCCATGACTTGGTTTACATGTGCCACTCCTGACGCCCATCTGCTGATGTTACTTGTCGCACTTGTGGCAAACACTTTGCCAGGCGCATTTAATATTTTCGCCACTGCCAAGCAAGCAACGCTGGCAAAGATAATGCTCCTGGGAACTTCGGAACGAGTACAAGGCATGTGAAATGAGAGTCAGGTAGGTAAGGTAGCATAGCTTCAGCTAGGCCACAACAACAAGTTGCCACAACAACAAGTTGCTCTGCTCAGGTCGACTTTGAGGCGTTGCTTGTTGTCTTCTTTCGTTGTTGTTGTTTCACATGCGTGCGTTTATCTTGATGTTGTCTTGAGGTGTCTTCGTTTGAGTGTGGGTGTGTCTTGCGGGTGGGTACTTGTGAGTGACGAAAAAGCATAAAGCAGCATAATTTGTCAGCATGGCAGCATGGCTAGCTGAAAACGCCAACAGCATAACAATGAATCCAGCCAGCAATACAAAATTCTTGCTAATATGCAATATGACAATAAGCAATAGCCAATCCAGTGTCCACGACCTATAACAATGCCCGATACATAACGGACATCAGTAAGTTTGCACTTTGTCAGCTCCAGTGCCGTTTTCAATAAGCAAATTCCAAAATTTTGTCGCCATATTACGAGGTCACACTTTGAATCGAAATTAAAATTGGAATCAGAAAGGACACTCAAACAATTTTAATTAACCAAAGGGTTACAAACGCATCCTCATTTGATTGCCTTTAACGGCGTATGAGCAAAATATTCAAGCTTTGACGACACAAATTTCGAAATAATTGCCTCAGCAGTGGTTAGGGTATTGCGGAGTGGCAGTCTCGTCGATGTCTTGTCTGCGCCGAGGCTAATTTATGCACATTTAATTATGTTCTGAGGGAGGTTTTATTTTTTCCATTGCCACCCAGCAGCTGCTGCTGCTCCTTCTGCCGCTCGACAATGGCAAATGTGTGGAGTTGTCTTGCGCCTCGCATAACAAATAACACACAATGTCTTTACACACAAAGCAGTATTAGCCAGTCTCATTCTATATAGTACGAGCAACAAACCGTCCTTATGTGAGAGTAAACATTTTGTTTTTCTTCTTACATCTAATGCTTTCTTTTTTATTTAATTTACTTGGCTTTTAGTTCATTACGAGATTCACTGGCGAATTGTGTTTGCTTTCCGGCAAATTGAATTGCATAAATGCTTAATAAAAGTTGCGTGCGTATATTTCTACAAGCACTAGACTGATTTCATTCGTTAATACTCTTGTGTACTATTCTTATTGTGTCAAGAATTTTATGAAGAAATACCTGAAAAATATACTTTTATTTCATTTAATGCCGAAAAGAATTTGCGTTAAAATATTGTATTTTTGTTTAAGACGGAAAGTAAAACTAACATTCTTATTTTCGGTTAGAGTATTTCGCATTCGGGCAGCTATTCCATTTATTGTTTTTTTGCTGCTTTTGTTTTCTCCATCTTTTTTTTGTTAATTTAAATGAACCAAATGTGCAGTTTGTAAAGTTGTTTTTGTTGTTTGTTGTACGCTTAACTTGGCTTCAATTTCAGAGCGCTGCCAATTAAAAAACTTTACCCCAGCCGCAATTGGCACTGCAATTGAAACCCAAAAGTAGACTTTGCTTTTATTGCATTTCACGAGTGAATCGATTTGAGCCACGCACCATTGCCTCGTCGATTGTTTATAACGTATTCCTGCACGTTTGTATACAGTTTGTATAACTAAAAATTTATTTGATAAATATGAACGCGATATACAACAAAAATTGATTTGCATATGCATATGTACTACACAAATCTCAATCAAATATCTAGTTTGTAAATATTTTCCATTTTTTTATTTATTTATTGTAATTGATTAAATTTGTTTTGGCAAATTGGCAGACTTAATTGACGTGAGGCATATATGTACATATATGCATGAACGGTATTCCTGTGTTCCCATCTTCAGCACGCATTCACCTACACAGAAAACTCGCTTCAGCGTAAATACTTCAAAGATACTTTTCAGACAGACAGACAGTCAAATAGACAGTACATGTATGTTGTATATTTCCTGCACATGTCCTTACGCATTGCCTGTACTGACATAATTAGCTTGATAATACCCATTAGCATATAAGTGGAGTGTATGCTGTGCTGGGTGATATTAGGAATACTGGTAAAGTGCATTTCGAATAAAAGAGCTAAATAATGTTTGTTATATTTTCAATATTTTTCATTGATAATATAAATTCATCTTTTTAAATATAAGGTATTCTTATACGGCATATTTATCATAATGTAACCAGAGCAGAATCAAAATGACAACAACAAGCACAACAGACACAAAGTCTTTTTTAAAAAGGCAAGCCACAATTTTGATTTAATTGTTGGCATGGTGACATGTTCTTTTAATTTATGCCAATTTATTTAATCATGCACTTGCTGTCTTCCTTTTCTTTGTGACACTGAGACAACAGAGACAAGGATGCGTATTAGGTTGTGAGCATGAAGCTTGTTATCCCAGCAGTCAAGCTACCTCATGGCATTTGTAATTAAAAGGCACTCATGTTGGCCAGATAATTTGAAAAGTATGTTAGTTAATGTAAGTCAACGCTTTGACGCTTCTGTGACGCTGCTCATGTCCCAGGCACGTCATAAAAAAGCCAAAAGCGAGCGCGATAAAAATACATTTATCAATCAAAAACTTCAATGGGGAACTTTTTGCGTAAGTTGCAGCATAAAAATATTCATTTTATACGACAGAGTGGGGGAGTCACTGAGCGAGCCTCGAGAGTGGGGCAGCTGCTCCTGCTGCTTTTCTGCTATTTAATAGCTTTCATTTTGCGAAAGCAATTCACAAAATCTCGCGGACACAGGACCAACGAGGAAAGGACGTGCACGAAATGCTCAATGCTCACGCACGTCACTTGAATTTGCTCATGGAAGTATCCCGACAAGGAATTCGGGTCAAGAAGGAGCAATGTGAAACTGACTGGGATTCTGTATTTGAAATAGGGATGCGTGCTAAGGCTAATTTGCGAAATGTATTCTGGCTCATGTTATTATTATTGTTGCTGGCTTGGATGTTGTTGTTGGTTTTGTTGTTAAATCATTAATTTTATTAACAAACCATCAGAGTAGCCTACAAGTTTGCCCACTCCCAAGGCAAGAGCCTTAAATTCTTATGAGAAGCCCAGAAGCTCAAAAAAAGAGAAACTTTTTCAATATATATTAAAGCGCATTTTATGTTTTCACTTTGCCATTTTTCACGCTCACTCCTAGATTTTCATTGTGGTTGTTGTTTTAGTAGAAGTTGGCGTTGCAAATCGCTTGAGCTGTTTATCAAAACTTCTGAGTCGAACATTTTGCATTTTTAACTAAAGCTATGATTGATATATCGTTCATTATTCTATGCAAGAACCTTAATAACTGCATGTGCTCACATTTGTATTGAATCTTTGCAAATTAAACTCAAAAATGAAAAAGAGAATCAATTTCTTTAAACCAACATAAAACATTAATGAATTTTTCGGTCTACTCACAATTTGCATTCACATTTATTTATTTTATGCTGTTGATGATGATGCAGCTGCAAGATATTTTTGTTTATTTTTTTTTTTTTCATCAAACCGAAATGGATTTTAATAGCTTAATGCGAACGTGCAATAAGATTGAACTGGGCAGAGGATTTACTAATTTTGAAAGGTAATGAAAGATGGTTATAAGTTTTGCAAATAACAATAGGTTAATATGCATACTTTGAAGATATTTTCAGTTAAGGTACAACAATTGAAAAATATTTCAACATTGTGTGCACCATGCAAACTAAAATATTTACTTTTAACGTTCTTTTTTGTAAAGGGTATTTGTTAGTCTAGCCCAAGTTGGTAACGTATTAAAACCTACTACATATGTATGTATACAGCACAAAATAAATATAAAATGGATTTGCAAGTATTTATGGGCTTTTATTAAAAAGGCTTACACATTTTAAGCATTCAGTTCGCAGTCAGTTTGTGAAAATATTTGCACAGCTATTGAACCGCCATTGAGCAGCTGTCAGTCAGTCAGTCAGTCTCCTTGTCTATCTGCTTGTCCATCAAGTGGGAGTGGCAGGTGGCGCCTCAATTTGATGCGCATTGCTTTGGCCTTTTTTCGTGACTTTGTATAACTTTGTAATTAAATGCAAATTAAGTGAACCGTATTTTGCGCCTTGCTTTTTACAATCCTATTTTTTTGTTTCTTAATTTTTGTTCTTTATTTTTGGTGAAAACTTTAAACTTGCTGGCAAACTCATTGGGAAAACTCTCAATAAGGCTGTGACTCTATTAGCGCCAATGTTGCGTTAATAGACGCTTCGAGGTCGATGTAAGAGAGAAAAAAAAGGGTGCCAAGGGTTGAAACAACTTTTCTAATTAGGATCAGTTGATGAGTGCAGGATGAGAGGCAGAGTTGGGGAACTTAACATGCGCTGAGAAAATCATTTTAGCGTAAGAGTCAAGTCAATGCCTGTTGCTGTTACTTGTAGTATATGCATATCAAATTGAGTACTTGTATAATGAGCTAGCCGAGCTTGGCAAAAGCGTTGCTAAGGCGTTTAGGCATGATAAGGCAGAGTGCGGTGGCATGGACATGAAACGCAAATCAGCACAAATCAAATATGCAATCTTTTTGCCATTGCAATTGCAACGCAATCAAAAAGTAGCCGAAAACTTCCTTGGCAAAAGCATTAGAAATGCCAACAAAACAAAACTAACTCAAAACTTTTGGCACAGGAAACCAAAAACACGCGGCAATCGACAATGCCGATTATATGTATGCATGTATGTATGTAGAAACACTCGTGTGTTTAAGTTTTTCGGTTTGGTTCTGTCTCATTCTCTGCTGGTAACTTGTAACTGGCAACTGGCATTTGGGAAACTTAGGCAACCAGCAACCGGCTGAATGGCAAAAGTGGGAGTTACAACTGTTGAAAGTTAAACCGTAAGCATCAAAAAGCGCCAGCTCGTAATTACAGATTGCGAAACGAAACGAATCGAAAAGTAAACGATGTCGACGATGGAAACGCGAGTTCCAAATGGAAATGGAAATCTCAAATGGAAGTGACTACGGAACTGATGATGGAGGAGGATGAGGAGAAGCGGCAAAGGAAATCACACTGAAAACACGCAAACCTCGGCAAAAACTTCAAACTGATGACTGAGACGCAGGCAGTAATGGGCAAAACTAGCACGGGAAAGGTGAAGCCTAGGTGCTCGAATCGAAGGGAACAACACACAAAGCAAAAAATACAGAGAGGGTAAACTTTGTGAAGCCGTGAAGAGGCATCTTAAGCGATTTTCCGCTACGCTGAGCTGGGTACAACAATATGGCGGCGATATCTTTAGACCAAGTAAGTTGCATGAGCGATCTGCTTGGGGCGTGGGAGCGTTGAGTAAATTTACGGCAAGCGAAAATTAAGAAAGTTACTGCAGCCTGTGCTAGACTTGGCACAGGTTTGTGCATCCAACGTTTCCATGTAGGCATATTTATGATGCATAGTTAAGCGGCGTGTGTGTGTGTGTGTGTCGCCTTGGCTTTGATAAATGTTCAACGTTGCAGCGTGGCAGGAAATGGATTCTGAGTCGTCTGTGTCGCCGTATCTTGAGTTATGCGACCAACGCTTGCCGAAGCGTGCCGTGCCGTGGCGTTGCAAAAAGCCCAACAACTGCAACAACGAAGACTTCAATTAAGTCATTCAAGTTGCTCTCGAGCGGTTGTTAGTTCAAGCTGGTCAGTGGCCAAGTGGCAGGCAGGCGAGCGCGTGCAAAGTCAAGTAGAGGCCATGGCCCACACCTGATGCTTCTGCAACGTCCACTGGGCCAAGACAAATGCTTACAAATGTTGCCAAAGGTTCTTTGCTAAGCCAAGTAGTATTTTCAGGATGTTCGTTCGTTTGTTCGCTGTTCTATCTAGCATCCTCTCGAATATAAATGAGTCAGCATTTGTTAGTCGGAGGCTGCAGCGTTGATTGAATTGTTATTGTTATTGCCCAGGAGTCGCCTTTAAAGTTAAGCTTAAGCTGCTCAAGGGAAAGCTCACTATCCAGCTACCTGCATATACATAGACAAACCCAAACACTCGAACAAGCTCTGGCACTTTTCAATTAAAACAATTGTCAGCGACAATAAGTTATACAAAAAAGTAAAAAGCAACATGCTTTTTACTTCCTCTTTGGCTTCTGGGTCTGACTCTGAATCAGCTCATTGCTGATGTCGCTGACAGTTGCACGTACGCTTAATTAGAAAAAGTTGCAGCGTCCACCTTGACGCTTTGGGGCATGCCCCACCGCCCAAGCCCACATCCATGCCCATACCCATACAAGCAGCAGCAGCAGCAGCAGCAGCTGTCAACGCTTGCCCACATTTTTGCAACGGAAGTAAATTTACACTTCAGTTTTTATTATTTTCCGTGCGACGAGCGCGCAAAAGCGCGACTAATTTGCTTCAACGCCTGGTCAGGCTTTCATTCCCATTACATAGCCAAGCTTCCTTCCGCTGCACAACTGATCAAAAAGAAAAAATGATTAAAGGCATATATAAAATGTATAACGAAATACTATCTATGCTATTAATGAATGCGGTGTTTTGAGGTATTTTACTTTATAAAATAAACTGTTGTAAGTATATTATAATTCGTTTTTTAATTTTATCTATTTAATTATAAAACGCAAATTTTGGAAATTAATCTTGTTATATCAAAAATAAACATAATAAACTTTTATATGTTGTAAAATAAAACTCATAGCTTTCGTCTAGTTCCCTTATACTCTGGTAGAGCATACGATTGTCTGTTATTCTCTTGCGCATTGGTTAACAAATGGAAAATGAGCAGCGTGCGTCTTGCGAATGCCGCATAATTTCTAAAAAATAAAAGGCTAAAGAAAACGAAGCATAGATAGTCCTGCAGTGCAGTACTGCTGCAGTTAGTAGTTCCTTGGCTTTTGTTTGCTCTTGGCGCGTGTGTCTCGTTTGTTGGCCTTTGTTCTATCAGCTTGGTGCTAGGTTCTGCGTCTGCCAGTGCTCTGATCCGGGGCTGTGCTGTCAGAGCTGCTTGCTGGCTTTTTCTTTTTGCTTTTTTTACCTTGTGACATGGCGCCCAGCCCTTTTAGACGACAATCCACCTGACCATCGCATTTGCCGGATGTCACGTGCACATCATTTTCCAGCACTTTTGCTTTACCCCCCCCCAACTCACCATCCTCGCACCGCATACGCTGTAATTATAACGGGCGTTGCCTAAATTAGTTGCCATCGGGCGTGGCATCAGCCACGGTTGCTGACCTGGCCAGGAGCCATGAGCCCACATCCGAACTTGGTGCGCTGGTTCCGTTTTTTTTTTTGTTTTTTTTTTTGGGTGCTGGGCATTCATTAAACACGCTCGCATGTGATTTTTATAGTCGGGCCCCATTGTTGACGCTTGTTGTTTGTTGTGGCTGCTGCTACTGTTGGTGCTTTTGTGTTGTGTTTTCGTTTTTCTTTTGCTTGTACTTCATTTGTGTTTGTTGTTTTCAATGCTTTTCTGGCAACGTCAGCATGATTAGTTGTGCCATTTTTGTGGCTGTTGTTGGTTTTGTTGTTGTTGCCTCTGCCTTTGTCAAATTCATTTGGGTTTTGGGCACACGAGCCAAGCGATAAAAAATACCCATACATATTTATATAAGCATACTTTATGCACTATATGCATATATATATATATATGTATGTGTATGCATTTAGGTGTTGCTCTAAAGGCAGCTAATACCAATTAACAGCCACATCAGTCTGACACACGAACTCGACCTCAAAACAAGGTGCTTGACTCGTTTGCACTTACATCATTAACGGCATCATATACGCACAGAGCCCCCCACTAGGTTAGTTTGATGTTGTAAGGTTGAGAAGGGAGCAAAGAGAGGCATCATTCACATGCTGACGCTTTAGATGACTTTAAGTTGCAACTAATGAGACTACGAAACATAATTGTTGGCATTTAGTTAGAGGGAAAGAGAATGAGCGGCGCCACGTTGACAGGCAAACACTTACACACACACTCACACACAAATAAAGTTTAGCTAAAAGTGACACGTCATGAAAAAGAAGCATCACAAACAGCAGCAGCAGCAGCAACAACAACATCAACGCAAGTAGTGGCAAATGCGACAAGTCCGGCAACTGGGGAAGCACAACGAAAACAAATGCACCTAATGACACAATTTTCACACACTTACACAATCACAAACACAAACACCGATACACCTTAAAGGAATACTTTAGAGAACTGGAGCAGTGCACGTCGAGTTAACTGTTATACCAATATCAAAGAGCACACAACATGGCGTATGAATGTTCTCTTTCACGCTTAAATCTTGCCGAGAGAGAAGGAACATCGTAAAAATCGTCTCGTTTTCGAAAAGCGAATGATGGCGAATTCGTGAGTGAGGCAGGCAATCGTATTACCGTTTCGCCGCATCGGCCATGCAACGATTGCTAGCTGTAAGTTGCCAGTAGCCAGCAGCCAACAAAGTAGAGCGGTTCGGGCCAGTTTCTGGTTGTGCAGTTAACCGGCTCAGCAGCAGCATACACAGAACGAGTAAGCCAAATAACGCGCGACGACAACGATACTTGCCCAGTGATACCACTAGCCGGCATTGTGGTATGCCTCATATATTAAAAGACAAACTCTGTCAGTGAGTGTGTGTGCGTATTTTGTGTGTTTCTCACGTTAACAAAGTGCACCTTCAAGAAACAAAACGAAGAACTGGCAAAGCGTATACTGAATTTCGGGTATGTTGCACATTTAATGTTTGTATTTTTCTTTTTTTTTTTTATTTTGCCTTTAACGTTGCAAGCAGAAGAAGTTGCAGCAGCAGCATTTGCAGTTGCAGCCGGCACCAAAAGTAAAGCCATCAAGTTTCAAGTTGCAACTTGTAACCTAGTTTTTGGGTACTCGTGCCTTACCACACCGGGGCATGTTTTTCGTTATGTGTGTGTGTGTGTGTGTGTACGTAACAGTTTGCTTGATTTTTGTTGTTGCTGTAAGTGTTCGTGTGTGTATGACTTGGCGCGCATTGCTTGCACTTTACGCCCGTTTCTTTCCTTTGGCGTATTTTACAAGCTTTTTAAGGAATTTATTCGTGTACATATTATTCATGCCACTACCTCCCCAAAAAGCAAAATTAAAACAGCAGAAGTTGCAGGGGCACCAAGCAGCAGCAGTAACTGCATTGAAAAGTGCAATAGCAGCCAGGATACGTTGCAGGCAGCTGTGATTTGTATGAATGTTGCCATTTAGCTGACGACGTCAGAATGGCAGGAGGATTGTAAGCGGGCACCGAGGAAATGTATGAGAATTGCTTTTATTAACTTACCGTTCGTTGCTTTCATTACGTGCAAGTTGCTCATTTTGCACACATTTCTAATGGCAGCGGGGCGTATAGGTAACACAAGACTTTCCCTTGGCTCTCGACACAGGGCATATTAAATGCATACATGTGTATTTATATATGTTTTTTTTTGTTTTTGTGCGTTAGTGAATAATTGAACAACACAAAATCTTACAATAAAAGTTGGACAGAAAAAGTTGTAGCGCTAACGAGTTCAATTGCCTAAAGCTTTATTTAAAAACAAATTATGGCGCAGAATTTTTAAATGACAAGAATTAAGATAACAAATTCGCATAACAACAACGCTTAGAAGTTGAACAAGAAGAGGAAGCAATTGAAAAAAATAAACATGAGAAGCTGAAGAAAATATACGAGAATAGCAAAGAAAAGTCGCTTCAAGAAAAATGCTGGTAGAAACTTTTTGTAACGTACAAATAAAACAAAAGCCCGTCGAAGCCCAAGCACAAAATTGTTATAGCACTGAACGCAACAACAACAACAACAATAAGCATTGAAATACTTAAGCCAAAGTCGCGACACAGTCAAAGTCAGGAAGCCGCACGGCTCAACCGGATGTGCGCGGCGCCCATTCGGGATTGAATGTAGGGGGAGTTGGGAGCAACTTGCTCATGCTTCGTCCTTAGTCTCAGCAGCAAAAAAGTCTAATAAATTAAGCAATTTACATGAATTGTCGTTTGCTGTACGCCCCAGACAACTCATTTGTATATGGGCAACAAGCAGGAGGCGTGGCTGTCGAGGGATTTGTTAAAAAACAGCACAAAATAAAAGTTTGTTGCTCGTTGACAATAATTCAAAGACTCGGCAGCAGCAACAGCAGGCCGCAAGGTAGGGCCCTGCAATTTGTTTAATTTCATTAAATCTCACTGCTGTTTCTGCTGCTGCTCTTGCTGCTGCTGCTGCTGCTGTTGTTGATGATGGTCATGTTGTTGTAATTGTTGTTGTTTTGCAGTTGTTTTGCTTTTGCTCCATGCGCTTATCTGTGCACATTTGCAAGTTCTTTCTATGTTCTGTTTTTCTTTATTTTTTTTTTGAGGCATTGAAATTTATGTGCATATTTTTGTCATTTGACTTGACAAATATTATGCGGACTATATGTATCTAGTCAAATAAATGCCAGCAAAAGAGCCGCAGGCAACTGTTTACAATGTTGTTGTTGTTTTTGTTGCTGTAGACGTTGCAAGTTTTACGCGCTTAAAGATAAGCAACAGTTCAAACTTTTTTGTTGCTGTCTAAACTTTGTTTGACTTTGAGCTAAATATATTTTTATATTCTTTTTTGCGTTTGCTTGTTTTTGTGGTTGAAGTTGTTGTTGGTTTGGCGTTCGCACGTGACGCTCAAAGCTAATCAAACTATTGATTGTTTGGCTGATTGTAGCAGCGGATTTGAGTTTGACTCTGATCGTTTTTACTGCTTACGCAGGAGCAACGGCGAATGCAGCTGCGACAGGTGAAAGTTGAAGGCAACTTTCAAGTTGGTCCTATTTTTTTTTTCGGTATTTGACCCAAGTTGACTTTCACTTTGCCAAAACTCAAACCAAAGTCTTCGCTTTTTATTTGCTCTTGCAGGAAATTGATTTTTGATGTGTTGCTCTTCGCTTCTGCTATTACTTTTATCGTTGCTCGCTCTTTCTGATCTTTGAACCCTTCACTGCTTGCCTAACTTTCGCAATATTTTTGTAAGTTGCTTTACTTCGAGCTCCTGCTCCAGATCCTGCTCGATTTTTGTTGCTCGAAGCGTATCATCATCATCTTGTTGTTAGGTGTTAACCTCTTTGACATATGAAAATATTTTCTGTCAGTTTTCTTTTGACACTTTTCGCAAGCTTTTTGTATTGATTTTGCATAAGCAGCCAAAGCTGAGAACTAAAAGCCGCAAGCAGAAAAAATGTGTGTTTGTTTGTGGGAAAATTTGAACTCAAATACAACATAGCATGCGATTACTTTGCATATGTTGTATGAAGTGTATGTACCGTTTTCAAAACTAGTCGAGTTGTGCTTAAACTCTTTGTCAACAAACTAAATGTGGTCCAAACATCTACTACCTACCACTACTTACTTACCTTTGCTTGTAAAATCTAACCAAAGCACGGTTCTGAAAGCAACTCCTCAATGCAAGCTCATGCACGTAAACACATTCAACTTTCAACAGACCCGAGGGCCATCTGCAAATGTTTAGAAAAGCACTTTGTGGTGCACAAAGTTTCACTTGACACAAAATACTTAAAACACTGCCTCCAAACCCAGGCGCTTGGTCTGGCACCTTCGCAAAGGCAAAACGAATATGAACTAAGGAAAAACTTCATGCGAAAATTGTGTGTTGCATAATTATTATATATTTTTTACTAAACGCACACACACACACATTTTTGTCACTTGCCGAGGGTAAAATGGCATTTTTGCGCTTATTTAAGCCATTGCATAAATTTCAACACAAAAACGAATACCGCACACACACAAGCAACCATCATAACACAACGCACACAAACACACACACACTCACATATGCAAATTTACTGGCAGGCGGGTGCTAAAGGCCAAGGCGTGCATTTGCAGGCGCCCCCAGCAGGTCCAGCACCATCGTGCAATGTCGGTTGCGCCCCCCCATTGCAAAGAGGGCAGACATGCTCTAGATGTTTTATAAATACACCCACTCACACACACACACACACACACACAAGTATGAACAGTGTGTTCACATTGAAATTCGCTTCAATGTCAAAGTTGCGCCAGGAATGTGTGGAAAATTATTTTGCGATATAACGCGCGAATGAAAAATGTATAAAATATTCAAAGGACCATTTTGCATTTCAGCGACTGAGCAAAAAAGCTACTCCCGCTATTTGGGAGTAAAAATAATAACTTTCTGAGCAACAACAACAACAAATACCATAACAAAACATTTCCAAAATTTTTCGAAACAATTCACGTGAATGCAAATTGCTTTCGCAATTTATGAAATGGCAAAAAAAAAACCTAATCTAGAAATGTGTAAGCGTAAGCGTAAACAAAGTCGAAAAACTTAAACGATAACGACACAAACAGTTCAGTCACGTGTCTTGCAGCGATTGCTTGCATAACAAAAAATTACAACAACAACTAAAAGAACGAAAAAACGAAAAACGATTTAAGTTTTAAGCGTTTGACGCTTTACAACCGCAAAATTTCGACACAAAGTTTCACACTCACCCCCAGCTAAAAACAAGGGAAGAAGACAAGCAATTTCATTGCCATGTTAACCCATGTCATAAAGTCAAGGATGAAATGCAAAGTGCCGAAGTTTTAATTTAAATTTGCCAAGCTCCGCACTAAAAGCATAAACAACAATAACCGGATAAAATGCATGAGGAACAAAAAACCAAAAGAATAAAAAATAACTAACGAAAGAAACGCGCATCAAACAAACGGTTGAACAAAAAAAAATGTATATGCATATAAAAAATATCTCGGCAAAATACGAGCCACAAGTTTGAAAACTACAATTTAGAGCTCTTGAATATGAAATACACTACCTGGAGCTCATAAAATGTTGTTCACTTCAACAAAAACTAAAGGTTTCTTTAACATTTTATCACACAGGTTTTATATTTATAGAGCTCAAATAATAATAATTTGAAATCCCAATTTAAGATACCTTAAACACTTATTACAATCTAACATCATACCGATGAAAGAATTGATACATTTAAATACGTATTCCACTTTGCACTAAATTGTTTCTACTACAAAGCAAAGACATTTCATCGATGGATAGTACCTTAAAGCACAAAAAACAAGAAAAAGAAAAAAAGACTTTAAATCGGCTTCAATAACTCAGCGGATATTAAGCTTTCTCTAGTGGCTTAGAAAAGAGTAGAGAAACAAAAGCCTGAAGAATAACGATGCCTTTGAGCAAAACACTTTCAGAGGTTGCCGAGTAACCGCGCCAGTTATCTGCATAACTCATACGCAATGTGTGTCAGCGTTGGCGGTCGCTTCAGCCACCGCCGAAGCTTTATCCGTTGTGGAAACACACGCTAAACTAACGTGGAAAAGATGAAAAGAGCTGGGCAAAAATTTGCAACATATGGGTACATAGAGTATACACACACACACACATATACTCGAACATAGAAACAAGCAACCATATGCGTATAGATACTTGGTTGCACGCTAATACACCCTCCGACCGCTATTGTTTCACTTTAAGCTCACGTCAATGTAGCCAGAGTTCTTACTTTTTTTCAACCTTTTCAACCCAGGGCTATCTAGTTTTCAACTTGTAGCTGTAACTGGGAGAGAAGTTAAAAAATGTCCTATTCCTAAAGACGTTCTCCGTATTTACAATGTAACATTGAACAATTCTATTTTAGAAAACTGTCGTCCATTTTAAGATCCATTGTGCGTCCTAAGCACACCTGATTTGGATCTTTGGATAATGACAGACTTACAAGCTCAAACGTATCTCGTTTGTTTCGCATTTTATTTCTGATGCGCTTCCAACATAACCGCTATTATCATGTACCTAGTGTGAATACGCTGCTTGGTCATAAAAATTAATGACTGAATAAGGAGCACACTATGAATGGTGACTGAATGGTGATAGAATACCCAACTGACGGGTAACACGGAATTGAGCACTGGGGAGTCTACGTTCTTTGACTAATGAGGACGCATCGAATATAAACGCTGTACACGTCGCATGTCAATAAGCCACAACGGCAACACCAACAGTGCCACTAGCATCGCCAGCAGCAGCATCAGCAGGACGGAAAATAAATAAATAGTAAGAATTTCCTATAGAAGCGTTTTCCCAATGGAGATACGAAAATAACCCTGACACACATCTGTACTTTTAACACATATGATACTTCGCTTCAAGTGATGGCAATTAATTTATCATTCGATCTTCATACGTGTTGAATGATGGAGTTGACAGACTTGAATATAAGTATTTGCAAAATCGTATTATGATGTTTTTTTATAGGAAAATCAAACAGTTTTTTATACAAAGACATAGAATTGTATAGGTACTGTATGGGTGTAAATAAAGATGAACAGCTTCACTCATACCCCTGTTTATTAGTTTACTGGGTATTAAATTGAAGCAACTGACATACAAATTAAGGACACATGCAGCACAAAAGATAAAGTTGCGAACTCTGGGCCGTTCGACAAAGGACGCGTCCCTAATGAAATGAGAACGTGATAGCAGGTAAAATCTAGATGGCATACTTTGGGGCGCTGTGACATATTGGCTATGCTGCGTCTGCCTTTTTTGGCAAAGGCACACAATATTCACCAGGGAGTCATAAAGTATTTGCTAATGGAGCAACTTAAGAAGTAGGCTACAAAAAAGTTGCTGAAGTCACAAATCATTCAATTTACCATTCAGCTTGCGTATAGATGGAGAATCATAGTGTGAAGTTTGTTTCTTTGCCAGGACAGCTCATCACTTACACACATCATGCAGGCATTCAACTCTCGTTGCTGTGAGAGTTTTAAAGTTGTCTTAATGTTTGCAATTAAAAAATCCTAAATGTCATTCAATTTGAATGCATTTCAATTCTGACGGTGGAACAGCTGCATTCGCTGTGCTTTTAGCTTAAATCTGTCACTTCATCTAAAATCAAATTCCAATGCAATGGAAGTTTTGTCCTTCCATTTTACGAAATCAAAAGTGCGGTATCAAAAATCGGATTGCGAGATAGAATAATGAAAAGCAACATTTTGCTTGCTGTCGAAAATGAAAGTTTTACAACTGATTGAGTCAATGATTATGGCATCAAAAGTCGCAAATTGATGTTTTTGTTTGTTTCGAGCATGTTCGACGAGTCGCTCTTGTGATTGTGTGCAAATTATAAATGTACGTCTCTGTATTTGTAATTCTAGCAACGGAAACAAGCCAAGAGATTTATTTTTGATATTTCCGCTCTAGTGTGGCAAACAACAACAGCAGCAGCAGCATCACAAGCAGCAACATAATATGAGAGGACAACGTACACTGTGAAACTTTTTCGATAAAAATGTAAATTTATTGGATATGTGTAACAAACAAGCTGCGTATGGAATATATATATATATACATATGATGAACAAACGAATGACAATAACGTTGATGACGCTCACAGAAAACAAGGAGAACAGTGGAATAGTTGGGAATGGAGTTGGTTTTGTGGCTGTGAGCGAGTGGGTGATGATGATCTCTGCTCATCATGCACGACTGGCTGAATCATATTTTTATGATTTTTTATTGACGCATTTTGATATGCCTGTTAACAATTCATTTATTGACTTTGTATGTTGTTTACGTATTTGTGTTATTGGTGTTCTTATTGTTAGTTTTGAGCAGTGACTCTTTAGTAGTTGAAATAGTTTGTTGTTGCTATCGTCCCATAACTCATTTGTTTTATGTTGCGCTACAAATTATACGCAAAAACTTTTTGTATACTGTATAAAAAATTTATTGCACTCAAAGTCTTTCCATTGCTTTGTGTCACCGGCTTTGAACATGTTTGACCCCGGGACACGCGAGTATAAATAGTATTAGGTCCAAAAGAAAATAAAACCTTTTCTTAACAACTAAATTAAGCTGGCGACCCAAGACTATGAAATTCTATTAATGGCCACTTGCGTGAGCTTGTAAAAAAGATGTTACCAAGTTTAATGTCAAGTACATCAGTCAAAGCATTAACAAAGAAAATATAGTAGGAAGTATACTCTCTGTAGACCTTTATACTGTTGAAAGTATATTTGTTCAAGCTTAAATACATTTATTTGTTATAGTGTTGAAATGTAGGAAGCATTAATGCAGTTCTTGCATTTATTTAATAAATTAATTAACGCTTTATTCAATCAGATAAGCCAATGAATAAACAAAGTGAGAGCAACGTAGCGGTAAATAAAAACAACTATTTGATAAATATTTCATTGAGCTTTATTCATTGGCTCTGCCATATCAAGAGCAGTCGGCATACGTAATTAATCAATGAATTGCATTTAACAGTCATAAATTTTTTAAGCTGACGCTTTAACTGATAAGCACACAAACTAAATAATGCACACACAATCAACGGTAATGCTAACAATAAACAATGAATATTAAAAAATTTGACGACAACAAACAAGAAGTAGAACGATATATAGATGTAGAAGAAGCAGTAGAAGCAGGAACAAAAAGGATGTTGCCCAATTTCACCAACATCTCAATTTGGATGCAGGACAAAGGGACAAAGGCTGACAAAGATGATGGGGATGAAGAGCTATTATGTTGAAATTATGCGTAACAAAGTCAGAAGCAAACAGTTGGACAACAATAAATGAAAAGGACACACACACATATACATACTTATCCCTTTCGTTCTATATCTACTTAACATGCAGCATCTATGGCAAAGGCAGTCCTTAGAGCAAGTGTGATGTGAGGGTAAAACATATTTTTAAATCAGAGTTAAAGAAAAGCAAACCGCTATTAGGCCACATTGTGCTGCAAGTTTGGGTTTGCCGGGTGTTAGTTAAATCCAAAAAGGTTACAAATAACTGACATAAAAAGTTTATTGGCCCAATGGATTGAAAACAACGGCTGGCAGGACAACAACAATTTCTAAGGATCAACAACGGTCAGGACGTACCCTGCATGCCAAATAATATGCTCAATGGTAGGCACAACCGAATTTATTGTTGTTTATGTATGTGCTTCTGATCTGGTTGACAACCCTAACCAAAAAAAACGCCATTGTCCCACTAAAGAAGCGAAACCCACAAACGCCTTTGATTTTGTCTCGCTTCAGTTTTGGGGCGCTTGTCGCCTTTCGATTTTTCGATTGGTTTTGTTTGCTGTTGTTAAAAAACATTTATGCGCCATAATCAAAAGCAATGCGATACCCACACCCACACCCACACACACACACACACACACACATTTTGGTATTGCTATAGCTGTTATTGTTGCTAGAGTTCAGTTGCTTGGCAAGGCTATGGCATTTGATTATTGCCTGGGATTAGGCTATAATTGTGTATCGCATTTCGCTATTTGTTTTCATTTTATATTCTTAACGCAATGTCGGATTGTTGATTTTCAAACGATTGTGCCATTAGCTGCGTTTATAATGCCCTTTAGCACCATTTTCATTTACTTGGCGTTATTTAGCGGGTGTTGGCACTGCAATATTTTCTGATGAGCTACAAAGCCGATAAGTCCAGCAAATTGATGCGTTTTATAATCCGGCCCCTTTTGATATACGCTGCGTATGAGTTATATTTTTGGCCCAAGCCAAGAACGACGACGGCAACGAGCGAAACCACAGGAAAACAGCATGAACCCAATAATGAAATCGCTTGTTTGCACTCCAAGCCCTTTAGCAAGAGCCGGGCAGTCATTTGGCCCGAATTGGCTTGAAAATTTCAGGCATATTTGGTAACGGGTCATTAAATACGGAAATTGAGTCTACAAAAGCCAAAACGCCAAACAGGAAGGATATACACAAGCCACAAATACACATAAGAACACGCACACACTCTGATACCTATTGTATACATACATAAACACCCAGCTTAAATACTAACACTAATACAAAACAACTCGGCAACGTTTTTGTGGCGACCAAAAAGATGCCTCGATTTGCTTATGGCTGTGTTTTTGTTTTTGTTGTTTTTTTTTTGTGCCATGGCTTTGATTATGTAACCTTTGGATATGGCCAACGTACGCACACACACACACACGCACACACACAATGGCAGGCAGAGAAAAGAGCAACAGTGGCAGAATTCATTCTCGTTCGATTGGCTGCCAATAACAGAGAAACGCTTTCACGCACATCCCATAACAGTAACAATATGTATACATACATATGTGTGTGTGTGCTTTTGTGTGGTATGGGTCAAAGTTTACCGAATTGGATTCAGAGAGCAAACGTCTCTGTTGACTGTCGGTCAAGTGTAAAATGCAAAACGTATTTTGTATCCACATATTTAAATTTCTATGAGTTTTTTCGTTTTTGTTTCGATTCTCGTATTTTCCTGTACAAATCAACAGCAGTTCTTGTGCAGGCTGATTTGCATATAGTAAGAGCTAACCTTTCTTATGCAATCGAGTCGATCAATATACTTTTACGCACATGCCGTGCAGGGGTTATTTCCTATGCCAACAACAATGAACAATTTAAGAGGCTACAACTCCTTGCCTCCTTGTTATTAAAAGAAAACTTTTAAAGTGAACTCCTTAGTAGATAATTAGTGTAAGCAAACGCCCAACTGAAATGGAATATTTACTTCCCCCGCAACCTTCACTAACGAAATTTCGGCAAGCACAGCAAGATTCCGACCAGCAGGTGTGCTACGAATAGCTTACATTGTGTGTGTGTGTGTGTGTGTGTGTTTGCGTGTTCTGTAAATGGTTTAAGTATCCTAAGTTTGTTTTGCAAACTTCGTACTTTGCCTCTGCCTATCAAAAATTTGCATTAAATATTTATTATATCTACGATTATGCAATGAGTTTGTTTTGTGCGAAACTTTTGTGATGCATCAGCAAGAAATTATTGTAAGTTTTTGTGGCGCTTGCAGATTTTAAATAGAAGTTAATGCTTTATCCAAAACTTTCTTGGCTTAACATAACTCTCTATAGAAAATGCAAAACCAAAAGCTTGTAAATGCACAGTTTGAAATGCAACGCGTTTATTGTGTTGATTAAATGAAGATGATGACTTAGTGGTATACTTATCTTAGGAGTTTTGTGTGTGCAACACAACAGCAAAAGACTTGGTATGGCAATACAATTTATCAAAAGAAGTCAGCCCTGAAGTATGCCATAAACATAATTAAAATGTTTTTAATTTACGCGTTTGCCGAAAGGCAAAGAAAATTAACTTTTCGGCATTGTTGGTGACAATTTCATGCAGCAGTCAATCGGGTGGCAGCAAGCAAATGAGAATGGGGGGGTTAAGTCACGACAAGCGCAATTAACATATTTTATTAATCTTTTAACGTTTGTCCCATTCCCGCACGGCTCCACACCAACGCAATTTAAATAACTCAAGTGGCAAACGGCACATCGCAAGGACACTCGACACACACTGGCGCAGTCATACGGGCATCAGCATGGCATCAGGCAAACAGGGCCAACTGGGTGTACAGGCATAAGGGCGCCATTCACATAAACACATTAACACTTTGTGTTGTGGCGCGCAGGTAAAGAGAGAAAGAGAGAGAGCAGGGGTCAAAGTTGGCCAGGCCACATTAAGCTCAATGAGTTTGTTTGTTGTTTTTTTTCCTTTTTCATTACTTTGCCCGGGTCACAGGGGCAGCAAGGTCGCCCCGCATTACGCACTTGGCCAAGTGAAACATGAGGCGGATAAGCAGGACTTGAAGTTCTCGCGGATACGCGTCGCACAAGCCAAGCACATAAATAACACTTTAATTTTGCATCATTTTGGGCCACGGCTTATAAATCAACAACATGTGCTGGGGTAGGAGGGCGCTAACAGCAAGACAACAACAACCAAATAAAAAAGCAATACAAACTTTGCAGTCGACTACGAAATACTCTGTTAACAGTATTTAAACACGAGATGGTGGCATTCAAATTTGTGATCAAAATCTTTTTAAGACCTTATTAGCTCAAAAACTGTGAAAGATTTGGTGTTTTGTGATTTAAGAAGGCGGGCGTGGCATCATCATTTTGGATGCAGAACTTATAGTAACGGTATTAACTTGCCAATTTTCTACCTTCCCACGGGTGTAGAGAAAAAATTGCTTACAGAAACAAGGGATTGACATTGCACGAAATCAATATACTCTTTACCTTTAGTGTAAGAGTATAAAAAATATGAGCCAGTGGAGCGACAGCTGCTGCTTGCCAAGCCAGGACCCAGGTTCTGGGCCGTGGGCAATATTGAAATTTCAATTTAATTACATGCATTGAGCACAGAGCGCAGGGCAGAACATTCAGGCTCCGCGCCAGTTGGCAACGCAAAATTAGCAGTCGGGCCGCAAAATGAACAACAACAACTTACTTAAGCAAGAACAGAAACAAATGACAACAATAACATCACCAAAAAATGAGTAGTGCACTCTGATTAAACTTAATTTGTTGAGATAATTGTAATATTATGAGATGAGCATTTTGATTTCGGTTGTGTAATGCTTTTTTCGTACTCATTTTCCAAATTGGATTTGAACTTTGACCCAAACACCACTAACTCAATTGGTTCTCTGCCTTATTGGATAATGGGCAAGGTTTAGCGGAGAATCGAGTTTGAAAGCCAAGCAAATTCAATTAGCTTCGTCAACTGAAACTCTCTGTCGCAATGTAATAAATTGAAATTTGAAAGCCTAGGCACCCTTGGAGACATGCTGATAGAAGAAAATTATTTTATATTACTAATGTAAGGAACGTTGACATAGCAAATGTTTTTGTTTGTATTTGAGCAAATCTTGATACACTATCAATCGAGCATTTGTAATTACACTTTCAAAAGACTTTGGCTGAAATTGTACGAAGAAGTTTTACATATCACAAGTTAATCTGTTGACTGTTAATTTATATGCAATCATTTGCTTTACCAAACATTTATAATTCCCAATATTATTTTAGTTATTTAAATTGTTGATCTAAATTATATTGGATTCCTATAAAATATTTAATTTATTTTGTAACATTTTAAAACAAATAATAAAGTTGATTAAAAGTTGACTTCCGTTTCGCTTTTAACAAGTTTCGTGACTCGCTTTTTTGAAAAGATTTATTAAAAGCCATGAGGGCGTGAGAAGGGTCAACCAGGCGTCCCATCAACAACAATGCAAACCATTCTGTCGAGTTCTTGGTAATGCTTTTAATTAATTCTTAGCAAAGTATAAAGCAAAAGCCGCGACTGAAATCGAGTCGTTGCAAAGATTCAAAGTCAAGTTGCCTGCAGCTCGAAGAATGCATGGCATAAAAAAAAAAAGAAACGAGCACAAAATATGATGAATAAAATCCATTCATACAAAAGTCGTCCAAAAACCCAACCACAAGTGTGGCACTTTTGGCATGTGGATGTAAATGCGGTGGCTGTGGCTCGTTAGGTCGAACCACATGACGTTCACGGCCGAAGAAGGGGACGGAATCAATTTTAAAGCGAATATAATAAAAACCCATTTTGCGGCAATTTAATGCTGTAAATGTCGGACCAAAGAGAGGCTCCACTGCGAATTCGGCTACAACTGGCATATTTAAACACATGACGCCTGACTGAGCACAAGCTGCTAAGAGAGAGGAAAGAGGAGGTGTTTGGGTTGGATGGCAGGGCACGTGGTGTAATTAAGCTGATGTGAAAGTCTTTTGACGTGGTGCGAACATTGCCAGCAGCAGGCAATTAAATTGATGCTCGAACTGACGGCTTAACCCACAATTTTTGGGCTCGCGCGCGCATTTTGTTTGCGACAGATTTATGAGAATCACACTAAGCAACTGTGAGGGCTACTTTTGCGAGGGGATGAGGGAAGTCAACACACCTGACAACTGATGGGACGATGTCGTAAACGTGCGAGCCCAAAGACTTTGAAATAAACATTTCAATTTGTTGCCACTGCTGCTGCATCTTGTGCTGCATCTTCAGTGGCAATTTGGTGTGAAAAACTTGAGGGTATATTTAGACTGACGACTCGACTTGTCGCCAGCTGGCTCCTCGCTGGCTGACTTTATGGCCATGTGACGCGAACATCTTCGTGCCAATTGCATGGCAGAGCGAAATGTGTCAAGTGAGCGGTGACTGATGTAGCGAGTAACAAGAGGCACTACCACAACCACCACCACCAGCATCACCAGAGACATCGACAGAAGCGCCTGCTGCAAACACACACACACACTGTGAAAAAACACATCCATGCGTAATAAGCTGCACTTGCATTTTATATAAAAAACAAATAAAAATAAAAAAGAATGAAAGAAATCCATGCATTGTATGACAACAAAATGACTTAAGAGCAGTATCACTTAAAAAGACGTTGGCTTCATTGAGTCAATTGTCTAACACAGTCAGCTATAAACCAGAAATAACAACAACAAAAGCTGTCACTGTCAATGTCTATAGGAACAAACTTGGTAATAATTTGTTTATGAAGCTGTCTTTTCGGGTTTGTGGCATCCATCTTCTACCTCACTCGCTGTCTCCTTGCACCCCTCTCATAGTATATTATACGCGCAATGTTAATCTGCTTTTAATTAAAAGCAGCGAGCACAAAGCTCTAAGCAGCTTTTATTTTTTTGCAGTACTGCAACTTAGCTCAACACACAAGTCAACCCGACCCAACTCGACCCCAACTCGACCCAACACCGAGTCAAGCCAAGCCGACTAATTGCCATTTGTTTTTGCGCTGCCTGCTTTGAGTTGGCCTGCTTATTTTCTTTTATTATTGTCGCATGTGGCACTGCAGCCACATAAAAGGCATTTGTTTTTGGCTACATATGTTACTGACAAGACATGTGCCTAAAGCAACCGAAACTGTATGTTGTTTCACTGTGGACGGAGTGCGATGGCAATTACAATACAAATGTTTTCACTGACAGTGACACAAAATGAATGACAATTAGCATGGATGTGTGAGGGATGTGCTGAGATGAAAAAACAAAATGAGTATGCGAACAACAAACACTCATGATGATAATTAACAGGAAAAATACCCCGGGGACATTTGCAGAACAATAAAATTGTTTAAATAATGCAAATGTTTATTTTATAACGCTATTGCTAAACAATGCAAATAAATATTTATGTTATGTATGCATGAACTTTATGTTTATTTAACCATTGGTCATGTCCATTTAAACAACTGAACATAATGCTGTTTATACAATGTGTTGGTTTCAATCCCAGGGGCAATAAGTTCGAGAATCACATACGTTTGTTAGCATATCAGATTAATGCAAAAAAAAAGCAAACTAAATGAATTTCTTTAATTAATTTCTTTTAAATTGAAATTGAGATACTGTTTATGACGATAACGAAGCAAAATCACGCATATGTGATTTTTTTACAGATATAAGTAACATATGCAGTACATCCAAATAAATTGAAACCATTTAAAAAACAGCCCAAACAATTCGGATATGTTTTTGGTTTAAATACATATAATTCCATTAAGCTTACCGCAGAAATGATTGATGACAAGATATAAAAAATCAATCAAGCTATGAAACAAGTTCGAATCTAGATGACAAAAAAAATGCCCATGTAAAATATGCCAAAGCCAATTAATTATAAAATTCATAAAGCAAAGCCAAACAAACCCCCACATAAACAACAACAGAACCAAAATAAAAACATATAAAAATTGTGTATGAAAAATGTGGCTGACAAAAATGATTTTTATAATAATTTGTACTAACAAATACGTTATTGAAAGTTGTGGATGTTTGGGGCTGGTGGAACAAAGGTAAAAATACATCAGATGTAATGGAGAGGGAGAAGATAAGAGAGAGAGAAAAAGAGAGAGAGAAAGAGATTAAGGGAACTTCAGCAATTATAAAAACAATGTTTCACTAAAATTCCCAGACAACAACGACAGTATCAATATTAAAAGGCCATCTCGAACAGATAGTAGCCAAGAGGGAGAACGGGCAATAATAATGTTGCTGTTGCAAACACATGTTTGCTGCGACCGCAGCAGCATGAGCAGCAACAGCTGCTGGCAACACACGATGCATCCCCTACCCCACTCGAAAGATCCACGCTTTAATCGATAAAAAAAAAAAAAAAAACGTAAAAATATGACAAGCAAATTAATAAAAATCCAACAACACAAAAGATTTAAAACAGAGTTGGTGTGGTGCGGAAACATAAGTGCGAGGGGAGGAGATACAAACGCGCACACACACACAATGACAAAAGTTATAAATGAAGTTGCGTGTCTGCTTGTGAGTTGTGAATGACAATGGGACAACAATATTGACAACAGGAGTGCCCCTGTTGCCCATGATGATGATTATTTTGATGCAGGGAGCCCCTTGGCTAAATATAACTGCTAGCACCCATTCAATCTTCCCCCTCTTGGTTTTGGCTGTCGTGCATTGTCGAGTAATTGTGACAATTTGGTCCCACACAAATGGCATAATAAATGTTGAGCGTAGGAAATGATGTGTGAAGTGCAGCTGATCTGTCGGCCTTGTCTGCAACCCCCTTCCACAACCCTTTATGATAGTTGCCGGAAGTGATATTTGGTTTTATTGCACGACTTTTGTTGAATTTGCTGCCACTGTACAGCAGTCAATTGCAAAGATTTCCAGACTGACTAAACAGCCTATTATGCGGCATAATGCGAAACTTGTGCTGCTTTGGCATTGTAACGAAACTGCAACAGCAATTACCAAATTGATAAGCCCAATCGGCATTGTTTGGTAAATAGGGAACATCTATGGGTTACTCTATCTGTAAGTTTTTGCTATTTATAGTGATATGAACAAACTCATAATTAAAAAGAAACTTTTTTTAAATTTAAGCCAAGTTTATATATACGTGCACTCAGAATTCAGTCCAAAAATAAACAGTTAACCAACTATTATTGTTAGCATTATAATAATAAGATAGAATAAATAAGACCAGCAAACTAAAAACGAAAATATTGTTGAAATTTTAATATGAATACTTACGTATGTTTTTAACATCATTTCTATAACGCTATAATTTTCACTATCTTTACTTGCTAAACAGTTGAGCTTTTGTCAACTCAAATTATGGGCTCAGCAAGCCGCAGCACTTAATGCCTTTTCGATGGCATATAATGCAACGAATTAAGCAGCCGACTCAAAGGGGTTGACAACAATTTGTGAAGCTAGTAGAAGCTGGGATGCGCCATCAGTTGCAGGAGAAGTGGAAGGGTAGATGAAAAGAGCTTAAAGGATTTGGAAATGTGCATTTCCGGAATTGTAGCGCATAATTGAGCAATCGCGGGATGCCATAAATAATGAAACGAGTATGTTTGTATGTATTCCAAAATCTATAGGCAGCATCAACTGGATTGCTGTGTTGGGCACAAGCCAAAAGCGTGTGATTGTTGGCCAATTAGCCTGCTATATATATATAAATATATACTAAACACATAAACAACACATGATTATATTTGAGCATTCAAATGGGGGAAGGGAGGGGACGCATAGCGTTTGACCGAGCGTGCAAAGGTCAACGACAAACGTTTATCAGAGTGGCCCCTTGGTGGGTCATAAATCAAGCAGGAAAACGGTGGCACGTGATCGCTGCTGAAAGGCTCCGTTGTGCAATTGTATTTTGGGTTTGTTGATAGGGAAAAAGAGAAGGAGGGATGGGGCGATCGGGGAAACTGCACTTGCCTGGTCATAAATTTTGTATTTAGAACTTGTGGCTTGCGTTTAACAGTTTGCCATAAAATTAATTTTTGTTTTTCTGTATTATTTTTTTGTAAATTGCGCTGCTTTGTCAACAACTAATTGAAACATTATATTTCCATCTCTTTCTAGCTAATTGCAAGGCAGGCCATGAGGAGACTTTGTATAAGAGTGTGTGTGTGAGTGTGTGGACAAGTCTGTCTGCCACATGCGGCAATTAGAGGCAACACTAAAATCGCCTATAAATGTCAACTGAGAAATATTTTCACAGAAATGTAGCGGAAAATCTAACAAAAAAACACCGACGAAACTTTCCATGCAACACATGATTCAACAACATGTTGCTAAGCAGCAGCTGATGTAGCAGCGTCAGCGTCAGCAACATTTCAAAATTATTGCCAGGCGGCTATGGCAACAACAACACACCCTCAGACACTTCGTGCGTGTTTAGTCGCATTCGTATCTCTGTCGGCAACGTATCTTTCGTATCTGTCGGTTGCGTGACGCGTTCATTGTGACTTCAAACACACTCGACGGCAGCGACAATGCAGAATGACGTATAAAGGCGCAAAAAAAAACAAGGCAGAGGGACGTTGAACGAATAAATACGTGAATGATAGGAAACGCAACCGTGCGTGGTAGCCTGGAATCAAAATTGAAAATACCAGAACAATAAATCAATATACAAACGTGCTTAGGAAAACCGACAAATAAATATCAAATTAAATAAATCAAAATTAAATTCAATGACACACCAAATGTGAAATAAAAGTTAATAATTTATAAGCTTAAATATTACTTACCAAGAGCAGTTGGAAGAATATTTTTTTAAGCAGCATAAATAAGTTTTAAAAGTCTTAATCCATTAGTGAATAAATCATAGCTGCCAAAAACTACATGTGTTGCTAATTATTTAATACTCATAATGATATTTACTGTATGTATAATAGAGCCCAAACTTAGACCCCTTGACTCACAGACTTACCCAGTCTGAGCTAATACGCAAAATTTATCTAAATCTGGCAAAACAGCGTGCCAAGCTAATTAACCCACTCGCTCGGCAACAGCCCCCCTTTCGTTGCGTTGAACACTGCAGTTCCATTAATTTCACACTTTATTAATGTCAAACGGCTGAAAGTGCGGAGCCATTGGGCCAGTGAATAACGCTCGCAAAGTGTCCAAAAACCGAGACACGCTGACAATGTGGCAGACACTATCAACATTATCCACATCGCTCACACTGACGAATCCCGCTGGCTGTAAGTGTGAGCTCCGACATCGCTACAACAGGTCAAAACAACGCCCCAACATTAGTGGCAACAACACGGAAATGCAAAGTCATAGGAAGCATAGCAGCAACAGCATAAGCAGCAGCAGCAGTAGCAGCAATGCGACCAACACGTTGTCATCAACATCAGCAGACACCGCGACGACGACGAGAACGTCAACAACAGCAAGGATGACGTTGACAACGACATCAACATCAACAGCAACATCCGTTGTAGTTGCAAAAACCGCGCGTAGGTGTCGCTGCTTCAGGCCAAGAAACAACAACAACCATAGCAACAACAAAATTGTGGCAGCAGCAGCAGCATCCAGCATCCTGCATTGGCTTTTGCTACTGTGCATCTTTTGTGGTAAGTACGAACTAAACCTAACAACAAAACCAACAAATGAGCTACGGCCAAAAGCCGTAAGTGACTTTTAGCAAAATGCGCTTAAATGTCTCTGATTTAGTGCACCACACATACAAAAACCCACAGCAAGCAGTCAAATGGGCAAAAACCATAGCAAAAAATTAAAAAAAAAAAAGTTAAACAAAAATTGTTGCATTAGTCCTGCAATAGCTGGCCAAAAAAAAACTTGCAGCACAAATCAAGATGAATTTCCGTGCATTTTTGTGCAGATTTGTGTGGAGCTTAAGCTGAAAAAAAAAAACAACAACATACGATACATATACACAGACAGGACGTGAATCGAAACGCGCTTGAAACTGACGTCTCCAAAACGCTTGTGTCTGTTTGTGGTTTTTGGGCCAAGTCTACAATGTAACAACAAATAAGCAAAAAATATCGAAAGATTACAATGATCAACTGTACTATACCTCTTATGAAAAATATCGAACGAGTTTCGATTTTAGTTTAAATTAATTTATAATCCAATTTTTGGCAACTTATTAATAAAATGCATATCCAACTTATTTTGATCATTAAATATTACCAAGATATGATCTTATTAGAAAAGTGTTTTTTTTTTTATCAAAGCCGAATACTATACATAATGTTTATTGTTGCATTACGAGTTGTAATAATTATTCTAAATTTTTTTTTCAAATTCAGTTAATTTCATTAAACAAAAGATAATTCATAGATGCACTTGTTACACCTTCTGGTATTTGCTAGCACAGGGTATAGAGTAAATGGATGTACAAGTACGAATGGAAAAACATTTGAAAATATTGCCACGAAATAGAAGAAGATTAAATGGCAGAGCACAGTGCACATAGATCGTAAAAGAGACGGACAGAGTGAGTGTGAGAAAGAGATAGAATGAATGAGTCTGTGTGAGATGGTTGCACAGCTGAGGCAGCAGTAATACAAATTGACTCGTGTTTTTCATTTCAGTGGTTTTTTTTATATTCTTACCGTTTGCTTTGCTGCTTTCAATAATTTTGCTTGATTTTGCAGCTGCACACACACACACACACTAGTTGGTGTGGTTTATTTTTTTTGTTTGTTTTTTTTTTTGTTGCTTGCCTTCCACTTAAAACTGAAATTAACTCTAGCACACGAAAGTGTGCAACGAAAAACGAACATTCCAAATCAGGCAACATGTATGCGGTTGGTGTGCCAGTGTTTGTTTGGGAATTGCTTGATTATTTCGTTTGGAAATTGATGCTGCAATCAATTATAGAACAACTCCAAAGAGAGCAGGAAGAAGAGAGAACGAATCGAATTCGGTTAGCGAATAGCAGAGAAAATGCCAAGAATAATGGCCAAAACAGCCATTGAGGTTCCTTCGCCACTGGCTGCGCTGCTGGCGTTTAAAGCCAAGTCGTTGTTATCGGTTTTGCAAAGCAAACGCAATGGCGAAAACGCTGCTCTATGCTAAAATAAACTCAAATCAATTTAGTTAAGCTCTCAACCAGGCACTCAACCAAAACACACAGCCAACCGCCGCCCAACCACGCAACTAATCAAGATAAATAAATATTTATAATTAATTTAAAATATAAACACGAAACACGAATCGCGGCCGCAATTAATTTTACGCAAGCAGCATCAGCAGCAGCAGCAATAGACACAGTTTCAAACCCGCCTCCCTCTCTTTCGCTTTTTCTACGTTGCGTACACGCAATGTTGAACTTCGTTGTGATAACGTTGTTCTCTCATCACAAAATTGCAGGGCAGCTTATATGAATAAATGAATGAACGCATGAATAAGCAATCAACTGTAATGACCAAAGCAACAGCAGCATAGTGGTCGATAGAGAAGAGGCGAGACTGTAGGGGAGAAAAAGAAAAAGCAAGTGGCAAAATGAAGAAAATATATGCGAATCGCAAGGTTAAAGTTTCGTTAAGTAAAACCCGAAAGGGTCGAGCGTTCCGTTAACAAACTGCCAGCCAGCTGTAGGGCAGCTAATGAGTCGTCTCACTCTCTGGCACAGCATCGGCAGCTGGCAGGTGTAGGAATCCTGACAAAAGTAACTGTGTTGGCCCGGCATGTGCGTGAGTCTGACCACACCGTTCGTGTGCCGCCTTGCCTCCTCACTGCCTGTCTGACTGAATGAGCGTGCTTAATGAACTGCAATCAATGGCGCCAGTCGATAAGCAACGAAAGGCGACGGATTGTGCGTGCAACATGAGGCTGACCGCAAATACGCACAGATACAAACATGCACATACAAACCAGAACGCAAGAGCGCACCACAAATGATTTATATACAACGCGCTTTTGGCTCGGTTTGGCGCATTAATTACGTAAAGTTTGTTAAAATTTATTTAAGCGCCCAGCTCGATACATTAAATGGTTTTCCACTCACACACTGAGGAAAAAAATAATTAAACACAACACACGCGAGTTGAGGTCACCGTAAATATACTTGCAACATTTAATTACAAAATGTATTGGTTGTAGATATATGCCTATTAGCCAATTGCCATGAAAAACAATCAGAACTGTGTATGTACTTTATTTAGATAAAAACACAATCCCTTTTGTTAGTATCAAATTAAGCGGCTGGCAATTTGTCAACCAACAACGAGATTGTTGAACTATTGATTATCATTATGCTTAGATAAAGGACTATTTATTAGTATGGATGTGTGCTTGTTTCTATTAGCATATGCAATACAATATAGAGAAGCAGTTTGTAACTCTTTGTCAGCCATGATTTGCATTAATGTTAAATAATTTTATAATTTGAGGCATCGAAATGTAGGCAAGCTACAGTTCGTATTAGGTATTGGAAAATTCACAAGGCTTCATTTGAGTGAAGTTCGACACTTTAATGTTTAACCGATACAAATAAAATAAGAAAATTCAGTCGAGCATTCTGTAGAAACAGCAGGAACAACAACAGCAACAACAGCCCACTCAGCATTTATTCATTCATTTCATTCATTCATTTTTGAGCGTGCGAATGGAGCAGGAGGGCATACCACAGATGCAGCTGTTACTACTGCTCATATCCTTTGACAAGGTTTATGACGACTATTTGACAAATGTTAAATTGCCAGCATTTTCAATTGACTTGAACAACAATCCAGCTACGGTTGTAAAAATAGAGAAGAATTTTCGTAATTTTCATAAAAAGAAACGACAAATAAACCAAACATATTTGGTTTTTGCCTTTTGTGCATGTGTAAATAAAAATATCCAATGTTCAAGTCGTGCAAATATTAACTATGGCTAAAAATATATAAAATTTATAACAAAAAAATATGTTGCATCTGTGGTTTATAACGATTTTAATTTTGATTTCATTTTCTTAAATATTTCAAAGCTGCTAACATCTCAATACTTGCCCAAACACATGTTCGTAAATTTTACATAAATCAAATAAATTCTATCCCACTGATTACTTTGTCAGAATATGGCTTTTATATAGGGATGATCATGTTGATGGTTGACACTATCAAACTGAAACACACACACACAATTACATAATCGACCCATTTGGAAACCGTAAACCGTGCGGAATGATACTCAACTTTGGCCGAACAAATTTGAGTATATTAAAACAACGTAAAAAGCATTCAGCACATAAAGCCAAACCCAAACAGACTTACAAACAAACGCAGAGTTCAGATAGCAGCATTCCAACCATCTAACTGGTATTAGCAATAAATGTTGACCAAAAATTTTAGTTGGATGGCCAAGTTTTCAAAACGCATAAAAACTTTTCAACATTTCAATTCATAATTCAACACATAATTATATCTCGCTAACTCTGTCTAGCTCATACACTCTAGCCTTCTGTCTCTCTCTCTCTCTCTCTCTCTCTCTCTTTTCATTGTGTGCAGTGGTCAGTCGCAATGTGTCAGCAACTTTTCAAAACTGTAACAGTGCCAATTTGTCCTAAAAAGTACCATTGCCTCCTTGCATCCTTGTGCTGCCAGCATGCAAGAATTGTAATGAGAATTCAACTCAAATTTCGCTGGGCGCAAATTATGCAAACAAGCATTTTGCTGGCACTGCTGATTCTCACAGTTAATATGTAAATTCATACATATATAATTGTTGTGATGCTTATTCATTATGCTAAATAATTGAAACACATTCTTTGCATTGAGTCAGAGAGTTGTTGTTGTTGTTGTTGGTTGGCCATTTTTGCAATTTGTGTTGCGTTAATTATCACAGAATGCTGTCATAATTAATTACAGCCGTTGGCCAAAGTGTGCGTGTGTGTGTTGGAAAAAACAATTTAATTTTGCGCACTTTGTTTAGTGTTATGCACGCGTTATAACATGAAGAATTCATGTGTACACAATTTATTATTGTTAGCTAAAAATTGCTGAACTTTAAAAAAGGGAACCATTTATTTGATTTTATTAACAAGCATTTGACAGCCAAGCAGCGAAAACCATGAGAAAATTAAAAAACTTGCAAGTGTGCTTGTCTTCTAAAAGAATAAAACAAAAAATTAAACATTAAAACTAACATAAAATATTTAAGCTGCAAACTTGGCGCACACTTCTCCTTCACAAAATGTGTAAGTAAATTATTACACTTCTCTTTCTTTTTTTTTTTTTTTTGAGAAAAAAATTGCACATCATGACCTCGAAAGCCGCAACCAGATAAGCAGCTCGCAAGGAATAGCGCCTGCCATGGGAGCCAGCAAGCTTTGGGGGCAGACAATAAGTTAAATTAGTTTTGCAACGGCATACAGCATCTATGGATGCAAGCATTCGTTGTCTGGTGTCTCTCGTTTTGTCTACTTTCTCTTCGTTTGCATTGCCGCCGCATGACAACAAAAATATTACTCATAATTTATCACAAGTGAGTTCATCACACGGTTTGCACTTGCTACATTGAGTGGCCGCTAGTATGGCGGCTGCAAAAGTTTGTCTTTCTGCACTTTCAGCATACCTCTTCTATATCCCTGCATACCCGGCTTGTTTGTGTGTGTGTGTGTGTATGCATCTTCCTCCTACCGCACATATTTGTAACTAAATCTGTTAGCTTAGCAGCAGAAGTTTATGTGCTCGAAAATCTGTTTATGTGTGTGTAAGTTTGCCTGTTGATCGGTTTGTGGCATGTTGGTAGTGCATATTGTGTTAATATTGAATGCATGATATATTGAATTGTGCAGTCAATAAACGTTTTATTATCACAGCTGCACATATTTCAGTTTACCTCCCACTATCTCTCTCTCTTTCTCTCTCTCTTTTGCTAAGCTTGCTGCGTAAATCGAAAACCATAAAGATGACTTTATCAAGCCAAATAGGTTTATCACTCACACACACACACACGCGCATATATCTTCAAATCACGATGACAACCAATCAAGGCAACAGCAACTGTCGATGTTATGTAACATTTACTGCTTTCCATTAAAGCTTAGAGAGAGAGAGATAAAACAGAAATCAAAAAAATTCATCATCACGCTGCCTTTGGGTTTGTCCATACGCACCATTGGTATCTGCTAAAGCCACTCGATGCGGAGTTACAAAACTGCATGGCCATAAAGCAAAGCTCGAACTAATTTCCAAAGCCGAATAGGCACAAGGAGCACACTTCTACTAATACTACTCACAGTGTGTATTTCGTTTGCACACAGAAATGGCGAAACGACTACCAAGCTTTACAAAAAGCAAAACAGTGTCACAGCCATGCGAATATTGTCCACAAGCATGACGCAAAATGCGGCACAACAAGCAGCAAAAGTAGCAGTAGCAAAGGACGCAACCTTACGGAAATTTGCGAACAGCAAGAGACAAACTAAGAGTAGAGGCGCGGTTAGAGAGGCAGGGAGGCAGTACAAAGGCTGTGACGAAATGGAAGCAGTCAATGCAGCCGGGCAAAACTCGGTTGGTATTGCGTTGCCATCACGAATTTAGTTGCAGAGTAAAAGTTAAGCCCCACAAAGTGTAGAGTTAGAGAAGAGATAAGGCTGAAGCTCAAATACTCTTACTAACTATGCATTGTTGTTAATCAACAAATAGTACGCATATTCAATTGTAAAGCATAAAATATTTTCTATGGTATTTCATCATCTTATTAAAAAATCTTTAGCTATTAGGCTTTTTACCTTCACAACATTTTAAAATACCAAAATTATTTGGCTTTCCTAATCCGCTCACATAGGCAAATTTCTCTTATCAGTTTGCTATCTCACAAATTTATATGTTGAATTAAATGTTAACAATAGACAAACTACACAAAATAATTTGCCTGCTTTCTGCTCAAAGCCTTAGTAAGGGTAGAAGTTGGCTTAAAGAAAAGTCGCAGTGCCTGGAAAATGGGTAAAAACAATGGCATGAGAAATAAAACAAGAAAAACTGCCGCACAAAAAAAAAATATTACAACAATAAAAGTCCAGGAAAAGAAAAAGGCAGACAAAGAGGTTTACAGCTTCTCGTAAGGCGGCTTAAACGATTTGCGAGTTTATGAAAAGCCAAACACACTTTACACACAATCTGATCTTATATGCTTGCATGTGTGTGTGTGTGTGACAAAAAAAGGATTGTAAAACAAATGGAAAATTGCTTTTTGATGTACTTCTCAGTCAAGTGGGCCATGCATGCTTGTCGACGTCATCATCGATTTGTGATTGGTGTTACTATTGTTGTTGTTGTTATGGCAGCTGCAGCTGCTGCTGTTGCTTGTTGGCAAGAATGCAGCACCTTAAGCTGCTAGCTTGGCTTTAAGTTGCCCAACTGCATGCTTGCCACGAGGCATCTGCATGTTGAAATAGCAGTCACGTTGCCACACAGCCCACCGTTCTTCCAATCGCAGCAGAACACATATTTTAATCCCTGCATTTTATGTGGCCCAATGCCTATGAAAAGCAGAACGATGACGATGACGTTGTTGTGGTTGATATGGATGATGCCGCTGGTCCTTGCACGGACGCACCATGTACGTCGTATCAATATTGTTTTACGACCCTCTACCTCTTCCTCTATCTCTACCTCTACCTCTGCCATGTGTATGCAAATTTGGCCACGTAGCGAACATCCTCCCATACACAGTATGCGATGACTAAGGAGTAGTTGGTGCATGCAACGCATGTCTGGCTACTGTTGGCAATTTGTGGACTTTAAATTTGATGGGATGACTGCCTGCCGGTTGGCTGGCTGGCTACCTGTCCTCTCCTGGCTTTCATGGCATACTCTTTCCATCAGTTTGAATAAATCTCATACATATATATATAGCTTCAACTCTCCGTCTCTCCACTTTCAGATGCTGCACAGGCAACGCTGCGCAACGTCAACCTGCTTGTGGAGCCGCCGGCGGTGCGACGTGGCCAGTCGGTGGTGCTGCGATGCGAGTACCAATTGGATGGTGCACCTCTCTATTCGATTAAGTTCTATCGCGGCCAGTTGGAATTTTATCGCTTCACGCCCGGCGAGTATCCGCACACAAAGGTCTTTCAATATCCCGGCATCAAAGTGGACGTAAGTCAAGTGTTTCGCTATATATAAATATATATGTTTTTTTTTTGTTTTTTGGTTATCATACTTTAGCACTGAATTTACTTGCAGGAGAGCAGCTCGAATTCGACTCTGGTGCTCATACGCAATGTTGGCTTTGCACTCTCCGGCAATTTTAGTTGCGAGGTAACTGCCGATGCGCCGCTTTATTCCACCGCCACCGCTTATGCGCAAATGCAAGTTGTTGGTGAGTACCGTAGGCCCACTTGCCTGTCTATACCGCCACTTGTCTTGTCTTCTTGCCACATGCAGAACCTGCAACAATGGCAGCGTCATTAGGATCAAGAGCACTTAGCATGCAGCAGGCAAATCGTTTCCATTTGCTTTCCATGTCCATGTTATATTTTCAAAGAATATCATTGAATCACTTTATTTCCATGGCAACTATTAGACAAAGTAGTCTTGTAGTTGATGTTTGCAATTAAATTCTTTACTAACAAATATATTTGTTCTTAATAATAATAAGGTGCAAAAAACATACTTTGGCGTATTGAAACGATTTATCAAACTTACTTATCTTCCTTGTTAAGCAGTTACTTTGAAAACAAAGTTTGATACATCTCTTTCAATGAAATTCAAACAACATTTTTGAGTTAATCACATCAAACGAACACGTTTTTCAATAGCTTTAATGTTTATCCTATTAGCAAGCCTTTGAGAATGTTTAAAACTGAATGAAATGTCTTTTTCAAAACGAAACGAATTACACAATAAAATCTTAAGATTTTGCATTTTTTATCTTTTTGTTTAGAATTTCCAGAGAAACGACCACATTTATTCACTGAACAGACGCGCTACGAGCCAGGGGATGTGCTTCGTGCCAATTGCAGTACGTTGCCGTCAAGACCGCGTGCCGAGCTACTTTTCACCATAAACCAAGTGCCGGTAAGTTAAGCTGCAAGCTCCCCGGAGTTACGTTTGTTTTAATTGCCGCGCGCAGTCGCCTAAGCAATATACGATATGGGCCATGTTCGTATATAGCAATGCATTATTTTCATTTCATTATCGCAGAGTTTGTAGCAGACGCCTAATTAAACAGCTTTAGCTTTGCTAAATGAGATCGTAGCCGACTCAAACTCATTTCGGGCATATGTGAGTGGCTTATGTTGCTGCCAGGAATAAATAATAAAGCCCCGTACATAATTAAAATCTTTGTATCAAGACCAAGCAAGAAAAAAGTAAGAACTGCCTGCACACACTCACACAATCTTAGAGAATTTAGTCAACGAACGTGGAAAAGGGTTGCGTGCTTTGATTTGATTGTGCGATTTGCCTTTGTCATTTATCAATGCGTACAAGAAGGCAACATAAAATGAGAAATATCAAATGGAAAATGTCAAATGCCAAATGGAAAATAGAAAAGGCAGCAAACAAGTCACTTGGGTCGAGTCATTCAGATTTACACTGCCGCACAATCATATGCATATACACAGTTTGAAGAGATACTGGAGAGAGCCTAGAGAGAGGATATCATTAGTCATTTGGTGGCATTTTGATGTTTGCATCAATTTTGCGACTGGGCGCTAATCAGTTGCATAAATCAACAATGAAATGCTGACAATGGGACGGGGCCAGAGGCAGAAACAACGTTTTAAAAAACTCAAATGGTTTGACCTCAGGGCCGGCTAACCTTTTTCGTTGTCGCATTTACTGTTATTAATCATAGCCACGGACATAAAATAAATTACGTTCAACTTGTGTGCACAGAAATTGCCCCCAAAATAAAAAGGCAGGGCCGTACAGCTCGCAAGCGTTTGCTTCAAATGAATTTACGAGACAACACTTTTAAGCTGACACGCCCACAAGCAAAGAGCATTCGATTGTCGACCGTCTTTCGTATTCTCTATCTCTCTGTATACAGTTTTCTGTCTGTTCGCCGTCCCAATGCTACTGCTGCTGCCAGGCTAAAGAAAACTTATTAAACGCTTCATAAATTTTTATATTATGTCTACCCACATCATCAGACAAAACGTGCACCACTGGCAACTCGCATCCGTCCCGATCCGCTCTCGTCTCTTACTCTCTCCACTCTCACTCTTCTACTCTCTATATCCATTTGTGCGTCGTATCCTGGCGCTTTGTATCTTTCGCTAGCTGTTGTCTACTTTTCGGGGCGCACACAGTACACGCACATACGCTCACATGCAGGCCGTTGAACATTTTATCTAGATGCCGCTTGCTTCCTTCCACTTTCAGTCAGCCAACTAATGACAAAAACCGAGACAAAAGTGCGCTGCACGAATATGTTTGTGTGCGTGTGTGTGTGTATGTGTGTGCGTGTGTTGTATAGAGACAGTAAGTTTGGGGGTTAACTGTCCGTCTGCCATATAAAATTTTATGTCTGTTGTGTTTATGTTGGCGTAGACAGACAACAACCAACATAAGATTCCATTCATTCTGCTGGCACTGGCCATGCAATTTAGTTTTATATGCCTGTAGAGTAGATGCTTTTCCGATATTGAATTATGATCTAGCTGCCAGCACTTTAAATGGCAAGCCAAAGGCGCCTGTTAATGCCATTCATCTAAACATAAATACGTAATGTCAGATTAAAGTCAGCTACGAAAAGCATGTGTTTGCGCTATGAACAAATATTCTAGCAAAATATAGACAAAGTATTGCCTAATCTGCACTCAATGGTTGATTGATAAGCTAGCAAAAAGCTTAATAAAAAAAATATAAGCAAAAGATGGGGAAAACTATCGTATTCTGAAAGCTTTTGAATGCTTTAAAAATATTGTTTATAAATAAAACAATTTTGTTGTTGAGTTAAAGCTTTTATTGTTGTTTATTTTGATTCAATTTGCCAGTATTCTCGTAAAGTAAAAACCTTACGTTAACATAGAATTGATGCCACAAACTATATTCTTTCACTTAGCCATGTGCATTAGCAAAATAAATAGAAGACTGAGCACATGATGGCCCTGGGGAAAAGTGAATGAAGCAGTTGCTGTAACGACTAGCATAATTTGTTATAAAGTTTTTGTCATATTAATGGAAAAGAAGCTGAAAATAAAATTTTCTGCATATATTTTGTTGTTGTTGAATCATGGGAATTAGTTGGGATTAGAGCTGTCAAGAGTTTTTTTTTTTTTATTCTTTGAAAGTTGGCCTAATCGACAAAGGGATTTATGCGCCAATCGATATTTTGATCAATTTTGTTAGCCGCATGTGTGTGAATGGGCGGAAATAGTAAAACTTCACAATATATACCCTAAGTAACAAGAGTAAAGCTGAGCAATAACTTTAAGTTGATGTGAATAGTGCAACAAAATGTTAACTTTTGAACGATTTTAAGCAAGACAACTTAAGTGTAGATACTAATACATATGTTGAGGCAAATACATGCATACACAGTTGGCATCGAGTGAAGGCAATTTCAAAATGTAAATTTTTGCAACACTGCAACATTCAAAATCAACCGAATATAGCGTTTGCCCATTATAACAATTTTAAATTGTACTTGAAAACAATTTGCCAGCAAATGCCAAACAATTGTTTAATTGCCAAACTTAATGTGTTTTGGGGTTGCAGGTTGGGAGATTTGGTTTCTGTCCTTCAGTTCGAAGGGGTTTTTCAATGCCATAAAGGTAAATCACAAGAATTATGAGGGTATTTACACTTTTGGGTCGCTGCCTCAGCCACATGCTTAATTAAAGCGCTTGGCGTCTTAAGAGTTTCTCGTAAATAACGCGGCATTAAATTCAAAAGCAGCCTGCGAACGAGACGGGTGAGCAAACCTGGCGCAAAAGAGAGAGAAAAATAACAAGAAAGAGCGAGAAAGAGTGAGAGTGAGTAAAGCGAGTTAACTAAAAATGGCTTTTAATGTCGCTGTGCCCTTGCCAGCATGAAAATAAATATAAAATTCAAATATTAAGTTAAGCCAAAAAACGCACAGAAGTAAAAATAAAATTGCTTCGTTTGGGGTTGGTAGGTGTGTGTGCGTTGATGTTCTTGTTGTTGTACAAAAAGGGTTAAAAAACAACGGCACAAACAACAATAAAGCGATTTTACCCTCTTAATGTTGTGGGTGTGCGAATCAGCTTGAGAATTGGCTACGCCCACAGCAACATCGTTGTTCTGTAATCTTTGAAGAAAAATATAAAAAGAAAAAGAAAAGCAGGTACGCAAGTGTACACCGACTTTAGCGTTAAGGCTAACTGCCATATTTTTTTTGCTTTAGTAAACTGAGCCATAGAGTGTACAAAAGTCGACTGTTTAAGGATTTTTGCTGCTGCTGACCCAAATTGAAGGCAAGAAAGGCACAGCGTCGGCTTTCTTAACTGCAATTTCTTTCACCTTTTTAGGGCACTAAACTGTGCAAAATACATGCATAAGTAAATGGCGCTCAAATGAGTTTGTAAGTGGAAATGAAATGCGTATTTATTGTATTTAAATTGTCAGCGTTTCGCAAAGGGGCTGTGCAGGTTGTCATCTGAAGCAAAAGCAACAGCTAAAGCAACAACAGGACATGCAGAAAACGGAAACGACAACACAACCATTTGCAAAATGGCGCCCGCCATTTCTTGCGCCGACAACAATGGCCATTTGCAACTAAAAGCCAGAGCATGATGCAGTTAACGGGCCTTTCTTCTCGCACCATGCGTAAAGATGCGCAAAACGGAAATGATGTGCACCGCAGTCAAGAGCTGAAAATCGCACTCTTTCTTGCCGCTGGGCTGCAAATGAAGCGGAAAAAGCTGAACGCAAGGCTGAAATGAAATGAATATGCATATGCACATGCCTGTGTGCAAGTGACTTTACATTCACACAGCCAAAGAAAGAAAAGAAGAGGAGGGGCGGTGCGGTGAGTTAGAGTGAAAGTGACGTAAAGATTTAGGCGCACTTCTCCTAGGAGTTTTAGTTGCTGCTGCTGTTGCTGTCATGACGGAAATGAAATTTTTAAATGCACACAATGCAAATGGTATGACAAGCAGGCAGTCTAAAAGACGGATAGCCAGATGGAAAATGTTGCCACTGTTGCTAGTGTTGCTGTTGGTTGCAGTAGCTCAGTAACTCAAAGGCACAAGGGTAAACAGATTGCATTGCATGCTGCGTTAACAGCCGACGTGCAACACGAACTACCAACAACAACAGCAACATGCAAACAAACAACTATGAGCGGCACAGACACTCAAACAAGCTGTCCAACATTTTTCAGAGTCAAAAAAAAAAAACTAAAAAAAATGCGCAGGCATCAGGGCGTATGAGTGCTGCTGCTCTGTTGCTGTTGCTGTTACTTCAGATGCAGTGTTACATTGAAAACTGTTTTTAAAAGCCAACAAGCAAAGCAGAGAAAAAAAAAATACAGAAAACAAACAACTGCAACAAAAATATGACATGGCATGTCCGTTCATTCTCAGTATCCGCTTCCTTGCATCGTTGCAAGTTGTCCCGTTAGCCGTTCGTTGCCTGGCTTGCCCGTTGACTGTGAACAGCGCTTTTGTTGCCACTGTTGTCGCACTTGGGACTCGCCCCTATTCCCCAACTGGCTGAGCATTGCCACAAGTGCAACATGCTTGTAATAACCCCCCCGCAGACGACAAATTGCCATTCATATTCGTATACAATATACATACTCGCTTGGGGTTTGCCCACACACACACACACACACATACACACACCACCAGACTCACACACTCAAAAATATCGGTCAAAAAACTGTTTTATTTTTTGTTGCCGGGCACTTTCCCGCACTTGGCAAATATATTTTTAGTTTGCCAAACGGAAGCGGAAAGCAAAATCAGTTTCAGCTGCACGCACACACTGAAGCTGAAGGACTATGAATATTTTAAAGCATATGTATTTTTTGCTTAGTGGATCTATAAACAAAATAAGAATGAGAATGAAAAATAAGCGCTTTTAATGGGCTTACAATTAACTTATCAAGCAAAGTGTGTAACTCTCTCTCCCTATCTCTCTCTCGCTCTCTCTCTCGTCAGGTGACCACAGAGGAAACACAATACATTCGCACGGTTGACAACCTAATAGCATCGAGGCTGAGCATCAAATTGCAATTGCAGTCGGTGCACTTTGTGGCAGCCACCACCACTTCGCCCACCAGTGCCAATGGCAACAACAATGCCTATGGCCGAGTTGCTAATGTACAAATGACAAATGCATTGGGCACGGGCGCTGGAGGGCTCATGTTACGCTGCACGGCTCAAATTGGTGATTTATATCAGGAGTACAAGGAAATTGAATTGGGCACACCACAAAAGGATCCGGTGCCGGCAAGAGGTAAGCCACAACCACAACCACAAACAAACACAAACACTTCACAACGCAACATAACTTGGAAAGCACCTTGCCCACTTGCTTTTCTAAACACGCATTAAATCATTCATTTGCAGTTACACTGTCATCCGGCTCAGGCTTGCGGAATTTTTTGGAAACCTATTTTTATACATCGTCGGCGGTAGCTGGGCGTTCAGCGTTCAGTATTGGAATTTTTTTCATTTGCTGCCTAATCTCCATGTTTTCTACGATGATGATGACGACAATGACGATGATGATAACAACAGGCGGCAGATAAATTGCAAAATTGATTACATTCTAGTTACAATTACTTACATATACTAGAGTACTACAGCTTGAACATGAAATGTGTATAGCATAGATAATGGCTTCGATGTGTGTGGGAAATCGTATTAAGCTTAGCAACGACCCCTTCTTCCCGCCCCTACACTCCAGCCACTCAACTGCAGAAAATATCCATACTAAATACTACATAAATATCACATTATCTATATATGTTGTACACATTGACATAAAATAATAAAATTTTTTGTAAATATTTGTTTTATGATATAAGCCATTGCACTAACATACATTAGATGGAAAGCACAGTCACACACACACACACACACACACACACAGACACATACATACACACACAGAGAGACGACTGAGAGGCGGACAAACATGGCTAATTGTTAAATAATGGATTATTTAATGATGCATTTAATATTGCATAAATTATTATTTCAATTGCATTTTACTCCATTAACAGCAAACTCAAAAAAAACTACATATAAACATTCTGCTGCAATAGCACTTTGAATATCAACTTTAAATATAAGTAAATACATAATTTGATAAAAAATAATAATAATAAAAAGAAAACAAACCAATTTAAAATTGTTAAAAAAATAAGCAAACGCATTAAATAATAAACAAAACAGCATAAATATTCAAAAATGAAAGTGTATTATTTTGAAGGTATTATGGTAAAATAGATTTTATAAAAATAAAAGAAGAAAAAAACTGAGAGCACAAATATTTATCAATTAATACATTTAAATTAAACCACTTCAAAAAAGGCCAATTAACTGACATAATTTTTTTTATTCCAAATAAAAATTCATCCAAACATTATTATTTTTTAATCTCTAACCGATTGCGTAACAGATTATTTGATGATAAAAAAAAAAACGATTTCCAGATTGCATTTAATACAACTTATGTATATTTAAATAGTGATTATATTTATTAAATTTGGTTTTGCTTAACATATATTTCTCACATATTTCTTATATTCTCATATTTGTTTAACATAAATTTCTCATACTTCTGGCACTAGATTCATCGACACACTTTCAATTTAAAGAGTACAAATTTTTAATTTAATGCTGTTGCATAAATCAATTTACATATTCAAGTTTTTTAGTTTCAATCGCTTGAACATATTTCAAATTGCGACTTGTTTAAGTAACAGTGTACATTTGCTTAAGGGCGTGGCCAATGACAGCGAAAAGACACAAACGAACGAACAAACGAACGAACAGGCAAACGGAACTCTTCGTTTCGTGGATGGGTGAAAGTTGTGAGATGCTGGCTGTTAGCACAGAGGGCGCAAAAATGCATTTGCTATTTGCCATTTGCCAGGGCCGCGACTTGGCCGTGGGCCAGTTGAGAGTAATGAAAAAACTGCGTTTGCCAAAAACCAAATATCCACTATGGACCACTACTATGTAACGAAATCTGTATGTAGCCAAGGCGAATAACTGACTTTTTGCCCACTTATGCAAGCAGTCGAGCGAACGGCAAATAAAAACCAAACACCGAAGCCAGCTTCAAGGCGGCACCGCAAAACGGAAACGGAAATCGGAAGCTACAACTGTGCAGCGCAATCGGCCGAAGCAGCATCAGCAGCAGCAGCAGCAACAGCAACAGAAATAGGCGGCACCCGGACACAAGGACAACAAGCAGGCGAACCGGGGACGACGATAAAAGTGTTGCAATTTATGGGCAGGCTGGTCGGCGCCCAAGCGCTGTCCTTAGCCCTCAGCACCTAACCAAAGGCAGTCAGGCAGCTAAAGTTTCTGGCTAATTGATTTTGCGATTTTATCTTTTAATGACTTTTTCGCAGAGTGCAGCGTTAAAATCTGGCTGCTTCGTATCGTATCGTATATGTTTATAAATATATATAGATATATACATATATAGTTCGCATACATATATTTAATTTTAATTGCATATTAGTGCTAACGCTGGCAAACTATATAGGCACTTGTTTTGACATGTAAAAATAATATTATCAGAGACTATAAATTTTCCACAAAAAACTGTGTTCATTTGATTGTTTTAGGTTTTTTTCAAAGCACAATTAATATTGTTACTATTTTCATTCAATATTTTATGGATTTTAAAGTTTCGCCTAAAAGTATGCCCTAAAATTTAATGCATCTATTCAAGCAACACTACATGAAAAAAAACGCACAAAAAACGCATTTAAAACGCACACAAAAGAAATTGTGTTAAATATCGTTCAATATCACTCCGGTGTATGTCATCACAAAAAAAAAAATAATAAAAAAAAATAGTATATATGCAGATTGAAAACTTGTAATAAAGTTATCAAAATGTTTACGACACACCCATTTTAAACCAATTTGTGTTTAATCGAAAGTCAATTTACTGAAAAAATTGAAAATGCAGTTCAATGGAGACATTAAATCAATTCAAACGAAAACCATAGACACTAAAGTAAAATATGTGCACACAAAGGCACCTAAGATCCTTAAAATAAACCTGAATAGCAGAATAGAAGCAGAGAAAGCTTAAAAAATTAATTGTTTTAAACGGCGTTAAACCAAGCTTTTGCCAACTGAATTCTACTGTGTAGCCACAGAAAAAACATTTGCGCCGTCATTTGATGGGCCATACAGGGTTATGGAAACTTGATGACATTTTTAAATTTTCTGTTAGACTTCGCCCAAACCGAGACCTGGTAAACGGCCAAATATATTTGATGTGACTTCTTTGTTCTGCATCGTCAATTTGTAACGGTATGTAAATGCATGGCAAATGTTTAGAAATAATGTCACAAGATCACGTTTAATTATTTGAGGAACAACAGTAAAAATAACTCTTACTTGTTCACAAAAATAACAAGCAACATTCTTTAAACAAATCCTGAAATTCTTTTCTTATTATGATGTCGTGGAAACTAAACTAAGCAAACAGCTTGTCATTATTAAATGGAACACGTATTTACCTGTGTCCAGAAAAATTCTTTTCTCCATCTGTCAAAATGCATATCTGTGCTAAAAAAAAAAAAACACAATTGCTTCGTTAGCGTTTAAAACACATTTATTTCTGGTTGAACAGAATAAAAAAAAAATAAATGTGGTGTTCGATTTATATTGCATGGTATGAATATTTGATGTTATCAAGCACTTTAACTTTCGGCATTGTAGTAAAAGCATTTTTTATATAATTCCATTTACGGATTTTGGTAAATGAAATTTTCGCACGGAATTTACACACACAAATATTGCATATTGTTCGGCGCAACCACGTGCAATTTGCTGACAAATCATCATTAATATCGCTGCTAGGCAAGTTTACGTCAGTGGGTGAGAGTGTGTGTGTGTGTGTGTGTTTGAGTTTGGTGGTGTGTGTTTGTGTGTGGGACTACAATGGCACTTCGTTAGTGCAACAACCAAAAAATTGCTATCAAAATTAAATAAACATATTTATGAATCAAATTTGATTTTGATATTTTCTATATGTGTGTGTATGTATGCGCTTTCACGCTCCACGACAAAAATTCATACAAATTTATGGATCATTGACATTTAATTGTATTTTTCGAATAATGGTGAATATTAAAATTCCACAACACAACATTAATGAGCAACTGTGCTGTGCCAAAGCGTTTTTAAATAGAATTTCATTTTGTTTGACAAAATTACATATGTATATATTTCGCAACCAAAAAATCCAACTAGCTAATTATCTAACAATATTTATTACTATTTTATTTATTTTGTCATAAAGATATTTAACAATAGCCACAAAAACATAATTGGCAAAATATCTATGCTTTGTTATCATAAATGTGTAGAATACGAGAGTGGAAGTTTTTGCTTTTTGAAAATACATATAGCATTTTAATAATGTAAAGTAATAAACCCAATTTACGCTTTCATATGACTTCGTATATGTGTGTGTGTGTGTGTGTATATATTTGCTGTTGTAATTTGCATTTAATTTAATTTTATGCAAATTTTCCAATAATAACAAATATTGTAATAAATTTACAAGTGCAATTTGGTCATTTCATTAAAACGTAATAAATACAATTAAATGATTGGTGTGATGCAAACAACAAAATAAATAAATAATTAAATATGTAGGCTGAAATAGTGCACGATGCCAATGCCTATGCCAGTACCAATGCCAATGCCTTAAATCGTTCTTTAAATGGCCTCGCGCCATCAGCGACCTGTCAGGCGTGTGTGTGTGACCGAGAAACCGACCAACTGACAACAGGGTGTAATCAACAGTCAAACAAACAGACCCCGGGGTCAGGACAACAGTCGTTGGTTTGGACTGTCAAGAATAGCGAAATGCGCGCCGAAGACCGCATATATAAATAGTGCGTTGTAAAGCGGAAGCGTAGTGACTATCAAATACCCTGGAAAGTCAGTTAATCCATAACAGAACATATCATATTCAATGACTTCTTTCACTGTTGGTAATAGTTAATAGAAAACTAAAGCAAAAACAAATTGAAAGAGTTTATGTAGCTATTCAATTCAGCTACCAATAATCCAATCGATTGTAGCAAACATTAAGTATTATATTCAATTCGAACTGTAGTATAAGTGCTGACAGATATTACACAGCTGTCAGGACTTCATGATGCCCGTAAGTGCAGATAGCAATGGAGTAACATCAGGGCACAAGATGTAGATAGCTTATTGAGCTGGAAAAGCGGATACTGTGCATGAATCCACCTGCTGAGGTATTCGAATCAATTTTAATTTTCATTCTGCTCTACTGTTTGTAGCAAGAAGGAGACAGACATAAGGTGAGAGAGAAGGAGAGACCATCACGTAGGCTCGAGTCGGTTGAGCTTGCCTGTCAACGAAAATGTTATAGCCGGAATACCTAATTGTTGCACAAACGCCCATGCCCCAAAATCACATACACACAACACACGGGGAAAGCACTAAAGCTCATTACGCATACGCCGCGTGACGGCGAGGCAAACAATACCAGCGTCAACGACAACGACAATGAGGATGATGACGATGGCAGGTACAGCAGCAGCAGCCACATCATAAACGTTTGAACCGCATTTGCACACATGAATTAAGCATTCCACAAAAGTAACAGTTGCTGCTGCAGTGCTTCGCGGCACATTCCAAGGACTTTCAGCCGCACACCCTACCGCATTGAACACAGACATACCCTCGCACATACACACACACACCCACACACATACGCAGCTTTGCACACCATTCACGTCATGACCTGGTCATGTTTGTTAAGCGCGTTGGCGAAAATGCGAATGCTGCCAACAACTAACCTATGACTGCAGGTTCCGCAGTGCTGCTATATGGTGGATTCGGATTCGGAATCGGATTCCGTTCTGCTTTGTTTTGTTCTTTTTTTTCTGTCTGTTAGCCGGGTGTGCTCGGCGGCTTAATGCAACTGCAATTTATTATGAATGCAGTTGCACATTGGTACAGTGGTACATTTGTTAGCGTGTTATTGTCAAGGCAGTCCTTAAATCTAAATCAATTGGATTATAAATACTTTTAAATTAAATTTCCAATTGTCGAATGTTATTTGATTTGCGCGCTTTTCCGTTGCCTATAAATTTCCGGTCAACTGCAGACTACATAAAAATACAAAACGAAGTCAGCGGTACACAGTTGTCTCTACTGCTGGTTAGCCGCACTAAATTCCGACATAAAGACATGGTCTAAACCTCTCCAACAACAACAGCAATGACTTCATTTCCGTTTCTTGAACATATGAACATTTATTTTTTGCAGTTCTTAGCGTGTTTCTGCCCTTGTAATTGTTTTTTGTTAACCTTTGGTAACCGTTACAAATAAAAATGTGAAATATTTTTTTTAAATTTTCAGCAACTTTTCCTTGACAACATGCTCACTCTTTTAACATTGTTGAAAATATAAGTATGTTTCCACAGTTTTGGTTCTTTGTTGTGCGGCTTACGTCCGCATTTTGCTTTATTTCAACAATTTTATTAACGCATTTTATTCGATTAGAGTCGCTCTGGCCAAAGGCAATTGTGGCACAGGGCAAACTTGTGTAATAGAGCAAAGTCAAATTGAATTTGCTAAGAATGTGAAAAGCTTACTGTGTTGCGGTTGAGAACGTATCGCAGAGCTGACATCCTAGAATGCCCCAAGGCAAGAAACTGATTTGAGCTTCGAGCTCAACCTAATAATAACATTTTCGATAATCATTTTAAAGTCAAGCATTTCAAAACATTCTTCTTCTATCATGAAAACTTAAAGCATTTTGTTAGTTTTTGTTGCTCCAAGAGTTTTGATTTAAAGAAAAATGAATGTACAAATAAATGTAAAGCCACTTTTTCACTTTTATTCACCTTTGACATATAAATTGACTTATTATGTTTGTTGACCAAATACAAATATCAAATAAATTAAAGATGAGTTTGTTCCCAGAAGTCTTTTCTGCTGTACGTCATCAAATATTCAAAATATTTCTTCAGAAAAAGTTACCCCAAAAAATAGCTCAAGCTCTTTTTACATGTTTCAATTGATAAAACGAAGCCACAAATATTGAGAAGCTGTTGCAAGTTATTTCAAAATACAATTAGGAATATCTTTGGCACATCTATCGAAAATCTTGAATATTACGTAAATAAGCAATTCCACAAGTACTTTTACACAAACCCTCACACACACTAACACATTTACTTGATGTGGTTGCTAAGCCAAACACTTAAGCAAATTAACAAAATTTCAATCACACTTCATTAGCAGAGAAATTTCAATAGAATCCAAACAGGAAACCTAGAAATCCAATTGCTATGCGGGGCGTGTTACGTGCTTCGCCAGCAACATCTACATTTGTAATGTTTGCGTTTTATAAGAATTTAAACACAATTTCATTGCAGATACCAAACAGCAGCAGTCAAATTAAGCTACAGAGACTCTCTTAAAAGAGGCACACAGCAGCCAAGCATTAAGAAAATGGAATGTTACAAGTGCTTAAAGTGCAAAACCTGGGAGAGTAGATGACAACACAGCTCCGGAAAAAGTAACCAAGTTACCAAGCTTATAAAAGCGTATACATACGTAAATGTTAGACCCAAATAGAAATGGCATTGATGGTAAAGAAACTCTATACAATTGGTAAATGTTATATGAATATTTTGGAACACAATGCACAATGCGGTAACTTTCTTATGCATATGAAATATATAGTTAAACGTGCATTATCTGTTTTGAACATATACTTCGAATTGTTTGTGTTCCGCTACAAATCTATTGGTTTTTCTACATTCAAAAATATCAATACTATACTAAATCACAATTTATAATCACAAATAGCCAAAGTAATAAAAGTACAATTTATAGTCATAGTTGGCATTTGAAATGGTTAAAAATGTTATACCCAATTTAAGTTGTTAAAAACATTTATATGTTAACTGATTTAATCTTTTCAAAACATGCTCCCCAGCCATAGCATCAGAGTGGCAACAAAATGCAAAACAATCATAGCTTGCATAAATTTTCTACTCTCTGCGGGTTATTAAAAAAAAAACACACACACACAAAGTGAACTTTTTGTTACTTTAATGCTGTAGCTTTTAATTACTTTAGCTGCTCAGTGGTTTCACAAATATTTTAGCAACGCTTCAAAAATATTGCTAGCAACAATATTGCATTATTAATAGTACTACAACGCAAGCTGAAAAATGGCTGAAAATCTGCAAAAACAGAAAGAAAAAAAATATATAAAAAAAATCGTATGCAAGGATTGCATAAATTGAGTTTTGAGCGAAAGGTGCGCGAACAAATACGAAAGGCTTACAAAAATATTAAATTGTGGATGTGCGTTGCAAGGGCGACAATGTGGTGGCATGACTTTGTGGCGGGTGTGGGTAGAATACTGCGGATGTGTGCACCATGACTTCACATATTGCCCAGGGCGCCACTAAAATATTATTTCATGAAATTTGCTTAAGGATGCAGCGGCAACTGCAGCATCAGCAGCCAAAAGTTTGCTTATCCTTGATAGTTTATTTTACGCCGGAAATAAACCAAATTGCGCTCGTCGTAAGAGCGCTGCTAGAGTACCGCACGGGGAACTCATATGTTGCTTGCACTAGTGTGCGTGCATATGTGTGTGTTTGTGTGTGTGTGTGTGTGTGTGTGTGTGCGCTGTAAGTGGCTGAGAGAGTGTTTATGCAGGCCGTTGAGGCAACCAACTTGAATGCATCATAATTCCCCGTAACCTCAGCTTAAAATATTTTTATACAAATGCATTTATTTTTAAGCATATATTTATACTTAAATTGTGCCTGCAACTTAAGCTTTAGTTAGCCTTGGCATGCTGGGCTGGGCTGGGCACTTCACTTGTCGGCTTGTCCGTTGAGAAGGGTCAACTTAAATAAATACAAAATGTTGTAATTTAGCTACATATTTGCACACCAATTATTTTCATAGCTAAAGCTGAAGCTGAAGCAGCAGCAGCACAGCAAACACAGCATTGCCCAAAAAAACAAAAGTGAATTGTTGTTGTTTCTAGAAGATAGCACTGCCAACCATGACGATGATGCCCATTACGAAAACATTTAATTGTTGTTTTTGCCAAATGAATGGCAAACGGCCCGCAGCGACAAAAGCATACGACACAAATTGCGGTGTGCTCATTACGACAATAGTGCCGGACCCCGAGTTTCCCGCCATTCTCGTGCTCCTCCGATCCAGGCTCGGAGCAAGTCAGTCAAGCCCATTAGAATAACCACTGGCAGCCACCCGAGTCATGCATTCGCCTTCTTTCATGCTCTTCTGCACATCTTTGTTGCAACAGCACCCACAACCACGCCCAGACCCACACTCACCCCCCCCCCCCCCCAGTCCTCTGGACAAAGCAGCCTTGTCAGTTGGCCGAGCCAGTCGACCTGCGGCTGTTTGTGGCCAGCTCAAACCAGCAACGAGCAAAGTGGAGCACTCCATTGCGTGCCGTTCGCTGGCTCTATGTATATTTTTTTGTTTTTTTCACTAATTAAAATAAACCAAGTGGCAGCGCTCGACACGCTCCCGCTGCTGCGTAGGCATCAGGAATGTCAGTTCGGTTCAGTAAGGCATTCTAGTATGTATGTGCAAATAGCACAAGGTTGCGTGCACTCTATCTCCCTCTCCCTTTTTCCTTCTCTCACTGCTGAAGGCAACCAAATTGAAATTGAGCAGCGGCCAAACAGTGGTTAGCCTGACAGACAAACAAATGAGACAGACAGACAGACAGACCGACTGACTTTTGGTAGGTAGCAACTCATGATGTTTAGTTGACCGGCGGCGGTTGCTTTTGCGTTTTGCGTTTTGCTTCCTCTCTCTCTTTCTCTCTTTCTCTCAATCTCCCTCTCTCTCTCTCTCTCTCTCTCTGCCTCCCTCCCTTCCTTTCTCCGTTGGCACGACAATGACATGATTTCCAGCACAGTTGACCCTTTGGGGGTAATATACAAAACAGAATATTACGTATACGACAAACAAAATTTGATTGAAATGCGGCTGCTGCAACTATGTATCCATCTGTTCACGAAAACAGTTGGAGCAACTCGGGCACTAAACAACGCTGCGCTACACAACGCTGCACTTTCATTTCAATTTGGAACGTCCCAAATAACATTTTGCATAATCGTTTTAATAACAACTTTGTAATTGCTTATTCATGTACAAGCACCTAGTGAAAGAGAGCGGCGGGATCAAAAACTCGTCGAATGGGGCAGCCAGGCAGCAGCCCTTAATGTGCCGACCCTTCTCACTCCCATTGTGAAAAACCCCACAGTTATGGAACAAACTTTTGCTTTTTAAATGTTTCTTTATTAGTTGCTGTAATTGTTTTCATGTTGTTGCTGTTCTTAAGGGCCCTGCCTGAGCGTAGGAAATGTCCAGCCATCTGACAAGGCGCCGTTTGCCGCAGCAGTATTTCCTTCGTGTTTTTTTTTTTCTTCAATTTTGTTTTTCTTTATCAAAGAAATTGAGACTTCAGCCTTGAGTCTTGAACCAGGCTTCTGAAAGTTTTTAGCGAAATGCAACAGCAACAAAAAATAAACAACAAACAATCATCAACCAACAACCGGCAGCAACTAAGTTGCTAAAGAAACGACTCACAAAATTTCGTTGAATTTTTTTTGTAAACACACCGGAAATGCTTCTATTTTGCGTTGCCCAGCACTATGGAACTACTTCTTGCCGCCAGAAATAAACACAAAACTACATTCAAACACATTAAGAGTTTATATATTTATGCATTTATAACAATAACACACATACAAATTTATAAATTTGCAGCAAAAAAACAAAAAAAGGTAGAAAGTGCAACTGTAATTTGCGGCTTTGTTTTGCTGCCTGGCCAGAAGTTTTCAACGCAAAGCTTTTGCCCAAAACCAAACAAAGCCAGCCAGCCAGCCTGCAATAGCAAAAACAATTGCAAATAGCAACTCCGATTTACGTTTAACAATAAATAGTATATATACATAAATATACACCTATATACAACTATATATGTATGTTGTATGCAAACAAACGGAATCAAAACTAAATTAAAGGAATGCTTTTGGCGACAAAATATTTGGATGAAGAAAGCAACCAACAAATCTGAACTGCTCAGCGTTGATGTGGTGGCGGGCGTGTGAACGTTGTAAGGGATTAGCAGATCCAATGTTTTGTTTGTTGTGCTAAATTTGTTGTGCACGTCTATGCGTGTGTGTGTGTATGTGTGTAGGAAGAGAATTTTCGTAATCAACATTAGCATGCTTGTCGAAGCAAGAAATGCAATTTGTTACCACACACACACACACACACAGCTAGGGAAAGAAAAGGAGAAGAGATTTTGCTTGTGAGTTCGACGAAGGAAACTTTATTAATTTAAAGTAAATGCTTAGCACAACTTTGTATGTTCTGCCAACAACGACAAGTCGCGGGCAAACAGAACGCATATGTAATATGCTTAGAAACCGTTGCTAGCTAGCAGAGTCTAAGGCATAAATTCAAGTCGCACAAGCGTAACATAATCACTTGGCTGATGGGAGGCACGTGTCGTATGCGCAATGCACCAATCAATGATAACTTGATGACTAAACTGAGTAAATAGACCCGGCGTCAGAGTTAATTGCCACTGGCAAAGACAAACCTGATGCTGTTTCTCACACATATCACAGAGAGTTGCGTATCGATGCACTAGCATTTAGCACATTGGGATCAGGTGATGGACGTTGGACTCGTAGCCGCTGACATATGTAAGTAAAGTGAAACACTACCAATCGACAAGGATGGCGTTATTGCACTCTCGACACAACTCGACACATGCCACCAGTGGCAACAGTAGCAGCAGTAGCAACCGCACCAGCAAGAAGACCAACAGAAACATTCACACACACGCAGTCAACAAGCACAACAACAACAGCAGCAGCAACAAGAGCAGCTCATTAGATTAATGACGCTGGTAATGGATTAGCGAGCATGGACTTTGTCATTGGCGCCAGAGCGTCTACGCCAACAACTAAACAGCAGCAGCAGCAGCAGCAGCCTTCGTAATTAGTGACATAGGTCGATAGACAGACAGACAGACAGGCAACACATGTGCCACAGTTGACAGTTGGCTGTTGCTGCTGCAGAGTCAAGCTGTCAACGACAGACTCAGAGCAATAATTACATACAGCTACAAATGCGTATTAAGTTTAAACGTGAAATGTCCGTTTAATTGAGCACTTAAAGTATTCGCACATTCACAAGGCATAAATAACAAGTCAAGAACTTAAAATGATAATCCGCTGGCCAGTTTTCGTGGTAAAGTTCCATAAGTACGCCAACATTAACATTAATACTATACGTACACTATATATATATATATGTATATTATCAATAATAACTTTGCAGGAATGCTTTCTGCATGCCAATTAGGTCGCGACAGTTGGAGAAACCTTAACAACTTAATATTAATGTATATGTACTACAAGTATGCAATTGTATGTTTGTGTTGCTCTGGTTGAGATTGTTTTAAAAGGCTCATTTGAATGAATGCCAAAAAGAATAAAAAATGTGACAAAATTAAAAAAGGAAAAAAAAGAAAACATAAAATATATTGGCATACTGACGAAGTTTGAATACGCTGTCGGTATGTATTTATAATATGTATTATTTTTTTTATCAAAATATTTGAATGTGAAAGTGCCATTATTTCATAATGAATGAATACAAATTATCAGATCTTAAATAGCTTTTAATTTATAGATTCAAGTGAGATATTCAACTCTTACTTAAAAATACTTTACTAGTTCCACCTCGGAATAGATATGCCCAGCAATAGATATGCCCAGTAAAACACATTTATTATTTCTATAATATTTTTGTTGTTGCTCCAGTTCTTGTAAACGAGCCGAGCATAACGAACAGCATACAAAAACAAGATGTTCTAAGACACTTTTTGGGTTGTCTCTCATATTTTGGCAAGAATTTATGCACAGTAGGCAGTGGAAACTTAAGTGATTTTTGTTGTTAACTAATTGAGCCTCAGCAAATATTCCACGAACTTGAGCCAAACGCCCACGCATCGTTCCCCCGTCTCCATCCCCGTCTTCGTTTCCATAGCTGTAAGTGCGGTTAGCCGTCAAATGCAATATACACACCAGTCCTGAATTAGCAACTTCATTTCATTTACAGCTCTATCAAGTTAATTACCCTAACGTGGTTTGACGCTTGGCGGCAGATTTAAACGTTTGCCGCTTGCATATCGCTGCAATAATGCTGGCAACAAGCAAACGTCACTTAGTCACTTGGCCTGTCTGCCCGTTCATTTGTCAGTTAGAAATGGTTACACGCTCTACGCTCCTCGCTGATGGAACACGTGCCAAACCCTGCCAAAAGCCTCTAAGCCCCGTTTTATTCCATGTGTGTGTGAGGCCCGATCTGAGTATCATATGGCAGCGCATTTTGATAGCCCAATTAAAATGCACCGCACGTACAAAACTTTTTTGTTGTATGATGTTTTTTTGTTTTTGTTTTTGCTGTTCGTATTTGCTTTAATCGGCGCTAGTTTTTTACTGTTCCTGCTGTCATATTTTAATGCCAAGTGCTGTGAACTGGCTCCTGGGCCAGTGTCGCATTTTAAATGTCATGTTGTCAATCGCTTGGACCGTCTGTCGTCTGCCCCTTGTCAGCTTATGTGCGGTCGCCAAGCCAAGCATAAATTACACACAGATCACACATTGCGGGATCCGCGGGGCGCCCCACATAAAATGTTCAACGAACGGCGTCACAGTAGCTGCCACATCGAGTTATTTGTAGCAGGATGTAAGTCGCGCATTCAGCCTTGAAAGTGAAACTGAAAACAAAACTCAGCAAACGCATCGTTGCATCGGTTGGTTGCAGGTGCGTGTGCCATGTACTAGAAACATGTTGAAAGAATCACTCTTAATTGATTAGTGCTAAAAATGTAAATTTAACCTAGCCAATTGTGGGAAAATGTTTTTTTTTTTTTTTTTGTTTGTTTGATAAGTGATGATGGGATTTATGTCTTAAGACTTACAGAAAAAAAATGTGGGAATATTTATTTCGTTTTAGAGCTTAGAGCAATTAACAAAAGTAAAAATATTTAAAAACCATATCTGTAAGAGGTTACTGAACTTTCGAAACTACTGTTTCCTGTTAAAATTATTGCATTTGGGTTAATAGCTTTCCAAATGTATATTTTTGATATTTCACAGTTTAATCATAGAAATTTTTTTGGGCGCGAAAAGAAAACATTTTGTACTTAAAACTTAAATGTACAAATATATCCGTTAAATTAGCATTTAAGCTATCTCGTTAGGTTTATCCAACCTCAATCTCATAGACGAAACACATATGCGTATAGGAACTTTGCCAAGACCCAAAAGAACCGAAAGAGATGCCAAATGTAACACACGTTCAGCAAATTAGCATAACCGAAACGAAAATTGGGCATAAAACTTGTGTTATTACTTGTCTCATTTGCCAAATAAAAGCAAAAAACCATCCACTTGAAATTCTCACATATAAATTGCATGAAACTCTCAGCACCCAGAAGGCAGGCTATAAATGTCGCGCCCATAAACGAAGCGAAAGGAATACTAACTCCCAAAAAAAAAAACAAGTCATAAAAAATAAAAGTAAAATGTAAAATATAATAAAACAAAAAAAAAATAACAAACAAACTGCAGAACTACTTAAATTTAAATGAAATCACGTCTTGACGACGCGTCGTTCTGAACTTTCTCTTTTCAAAAACGTGTAAATAACATTTTTATTGTATGTATTTATAACGTTTATTCAAAAGTTTCAAATGTGCGACGAGCACCCACCCGGACAGACAGTTGGACAGTAAAACAGCAGGTGTGACACTTTTTTTTTGGTTTCAGTTTCGGTTTCAGATTCGGATTTCGTAGCTCACGCGTTTTACTGACCCACTTTTGACATGATGCGGCATCAGAATGCAGTGGGCAAGTGCCGAGGCTCCTGGCAACAACTCTCACCCACGTCTAGAGCGGGTAAGGGGGACCCGGTGGTAAGAGCTCGTCACATCAAGCACATTGAACATTGTACATTCAACATTAATAGGGCAAAAGCAACTGTGCAAATATTTTTATGTGCACATAAAACAATGGACATGCGGACAGCTCTTACTCCATTCAGACAGCAAGTCGGACTGACCGACGAATAGAGAGTAACTCCAGTCTCGACGCGGGAACAAAAGAATTGGGCTGACAATTTCGTAGGCCATGAAAATTGTCAACGAATGTGAAATTGTAAATAAAATGATGAATATATGAGGAGCGCTCAACGTGCGTGGAACGTGCGAGAATTTTACAAGCAAATCTCTCAGAACTGATTTGAGTGGCGTGGCATGGCGCTTTGTCAAAGCAAAAACAAAAAAAAAATGAATACATCTATATATGTATATACACAATGCTTGCATCTTTTAGATACTTTTCAGTTTTTTGTTTTCGTTACTCAAGTGTTAACTGAAAATTTATGCAAATAAAGCACAGTTATCATAAAAAAAAAACGAACACAAGCACTTCTCTCGCGACACAAGCAAACAAACAAAAATTTCGAAGGCGGAAACGTTGCGAGCAGCGCAAACAAACAAATTTTGGAGAATGAATAACGACAATTTTTTGCTCAACGTTAACATAGCCCCATTTAAGAGTGGCACAAGGCTCAAGCGCATATCTATATAGATATAGATGTACAGGTTTACGGTTATTAGGGCATGGGAGCGGATACTTAAAGACATAAGACAGCTTAATGCAAATACTGGCTAAATATATCGCTGCCCCTCAAGCTAAAACTTAAGGCAAGTTGCAACATGCCATGCAAATCGGATTGTGTCCCTCTCTCTATCGCTTCTGCCTCTGGTTGCCAACGGATTACACAACTTTGAGATTGTCAATATGACTTAAGCTGCTGTCGCATTGTTGCCGCTGCCACTGCCACTGCGGCTGCTGCTGCTAACGAGCTGCTTGCCTAGCCACAGCGCCAAGAATAACAAAGCTCAACGGAGGCGACTCCACCCACTTTCACTCCCCACTCTTACGACCACGCTTGTTTCAGCTGATAGCTGTGGCAATTTTATAATGCTTTCGCTTGCTTGGTTGCTGCAATGTTGGCTGCGTGGCAAATTGATTTCGATTCCGCACTGGATGACACACAACTGACAGCAATTAGATTTTGTTGCTGCCGTTGCTGCTGCTGCTGCTGCTGCTGTTGGTGAGGATTTAATTATGCGTGTACATTTCAATTAGAATGCTGCAGCTGCAGCTACTTAGCCATCCCCACCACCAGCCATGCTCCTTTTTACAGTTAATAGAAGGTCATGCAGATCAACTTAATTGCCAATTAGGCATTTCACTCACAGCTAGCAGCTCCATATTTCTATATAAATCAACTTAAATTATTATGGTTTTTAATATCAAGGATACGCAGCGTGTAAACAGAGAACGAAATAAAAATTGTAGCACTGCGCTCATTTGCATGACAATTACAACAACAACAACAGCAACAGCTATAACAACAATTACTGACCAAGTTGACGAAGTCAACGTCGACGCTTCGAAAGATTTATTAGCGCATTTGACTTGATTTAGCTTGTTTATGTTTTAGCCAAGCAAAACTTATGGCTAAGCATTATGGCCACAAACTGGACAGCGTCCCTGGACATGCAGGTGCAGGTGTGTGTGTGTGTGTGTGTGAGTGTGTGGCTGCTGCTACAGGTACTCGAAACGAGAAGTGTCTAGCTACCTGCTGATGTGCATCATAAATTATTTTGATGTGCGTTTTAGTTGATGCTGCTGTTGAAAAATCTGATTGGACGCAACAACAGCATCAGATTGTGCCCCTTAGATTCTAGTATAAGGGCTGCAGGTGTTAAATGTCTTTGGGCAAAGTGCTACACATAAATCTCGTACAGATGTGAGTGTCCGATAGATGCGACTTTAAACTGACAATAGCTCATTTAAATGGTCGACATTTGTTAGAGCTAGTAGCTGCGAGTCGTTCTCCTGCTTTAATTTGATTTGAATTAATGCGCTTGCAGTCAAAGGTTAGAAGCCCTAGTAATAATAACGACAGTCCATTTTTACCCCGGCCCTCTACACCACCCTGCTGCTGCGTTAACGTCTGTCGCAGACATAACAACCTAATTCCTGCCTCGTCTCGCACAATCCATTAGGGTCATTTTGTCTTCATGCCGCCTTTTGCTGCTAATGTTTTCTGTGTCTTGTAAATGGTTTGTAGCATCCAAAAACACAAAAACTCTCAGCCAAATGCAGCGTCATTCATCACAACAATACAAATGAATATAACAACAAAAACGAATGGGAGCAACTGTAACTGGGGCTCCCGTAGGACAGTCATTTTTGCACTTAAACGCCGAGCAACGAACCCAAACAAAAAGCCGCAAAATGCACACACACACACACAGTTACAGGATGTTTTCACTTGCTACATGGCAGCCCTTTTGTTGTTGCTCTTCTTTTTTTTTTGGCACAACACCCTCACAAATATTTTGTTTCTGCACCCCCAGGCAAAACTGTTAAAAATTTAAAATGCTGCTTAACAACTTTACTGCTTGATAAACGAGCCCGAGCATACTACATACACACAAACACACACAAGGTGTGCACATTTTCATAACTCTTCCAAAAACAAAAAATAAAACCAACGCTCAACGAACCGTTCCATAAAATGCATTTCAATTGTTTATGCCCCTTTGTTTTGGCTGTGTTGGTTTTTTTTATGTTTTTTGCGGGCGATTACGAAAGCATCGTGACATATTTAGAGCCAAAATGTCATCGTAATTAAGGCAAAAGATTAACCAACACAATAAGCGTTACGTAAGTGGATAAGAATATGCAAATTGATTGTTAACCTAAAGAGCTTGAAGAATAATGGCAATGTTCTTGGGTGCTAACATACACAGCAGCATTTTATTTGAAGACTGGCTTTTCGTGACATAAAACAAAAGTCAATGTTCAATTAAAGAGCTGCAGGTGGTCAAGTTAATCCACATGACCCAAATAAGCTAACATAACTGCGTTATCCAAATACTTATGAACGTTTAATTTATTCAGTTGTGCAAATAATTTTGGTCAAATACTATTTGCAACGAGTGTGTCTTTGGGATGCGGTGTGAAATATTTGAACAAGCAGTGTGAATGCATTAATAAACATTTTAAGTAAACATGTATATATCCTCAATATATAAATATATAGATAAAGCACAAACCAAGACAATTCAGAGGCATATCCGTAATAAAAGTTCAATGTAAAATCATCAAATTCAGAAATAACCAGAATCAACACAACAAAGATATTTCAAACAAAGTGCAAGCCAACCCTGGACAATTATTATGATTGCAGCATAATTTCATCATCATCTAAGCTATCACCGGATCCATGTGAAAATAAAAAGAGCCATGGCACGCTTATACAGTCATAACTAATGGTAATGGCTCACTTAATATGCCGGTCTTTCGAAATCATTTCATTTCCACACAACCACAAACTTTTTACACAGCCACAGACACACACTCCCGTATATTAACATTTAAGGGACTGCAAAAGTATTCGAAGCATTTTAAGGGGGCAGCCAATAGCAGTTCGGACTGTTTGCACAGAGAACGTTGCCCCGAGCACCGAGAGAAACAGTTAAGGATAATGAATAATGACAACAATAATAAAACTGTTGAAGTTGGGAAAATATATAAATGACAACATTATTAACGGGTGGGCGGGCGTACATTTACTGTTCATATCTGTCGCATGTCCGTTGAAAATGATGTCATTAAATTAAAATAAAACTGACAAACACTTTCTTACGTTTGCAATACACCGACACTCTCATGCTCTCTGACAGTTGTCCTTGTCTAATTCATTTGTTAATTAATCAAACTCTACTTTGAATAAACAAAGTTTATATTTTTTTCATTTGTCAAAGTCGTTAAGGTTAGTCAAGGATATAAAATTAATTTTCATTATAAGTTTTTTAAAATAAGTTATGATATAAATTGTATAGCTGTCTCGCCACTTTGATCCCATAAGTAGAATTGCATATTTACCTTTTACTTTTTACAGTATAAATACAAATGAAAATGACGAGAATGTTCACAGTTCAAAGAGCATGGCAAATGAGCTGAGTTGAGAACAGCTAATGAGTATAAAATATAATAAAAGTACGACAAATAAAGAGCAAACAGATACAGGGAAGTACAAAACAACAACAACAGTTATGTGATTTTAAATGAAATAAAATATATTATAATGAGTAAGTATAAATGTATATGTCGGTTGGTATTTGTATATTTTTGCAAGGGTGGTCAGGACAATGAATAATATTAAATTGTAGTGTCCGAAAAGAGAAGACAACGCTGCGTATGCGTGACGCGGACAGCGACATGCACATAATTATCAAAAGTGTATATACAATATATTTTTAATATAAACTGGCGCACATTAGCGCAAAGGTTATGTTTGAGCTTACGGGAAAATGTATATATCTTATATATATATATATAGTATTAAAGTATTTGCGTATGTGAGTTCGGTGAATGTTTTCTGTTACGTTTCTGACCACAATCTGCAACCGCACGCATTTGCCCTAATTAATAAGCCAGCCCCTAAACTTTAGATGGCTTCCGTGTCCACACGAAATGTGTCATAATTTCTATTTATGGTCGGGCATTTGTGGGCACGTCGCATTTATTATGATTTAATTTAATAAATTACACAAAAATAAATATACTCCGCGTCCTAGCCCCTCAGCTCAGCTCAGTGAGCATTTGTAGAAAGAAATACAAAAAATAATACTTCAACAGGCTTAAACACGCAATCCACGTAGACATTTTAAAGTGGAAAAAGCTAATTAAGTAATAATTTGCCTCTCGAAAAAATTGCCCAGTTCACGCGATTTTTATTCGCACACACACCAACAAAATAAGGGTTGAGTGCCACACATTTGCATAAATGTACGATGTACGATGTGAGGCTAGGTCATTTCAGTCATGTAGCTAATGTGCTTACATCCATTACCATGAAGTATATTAGAAGCTCATTGTCGCAGTTTATATATGAAGTTCTGGTAATGGCATATGCACAATTACTCTTTTAATGACAAAGTGAATGTAATCATTACAATGGACTTGACATTTTGACTCTGATGCATAACATATATTTGAATTAATTTCATTTGTTTTTTTTTTTCTTTTCTGTATTTTATTTGTTTTTGTCAAATGCTTCGGGCCATGCAAGCGACATTAAAACATAATAGCATTTTTAAAAAGCCACCAATCCACTGGCCATTATCTGTCGTCGACAACAACAATAATCATGCTCCACACTGAATCCTACAAAGGCTGTTCGAGATGGCTACATAAGATATTAATTTAATGTGCATCGTTCTTAAATTTTATGGTTAATATAGGCAAAACTCAAAGAATGTCCAACGCGCATATCTTAGAAATCTTCTTTGCTTTTAAATGGCATTTTACAAGCGTTTAATTCATTGGCGAGATATTTTGATAGGCAGCTATATATACTATATGTATATGTGTAGAAAAGGCTCATTAAAGTGAATCTTAAGCCGTTGGGCATCGTATCGTAAAATACAATATAATGAAATCGAAAATGCCCAAGCAAATGAAAGCGTAATGATTTCATCTAATTATAGCAGACGCTGTTGTTGCTGCTGCCGTTGCAACTTGGCTAATTCAGTTAGCCCGCAGTGCGGAAATGCCACAAACACTTGTCTCGAGTCCCTCTGCTCAACCAGTTCAGTGCTGACCAGTCCTGAGTGGAAACTCAACAGCCCACAGCTAAGTATGACAATCTATTACTACTTCAGAAGTTTCCTTTTTGCCTACTGTTGGACGAGTTGTCTAAATTTAGCTACAACTGTTGCTCCAACTGCGCCTTTTATGGTCTTGGGTCTTAAACCAAACGCTTAGCTCTTGGCCTTCTCTTTCTACATTTGTCGGCCTGTCTGTCTGTCTGTCTATATACTCGTGCATCCGACTGGCCCAGGCCCATCAACAGCTTGGTCAACGCTAATTGTCCTTTGGCATTCCTTCTCGTCATCATTCGTACGTTTGGTCGTCATAGGCTGCAGCACACAGCTAATGCGCTTGGTAGATCTGTAACTTGGTTTTGAACAGACGACAACAAACAAAATAAAACAGGCACCAAGCACCAAGCACCAAGCACAAAAACAACCATTATAATTGGTATTTTAGCGTCCTTTTGTATCTATATATAGATCTTAAGATGACCAAACACCATGATTATGTTGCTCAAATTACAGTAATTTCGCTTTAAGTAGACACTGTGCATGATTCGACGCCTCCTACTTACATGTATTTACAAAAATATAAAACTTTAAATTGCCAACATGAACATAGCTCATTTTCAATTTGTAGCAGCCACATAATTCACAAGCCATGAACAAAATCATTAAAAGCTATGTACATAATATATAAAAATTTTGCTTCTACGATAGCTTCCAATAACTCATCGAAAAGTTAAACTAAGCAACAACATCCGCAGTAGCCGAAGCACCTTAAATGCATAAATTAATGTGCATAAATTAATGAGAGCAAACAAACAAACTCATCCCTTGTTAAATGAAGACATCACCTGCTCCACACAATTACCATAAATATCTTATAATTTTGTATCCTTATTAATTATATATATGGTACTAAGAGCAAGTATGAAGAGCGTACAGCCCAAAGAAAAACCTCAGCTCAAATTTGCTACGTAAACAGTTTTTCAATTTATATCTTGTTAAATTAAGTATATGCATACAGCCCACATAGTAGTACGAAAACCCACTCACACATAGACACACCTCTAGCCGAGGCATAGCATGCGAAAGTTTTTTGATTCCTTATCGTAGCGAAGCCATCTCCAAGTTGGCATAGTTTAGCTAAGAAAGCGGCGCTTCTTGGAAGCTGTCAACGCTCTGAACTGATTGTGATAAACATCGGACTGCCACGATTTGGCCAGGTCGTGTGCTCTGACTCTGACTCTCTAAGTCTGATTTATAAGAGTTCAAATCAGCACAACATCAAAGCTCAGCTTTAGGCATTAGAATACTGTCTAATTGGGCCGAATCAGCCAAATAACGAACTGTAAATGTTCTTTCGGCTTAAACTCGTAAAAGAGAACGAACAGACGAATTTTAATGTACATAATTAAAAATAAATTTAGTTTATATACATTTTGTTTACAAATCTTATTCTTTATTCACTTGGTGTCAACAAACCCTTAATAGAAATAATATCCCTTTCTTTTGGAACCTTCTTCAAATATACTATAATAAAAATATCATATGAATGTTTGTATTTTGTAAAAGCTTTACAATCTTAATGACATAATCTACGAGACCACTTTTGGGCCAGTGTCTGAAAACGAAGCCGTTAAAGCAGTTTAGATTTAATTACAACGCCCATTTGGTTTTCGCTCAGCTAACCGGTTTTACAATTGATGCTGCCTTGCTCAAGTTCAAGAATCAAAGCGCAGATACTCAAGTATGTGTACCCAAACACTTGGGCATAATTGTACTTAAAAACAATAAGCAAAATGCTTCAGCGGCGTTTGCTGATGGCTCAATTGGATTTCATAGATATGTACGTGCTGAAGACACTGATGTTGGTTTTGCTGCAAAGACGGCAGCAAATTGTCGGTCAGTGGCACAAAATTTGGGCATTGTATGCGTAAATAAACAATCAAACAACAAATTACAACACCAATATGAGAGAGCAGAGTGTGCGACAAGTTTATAAAAATTCAACGTTCGTCCGCAACTGGCAGCGATTTTTTTGCACTGGATTTAGTTTTAATGGGCTGTCTCGAACATATACGTATACGTACATATATGGCTATATATATCCATATGTGTACAATCTTGTGCACCATTTAGATTGGATTGTTTTATTTTGTTTTGTTTTGTTTATGTTTTCGCTTCTGTTGGTTTTGGCTGTCGGCCTTTGTTTTGTCTTTTTTTTTATTGGTAATTTCTTAATAATAATTAATTTCGGGAGAACTTTCTATTAGCTGCCGTCACCGTCACCATCACCGTCGATTTCATCGTCCTCATCAGCATATGCTCAAAAGAGCCCAACGGTGAAAGCTCTCACGCCAAAAACTGTGCGAACATTCTGGCCCAAGAATCTGGTCAAGGCCCCGGATCCAAAGCTTGCCATAAGCAGAAACTTGCTCTTAAGTGTTGTTGTTTTTGTTTTTGTTTTTTTTTTTTTGTATCGGACTCTTAAACGTTAAGTGTCTTTTTGGGAAAATTTCTTTCGATTTGCTTATCTTAGCAGCCTTCAAGTGAACTTCAGACGAGACAAACATCAAAATTTACTTAACTGTATCTAGAATAAATTTTGTAATTATATTCGCCAACCAGAGAGAGAGTGTGTATTTTATATTTTTATCTGTTATGCCCTAACATGTTGACTGTTTTTGGGCATTCCAATATGAGTTTTGCGAAAGCCAAAAGTCATGACTCATTTGGTGGCTGGGGTACTTGTAAATTACAAAGTCTTGTCTTGTCTTCTTAGAAACAGAACGCAATTTTATTTTATTTAATTGTTATGGTCTTAAAAAATCCATGTTTATTAGTTCGGCAAATAAGGTCACAATGTTGTGGTTTTTTCTTTATTCTTCTTTTTTCTTTTCTTTAAAATTTAGGCCGCAAATTTATTGTTATAAGATGCTCCAGACTTTGGCTGACTGAATGTGTGAAGTTCATTAAGTCACTTAGCTGGCATTAATAATGTTTACCGAGAGGACAGAAACGTTCCACCAGGAAGTGACTTCTGAGCATTTAAAAATAAGTCAATTAATGCACTTAGCACAAACACAATACATTTTTAACTTATAACTTAAAAAAGGCAACTGAAAAAAACAAAAAAATGTTAATCAGTACAAAATCGACTTAACCATTTTCACCAGCATTTTTTATGCAAATCCTTAAACATAATTTATATTTTTTGAAAACAATCAAATTACAAACGATAATGCCAACATATATTTGTCGTATAATGGTCTGGCTTAATTATATAAATAAAAAAATCTGCAATTTAGGAAAACATAAAAAGCATTCAAGGCTTAATGGAAAATGTGTGCCAAGCTAAGTATAAGAATGGAAAATGTACAAAATGCTTAGCGTGTTGAGGCGTTGCAAGATTGAAAATGTGCGCATTATGATAATTTAATGCTTGTGATTATTGAAAAACATAATAATATTTTTATGGGGGGTTAGACAGACGTGAACCAGAACAGAGTTGGTGTCGAAGTTGAAATATTGCTCCTAAATTGCTGTTGTTGTTGCCGTTATCGTTGTCGCATTATTATTGTTATTACCAAGACACATTTATTTGATCAGTGCCAAAGTGCCAATAATTCGAAACAATTTATTATTTTAGCATATCAGAGACAAGCACACACACACACACGCATACACTCAGACACTTGCTCGGCTTACTGTCCTGACTACTTACAAATGCAAATCACGTTCGCGCGTTAAGAGCCGAAACAGCAACAACATCAGCCAAGCAAGGAAGAATCGGTCACAGGCGGCACTTGTGCCATACGCTTAAACTTGAGATACAGATACAAAGATACAGATACTCAAAGATACACAGATAGCTCGTTGCACAGTTAAAGATACGCCCACACGTTTCGGTCTATCTATGTATATAGTATGTATATGATGACAGCAATATTGAAATTTCTAGGGCGTTTATGACATTGCTAGACTTTTGGGAAAAACGAAATCACGCCAAAATCTCTGTGCATAGATAAAAGAGAATTTAAATTTTTTATATACAGATCCATTCCCAAATGGGGAATTGTTTGATAAAGTGACGAAGGCTCAAATGTGCTTGTCAAGGCTTTCACCACAACGCACTTGGAATTAATTTCGCAAATATTCTTTTTTATTTTATTTTTATGTGGCAACTCCTGGGTAGGATTTCAATTTGACGCAAATCGTTGCACGTCGATATCGACGATATGACAAGATTGGCATTTTCCCTCGAGCCTCAAGTGACTGACTAGTAGGAACATGGGGTCAATGAACTGATATTTAATTTAGGCATGAGTGATTTTAAGACAGAGAATGTTTATGTTCATTTAATTAAAGCCAAATGAATCACATGTTGCATTTGCCAGAGCTTAGCTATATGTAATGAGCGCCGAAACACACAACACAAAAAAAAAAAACAAACAATCATAATATTTTCCGCCATAAATCACACAATACAGAGAACAAAACAAAAGTCAAATGCGAAATGAGTAACAACGAAAACGACGCAAAACAAAACAAACAGCTGATGGCAACCCCAGCCCAAAGACAGAGGCACTTGACTTCTCTGCTTTTGCTGCTGCTTGTTGACCAATCAACAAACGCAAAAAAAAATAACAGGGCCAAAAAAGACGACCGACGCTGACCAACAAGAAGCAGCGAAGAACTTTTTGCCCGCTTTTGGTGTGCAGAAACCAGAATCGAAGAGAGAGAGCCGCAGACAGCTTTGGCAAAAGCACAAACACAATTTGCAAATACAACGTCGTCGACGGCGACGCGAGCAGCGACGTCAGCGTCTTGAGAATCTCCCCTTTTGAAAGCAGCAAGAAGCTCCACTTACAATTTATGCCAGACGCTGCAGCGTTGACGTCGACAGCGACGCAGGGCTGCTTGAGCAAAAAAGTGAATTAAAAACCGCGAAATTTGCTAGCGTCTTAGTCCAGAAACAGCAGCAGCAGCAGCAAAGGTAGCAGCGCAGTCGCGGTCGCTACAAGAACATCATTATCATTAAGCTTCAGTTTGAAGAGGCCAAAAGAAATTTTGCGCCGTCTGATTTGGCGAGCTGCGAGCGGGACACGAGGGTATATAAGAACCTGGCCCTGCTAACCATTCAGCAAAACTTCTTGGCTCGGTCACGCGTGCGCCGTTCTTCCAGTTGGGCTCCTGGATTTGTGCGCTAATTATATATATATATATATATATCCCGCGGCAGGATATGCTTCATCGAATATGTGAACAGTGAATTGCAAAAATAACATTAACTGATTTGCAAAAATAGTGCAAAAAATAAATTAATGTGCAAAGTGAAAAAAAACTGATTCGAAATTAATTGTGCAGAAACAGTGTTGATTAGTTTTAAAATACTTAAAATTATCTATATTTTTAAATAAAGATTGAACTTTACCTAAAACGGTGAGTGACGAACAAACATATTTAACTCAATATAATACAAAGTTTACATAAAAAGGTTTTCGTTTTGTTTTTTGGTTCTAAGCAACACTTAAGACCGTTAAAAATTACACTTCAACTTAATTTTTCGCTGTTTGAGCTTCTCTCACGAACTTGCAACGTTTGCTTAACTGATTTAGTAGTGTGCGAGCTTTTTTCGAAATTTGTAACCAAATGGTATTTTAAGTGCCACCCTAAAAAAAAAAGGAGACACAGAGGCAGACTTAAGCACTCAGTACATTAACTGAACTAAACTCAAATGAAATGAAAACGAGTCAAACTTTCTGTATGCCACTAAAGATCCAATTCAGTGTGCGTAAAGCCAAAAGGAATGTGTGTCCCCATCATCTAAACGCAACAGCGAGCGGCATTTATCTCATTTTATGTCACTCCTTCTTTGCCCATAAAAAAAAAAAGTAGAAGCCAGCTAGCGGTCGTTGCTACGTTGTAAAAGCCGAAAGGGCTGTAGCTCAATCAAATCAGCTACAGACAACAATGATGTGTAACAGACAGAGAAAAATAGAGAGAGAGACAGAGAGAAAAAAAGAGAGAGAGAGTGAATTCAAAGTCAAAATGTGTAGCTGAATGAGCCAAACAAAGCCATTAAACTACAAATCTTTAATAGACCTTTATTGTTGAGCAGCCCAAGACACGCACAACTTAGAGTCAATTTGGTAACAGTAAAAAGAAACATCAAAACGTATCGGAAAAGAAAAAAGCAAACAACAACCAGACACGCATTTGAAGTTAAAGTTCCACAGCGTTGGCCATCTGCATCCCTTATTCCATCATAGTGGAAACAACAATGTAATGTTTAATTGACACCATTGTTCGGGGCAACACTTTTTGCTCCATTTAACAGCATGGATTGCTGCTCTGTGCTCGCGCTGACAGCCAACGCAAAGATAACAACCAGTCGAAAAAATGGGGGAGGGAGGTAGGGATGGATGGATGGATTGAGTATGGGCTGTGTCACACTGGGCCAAGTCCATCAGTCACTTAGCTCGCTCGACACTTTGCCAACAATTTTTAACCAGCGAAGAGAGAGAGAGAGAGAGCAGCCGTCATCGGCAATAGCAGCCAGTGTCCAGTCAACAATTCTGAGCACGTCGTTCAAATTATTATCGTGCGCAAATCGCTAAGGGATCTGAACAGAAGGAACTCAATACTCAGCACTACAACTTTGGGCTGCCACTCGACTAGACAATCAAGAAATTTAAATTTGATTTGTTGCGCAAACTGCCCAACCAGTAGCAACAACAAGAACGGCGCACTCAAGTGTCAAATGTAAGAAACGATAAAAAAGTAATATATATATATATATATATATTCATGCACTTCAATCGAAGGATTCTTGCGCCGCCAACATTGTTGAAAACTTTTTTTTTTATTTTCTGTTTTTTCCCCATTCCTTATTCCATTGAACGTCCGTTTGTCATTTCTTGTAATTCAGATTCCTTTTGTTGCTGTTGTTGCTTGTTCGCTTTGTCAATTTGCTTGGCATTCTGCTTTAGTTTTGCAGCGATTTTCATAAATTAAATTGTTTGTCGCAGGACAACATTGACAGCAGTCGGAGCAGCAGATTTCTCAGCGGCGGCGAGGCGACAATGTTGACATCTCGTTTGACATTTGCGCCGATTTATGTATGCACTCGACTGTACTCGAGAGCGAGTCTAGCTAGTCTAGGTAGCACCGACACTCAGGTGCCGCCCATAAATCAGTCAATGTGGGGCGTGGCATGTCATGGCCTTGGGCGTACATTGAACGCAATCATCCACCACCCCACGCTGAATGATTTCCAAATGTACGCGAACGTGTTAGCCTTTTGTCTGGCTCTCTCCCTCTGACAATTTAATCTCGTCGAGGCGTTGAGGCGCACACAGGTGAACTTAACTTCCCTACACACTCTTCCTCTCCCGACAGTCTGCTTTCACAGTAGATTTATGTTTATGAGCTTCATCTGTTTAATTTGAGTTTTGGGATCGCTGGCGACACCTTTCCCAACGGATGGGACGCCAGAAACTTTCAAGTAATATTGAATTAATAAGCATCGGTACGCTGGGAATTGAGATATTTGAGCTGTTCAAGTCTTTAATTAGACCATTTAGTACGTAATATGTTACACATACGCAGCGTATGTACGGACATACATTTTAAAGCGATATAAATTCACACACATTAATTTAAAGCACTTTCTTTACTTTCTTTTATGCCGTCCTGGTCATTTGCATAGATATGCATCACACGCAAATAAAAAAAATAACAGAACACCAACAGCATAATACGTATGAACATATATGTACATATATATATAAATGTGTGTGTAAAATACGAAAATAAAATTCTGGACCCAGCCAGAGACAGGCCATAATTTATTAATTTAAATTCCACACAACAACAGCAACCAACCAACACATATTATATTTTAATATTATGCGCCCATCTCACAAAATATAAAAAAGGGAAAATGCGAGAAAAAAAAAAAGTGAAATGATTTTTGTGCCATTTGGTCATTACGAATTCTGATGGCTATCAACAGCTCGTTTTGCTTTGGGCCTTAACTGCTCACTTGTCACTTGGCTGGTCCAAAAATTATGCTTATTTTATATGTCAATTATCTACCAATAAGCACAAGTAGCGGGGTAGTTTAGGCAGCACTTGCTGTACAATATACAATTTTATGTGCTTTCGGACCCAAGTTATGCTGCCGCTGCTGCTGCTGCTCATGTGTAAACATGATTTGTGTCATTCAAGTGGGCAGAGCAGTGGTCTTGTTTATCAATTGGGTCTATTGGGTTAACATTTGCATATATTTGTGCTCTATGCAAATTATTTGAACAAAGTCAGCTGTGAGTCAAGACGGGCAAGACTGAAAAACTAGCCAAAAAAAAAACAGAAATTCTTTGTTATTGTTTGCGAAGGCGACTCCGCATTGAATCATAGCTATGCTTTAATTAGCTCTGGGCAGAACAGCTCAATCAATCAAAAAACAATGACAGGTATAAAGATATATTCATTCACATAACATAGTATTGGTGTCAAGCATTCCACAAACATTTTGCATGCCTCGTCAATCAGTTGAGAGAGTGTTGTTAAATATGCTTTCTCCACATCTCAAATTCAAAGCACTCGCATTCGCACTTTAAGGGGTAATTTACAAACAAATTTGACAAATAAGCATTTTATAAATGTACGTTATTATTTGTAAAGAGAGAGAGAGACACTCAGAACTTTTGTTGCAATTTCATTCAGACTGGAGGCAAAAAGTGTGTAACGAGGCGTGCATGGCAAGGAAACAAACAAACAAACAAACAAATTGCTGTGCAAATACAAACAAACAGGCACTGTTTAAAGCCATTGTTTTCAATGGTGCCTTGACAAATGCAACATCAACAAAATTACCAAAAGCGTTTGTCGTATTATTCAATTAAACTTCAACTTGAACTCTATTAAATGTGAGCAGCTGGCACGCGATTGTCGACTGTTGTAATCGATTAGGCAGTTAGCGCCATTAGCTAGTATGTATCTGTATCTTAAGTTTGTATCTTCAAGCTGTAGCCGAACAGCAAGCAAGCATTTTAGAGAAAGTCAAGTGGTTGATTTTATCGGCCGCCACACCTCAGAAGCTGAACACAATGGGGCAAAAAACAAAACATAATATTTTTGCGGTTTCTCAAAGATTCTCCGTCCATGAATCAGCAGAATTATTTGCTTTTGTTACCGTTTTTGCAGCTGCTACACATTTACATACATACAAACATATGTATTTGTAAGCGTGTGCTTTTGTCGTTATGTGAACGGTGCTCAGGCCCCTTGTCGGCAAAGTCCAGAAGACCTACTACTACGATTGTGGGGCAACAACAAGTAGCAAGTAGTAGTAGCTTGGCAACATGGCTAGCAAATTACCATAAAATTTACATAAAAGCTTTCATGTAAAATTTATTTAAAATAAATAAAAAGCAAAGCAATCCTGGACACTACATCTTCCTCAGAGACCGTCAATAGGCGGAAACCCAAGTCAAAGGCAAAGCCATAAACATGAACTGCCTTAGTGGCAGCATCAACCGATATCCGCAACAATTGGCAACAGGTGTAGGCCAAACCGTGAGCCAAGAAATAACCAAGAAAAGGTTTGTCCATTGGCTCGTCCCTTATCTAATAACAACGACGGCGACTTGACAGCACCAAAAAAGTGCAAAAAAAATTATAAAAGGCTCATAGCATAGCCTGGTTGAAGTGCGAAGTGTGTAGCTGTGTGAACTCTGAACACATACTGAACACGTGCCCATCAATTCGATTTGGTCTTAAGTTCTTCCGAGACATGCCTGACAATTTGGCTAACCCTAAAAAAATCCAACGGAAGTCCAAGTTGCTCTGTTGTTGCTGGTGTTGTTATTGTTTGAACCAATCTGGGTGTTAGTCTGTCAATGTTTGCCGATTCATTTGTTACGTGCCCAGGACCACGTCTTGTCATTGTGCAAATTTACAGATTTTTTTTTTTTTACCACACAGAAAGTCTTCGGACTGTGAACGTTTGGGGAAATCTACGAAATTGTCGCACCAAATGCGACACTGAAAAGACAACCCGTTTTAGTATTGTACAATACCCCAAGGGGGAGACGGAGAGACAGAGAGGGAAAATGAGTAAGAAAATAGTTAAAAGCATCCTCTAATAGTTTGGCTTAACTGTAACTAGCAATACGACCGGCCAACTTATGACTATATGACTATGGCCCAATACCAACTCAGGGAGCAAATTAAGCAATTATGCAGTTGACTTGCCGTTTTTGCAATTGCCTAAGCGCACCCAGCGGGGAAGAGAGGGAAAAGGAAGAAAGAAAAACCCAGGCCTATTTAAGCACATTTCGCAGCACATTTTCTCTGGCGAATATGCCTGTGTATGAATGTGTATGTGTATGCGTGTGTTTATACAAATGCCAATTTCGGGCATTTGCCCAAAAAGTGCATTGGCATTGGCAGTGGGCCTCTGGATTATTGGCCCATGGGCTGGCAGCATGTTCCATTTTGCAGACATTGGCAACGTTTTGTCTTTAACAAAATTATAGCCTCTCTACGCTTGCAATGGCATCGCAATTTCTATCGTTTGGATAGTGATGCTATTGGCAATGGTATCGCAGCTTACTAACGGCAGGCAAACTGGCTAAAATGTGCCAAAACCTCAATGCAATCCCCTGCTTTCTCTCTCTTTCGGTCGCTTTCTATGTGTTTTGATAGGGAATGATGCCTGCAAGTGACGCGATATCCAGAGAGTTTGGAAGTCGCATTGCCCGGCAGTCAATAGTCAACTAACTGCATCAACTGCCTGCCAAACACGACCGGTGACTCTTTTACTCTATTCTATCTACATACATTCAACTCTATTTCATACTCTGTCTGTGTGTGTGTGTGTCCCTGGACGTAGAACATAGGACGATATCGATATAAGGCATTACCTGCTAAACTGTTTGGCAGCATCACAGGTAGCATGTCAAACAGTTTTGCAATTGTTTCGAAATTGTCTCTCGTGCAAATGCAATTTTCTTCAATTTCATTTGGGCGGACATTTGTTGTAGTCCCTACTGTTGGCCAAAGCTGTGACAATGTCTGCCAGCTGGCAGCAACAGCCAGCTCCCTTAGTTCAAGTCTGAGCCAGTTCAATTCAGCTCATATATCTAAGGAGACTTTAATCTATTACATAGTACAACGAGTGGCAGATTTGTTTTCTGAAATGTAAGCATGACATTTAAGTTATTTTCTTCTTTTTACATTTGACTACTTTTCTAAGAGACACAAAATAGGAGATAGAGAGAGAGAGAGACAGAGAGAGAAGATTCTGATGGCTCTGCCATTTGACAAGCATTGCACAAATGGGCGTTAGTTACTTTGTAGGCAATGGTTGTGGCAGACAGATAAAGTTGAACTGTCTTTCTATTGTGCCTCGTGTCAATTGATGTGAGTCGCCACTGCAATAACTCTTGGGGCATTGTCTTTACCTCGATGTAATTTCCGGCATGATGGCTCTAAATAAAAAGTTATAACCAACTATAAATGCAAAACAAGTGCTGGGATTTGATCCCTGATGTGATATTTAAACTGAAATTCGATTAAGGAAATTGCAAACAATAAAACAAACTTGAAATTCTTGTTTAAACAAAAAAAAAATGGCTTAGCTGATAGTTAATGAATATGTAAACAATTGAGACATTTGAGAGAGACAGCATTGCACAATGATAAAGCCAATTACCAGTTAAAAATTCGCAAAAATTTATAACACCAAGCTTATGGTCAGCATAATAAATATATCAAAGCCAAGAGCCCCCCAAAAAAAATCAGATTTAAATACCAAAACAAAACGAAACGTAAAACGAAATGAAAGCAGCAATAAAAACAGCTGAAAAACGATATTATATGACCAGAATCACATGAACAATGACCCAATGTTGACATAATAAAACGCACATTCGAGTATGTAACTAGTGAATCAACAGCCGGAACGACAGAACAGCCGGAATGGCAACGGGCAACGGGCAACGATGGCAACAGCCGGAACAACAGGCCGCAGATGCCGCAAATTTCAATGTATACACAGACACACACTCACACACACATAAAGAAAAAATCCGAAAGAGCCACACACACAGTGAGGATTGTTATTAAAAAATATATATGTATGTGTGTGTGTGTACATATGTACAAATATAAAGATATTTGTTTAACATGTATGTGCGACATAAAGGCACAAGCATCATAATAATAAAGTTGGGTAAAAAAATGAATTCATATAAAAGACATCAATGCCAAACTATGGGATTTAAAATCGGTTTAAATTGGCTAAGAATATGCAAGGGCATGGCTCATAAAATTTTTGCGGTTATCCATAACAAAAATACCCCTAATAGATGGGAACAGACCAAGGAAAAGAGTACGAGAGTGGGATTAAAGCTTAAATTCAAAGCATTGGCCATTCCACTTGCCCAACTCAAATGTGACGAAGTGAAAAGTTTTCAACGCAAGCGTCAACAGCATCACTCAATACATTTTATGTTAAGGTAATTTAAAGTTAACGATGTGTAAATACTTGGTACTTAAAAGTGCATAGTAAAAAGCAGCATTGAGCAAAAGCGGGAAGAATAAGCTTGAGCTTAAGCTGCACTCAAAACCAAACCACAGTTTTGGCAACAGGCTGCAGCCATTGCGGCTAATGGTGGGCCAGCAACAACATCTCAATACCTAACCCAGCCAATCACTCACCCTCTTATTCCATCCAAGTTCAACTAAGCATACAATTACTAAGGCATCACTACTTGGCATAGACACAAAACGATGCCCAAAGCTATGATTTGTCCTGTTAGAGCAGGTTGTTGGTTAAATTGCATGCTCCTTGCTCGTTGCACAAATGAGACACATTGTAAGAGACAAGAGGACAACAATGCAACAACAGCAGCCACAACCTCAGACACACACGCACACCACGCACAATTACCCGAGAGCAATTTAGTTGAATTAACACCCTACTGCCAGCGGCGCATAGTCAACTTTTATAACTTCTTTCAGTTCCTCCCCTCTTCCGTCAGCAAACTGGGCAAAAACAAGAAAAATATGAAAAGGGAAAAAGGAAAATCATAAATTTATTATTGGCACGGCAAACTACTTTGACGACCTTGAGCCTGGGACCTGGGACTTGGTACTTGGCTACGTGATGGGCCCCAGGCACAATTTGATTTTTTTTTTCTTTTTGCTTCATCAGCCTGTGCACAAGACAATAAATTAGCAAATGACCGACGAAGCCAGGGCAATTAGGTCGCTTTTTATTATTGTTTCTCTGCGTTTTGTGTTTAGACCACAATTATAATGAGCATAAAGCTTGGCGTTTCAGGCGCAAATTGAATTTAACTTAAGTGCTGTTCGCTCAGTGAACTACGCCATCTGATTTACTATTTATAAGTTTATAGTTTTGTCTGGCGAGCCATTGTTTACAATGATGCGCATTAAAACGGGCCGCAATCTTGCTAATCTATGCGTGGCACGCCCTTTAAATCTCAACCACGCCCCCACGCGTGATTTAATGTCTTTTGCACTTAACCAAACATACAAACATAGTGCATATGCCGACTGATTTATGCCTAATGACTAGGCCAAAAAAAAAAAAAATTAAATGTGCTAAAGCGCAGCACGAATAAATACAAAACTAAATTGCTTGAAATAAAACTTTAAGCCACACACACCAGCAGCAACAGGAGATAGAGAGGAGAGGGTATCACATCAAGTGAGCAAAACAGATTTGTCACAAGACCGCAACAGCCAGTAAATCAGCATAAAGGGCGAGTGCAAGTCAAAACATTTCAGAAATTATAACCCACCCTCAAAAGAGAAGCCGCAGCAACAGCCGCAAAGTGCGATGGCTGACGTAGGGCGGGGACGGGAATGGCTAGAGTAGGACTCATAGGAGGAATGTTGCTACAATCCACGATAATTGCTAGTGTGCTGGTGGGTGGTTTGGCAAGCCGACGAAGATTGCCAAAAAAAAAAAACAATCCACAAACTGCCAAAAACCAACAAAAAATCTTACAGAAGTAGCACAAAGAGATACAAAACGCAGAGAGACGGCAGCAAAATTTTATAAGTGCAATAATTGCCGCATTCATATGTATGTATGGGAGAGTAAGTATGTGTGTTAGTGGGTGTGGGTGCAAGTGCATGCGCAGTGCAACAGAACGTATGTATGTGTGTGTGTAAGTAGGCATGCACAAAAGATGCAAATCAGTGAGACAGACCGGACCACAGTGGACAGACAGTGTAGAGGAACGAACGGACTTGCCGCAACGCTGCCAACATAAATAAGTTGTATGGCTCAGCCGGCGCTAGCAGCTTAGCTTCGCCACCCCCCCATGCCAACTCACTCTTGCAAACGAAGCGCATCGTATTCATAACAACAACAAATACTATGTCTGCTGTAGTAGGCTTGAGGAGAATGCGACTTGCTGCCATGCATTGTACTGTACATCATCCAAAATGTGTGTGCATGGAGCAGAGTTGAGGCACGAAAGCATTACAAAACATCTTGTTGTTGCTGCTTGTTGTTTGTTGTTTGTTGTTGCTAGCTCACTTGAACAGACAGTGGACCAGCCAGTGAGACTTCCGTTTGGGCTTTGTTTTTACATTTCTGGACTGCACATACATATTAGTGTATATAAACATACATACATACATTTAGCCATGTGTTTTGCATTGTCACCAAAAGTAAAATACATAAAATAAAAAAACAACAAAACAAAACAAAGCAATTAAAAGCTTTAACGTGAACCTAGACCAAGACTAACAATTTTATTGGAGTAAAGTTGTAAATGTTTCATGGATTATTTATGGCTGCTCTTTTGATGCTTATTAAATAGTTGCATTTAGAATTTATAACTATTTTGCGTACGGAATAAGCAAGCAAACACCAAATGCCACACATTGAATAATTATTTTTTAGCTTTTCACACAATTTATAAATACAACCCTTTTCATTTGGTAGTATTTACATATGAAATAAGTTTTGTTTGTCCCAAAAACTGAAATGTATTTTTGCAAAAGCCTCTTAAAAGGTTTAACAATGCTCTAAAATAGCTATAAAATATAATCAGTGACATTCAAGCCAAGCTATACTCTTATGCCCTTCTTTATGTGAAGTGAATAAATAAAATGCCTAAATGCTTGTCCATCCGACAGAGTTAAAATAAATGCCACAAAGTAAAGCTGCTCGTTTAAAATATATGCAAATAAAGAACAGAAAATTATATAAAAATTGGGCTATTTTTTAATTCGAACTATTGAATTCAAGAGTTAAAAAGGTAAATAAAACTGAATGCTAATTTAGGTGTTAGTTTAAAGCAAAACGAAATACATTACCTCTTATGTGGAATTTTAAAATATATTGTGCAAAACCAGAAGATGCCATACATAATGTATAAGGCGACTGTGGCTTGCTAAGTTACAATACTCACAATGCTGATAATCATCTTAAAAGTTTTGTATTTTCCACTCAATTTTAATGAAGCATACGAAAAAATAATAATGACATTTTCCCAAAAAAAAGTTCGATAAAAATAATTCTTTGCTGGTTGCTTCTTAGATGCCCACAGTTACTTTCAACTATTGCTATCCTATTTAAGTCCTAGTTGTGTATAAGAGCACCACAAACTGGCAGGTTCTAAGTCTTCAACCATTTCCCCATACTCCTTCAAATCGTTTTTGAGCTGCCTTCTATTGGGTGCTGTGCAAGTGACAGCATGTGGTTTCAAGCATGTGGTGTTGTTTGCGGTCGCTGTAGATGGTGAATGTTGGTGGAGTGTGCTCGTCGTCAGGCTACTTATGCTTTGGCAAAACGTTCTGTCATCTTGACAACCAACACACACACACACGCACATTTCTGTGCCTTTGTCTTACAGCAATAAAGCGAATAAAGGAAAGAATAAAAATCCAACATCAGCAGCTAGTACTAGTAGCTGGCAAGTGATGTATGTTAGTGAAAAAGCGTTGAAAAATGTGAAAACGAAGCGTACAAATGTCCCTGAGCAATAATAGAAGCCACATAAACACTCACACACACTCATGAAATAAATGTTTTTTTTTGTTTTTTTTTGGTGGGGTAATACGCTTATCAAACGCAGTTAACTAGCTTGTTGACATCTTTACACATGAATTAATAGGGTAAACTTACATATTCAATGTTTATGCTATTCATAAGAATGTGTGCGTAGGAAGCGTTGTAAATGATTGCAATATAATTTGATAAATGTCTTATCTTTAAAATGGTTAAATCTCAATTGTGGTTGTAGCCAGAAAACATTCAAGTTGCTACCCACGAGCTATGCAATAGTAAATGATTTTTAAATGCAATTCCACAAATGCTGCACTCAATTTTATAAACATACACATTGATATACATCTGTATCAATATCAAATTTATTTGTCCAGCCAAAAAAAACATTAAATTTTTAAGTTCACTTTGATTTGCTTTATATATGTATATGGCCTAGGCCAGAGTCCAGTTTTACGAAATTGCGTATGAAATATTTATGATTGTAAAAATGGGAACAAGATGACACTAGAGTCTCTCTCTGACTGTCTGGCTGCCCCATTCTACCCCGCTCTCCGCCATCTAAACTATCCGTTCGTCTCATCTTTATTGTCGCACACATGCAACCGCATTAACACACACATACAGTACTTACATAGAGCAGTCACATAGCAGACAACATATTTTTCCTTACTTGCATACTTTTGCGGACTGCATGACAAAAAGAAATAACAGAAAAAGGTGTTTGAAAAAGTTCAGTGATTCCAAGTGGCTGCCTACGAGGAGCTGGCGTTTTGTGAGCTTTTAGATGTGGCCTTTTCTTTTGACCAAGTTCTTGGGCATATTGTTGATCGAAACATCTGCTTTGGTATTAAAGACTTGCCGATTCCCTGTGTGTCTTAATTTTAGTTCTTGTTAGAAATGGTTGTATAGCGAATGATTGTTAACTTTTAACTTATGCAATACATACCTAGTATATCATTACACCTATATAAATTATTACTTGCAATCGATCTTTTGGTGCATTGGAATGAAACACAATTGCCCAACTTACATTGACATGCTTACAAAGTAGTGCATGGAAGAAGCCGCTATTGGCGCATTTCTTGTTCACTTTCTGCCTTGCTCTTGGCATTTTACAGGATAATCTCAGCTCCTGCATAGCTGTGATTATGGAGCGATGCATACTTCGGCGCACTAGCATTCAGACAATGTCAGAAATATTCTCGTCTCAGTGGCTCTCTGTGTGAGTTTGTGTGTTTGTGTGCGTGTTAGTGATTGCCAGTAGGCACAAGCGTAGAATATTTTCGTATTTCAATCTTCTGTTTTTCGTTTTCTTTTGGGCCATTCACAACACAGACGAACAAACCAAACCAAACATGCTAAACAAAAGTATGACAACATTTTTCAAAACTGCCAGGAAGTGCAATAAATGTAATTACAACTCTTGAATTCGTTTGTTTGTGAGCAACTTTGTTATTCACTCAAACAAAAGTTGGTCAATTTCGATAGATTTTTTCCCAAAGCCCTTTTATTATTTACATACTCAACTTAAACTCTTTTCCTTACCCAAGCTTAACTGTTTCCCTTGCATATTTCTTCATCAAATCTTTGCCTAAGGTGTAATTTGTTTGCTTTTCATATTTTTTGACAGCGCAGTCAACTAATTTAATACTCATGTGCTGCATATATTAAATTTGTCAGAATATTTACGACATTTATTTATTTATTGCTTGTACACAGCAGTTAAACCAATTCACTTCAACGAATTTCAACTTTATTGCTATTTAAATTCCCTTAGGGCTTCAAGTTAATTTGATCCCCTTTACTTAAGTGTTATTTTCTTGTTAACCTGACAATTGCGTCTCATTTTAAATCAACTGGAATTACATTGCTTCTAATTGCAATTAAACTGCCCAGCTTTTCTCAAGAAATACGTTTTCATTATGTAAAAGTTTTCAATTAACCTTTAATGGAAGAAATGCTTACCGGAGGATAATTAAAAATATCTTAGGCTAGGATAAAAACTTGGCTGGTCGAATATTAAATTCATGCAACAAATGAGTCAACAATTCCAGAATTATGCGAATAATTTAATTTCATTAAAATGTGGGTGAGAGATATCTGTTTATCAATGTATTTGCCAGCTGCTTGTGCACAAATTCAATTAAAATCGTTTGTTTAAGTTGCTATTTTTTTTTCTCTCTCTCTCTCTCTCTCTCTCTCTCTCTCTCTCTCTCTCTCTCTCTCTCTCTCTCTCTCTACTACGACTAACAAAGTTAAACCAAAATCAATGGTGTGATATTTATCTAAAGCAACAACAGCTGAAAGCATCGCGCTAAACCATAGCCTGCCAAAGCTGAAAAATCCTTGGGCAACACAAAAATCCAATAACTTAATTGGAAAAACGCATCAAAGCCGCTTTCATGGGACTGAGAAGGTTGCCTCCGGCTGCACTTAGAGTTTACTTGGCTGGGGCTTAAAACTTGTGAACGCTTCGTTCGGTAGGTACTTAGATAAGCCAACAACAATTACAACAATAGGAAGTTGAAGTAGAGAAACAACAACTGTCGGTGCAGCTGCTACCCAGTACCCAGACAGTTGCTGCGCTTCAGTTTGCGCCCAGCGGCAAGTGACAAAATGAAGATTATTTTTAACGGCACTTGGCAGCACACCCGCCATTTTCTAACCACCTACAATTTGTGTGAGTGATAGTGGGTGTGTATGTGTGTGTGTTTGAGTGTGGTCAAAGTGGTCTGCTGGCTTTTTGAGCGGCACAAATCAAATTGCTGCCTACAAAGGAGAGAGACTCAAAACAGGCGTAAACAGATTGCCTACATCGCTAGCCGAATTCCACTCAGTTAGTCAGTTGCTCTCTATCTCGCTCTCTCTCCCCGTTCTAGTTGCAAGTTGGCCGCAACACGGAAGTCGCGTTTGTTGCCACAGAGCGCATCCTGGCTTTTTGGTTTTTGGCCGCTGCCAGCGACTGCCACTCGAATTTTGAATTACGAGCGACTGTCAGGATACCACAGAATCGCACCTCACCCCGTTATTTACCCTCTAGGCTCGCGTGTTTAGCCGCATCCTGGCTGCTTTTGAAAGTTTTATGCGGCGCACTTTCACAGCAGCAGCAGCAGCAGCACAACTTTGCAACTGTACATAAATTTAATTTCATTTTATGAGCAGGCCCAACATCTTTGGCAACTCGAATACACACACACCCAAACACACACACTTACAATGAAATCTATGCCCAGCTAATGCAATTTTATTTTCTCGCTTTTTGCAGTGCACTGTTTGTTATTGTTGTTGTTGCCTCTTGTTGTACCGTGGGTGCAGGGAAACTGTTTTTGGTGAGGTAAGTATGAATTATGTTGTTTTAGTGTACGAGCGCAAAGAGTTTGGAAAACTTATTGAAATATGCGGGCGGGCAGGAAAGCAGGCAGGACGGCAGGACATTGCAAGCACTACAAACTTGTGTCCTTTGAAGCTTAATTGAAAGTTTGAGTACGCCAAAGCGTTGCCCATAACGCAATATGGCCTGCAGTAGAAAGTTTTGTAAAAGACGCGCCCCTTTTTATTTTGTGGCAGTAAATTATCAACAGCTGTTTTGCCTTTTGAGTGGTTACACAAGTAACAGGCGCAGCTAAACATAAAAATGCCGTCTAGAAAACAAAAAGAGTTAACTTCAAACTTTTACTTGCGTTCCCCCCCCCCCCCCTCAAACAAACACACAATTGGATGGACATTGACCAAGCTAAAATATCGAGTATTGAACTTTGATGTACTATTTAAGTTTTTGGAGCTTCTGGAGCAAATGTTTTTCGTTGCTTATTTGTCACGAGTACATCAACATCAAACAGATCTGAACACTAAAAACTTTTCACGCACAACAAATTTTGTTGAAAACAACTCAAAAATCTTTGTTTGCAGCTGCTCATAAAAATGTCAGAGACTTTGTGGTAGCCACCACCCCATCGCTGGTTGCAGTTGCAGTGGCAGTTGCGATTTGTTATTTGATTTCATTTTTTGGTTTATTTTTATGTGGCCATGCAAAACTTTAGCTACAAATGACAACAGACGAGAAAGTTGGTGAAAGGGGCTGGGCTCTGTGCTGGAAGGAGTAGTGAGGTTGAGGAAGTGGCTGCTTGGCTGGCACCACGGAAATAGCTTGAAGTTGTCAGCTGCGCAATGATGCACATTAAGTGTCAAGTGTCAGACGCTGCCAAAAAGTTGTTGACAACAACAAGCAACATTTTGCAGCAACATCAGCAGCAGCAGCAGCAGCACAACCAACAGCCGCTAGAGAAGTGTGCGTGTGCTGACAACTGACGACGCCCTGTCATTGGCAAAGGGCAAAAAGGGGGGGTTTGGGGAAAGCGGTAAGAGGAAAAGGGAAACGGGAGCAATTCTAAGCTTTTCTCGAACGCCGGCTGTGTGCTATATTATATTTTATTTATTTTTGCTCAGCATCGCGACCATTTTTGCCAATTTTCCATCGCCTTTGTGTAAACAAATCTAGAGCCAAGCAATTTCTGGTTATTTTTACTGCAAACACAATAACAGTCGGCCACCGCTTTGCACACCCCGTTCAGCACCCCTTCTAACTTCTTACACAGTGACACAGTCGAAGACGTCATCGTTGTCGATATATACTTAATATTTATTTGCGTTCCCATTTTCACTAGCCAAACGAACGGTGAACCCCGCCTTTCTTTGTCTCTTCTCTCCGATCAGCTTCTTATACCGTCTGCTATTGCGATATCCCATGGAGTTTTCAATTCCGGCTCAAGTACGTGCCTCGCCTGATTTGCAATCCTTTGAAGTTGCACGCCTGTTGGCTGGCAAGCAAAAACATACACACACCCATGCAACGGGAATGGGTATGTGATCGGGAATGAGCATTGGGCATGATGATGGGATAGCGAATGGTATTGCAAATAGCAATGCTATTTTGATGCATGTTTGTCAAAAGTGCGACATGTCGTCAGTATATTTGTTTGCTTTGCAACTTAAGTCCTTGTATTGAAATACTTATGCTGTGTGCTGCGTGCAACAAAATGCGCAACGCAAATGAATTTTTCCAGTACATACACGGATATTCATGCATAATTGAAAATTAAATTATTGCATCGTACCCTTTGTAAACATTCAGTCGGACTCCAACGCATCCAGCGGCCCATTCAGTTGGAAAAGTTGTAAAATCAACAAGTCATTGGCAAATAGTGGACAAAGTTTGGAAAAAAAACCCCCCCTTATCTGGCAAAATACGGTGCTTATTTGCATATAAAGTAAGTAAAAAATGCAAATGGCGAAAATAGTTGAATTTAAAATACCCTACAGCAAAAATCTTCCTATAGTACTGTTTCCTAATGATATAAAATTATCAAAAAAAATTCTTAAGCTATTAATAAAATAAATATTACGTTTTAAATGAAGTTAGGTTTTTTTTACTTGACATATTTTAGGTATTATGTCTAGCCTTTGACTAAACCTCACTCTGCGCTTAGTAAAAATGTTGACACTCCGGGGATATACAAACAGCATCAACGGATTAAAATGGCTACCACTGGGTGGGGTGGATGGCAGTTAGATAGGCACCCTTAATTCAAGCAAACGAAACTATTGCTGGCGCGGTGTAAAAATAACTGTGTTTAGCAGCGGAAGCGGAAGTTAAAGTTCACAGACCAAACTAGAAAACTAACATACACAGACAGTGCCTGACCGGCTAACGCTCGTATGTATGTGTGGCTATAGAAGCAAAAAAAAATCGTGTGACATGAAAAAAATAATACCATGAAACTCTGGAGAAAAGTGCAACTGAAAATTTAAGCTGAAACATTTTGTATGAGATGAAACTCTTTGATGCGCTTAAAGGGGATCTGAACTAACTAACTGGACTGAATTGGGAAAAAATTGAAATTGCTCTTACAAAAATTATTTCGACTTTTGATAGATTGCTTACAAGCAACATAGCTACAAAAAATTAAGTTTCAAACAATTTAGGCATTTCATTTTTCTAAAACGTTTAAATTAGATTCAAATAAAAATAAACAAAAATAATAGTTGCAGCTTAAAACAAATTCAATTTCCTGACAGCCATAAACAACAACAATACAAAGCTTCTGACCGAAAGTTGCATTTAAAAGCCAACTAAAACACAAAAGCTTAAAGCAAATCAAACAAGCTCAAAAATCAAAAACAATGTATACAAAAACAAAAAAATTATCAACCATACGAGAGCGTAAATACAATAATAATACATTCTGGCCATGATACAAAATTTTTGAATTCAAAAGGCAAGCGTTTCTGACAATTTAAATGCTTCAATATCATAATTTAATAGTGAAAAACTAAAATGCCTGTTAGCTTTATGACTGCATGGTTTTGTCATTCGACCATCCAACGTGGAATTTGCGTATTTTTTTTTTTGCAAATGATGCCCACCGGAAGAATGAAATGCAAACGCAAGGCTCAAAGCACCACCAAATGCGTCGACAGCGCACCCAAATGGCCAAATGGACGGAGGCTAAACTCGCAAATACACACACACACACACACGCACACACAGTACTAAATGTACAACATTGCGTATACGCAGAATCAATTTTAAGCTTATAGCCTGCAAAAGTTAATATCACGGCTCAGACAGCAACAACAACAACAACAATCATAGCAGCAAACTTGTCATAAGGTCAAAGCTGAAAATGTCAGCAAATAATCACCGAAATGTAATAACGTTGCCATCGATTTCATAAACTTTACACAAAACATATATGTACTGCACTTCTGTGAAATAATTATAGATGCAAAAATTATGCCCAGAAAAACATGTTCACAACGAAAACAACAAACTAAAAATAGTCCATATATAAACACTATTGGGTAGGGAAACATATACTTTTATGTTTGATGTATGTTTAGTTGAGGTAAACTGCGTAAAATTAATGGTAAACAAAAAATGTATGTTCAATTACTATTTTTTATGTCAAGTAACATTTTTTGATGGATTTCTTTTTAAGTTTATAAAAATATTGATAATTTATCATGGGTGGCTTTTATTAAACCGTTGCGTTTGAAAAAATACTGGAAGCGCCAAGTTTATTGAGAGGAGTAAGCTCATTATAATACACAAATTAATTTATAAATGTATAAAAACATTTAACAACAAAATTGTAAATAGAATTTAAGCAACCCTCGTAGGCAAAAATAATTTTGTATCGTTTGATAGTTTCTGCACTCATTGTGTGCTGTTTTTGTTGTTATTGTTGCTGTTGTTACAATGCTATTGTCATTTTTAAGCCAATTTCCGTTCATTTTGACGCATCCGCTGAACACACCCACACACACAAATACAAGCACACAAATTCGCACACAAGTACACAAACACACTAAATGGTAGGCTGCATATGTATTTACTCTTTTGGCCGGGCCTTTTGTTTTTCGGTTGTGTCTGTGGTTGCTGTTGTTTTTGTTGTATTTTCTGTCGTTATTGCTGCACGCGCGGTTAGTCCTGTTTTAACTGTACACAGTTGTTGTCCTTTCACATGCATAGATACAATAAGCTCTTTTGTACATGTTTGTTTGTGTACGTTTTTGTGTGTGAATTGTAAATACTTTTGCGCTAAATTGTTCATTTCACCAAATTAATCCTAAGGCGTCAACCCAAATGCAAAACAAATAAAATCATATTAAAGTTATTTTATTCAAGATATTTTCAAGGAGCTCTATTAATACACAATGTGACATCTTTAAGCTAATATTATTTTCGTAAACACATGACTTAACATTTCAACCGACTGACCTTAAATAGCAAATAAATAATAGTTTGAACTGGAAATGTAGAAATGACAACAAATAAGCCTATTATAATACACAAAAGACAAAACTATGTAAATAATAAGTGTTTAAAAGCTTTTAATCAGTGAAGCCTTAAATTTTTGAATTATTAACAACAAATTTAAAAAGGTCTGTTACTGCATATGGTATAGTTGGCCGCAGAATATCTCCAAGTCGAGCATACTTGATTTTATGTTATAATAGTTGGTTAGTTTTGAATTTATATTCAAATTTTTAAAGCCAACCTCTTTTATGCATCAGAGCTTCGATGATTGATATATCCGAGTTTAATAGACCCAAAATTATTATTTCAATTGGATTAAATAATTGTTAGCTAGTCAACAGCAATAATAATAGTAACAATAACAACAACAACTCGCTATAAGTGCATTCCAACTTTGTCAACATCAACAGCGGCAATAACATTAAAGTAGACTAACAAAAATGATTGCATCAGTTTTTTGGATTGGCCTAGAATGGGCAAATGAAAAGCAATATTTGCATTTGAATGTGTGAAAGATATAGAGCTGTTTGGGGTTTTTAGCGAAAACAATCAAGTTATACTTGACTGGAAGATTCTCTGCGTCAACCAGAGTATTGTAAAAAAATGTCTTGCTTATATTACTCATATTTTTTGAAGGTATCTTTCGTTAGGAGATTTAAAGTCAACTGAATTTAAAACCTGCAATAGCCTAACACACCCATTTACCCACATTATTGGCATAGAGAGTATGACAATAAATAAATTAAATTTATTTACACGATTGCACTTTATGAAAATTGCACAGAAATTCAGAAAAAATATAGATATAAAGGGAAGAGGTGGATAGAGATAGAAAGGGGACGAATGAGTGGCGCCATACTTTTATTTATTGAAGCGAAACTTTGCCAGAGTGAGAATAACGAACGCAAAATTATTTGGTTGCAACAACACCATACTTCTTGCAGTTTCAAGTGCTGCCAATTGTTGTTCGAGCAACAACACAAAACTCAACTAGATTTGTTTATGTGTGAAAAATATTTTGGCAACTGAAATGCCAGCAAACATAGTTTTCGTATTTATATGGGGCATTCTTGAGTCATAGGCGTAAGTTAAACAAAGCGAGAGTAGCATAAAACAACAAATTATACGACACAGAAATCAAAAAAAAATTCTTGAAAAAGCATATTATAACAGTAAGTAAAATATACATTGTTTTTTCATCGATTGAAAAATATATGTTTTTTCTTACAATATTTTGTATGCCAAACTTAATAAAATTTTTAATTTTAAAGCAAATTAATATAGAATATGTGTACAAATATAAAACGCAAAAAGTGCTCTCCAAATAAGTACAGCTATCAGTTAAAGTTATTTTTTATAAAAACTTAATGTTTTCATATATGAAATGATAATATTAATGTTTAGACAAAAAAATGCATCTGTTTTCCTATTGACACTTTGTATTTGATACTATGTCCTTTATTTATATTTACTGTAATGCCAACGGTTACCAGTTGCAAACGGCAAAAATATGCAATATTTTCAATATTTTCACAACAAACAACTGTATCGACAGTTGTTGCCTCAAGGGGTGAGGAGTAGTAGTAGTAGTAGTTAACGTTAGATGCTCGCACACATGCATTATTATGGGATAGAGCATCCATACAATTCGTGCCGCAATTCGCTAGCTATTTGTTTACAGTTAACGGCTCGTTTTTGCCACAGGCTATGGCTCTTCGCTGGATTGTCAACATGATGTTCACATGCAAACGCACACACACACACACACATAGCTGCAGTATAAAAGTTATGGGGAAAGGGAACAGATAGACAGTTTACTGGATAACCATTATAATAACGAGGCGTTTTTCAAACGTGCAGCGACTATGTGTTTACACATACACATATTGCATGTACTACATTTGGTCAGGTGGGCGTGCGTGCACTTTCCACATGATCTGTTTGGCATTATGATAAGGTAGAAATTGAGGCATATAGGCCAACTCTGTCAACTGTGTATAAATGTATATATAAGAGGATATATATTGGGTAGCAATTAAATTTCGCACTTTGCCGGTTTTATTTTTGCTTTTATTTATGTTTTGCGATTTTCATGAAAGTAACACAGCTGACCGGGCAAGTTTTTAATGAGCTCGATTTACGTGGCTTTAATTAAAAACTGTGGGCGTGGCTGCAATGTTTGTTTACGTTTGCAGTGCTGCCTTTTTACGCTTCATATTAAAATTTTGCCCAGCCAAAGGAATTTCATTAGTGCACCAGATGGGCGTGATCACCAGATGATTGCCAGCAGGCGATAGTGCTAAAGTCGGCGGTGGCGGGAAAGATGGGATGCGTATATGCATAGCAAAAATATATAGCAAAAGTTTCTTGCTATTATTATTATTATTATTTGCTGTACTATAGTTGTAGCTGTGCACACACATGTGTGATTTATTAGCCCCCATATTTGGTGGAAAGTTGTTTGCGTTAAGCGCCAACCATCTGGCATCAAGTTTTTATGCTTAATAAATTCGAGAAGATTGTGTGTGCGAAATTCGCAATGCAGAGTCTGGGTTTTTAAGGACCTATTGCATCAACTATACAGGGCATTCACTAGTTGAGTTGGATATTGAATATATCATACATATACAGGTAAACAAGCCTGCCTGCGCAAAGATCACACATTTGGGGCGTTCAATATGTAAAATATATAATAAAAATAACTGTTGCCTACTTAAAAGCGCGCGTTTAATATGCACCTATTGTATTGCACAAGGCAATCCACATGCACGTCTACATATACATACATATATTAAAATAAACTGCTGACAAGTGCTGCGAGCAGCGCAAAGCCAGCAGCAAGAGCAGCACACATGTTTAACAAGCCATATTGCCTTGTTTTTCATTTTTATGATGACTTTTGGGCGTTCACATCCGATGGCAACAAAAATATTTATTTGGCGTGTTGCAGCAACACGAATAATTGTCGTGCAGCATGTGGCCACTGTGCGTTTGTGCGTGAGTCTGAATTTTATTTACGATTATGTGCTTTGTGTCTTTATGGCCATGACGCGAGTATATCGCACATATGCACAACATATATCAAAAATTGGCTTGCCTTTCTTTGTCTTGAGTTTTATGCAAATTTTTGCGGCAGCTGCTAAAATGCTATTAATTCGAGTCACAGGCTTTAACATCGCCTTGATAGAGAGAAAATAAACATATTGCAACGTTGCGCCATCAGCGGAACCAGCGTGACACTCCAATTGCTTAACTGCTTCTGCGAAAATATGCATACAAGTTTTTTTTTAACGTTATGTTGATGAAAAACTTTTAGCCTAGTCAAATGCAAACTGGCGTCAGCTGCCCGCATGGCCGCCGCGCTATGCATATCTGTCGAGCTCTTTTGTATGTCCTGCAACGGAGAGAAAAACTGTTTGTTTGGACATGTGGCAACATCTCATAGCGTAACACGTGGCTCATGTGCATGGGCGGGTAAAGTCCACCAAAATAAAAGACAAACAAACAAGCTTGTCGAACGCCCAAGCGCGGAGAATTTTCAAACACATCATAGACAAAATGGCAAAAATAGAAGAAAAATTAAATTAATACAAATTAAACGCTAGTTTTGTGGACAAAACGCTTTTGAGGCGAATAAATGTGCAATCATTTTGCACAGACTCAGCCATAACCACGGAAGACACATATCCACAACTAATTAAATTTGTTTACTAATGTTTAGTTGCATAACTTAAGACAACTTTAACACACTGACTAATTTAGTGCTCAATGCTGCACTCAAAACGAGACAGAGACAACATACCTATTTAGTTAAAATAGTAACTTAATCAACCGAAACATAAACTCTAATTGTTTGTTATCCTTTATCTGATCATTTGTCTCTTTCAGTTGCAATCGTCTGACCCATCAGTAAAGACTAACAATTGTGTGAGCATTGAAAGAAGCTGACAAAGGTAAGTTGCTTGTGTCTAATTGAATGGGCTTGTGTAAATACCAGTTTGCTAGAAAATAGACAAGTATTGTTAACAACATTGGTCACGCCGTTAAGCCAATCAACTGTATCAACAGCACGTATACACCACGTATGGCAAACACACACACAAACGCACAATTTCGTATATTAAAGGCTTAAAATTTGAAGAGAGAAGCTCAAAGACAGAAGGGTAGGGACAGAGACAAACGTTTGTGGTCCACAAGACCAGCCTGTACAAATTGTTTGCTGCGTTTTATTGAACACAATGCTAACACCAAACACTCAACGCACACACACACACACGTACACACACAATATACACATTGAAATAAACAAATATTTAATGAGAGGGAATAATTTCTAATAAGATTTTGCCCCAATTGAAATCGGATATTATATTCGACACAATGTCAACATCAAATGCAATAAGTGCCTATGTTTGTTTGTATTGATGTGGATGTGCATGTTTTCTTGTTTGCCGAAAGTGTGTGTGTGTACATATTTCGCAAAATTAAATAGAAAATAAGGCTAACAAGAGTTCAAATTTTGTGCACATTTGAACTGTGTGGCAGAGCTACAAGTTTTTTTAATTAAATACGAATATAACAGAGAATGCAAATTAAATTATCCTCTTTTGTTTTAGTTTTGTCAGTTATTCTTGCTTCAACTAAAGTTAATTGTTTTTTTCCCTACAAAAAATAAAAGTTGCAATAAAATTTTTAGTTATCTTTAAATTCATTTAACAAATTCAACCTCTGTGATTAGTTATGCAAATCAGATCATTGTTGGATTCTGCCTTTAAGGCTGAGGTCGGCTGGTCTTTGCTAATTCTGCAAAACCAAAGTAAACGAGAAGCTAAAATTGTACAAACAAACTCAGTAAAAAGTTTAAAAACAAAAAAAAAACCTTGTGAAAACAATTTTATCAAGTTGGAATTAAATTGGGCGTGGCTGGATGCCAGAAAGGCAAAAACACATTTTATATGGAAGCTTACACACATAAACTTCAAGGAAGCATCAACTTAAAGCAACATATGTCAATGCCTTTGCATATGTGTGTTTGTGTGCGTGTGTGTGAGTTTATTTCACACCTCAAGGGTGCTGAAATATTGTAACAAAAAGCATCGCAGACCCACTTACACTCATTCCTTCTCACCTCATGACAGACAAGCAGCGTGAAAATTTTAAAGAGAACAAACTTGAACGTGTTGCTGCGGGCCATTCGTGCTTGAAAAGTTTTCTAAACATAACTGGAAGATCTGAGCTGTTTTTCTGTCCATCTCTCACTTATTTTTTGTGCACCCATGCACACATTGCAATTTCACTCGGCTTCACATTGTTGTTTGTCTGAGTGCTTGTGTGTGTGTATGTTTGTACGACTGTTTTTCTTATCATCATCATGGCTAAGGGACAGACTGAGTCATGTGCTCATCGTCTGTTGTCATACAAATTTTCAATACCCTTTTCCAAGTTGTCCTTATCAAAGTTTAACACTCTGTCTGAGCCGAATTCATGCTATGTTTGTGGTGTCAATCAGCAAAAGAATAAAAGATATTTTCAAAATCTATAAGATACTTAAATATTATTCTTTAAACAGTCATTAATCGTTAGAATTATAAAAACAGAGTGAAGGGATTCGTGTTATTCCAGTTTACCTACTTCAACTGTTATCCTATTCCACTTCGAATTCACACTAATTTTCAATTGAATTTCTTATAACCACCTGTTGACTTTCGATTTTTTTATGAAAAAAAATCATTTAATATGTTTCAAAATTCCATCAACTGTTTAAGGCATGATTTTTATATCAACATCATTGTTATCAACTGTTGGAGTCGGTTGAGCAAGTTTCGTAAATCCATGACAAACACCTTTCTAAGAACTTAGCAAGAAAGTTTGACAACGTTTTGTCTGCAAATATAATCAACTTACATAATTGAGAGCATTTGATTGCGGCGCCCAATATCTGTCACGTCACATAACTTTGTCCTGCTGCCTGGCCCAAAAACATTCATAAATTTAAGCCTCAGCACATACATACCAAGATAATAGAATGAACAACAACAACAAAAATGTTGACGTGCTGAAACGCTGTAGAAGCATCAAGTGATAGTATAAAAAAATTTCTGTTTATTATTGTGTAAATTGACAAAGCAAATATTTTGTATGTGACCCTGACAAATCAGTTTTCTGTATTTATATAATACGCATCGCAAAAGCCTTACAAATTGTGACCCAACAAAAAATTAAGCGTGTGTGTGTCACACACACAAACACACAAAAAAAAAAACAGTCGATTGATTGCGCAGGGGTGGCTTAGGTGAAATTCCATGGTAAAATTCCGCTGGTGAAAAAATGCGTGTCAAAAAAAAAAAAAAAAATAGATGCCGTACAAATTCATAGCAATTGATTTGGCTGCTAGTCATGATGCCAAGCAATACACACACACACACTCACCCCAAAAAAAATTCCTTAACCTAAAAAGGCGCTTTCATGGCTCTTCAACGTATTCTGAAACACATACAGTGAGAGTGACGCTGGACAAAAAGCGCAAATGCCGGTCGCTTTCGTTTGCTTCCTGTTTCGACAACGACACGGCATTTATAAAAATCATACGCACTGTTGTACGTATAGCACACTGTAGCAGCAGCAGCAATGTCAATATATTCTTATGTGCTGTCAGGAGAGGCCTTCCGCCTGCCGCATGTCTCCCGCATACGTAATGTCAATTTTGACAAAAAGGTGTCACCTGCTGGTTGTTGCTATTATTGTTGTTAGCGTTGTTTGCTGCGAGCATAAGGACAGGACAGCAGTTTATTCATTTGTAGCTGTCATTAGCACGCTTAATCCACTTGGTCGCCGTGCGGCGAGGTGTGTTAGATTGGCAAACTAAACAAATCAATGTTAAGGAAGGGCCGGGACAATGCCAGTTTGATTTTTTGTCATCGCGTCGTATGAGTGATTGGTCCTGATTGAAGGTGACACAAAAAATCTTTTAGACAAAACTGTATAAGATAAATCTGGTGAATCAAAAATACTTTTGGGTAGTTGTGATAAACAAAGAAACATAAAAGAAATCAAAGTAATAAAACGCAAGTTTTTAACTTCGCATTTAACTCAAAATTATATATTAAGTTTCAATTTATATGCCATTTTATTTACAGCAGTCAGTTGAGTGCCAGGCAAACCAGAAAAAAAAACAGAATAAATTCTACTTAAGAAATAAGAAATAATTTTTGGATGCAAAAAAATGTTATAAACGCAAATATGGGGAATACACTAACACTCGAGGAATTTACATTAAAAGCATCACAGACAAACTCAAAAGCTGGAAGACAAGGAAGACATCAAATTTAGCGAGAGAAGCTATAAGGAAATAGATGCATTTTAACATTATTGCTGAATGCCAAATCTTAAATGCACTTAAGACACTATTTTATGTCTATGAATGTAATATGACCAATTCATTTAAGTCGTTTAACTTAAGCTAACCTTGTGCATAATGGAAAAACAATATCATTATAAAAGTGATTGCTAATTTAGAATTTAACAAGGCAAATTTAATGCCTCAGGCAATGGGAATTTAATAGAAGTTCGTTGCTTGCAGCCCTGTAATAAAAACGTTAAGACACGTCTATAAGCACAAGTAAAATGCTAAAAATGTGCAATAATCAAATTAAAATTAATCGGAAAACAGTCGTAAAAAGGTAATTTTCAGTTACTAAAATAAAATAACAACGTCTTTGGTGTGTCTGATGCAATGCTCAATAGACATGCTTCGCATTACACGCACAAATTGCTGAAGCGGTAAGAGTTTGACAGCTCAACTTCAAATGACAATTGCCTGGGCGTGTGTGAGAGTGTGTTAGACTGGGGTGTATTGGATGGGTGTGCGACACAAGGTACACGGCATTAAATTGGCCAATTTGAAAGTGAATATGCTCAGAGAGTAGACAAGAAAATAGGTAAAAGTCACGCCCATCCAGATGTTAGTATGCCAAGCGTCGTTGTAGTGGGGCTGGGTTTGGAGAACTTGTTGGGTGATCCCTTATCACAGAAAAAAAGAAAAGGCAACGGAAAAATAAAGGCAAGGAAAAACATTTGAAACTGTCAATCAGCGGCAACGAAACAAGCCAACAAACAGGCTGACTAATTGGTTAAAATGCAGAAACTGAAAAGTCGGCGCTTCGCCAAAGCCAAAGAAAATAAAAACCAAAAATTGGCGCTGCCAAAAAGTTTTACGCTTATTACACAAAAAAGAAACCCATAGAATGAAACAAAAACCCGAAGCTGTAAAAATGGCGTCATGATTCATTAGCAGAGCAGGCAAAGTGCGTAACTTTAAGGGCAAGTCTATTGCAACAGCGCCAACAGTTGCCTTGGCTAATTTAAATTCCTTTGACGCCACCGCCATTGCCAACCGACGCCATCTTATTAGGCGCATAGACTTGGCTTGACAGCTCCTTAAGCGCTTGAATGATTGACATCAAAAAGGTTTCTTTGCAATTTGCTAGAATCGCCAAGCTAAAGCAAAAGCCAAAGCAATTGCAAAAGCAACAGATAATTTAATGTATATAAGTATATATTATCGCTATAATTAAAAATGCGCATAATTAACACAATTTTACGCTGATTTTTCACATTTTCTTAAATCGCTGCCAACAATTCAACAGTACTCAGCAAAGAATATCGATTAAAGTTTTAAAAAATTCTTATTTATGTTTTGCACTTCAAAACACCAAGCACTAATTAGCTTAAGCTCGAATCATAAGACTTTTTTAAACTAATATTTTATTTAAAATTTTTTATTTCTATTGATCATGTTGTTTATATACAAAAAATTACAGTGGGAGTTAATGCAAGTTCTATAGGGCATCTGTATTTCGCTATAAATAAATAAATTAAGTACCTAAGAAGCTTATAAGCTCATTTGAAGGTTGTCAAGTCGACAACCTGCAAAAAAATACTGCCAATAGTTGAAAGTACATTTTTTAAACATTTCTTCTGTCCTCAATTTAAACAAGGACTCAACAAATGTTTAAGTTTAAGTCAAATGAGAATATAAAAGTATGCAAGAATGTATGTAAATGCCAGCCTTTACCAAATGTCAGCTAAAGCTCTGTGACAACCATTTCAAGCAACATCCTCGGCTTCCTAACAAATCTCACTAAATGCCAAGACAAAAGTAAATGAAATTGCACTAAATCTAGAAGGAATTTTCTTCAAAAATGTTCAACCTTTGCCCGAGCTGTTTTTGTTGCCAGAAATTGGCTTAGCATTGTGCTTAACATCTTTCTTTCTCTTTCTATAGCTGGCTATAATCAAAATAGAAAAACAGAAAACAAAAAAAGGTACGAACAGGCCTAGGCCAAAGTGATAAACCGTTTCCACTGACATCCTATATAAATCTGCGACAAAGTTGCGTCTGCCAGGCCCACGGACAGCTCCAAGTCGTGCGGGATTTGTCACGCCAAATCGTTGGAAATATCGTACATTGTTTATTCGCTTTATTCCCGCTCTCTTTCACACATACACATTTTCCTTTAGTTTAGCCTCTGAGTTTTTTGAAATTTGAACAAAAACAAAAACAGCAAACTCCTCGTAAATCTTTCGAGTAGCTTATCTTCAACAAAACTGCGTGCTTTTTAATTCGCTACAAAAAGTATGCAAAACAAAAAAAATAAGAATAAACCTAAACCAGCACAGATAAAAATACAGTGAAAATTCAAGCAAATGTTAATGTTTATTTAAAATTAGGCGCATTTTAAGCTAGCTGAAGCTTTTACCGAGCGCATTATGAAAGCGAATATTATTTATAGAGTCAACAAGACTTAAACGATGAGTATCAAAATAAGGCTAATAATCGGCGGCAGGTTATCTGTTGACAAATTGCAAACAATCTGATATCGTTGTTAGTGGCTCTACAAATTCATTATAAACGACTTTACAGCTTAAAATATTTGCATAAAAAGCCTTAAATAGTTTTATCAAGAGAAATTGTAAAAACTTTTATCAATTGTGAAAACGGAAGCGTCCATAATCTTAAAGCACATGTAAGTTTGTATCAACATTTAGCAGCGTTTTTACTAGGTCATTAATCATAAAGTACAGACGCGACAAAACAATGCCTCGGATTGGGGCACAAACATGATAAACGAGATGTAGTCTAACAAATTTTGGCTTATTATGGCCCACATAATTATCTGAATTAACATTGGCTGGCAGAGTGATTAAAAGATTTTTAAACTTCGAAGCTGGCTGTTCAAGTTTTCAATTAATTTAATAAGTAATTAGAAGAAAGACAAAAATAGGTTTATTAGACCCGAAACTAGACGGGTAATACTTTGATGAATTTGATTGGATTTTCGATGAGATAAATGATTGCATGTAATTTTATTTAAATGCATATTTACCCACGTAATTGCTGCAAATTTACATTTCACTTAGCAGCAACGTAAAGAAAAAAACTCGAAAAAAAAGGGACACAAGGATAGGGACCAAGCAAATGACCAAATGGCGGCAATGAAAAAGCAGCAAAAAGATTATAACTCCCAGCTGACATTGTGGGCTTTATTATTTCGCCATTGAAAAATGCGGCAATGGCTGGCACTGCGGCCCAAGTGGGTTTTAATTTTCAAAAGTTAACCCAACAGCGTTGGACGACCTTTTTTTTGCCTACAATTGAATCGAACTAGACTGGACTGGCCTTAGTCTGGAGGGTGTACGTTGAGGATACAGTGTTTGTTTAAATAGCGACGGGATTTGACAGAACTCTATTTCATTGTTTACCTTTGTCGGCTGTTTGCTGATTGATCCCTTGAGTGGGAACTGTGGCGTAATTAATTTTGCTTTTTGATTTGTGCAAAAGAGAAAACCATCAAATTGTCACGTAATTATATTTGCGTTAATGATGTTTCGTGCAAGCCATGAAAAGTCAATTAATAATTCGGGCAAATGAACAATTTTGATTTGACACAAAACGCCTACAGTCTGACAGAAAGTCATGTTATTTAATTAAATTGCTTGGCCGCAATATTAATGCATACCGTAATTTTTAATTTTCTTTGAAATTGCAGTAGCCCACCTCTCAAGCATGTTATTATTATTTGTTTTTATATTAATTGCTTTCTGTTCTTGAAAAGTCATTCAACTCGAGTTGAGTCGGGCACGCGACTCAACAATTTGCAAGATGCGGCCGATCAATGTGCTTAGTGATTGCCCCATTAAATTATATAAGCATAAAGTGGCTATAATGCGCCTTTTGAAACAAAAATAAACGGGTTTTTGCAACAGTAGCTGTTTGAGCAGCTGTTAAGTCATAAAATTCAAAACCGACTTGACAGCAAGCAACCAAAATACGACATCTGATATATGAGACAGTGTTCAGGTGTCAAAAAGACAAATTTGTGGCTTTAAAACTATGAATTAAAGAACATTAGTTATTGAACTCGAATGACGAGTTTTTCATTGGTAATTTATGCGTGTATTTTATACGTGATAGTTGCTAAAACACGTTTTTAATTGAAAAACTTTTACGGCTATGCACAGAACTTGAGCTCATATTACGCATACGCATTCAGTCTGTTGCCTGTTGCACTCTTAAGTATGTATTTTCCTTGTGCTTTTGTCCCAAAACTGTTTTAATATTGCTGAGCTCAGGTGTTGCACCAATGGCGTGACTTGGGCCATACAACCAAAGACTCTGATGCTCTTGCATCAGTATGAATTACTATTAATGGTGTGCTGAATAAATTGAATTTCATTGCATGACGACGTCAATTAAAAACATGTAAAACTCAATCGCCATTGACGTTTTTAAAATTGCAGTACAAGCGTCAATGCCACGCCAGATGCCAGGAGCTGCAATGCGCTGCAGGACGAACCTGCAGCAAAGGGGTTTAAAGGTTGGTCTTCTCTTAATGAGTCGGCAAATGGCTGATAAAAATGCAGAGGCACTATGAAAATCGGTTGAATGGCGGCCGTCGTATCGGAGTTGTTGGTGTTGTCGCTGACAACGGAACGTAGCTCAGACAGTTGCCGAAACTGACAGGAAACATTGATGATAGTTGCAATAATGATTCGATTCGCTTGGCTAAATGGCAAGGCATTAAATGCATTATGCCTGGAGCGCTTTTAAACGATTTAATTTAATAATAGTCAAAAGGAAACTTTTTTAATCAAACTTGCTTGGCAACATTTTTTAATGCTATTACCACAAAGAAAAGAAACAAAAATAATAAATACTTTAATAGTTTTTGCATATTAGTTTTTTTGCTCTGTTAAGTACGAGTATGGTGCTAAATTGTAATTACTTAAGAGACCATCAGTCCAATTGTTGCTTTGCCTTTTGACGTCAAATACGAGGTTGAAACTTGAAAGCCGAACTTACTGGCATTGACTTTCGCGATAGGAGGACTTTGTTTAAAACCGCCAAGCACTTTGTATGGCTGCTACTGCTGCCATGTCCATATAAAGAGCAATGCTCATCAGCAAGGAACAGGGCAGGAAGCAGATGAGAAAATGTCAGAGACGAGGACGCAGTCGAAGACGCCTTGACTTTGCCTCATTTTCAGTTTTACTTTTGAAGTTTTTTAATTCTTTGAATCTTAATGACTTCTCGTAATAAGTTTTCATTTCTCGTAATTTTTTAGGTTAATAGAATCTTTCCAGCTTGCTGCCACAGATGCCGTGTCGAGCAACTACGAGTAAGAATGACAGTGGGTGAAACCAAAGTTTCTTAAAGTATTTTACAAGTAAAATGCTAATAATAATTTATTAAAACATTAAACCGAGTCCCGATGTTGACAAACAACTTTAAGAAGATAAACGTCAATCATTTGAAATAGTTTTCGACTGTCAAACTGTCAGTTTATAGTTTAAACCCACTGTAAGTACATTGCTCATTGAAACTTTTGTGCTGCCAACATAAAAAAATAAAAATAAAACTAATGATAATAACAAAAAGAGAGAAAACCCATTATTATGAAGTTGACACAAAGTCAGTCAGCGGCAGCCACAGAGAAGGAGAGACAGAACTGCTGCCAGCAAAAATGCAGACGATAGTAATGACAACGAGGACGACGCACGCCGGCTGTGAATTCTAACCAAAGGGAAGAAGTACTAGAAATTCATAAAAGTCGACCACTACTATATAAAACGCAGCAGGACCTCACTTGACATTTATGCGATCCACATCGCGCTCTGCCTTAAAGTTACAAAATGGTCTAGCAGCAAGCAAGACAAAAAACATTTATGTAAGAAATTAAGCCGACTCAGAAAGAAATCCAACTAAGAACCGCGGTTAATACTTCAACCGGGCCAAACTAAGCCCGCCGTATCCACGTCATTCGTGGCTACAGCTTGGTATTCATAAGTTCCAAAAGCGGCAAAAGTGCAACGCAGTAACAATTAACTTATTAAATGGGCTTTGGCGACGGGTCGAAAACAAAAGCCAAAAGGAAGCGACAGCGCAAAAAGGAAGTTCGCCTGCAAAATTACGAAAATGAAAGCAAACGGGTCATCAAGATGGCCAAGAAAAAGAACTAGAACAATGTTCAACTATAAGCGGAAAGCATAAGAAGAAGCAATACCGTCATGAGCTAATTTTTCACATGCCACGCCCAGTCCACTTCTCGGTATTGTTGCGTATAATTTATTTAACTGCGGCAGTGGTTAGTTAGTAACGCTCTCTTGATTGGCAGCGACAGCTTCTAATTAGTGAAATTGATTTGGAATTTATGATGCGCAAAGATGGCCAAGGCTTTCTTTCTCTATCTCTGCCCTTCCTTAATTGAAACTTAATGGTTTGCATAGTGTTGTTATAAATTTTACAGGCAGCTGGTTTAACTGGAAAAGATGCCTGAAATCAGAATTATTTCTATTGTTGCATATTACATATTTTTATATATATTTTATTGGTTTAACACTTGCTCTGTCTTTCTATCTCCTTGCAGTTGTTGTGACATTTTGGCAACATAAACGCAATGGCGCCAAAGATGACGCCATTTTCGCTGCTCGACAAAATGGCGACGACGAGAACGCTCGCATCTTCAGCGGAAGTACGCTGCCTCTGCCGATTGCTGCTACTAGCCGTTTGCATTGGCGCCGCAACAACTCGAGGTAAAAATACTTTTCATTTTGAACACACAATAACTCTTTAACTAACAAAATAAACAAACGTTTATGCCAGCAAGTCTAGAACTGTGTGATTTAATTAAAGGCAGAGGCTTAAAGTTTATAAGTTGTATTTTAATAAAACAAAATGGTTTTCAAATGCAAACGCTTGCTGTAGCATTTAATGAAAATCTCAATCCACATGGCATAAACGTTTTACTACATATATTTCGATTTAGTGGAAACAAAATGCACACTGCAAACACAAATATACAAATCTTTATGCACACGATAGCTACATTTTTGAATTTTTCGGTCAAAAGTGCATGCGGGAAATTTATTTGGCACGGACATCAAAGTTTCACCAGCGGCGTATTGAGCGAAAACTAATTATCAGTCAAAATCATATTGCCAAACAAGTTTTGCTCTTTTTAAACCGAGCCCGAATGTGGCCTGCGGCCATTCAAATAAACATGCATACATGCGAAAATTATTAATTAAAAAGTGGCTGGCGAAAAAAGGTGAATAATATATGAAATTCTGGTGGATGTTTTGTGCAGTTTTTTAGAACATTGCTGGCAACAAATTGTCAATTTTTCTGTACAACAAATACCATATTGTTTGCTTTAATTAAAAACTATAGTTTGTATTCATAGTTTTTTTTAACCTATCAATTTTATTCATTAATATACTTTAAGTGATATAAAACACAACTTTTATTAATTCACTGTAAACATCAGTAAAATAAAACGAATTATGTATTGTAAATATTTAATTGCGTTATAGTTAAAAGTTACTTGCGGTTTTGTAACCAACAAACACTTTCTCTAGACTGTTTGAAATAAAGTTATCTATTTCAAACAACTGTCATTTTTATATCAATGAAATTTAATGGAAATATGCAATTACAATGCTGGAAAATTAAGCAAATTATAAAGCTTGCACCACAAAAGAAAACAATGAACTGAATGTGCAGTTGTATGCAATAATGCCTGCTAATGAAATATAAGGGACTAAATCACATAGGACAAACTAAATCCATCTTTTTGACATACAACCGCGTCAACCACACCAAAAGCAACAACAAAAATCAAATCAAATTGCTTAAATAGAGTGTGCTTGACTATGGAAAATGCAGTTTTCTTCGTTTTGTATATTATAGCCATAATTGTTTTAGCCAAATTTTGGTTGTATTAGCGTAGAGCGAGCAAATCAGTTCTAGAATGCTTTTGACGTTAATCAGTTTGTTTAAGCATATATAATTTGCGTTTGCATTGTGTATTTGCGGCTCCAGAGATCCAGGCTCAACAGCTGCTATGTCCTTGTCACAATTAGTTGGGGATGTGATCAACTTAGTTATCGAATGTAGGTAGTTGGTTAATTTTGTCATGCATTTGGATAACTTTACGTTAAGGACATATGCATTTTACTTGTTAGCTTTCCATCCATAACTAAACCATATCTCTTTTAGTTACTTTTGGAGTAACACAGTATCACACAACGATGATAAATTTATCAATAACTTGCATGTATTTGATGTGACACATTCATTTTATTCATGCATGCATAAGTGCTTGCATGACATTTAGTTCTCGATGCTGGCACAGCATGGCTAGAGTGAAGAAGAAAAAAAAAATTTTGCGATTGCGATGCAACGAATGCGGATCACGTGATTGCCATCGATATGCCATGGGATGGTTGATGTTGCTTTAGCAACTGTTGCAGACGGCGCGTCCACCCAAGCTCATGGCAATTTCATAGCCATATTGCGACAATTTTTATTAAAATTTAGAAATTTTCAATTTATTTGGCACTTTTCTCTATCTATCTTTTTGCCTCGGCTCGACTGTCAGCTATTGCTGCTTACTTTTTGATTTGTTGCAGCTGCTGAAAATTGGTCAGCAAAAAAAAAATGGCAATGGACACCGTACGTGATTTGAATTGCCCGTTTAGTAAACCCCTTTATTCCGAAAGTCAGCATTTTTATTGTGTGTCATTTAAAAGGCATAGCCTTAAATGCTAACCGAACTGAGCAACAGGAATTTAAAATTGAATTAGCCATGCACGATAAAAATAATGCTTGCTGCCCTTTAAGTTTAAATGGCCAAAAGAATCCAGCAAACTGGCAAACTCCCTGGCGGCCACAAGGAGCAGCAAACACTGCACACGCCGCAATAGAATCGATGAAATGAAATCTGCACTGGCACATGAAACAAGTGGGTGAAAGCAAATTAGAAATTGCAAAAATTGCCGAGGCAATTGCCCGCAGACGCTTTTTCTGCTCCTCGTTTTTGTTGTTGTTTTTACTGGTTGGTTCTTTGGTTCGTTCTTGTTGTTCTTTGCTGGTTGGATGCCCTCGTTCTGATGACTGTCAACACGCTGATAAGTGTTACAGCTTTTGACTGTCTGGGTTGGCAGCTTCAGGCTGCTCTTCTGTTTGTCTACCCGTCTTTTGATATGCATTGACCCAGGGAAATGCTAATTTTATTATGACAAATGTTCAAAAGGTCGTGGAAAAAATCCTGTTCGTTTTGTTACCCACTCTGTCAAGTCAAGTGAATTTATTTATTTATTTATTTATTTGTTAAGCTTTAAACGCATTTTGAACCCAGCGGATGTGTGCTGTCATTTATCATTGATTCGTTAACAAGCTTGTTCTTCTTCTTTCGCCACCGACTTACACACACATACACATCATTATTTAATCTTCGCCTGAGACAACAGCACTAATTTGTAATTACCTCAATGCTCAGGCCCATAACTTTTAACGCTGACTGTGAGCGCCTAATTGAAAATGATCGCACAAAACGAAAATGATAGGCCCTGGACTGCTCACTATAGCTGCCTAGTAGCTGCGCCTAACTTAAGTAGACATTTAGTTGGCATTACTGCAACGCCTACCAAGGTAGCAAGAGTCAACAAGGTAGGCACAGGCAGGCAGCTGCAGTTAACAATCTTGTTGGCACAACTTCAACACCAACAAATTGTTAAAACAAACCGTCTGTAAATCGAGATTGCAGCCGAGTGTTGCATCTGCATCTGCGCCTGCGCACACTTCATCCACCGCCAGCTGTCAGCTCTAATCTTAATATGCGATTTGTCTGCGCATAACTCTTCTGCCTTAACCGGATCGCAGGCTCCAATGTAAGTGTGGCATGCAACTGGATCGCTGTCGCAGTTGCAGTTGCAGTTGCAGTCGCACCGAGCCTGACTAAATAATAATTTGTATAATTTATTCGTGGAAGTGCAAGTCTTGACGGCAGTCAAGGAATTTGCAGCGCGATAGCTTCTTATGGCTAGGCAGCTGCCCAGTATTTGTAGAAAAATACCTTAAACTGATACTTCTCTTATAAATAATTAACATGTGCATACATATGTGTAGTTGCCACTTGATGTTTTGAGTGTACATTGCAATTGTTACTTGTTGGCTTGTTTGAGCTTTTTATGTCTTTGTTGTTGGCTAACTGATGGTAGGTAGTTAAATTACTTAGTTTCCGGCAAGCATTTGAAACTGTAAGCAACTGCAAAGCCTTCTTCCATTGCCTGCTTTTGTTTAAAGTCAGGGCCCAATAGACGCTTTTACGGCTAAGTACATAGGACTTGGCAGCTTAGTAGACAACTTCCTTGCTTTTGGGCCATTTTTGGAACAGCAACGCTTTTGTCTAACAGCTAACTCAAAGTCTCTTCACACCTGAAAGCTGTCTGACCAATTGTTATGTGACTGCAAACGTTTAAGTTTAATTAAAATGTTAGTGACCTCAACAGAAGGCGTTTTCAAATAGAGTTATAAATAAAGTTTTGCAAAATAACAGGCAAAAGAAAATTCAAACGTCTCATTGAGTTTATTTTTTGAATACGATAAAAGCAGAAAAATGGGTGTCCTTGCTTCCCTTAATGCAGTTCAGTGATAGACATTATCATATAATTATACACCAACCATGCACTATTAACGCTTCAATGCAAAGCCAAGAAACAATATGGAAACAGAGAACACTCAATCAACTAACGCCGCCTGCTGTTCACTGATATTGCTGTTGCTGCTCTTTGTTATTGCTGCAGCTGCCGCTGCCACAAGATTCGCAGCTCGCACAAATTTAGTTTATTGTACCATTTTGTGCCGCAAGATGTCTGATGCCCCTCGCACTGCCTCAATTGTTAATTTTACTACAACAACGCCTCAAAGACAAAACACTCCCTGCTTGTCGACTGTCTTGCTTAATTCATGTACCTTATCCTATTGGAAAATGTATAGAATTTCTGCTATGCATTTATATTCAGCAGCTTGTGCGATTGTTATTATTCTTGTGGTATTGCTGCAGCTTAATTGAAAATATTGTAAGTACAGTCTTGACACTTAAGTTACAAGCCTCTAGCTTTACGGGTGTCGAAAAGAGATTTGTTCATACAAACGGACAGACACCATGGCGCACACTGCACAAAACCAATATTCTTCCTATCTTCGGTAACGAGTTGAAATTTCGGTATCCTTGTTTGCCTACATAAGTTTCAGCTTTGAGGCAGACATTGTTATATAATACATATCAACATAAACAATGCGTGCGCTAATAACGCTTCAATGCAATAAGCTTTTTACTAAAGTTATTATGCATTTATACGAAATAAAAAAGAGACAAAAGAAGAAACAACTACTTATGCCCGTTGTCGTTATATTACTGATAATTCACTGCATGACAATGCCAACAAACAAAATGTCATCTCGAACAAATTTAGTTTATTGTTAACTATACAATTAGCTAATTGTACCGCAAGATGTCTGATGCCCCTCACAATGCCTCAGTAGTTGATTTTATAGCAACAACGACTACCAGTGTGAAACTTTAGAAAGCGCCTCGCCGACAAAAGAGGCCAACAAAATCACAACGAATTAATACCGCCCCCTGCCTGTCTGCTCTCTTGCTTAATTCATGTATATTATCCTTTTGGAAAATGTATAGAATTTCTGCAACTCCTTTTTGGTGCAGCAGCTAGTGTAGTTTTTATCATTCTTGCTGTATTGCTGCAACTTAATTAAAAATATTGTAAGTACAACGTAACATTTTGTTTGCGTCTGCATATGTGTGTGTTTTTTTTTTTTTTTTTTGGGTCGTCATCACTTTTTTTGTCTACAAATTTGGTGGCTTTTGCTCAAACACAGTGGACAATGTTCCTGATTTCATAATTGAGGGGTGGGCAGGGGGGTCTGGGCATGGAATGGGTAGGCGTGGTTACAAAGTTCTTGATCCACTTTTTTGGTGAATGCCAGTAGCTATCTCCTTACCAAAGTTTGGTAATTCGAGCTGTAAGAATGCGGGTAATATGCGGATTTATCGATTTAAAGTTTTCAAATTTGGTATTCTTATTACCCTGTACGAAGTTCATCTTAAAGGTAGACAATATCATATTATTTTTGTATATCGACATTCACCATGCGTGCACTAATAACGCTTCAATGCCATAAGTATTCTACAAAAGCTTTTATGCAACTTAACGAAATCAAACAGAGATAATAGAAGCACCAGCTTTGCCCTAATCGTGCTATTACGTATAATTGACTGCATGACAATGCCAACAAACAAAATGGCAACAGAGAACATTCAGTCAACCTACGCCACCTGCTGTTCATCGCTGTTTCCAGCTATGACACACTGCTGTTGCTGCTCTTTGTATTTGGTGGAGCTACCACTGCCGCAAGGTTCGCAGCTCGAACAAATTCAGTTCATTGTTAACTATCGAATAACAATGTTGTACCGCAAGACGTCTGATGCCCCTTACAATGCCTTAATTGTTAATTTAATTGCAACAACAACGGCTACCAGTGTTAAACTTCAGGAGGCGCCTCGCAGACAAAAGGGGCCAACAAAATCACACAAATTTCATAACACCCCCAAACACTCCCTGCTTGTCTGCTGTCTTGCTTAATTCTTGCACGCGATCCTATTCGAAACATTCAAGCCGCGGGTGGGCGCTTCAACTTATACACAAGAGTGTTTATGGTGTATGTGTGTGTGTGTGTGTTTCTTCCATGCAAAAAGCAAGCAGCTAACACAGACATACACTCCCTCATGCACGTGCCAGTTGAAAATGTATAGAATTTCTGCAACTGCTTTTTGGTGCAGCAGCTAGTGTAATTGTTATTATTCTTGTGGTATTGTTGCAGCTTAATTGAAAATATTGTAAGTCCAACGTTACATTTTGTTTGTATCTGTGTGTGTGTGTGTGTGTGTGTTTGGTAATCGCTCGCAGCATTCCGTTGCGCCACACTATAAATGAAATTAATTGAATACCCACAGGCCACACCAACACAAGCCAGCACATTGTTGCTTAATATCAAACTAAGGAAACCTAACTTTTAGCGCCCAATAACTGCCGGCTATTGACGTGCGCCTCAGTGTGAATTGGCCAGCTTTGATGAACGGTGTGTGTAAATGTGTGTGCATGTGCGCTTGGAACAATGGAAGACAACTTTTATACTCAAGAAGAACGCATACTCAAGTAGACCGCAGTGATAAATCAATGACGAACCCTTATACAGGGTTAAATATACATACCACACTTACTGTGTTGACAAAGTTTCGACACACATTTGCTTTTGGCCATGTTCATATTATGTACAAAAATCTTTGTTTTAATGAACAAACTTTTAATTGTAATATTGTGTGCTATGTATTTTATAAGGAGAGCAAAGGAAAGTTAACAATAATATCCGAAAAAAAACTTTATAAATTAAAAATTATTTTAAGTTGTGTTATGGCATGAGCTTGTTTTAAAGCTATATTATTATTTTTAGGCATTAAAAGTGATTAAAGTGTTGACGTTTTTAATGCATATTCAATTAAAATTACGAGAAAAAAGTATATTCTCATCAAAATATTCGCAAATTTATTATGAATATCGAATGTATCTACACCACTTAACTTATAAACAGTTAAGTATACAATTCTATTAAGTTTCGTTTTTGTTTTAAGAGCTGCTGTAAAAAGTTTTTAAGTGTATACTTCAGTCAAGTACCTACTTATCTACAAAATTATAAATAAAATTAGTATTTTTGTGGTTTTTTGCGTGTACAAGTAAAACAATCATGTGAAAATAAAAAAGCACAAATTATTGAATTACATGTTAATGTATGTCAATATGAGTCACTATTCAAAAAATGGCAATTAGCTACAAAATTGATTAGCTTACGAATGCATAAACTTTTATGTTTGTGCATACATAATTTGCCAAATCAATTCAATATGTCAAAAGCCTCATTAGTTTGGATTAACATAGTATGAGCTTCTCACGCAGTCTCATCATAAGTTTTTGTTGGCAAATTAGTATGCAAGCGAAATTCATTACATGACCAAGCACAAGTTGCTTAATATAGTGAACACACCCTCAGGCTCGACACAAACTAGCTGCTAACATGCCATAGTTCTATGACAAGAACATAAAGTAACTCTTGCCATAAGCAGGTCAGGCAAAACTCAAATAAAAATAATGCAGCCAAAAGAGGTCAACATAAAATGAAGTAACCAAACGCAAGATACAGACAACAAAATATGAACCTATCGCACACAGGACACAAGCCCGCACATAGTAGACACTGTCAACTATTGGCTACAAAGTGGCACATCTTTGGGTATAGTATACTGAGAGTAGAAGCGATACCTTGACTTTCGCCTTCACCTTTGCCAGTGCTTGAGGTGAGGCTAAGGCGTAGCTGCTTTTTACTTTGTCTGAAAGCCTTGCTTGCTTCCGGCTTTCATTATAATTTTGAGCAAAGTGAACGCGTGTGCTCGTGTCCTTTTATGAGTCATTTGCTCTTGTTGTATGTCTACTAGTATATGCAATTAAATTAAATATTAAACTTAATTACACGAACGAACTAACGCGTCATCGTGCAGCACGCAGCTCCGTTGAGCTGTTCAGTCCGGGGCATCGTTGAGTCATCGTCGACATGTCCTCCCCGCGGGCCTTCTGTCCAATATGACAACGCTCAATAATGCAGCATGATTGTAAGAAGTAATGAAAGTCAATTGTTACAAAGACAAGAGCCAAGACACCATCACTTGCTCTTTTGCCATAGCTTGTGTTGTATATTTAGGTAGTTATATAGTAGGTCAGGTTGGTCGTGCACAAGTTTTTTACCCACCAACGTCTTGACTCTAACCGTAATGACAATGTCGTCTTGCTGCCTGCTTGCTGCTTGCCGTTGGTTAATTGAATTTAATGTAGTTTAATTGAGACGAACGTGATTCTAACTAAAAGCGCTTTATGTTTAATTTAGCAGACAACGACAACAACCAAGCAGGCTGGCAGGGAGAAGCAGCAGCATTAGATGGCCAAGCATTTTGTACTACTTGGTTGACATGATGAGCTCTGATGCTTTTAAGTTGCTGAAATTCATATTAATTGCTGCCAAGTCAAAGGCAATTTCCATTCAAATGAACGACAACGAACATTTAAATATTAAATATTTTTTTGATGGCAGCTGTCAGCAATTTCAAACGCAGAGTTTAGGTTCTGAATAATGAATGAATTATGCATGCCAATGAAGAAGTTTTGTGCAACTGTGTCACACGCTGCGTATGAGTAATGGTCTTCAGATTCGGTGCACTGGTCATTGCAAATGTTTTTCAAGGACATCACTTCAATATTAAAAGCTGTTCGAGCGCAGCGCAGCGCGAAATTCGAACGCAGCTGCCGCATCGCATTCCAAAGTAGTAATCGCAGTAAAAGAAGTAGCAGCAAACAGAATCCTCAACAAGGACAGCTGTTGGAATTAGCGTACAGCTTGCTTTTTCATACCCGGCCATCAGGCGAAGCAACTGTCAGAACACAACCAGGCGCACTGTCATCTTCCAAAGAATGTCAAAAAAAAAAAATGTCAAGCTGCATAATAAATTGAATTTCTTCTGGCTGGTCATTTGGCGCATCTAAGGCTGCGACATAGACACATAGTACTTCAAAACAAAGTTCAAAAGCTCTGCTTCAATATGTGTTGATTTAGGCAATACCCTGGGATTTAATCAAAATGGCACATCAAATAGACAGTTATTTGTATATCAACTGAATGATGTAATTATGAGCTTGTTTTTACAACTCACTGTTTAAATACATTTACTACACAACTTTGCTAAGTATATGCACTTTCATCTACAAGGGTATTTCAAATACAATAATCTCTTGCTATCGTACGAATTTTCTATCTCTGTTTATCGCGTTTTCTCTATTGGGGAAACCGTCGACGCCATCCTGGCCGCACACGTACGTTGTCCAACATGAAGTTAGAGACAAAATGCCACCAGACGCAAATGAAATTACAAGCAAGCCCAGAAGCAGCAGTAACAGCAGCAGATGCGCCATGGGAGCGACAAACTTGGACAGCAGCTCAAAAATCCAAATATCATATTTACAACATGCAACTACTACGACGACTACTACTACTTGTACAAAGCGAAGATAACTTTGCAGAATGCCGGAATGCAATGGTAAAAGGCAAAATGAAAACTGACATCTGAATTCATTCATTTTGTCATTGCTGGCATTTATACCAAAAATAAAAATAAAGAGAGCAAGAGAAAGAGGAAGTTTACTATATTATTAGCCTGCTTGTAAAGCAAGTTAATCAAATCAAGGCTTACTCTTGGCAGAAAAACAGCATAAACGAGCGACAATTATGAACGCAGCTTTTAACTTGTAGTTAAGTTAAGCAATAAATATTTCCACGAGAGAAAGTTTGTATTCTCTTTCCACCTTTGAATGTTGTGATTTCATTTATATTATTTTCAAAAATGTATCGCCAATAACTGCATCTACTAATATTATTAACTAATTAATATTAATTTCAAAACCACCTAAATGTTCACTCAACTGTTTTGACATGTTAATTGCAACTTTATGTGCCGCAGGTCGACGAGCTTAACTTAATTTGAAAAATAATGCCTTAACTTTTAATAACTCATTAAGCGCAACAATGTAACTGAGTTACATTACACAAAACACGCCCAAAGCGCAAATGATATGCTAAATGTTCCAGTTTAGTGCCACCAAAAAAACCCCTAAATGATTGCGGTAACTGTCAAGTAAAAACCAAAATAAAAAAATTTAAATTGTAGCTACATTTTGGCAATCTGTGCTTTGTATCTTTAATTTTGTATCTCGTTTTCGCACAAAAAATAAATGATACCAAACAATGTTTTAATTTGTCACATTAAAATTTAAATTGCCCACACCGCACTAAGGGTGGATGCCAAGTTGTCGTGCAATTTGTACAAAATTTTCGTTTGGCCAACGAAGCAACGTAGTTTGATGGCAGGAATTCTCTTTAGTATGGCCATAATAAAACCGCGCAACGGCTACGCTCAATAAATATTTAATTATAAGCGAATAGAAAAATGTTAATTACTATTTGTCATTTGCTTAATAAGTGGCACACGGTGCTGACCATCACACTCTACCAGCCAAAAGTACTGCATAAAACCAAAACTGTTGAAAGCCAACAGCGAATATTTTAAGCTTTTATAACTACATATATCGTGCCCATAATGTGCTTAAATGCTGCAAATTGAAATTTTAGCTCAAAAATCTACTCATTTTGGCAATGCCTACTATGCTATCCAGAGCTCCAAACGTTAACGTGGCCTATACACAAAACTATGTATTTGCGGCCATGCTTTGCGGTCAGGCTGTGGCTGGGCCAACGTAACGCCTGTCGCCTGCTGGGCGCCACATAAGTTTGCGGTCGCTCCTTTTATTTCATTTTGCATAAGTTCTAAAGTACACATCATATATAATTAAAATCACAAAACGGTCAATTTTGCTCAGCGACAACCAGGCGAATACTTAACCTCCCCCTTCGCCTGACTGAGTAATGGCTACGGCAATTGAGTTTCATGCATGTTACAAACATTTGCATTAAAATTGTATGTTTTGTGCACACAGTCCACGCTAAAACGAGGTATTAAGTTGGGCTTTTGTCAAACATTGCCAATTTCAAACAAATTCCGTTGAACAGCTTTTGAATGGAATGATTCAATAAAAACATTTGTGTTTGGTACCTCATATTAAAAGAGAACACCTTTTATTGCTATGAGTCAAACTGTTTTCAAATACTATACACTATCAGAGTATAAGTTCCGATGACGCGTAAGAAAACGGAATTTTTAACTGCGAAACAGTCAATACCTTATGAAAAATACTTTCCTATTAAAATCATTATTTTTACAACGAAAAATAAAAAACACTTTGTTGATTTATGAATGCTTGGCCAAATAAAATTCATTCAACTTTTTTTTGTACAATTCAATTTAACTTCTTTACGAAACTCCAAATTTCTTTTGTAAAAAGCATATAGCAGTTGTGAACGGATATGCCAACATTAGCCATAATTAAGCTTAATGGCCCTGGGATTTAGGCAATTCTGGCACAATAAATGGACCTGTTTGGTTGAGGGCACGCCATCAGGCTATAAAGCATTGGCACTGGCTAACATGCTCCAATAAAATTCATACAGTGACTGATGCAAATTTATGACTAGCCAGAACTGGAGAGGTCTAATTTTTTGAAGCGCGCTTACAATGTTTTTGCCAGATTTGCATGCCGCAACAACAATTTGGTTTATAAGGACACGCCCTCCACACACACAAAAAATAATAAAAAAAATAAATATGTATAGCGAAAATAATGTGGCAAATAGAGTTTCGAGTGTGCGGGCTACTAAAAAATATGCACAATTCATTTTACAAAATGAATTTGTTCCGCTGAAACGTCCATAAATGCATTTAAATTTATTGGAATGCGCGACATCAGTACCGATGTCAGTATAAGCAGAAGCAGCAATGAGAAGAGAAAAAAACATACACTCGTCCATTGAATGACAATAAATTATCAATTTTATTTTGACAGCGCGAAAAATCCCGCTGCGCAAGAAAGAGATGAACGAGAACAAAAATGTCACACAAAATTGAGCAAAATATATTCTGGCGGGGCATTTGTGACAGGAAGTTTCAGTTCAATGGTTTGTTCCAGAGGCCGATTCAGAATTGACAACATACAGATTTACATACATATAGTATGTCAGTAGATATGTGCATATAGTATGTAAACATACATGTATACATATCTATTGACAAAAATTTTGAGCTAAACTGCACTTCAGTTGATTCGTTGGGCGCGACAATATTAATTTAAACGCTTAAATCGCAATAGCCTAAAACGAAAACGACAACAAAACCTAAAATATACAGAACACTTGACTTTTATTGCAGACATTCCATCTTCATCAGTCTATGGACGATACGCCCCCGATGACGTTGCTTTCTATTGCCCAGAGGAGGGTTTGTTCCCCGATGACTATGACTGTCGCATCTACTATCGCTGTGAGAAGCGCTCGGAACACTACATCAAACCGTATATGTTTGCCTGCAAGCCGGGTACGGTCTTTTCGCGTGCCCTGCAATTGTGTATGCCACCAATGTTGGCTGGGCGCGGGGAGTGCATGAATGAAATCGATAGCAGTGGCGCCGAAACGGACAGCCAGCTGGCGTATGATGGGCTCGTCAATAACCCGAATGGACATAATTCGTTGCTTACCAGTGCCGTCACACCCGCCGCCTTTGAGCTTCACACCTACGCGACGGCAAATCAGTTGCCCACAAATTATGGACTGACAGGACTGAGTGGTGTTTCAGTCATATCCTTCTCGAGCTCATCATCGTTACGCTCGGCAGATGGGTTGGATGGGGATGGTACTGTGGCGTGTGAGGATGATGGATTTATGAGTGATCCTGCTGACTGCACCGTGTTCTATCGCTGCATCTCAAACGGACGTGGCTATAATAAAATCGGTTTTCGTTGCTCTGATGGCACTGCCTGGGATGAGTCATTGCAGTCATGCAACCATATGTCTGCTGTACGTGCTAATGGGGGCTGTCGCAGTCAGTCAGATCCGCTAAGCGATGAACAAACATCGACACAATCATCGCAAACAAGCCATCAGAACTCCACATCATCATCGACCTCATCTAGCAGTCAGCAAAGTTCGTCGACCAGCTCCTCCAGCTCATCCTCCTCCTCGTCAAACACTTCAAACTCTTCCAACAGCTCATCAAATCAACAAGAGTCTAGTGGCTCAAGCTCAAATCATGAGTCGTCCACAGCGAGCAGTAATCAACAATCTGCGTCGAACTCAGAGAGTTCAACTAGTAGCAGTCAGCATTCCAGTACGAGTTCGTCCAACCAGAACTCTGGCAACAATCAGTCCTCAAGCAATAATCAAAACTCGGGTAGCAACCAGTCCTCTAGCAATAACCAGAATCAAGGCTCAAGCAACAGCAGCCAAGGTCAAGGCTCGAGCAGTAACCAATCTTCCAACAATATCAACAGTCAAAGCAACCAAAGCTCAGTAAGCAATCAATCTTCCGGTGCTTCAGGCGAGTGCGAAGACGAGAACACCTATATTCCTGACAAAGTGGACTGCGCCAAGTTCTACAGATGTCGCCTAGATGGCGATGGTAACTTAGAAAAGGTTCCTTTCACTTGTGGCCCTGGCACTGTTTGGGGTCAAATGGAAAAGGTTTGCGTTCTGCCTACTGATGGTCAAAATAATGAATGCAAAATGCAATCTAGCTCTTCAAGCAGTGGCAGTAATCAAAATGGAAGCAGCAACTCCAACTCCAGTGGCAGCAATCAAAGTTCCTCAACAAGTGGCAACCAGTCAAGTAGCTCTAGCTCTGGTTCCAACAGTAGCAACAACAATAATAACAGCAATCAATCTGGCAATCAGCAAGAATCATCAGGTAGCAATCAATCTTCCAACAACCAACAAAGCTCGTCTGGCAACAATCAAGGCTCATCTACATCATCAAACTCTAGCAATCAGTCGTCCGCTGGAGCTCAAAACTCAACAAGTTCTTCCAGCTCTAGCACATCAACATCCAAGCCCATAAATCCTGATGGCGATTGTGAAGACTCAGAAACATATTTGCCCGACAAAAAAGACTGTACACGTTTCTATCGTTGTGTGGATAATGGTAATGGCAGTTATAATAAGATTGCATTTGATTGTGCACCAGGGACAGTATGGGATCCGGACTCAAAGGGTTGCAACCATCCAACGGACGTCCAGAAGGAGCAATGCAAAGCTATGGCTAGTGGACAAGGATCAAATCAAGGATCGTCATCAAACCAAGGATCCACTTCCAACCAAGGATCGTCTTCAAATCAAGGTGCTTCTTCAAGTCAAGGGTCTTCCTCTAATCAAGGATCCTCGTCAAACCAAGGATCATCTTCCAATCAAGGATCTGTGTCCAATCAAGGGTCATCTTCCAATCAGGGATCATCCTCCAATCAGGGTTCAACATCTAACCAAGGATCTTCATCCAATCAAGGGTCTTCATCTAACCAAGGATCGTCTTCTAATCAAGGATCTTCATCCAATCAAGGCTCTTCATCTAACCAAGAATCCTCTTCCAATCAAGGATCGTCTTCTAATCAGGGTTCGTCTTCTAACCAAGGAGCATCGTCAAATCAAAGTTCTTCCTCGAATCAAGGATCTTCATCAAGCCAGGGATCATCCTCAAATCAAGAATCATCTTCCAATCAAGGTGCATCATCAAATCAAGGGTCGTCCTCTCATCAAGAATCCTCGTCCAATCAAGGATCCTCGAACAATCAAGGATCTGTGTCCAATCCAGGATCATCTTCCAATCAAGGATCATCCTCCAATCAGGGTTCAACATCTAACCAAGGATCTTCATCCAATCAAGGGTCTTCATCTAACCAAGGATCGTCTTCAAATCAAGGATCTTCATCCAATCAAGGATCTTCATCTAACCAAGGATCCTCTTCCAATCAAGAATCGTCTTCTAATCAGGGTTCATCTTCTAACCAAGGATCATCGTCTAACCAAGAATCTTCCTCAAATCAAGGTTCATCTTCAAGCCAGGGAGCATCCTCAAATCAAGAATCATCTTCCAATGAATCATCAACTACTACCACTACTCAAAAACCATTTAAACCAGCAGAGAAGTGCGAAAGTGAAGAAACCTTTTTAGATGACAAAGAAAACTGTTCAAAGTTTTACCGCTGCGTAGAAAATGGCAAAGGTGGCTTTATGAAAGTTTCATTTACTTGCCCGCCAAATACAATTTGGCATCCTGAAGTCAATAGCTGTGATCATCCATCTCAAGTTGACATGCAAAAATTAAAGTGTAAGCGGGTCAGTCCAGGACAACAGTCTGGTGGCAGCAATAGCAATACCAGCAGCAGCAACAGCAGCACCAGCAACAGCCAACAATCAAGCACCGAATCTAGCAACAGCAGCACCAGCAACAACCAACCATCAAGCACCGAATCTAGCAACAGCGCAAGTTCATCAACCTCTGGGCCAAGTAACTCTGGCTCCTCATCGATCTCAAAGCCGTCTAGTAATTGTGAAGTCAATGGGCAATTCCTTGGCGATGAGAATGATTGTGCCAAATTTCATCGTTGTGTAGACAATGACAGAGGTGGTTTTAATACAGTAGCTTTTTCTTGTCCTCCTGGAACTGTATGGGATGCTCAGATTTTAGCTTGTAACCATGCTTGGGCTGTCAAGGACAGCAACTGCGGACAATCGACAAGACCACCAATGCATACTACACAGAAACCAACCACACACAAGCCCACTTCTCAGAAACCAACTAGTCCGAGCACATCAACAGGAAAACCCGATATGGAGAAACCCACTACACAGAAGCCTAGCACGCAGAAACCTACAACTCAAAAGCCTACCACTCAAAAACCTGTGACGCAAAAGCCAATTCCATCTGGTGGAAGTGTTAATTGCACATCTGAGGGTTTTATTGGAGATCCCGAAAACTGTGCCAAATTCTATCGTTGCATTGGCAATGGTAAGGGTGGCTACGATCAGGTTCCCTTCCATTGTGCTGCTGGAACAGTTTGGGATCAGGATCTACAAACCTGTAATCACGATTTAAACATGTGTAATCCCAGTACCGGAGGAGGCGATGATAGTTCTACAACTGAGTCTGATAAGGGTCCTTGTGAGAATACAACAACGAAACCTACAACGACTGAAAAACCGGAGACCACTACAACAAATCGTCCATCTGAGTCGCCCACAGACTCGACAACTCAACAGATTAGCACATCCAATAAACCGACAACTATCAATCCGACAACAAATCTACCTACAACCAATCAGCCCACTACTAATCGGCCTACAACCAATCAGCCCACAACTACGTACTTACCTCCAACGACTAAAAATCCGACCACAACTGAATCCCTGGCTATCACTACAACATTGACAACACCAACTCAAGCTGGTGAAGTAAATTCGCCAGCTACAACAATGATGCCACAAACTACAACACAGGTACCTAACTTGCCACCCGGCACAGAGTGCCAGGGCGAAGGCTTTATGCCAGATCCCAACAATTGTCAGAAGTTCTATCGCTGTCAAAAGAACGGTGACTCCTACTCAAAGCATGAGTTCATGTGTGCCAAAAATACCGCTTGGAATGCCGACTTACAGACTTGTGACCACGCAGACAATGTTGCCAGTTGCTCCGGTCAAACAACTGATGCACCAACGGAGACCACAACCAATGCTATAACAACCACAACACAAACTCCACCAACAAAGCCAACCACCACAGACAGTCCAACGAAACCCACAACTGAACCATCTTCAAAACCAACAGATGCTCCAACCAAACCAACAACAACTGAATATCCAACTACAACTGAAAATTGGACAAAACCAGCCGACTCTACAATGAAACCAACTGATTATCCGGATAAACCAACAGATTACCCAACCAAGCCCACTACGTCAGGTCCAGAACCCACGGGCTATCCCACGACAAGACCCACTACTACCACAGAAATGTTTACAGAAACTACAACAAGTTTCACTACATCAATACCCGGCTATCCTCCAACAACTGAAGAAAATCAAGGAACAACAACTGAAGACAACAATCAAAGCACAACCCAAGAACCGGAAACTAACTTCGAGTGCACTTCTGAAGGTTTCCACGCTGATCCACAGGACTGCAGCATTTACTATCGCTGTACCAAGAACAATGATAAATATCAGGTTTACAAATTCCGCTGCTCAAAAGGCACAGTTTGGGATTCATCGCTGCAGACATGCAACCATGCTGACCAAGTGTCTAGCAACTGCACTTCTGGAAATACAACAACATCAAAACCAAGCGACACAACTACACAGGAGCCCATAACCACCACGGACCCAATAGTGACAACGGTTAGCTCAGGAACAACAACTTCTCTACCAAGCACCACGGATCGGCCAATCGAAACAACGAACAAGCCGTTTGAGACAACAACGGAGGAGCAAACAACAAAACCATATCCTGAACCTTCAACTAACACAAGTGCTCCATGCCCACCAATGACTGAGGATCAGAATTTGTTCGTCTGCCCATCAGGTTTCCGGCGGCATACAAAGAAATGCGGCGTGTTTTATCAATGCAATGAGAATTCCGATTCGAACCTAAACATTGTGCTCTTCCAATGCCCCAATGGCACTGTTTATCACGAGTCGTCGTGTCGCTGTGCCAAACCCGAGCCTAATGATAGCTGCAGCAATATGGGATCAAAACGCACGCAAATGTTTGAGGACAGAGATCATCAACTTAATATGGCAAGTATTCCTCTAACACACAAGGAATGAAATTAACTGTGTGAAAATTATTTTTAGGTGCACATCAAATCGGAAGCGCCTCTCTGCCCGGAAGAGGGACACTTTGCCCTAAACCACGATGAATGCAGTCAAGTGTTTGTTAAGTGTGGCTACTCGCAGCAAACATTACGCATCGAAGGACAAATCTATCGCTGCCCACAAGGTTTTGCCTACTGGAATGTAAGTCGACGCTGTGAACCGGCTAGAAAGTTGACAACCTGCACCACAGCCAAATACAATGTGGGCGAGAGTGTGCCCCTGGAGTGGGTCAACATTGGACATAGACGCCGCAGTCTGCTTATCTAAAACAAAACTTATACATACATGCATACATTAAATAGCGTTAATTTAGAAATTGTAAAGGCAACGCAATTGTTTGCTGCGCAGGCTAACAGCACTTTGTCTTGGCAGCTTGCGCAGCAAATAACGAGCCAAAAGACTAGCTTAGATTGTAGTGCAAAATCAAATTTAAGTTTAACATGGGCTAACAATTTCTGGTGTCGGTACTGTTTGTGATTGGCGAAACTACAGTTCAATGAAGACAGACAGTTGTTCATTTTCATCGCAGATCATAGATATCCTGTAACATTAACAAAGGGCACAGCCTTTTATGTTTGTAGTTGTTTCACACAGTAATTGTATTTATATTCTAATATACGTTCTTAACGCCATATTTAGCTTACGTCCTATGCTTAAATTACTATATAATAAATTAAAACATATACAAAATGTTTACATGAGCTCATGCTTAAGGTGACTACGGTGTTTCCTTTCTTCCTCTTATATTTTTTTAATGTTTTTGGAACTGTTAGCACATCACTTCTTCCTTTTTGCCACAGGCGGCGCGGCAGGATTGTCGCCCTTGTAAAACTCCTTTAGGAGCGTCATGGCTTCCTCGGCGCGCACACCGCCAGTTATATTGATTTGTTTACCTACCACGGCGGCTACATCTATCACGGATTTCCCACCAAATCGATCATTCTCACAGCCATAGATAATCTCCTTGACAGCCAGCGTGTGCAGCGCAGCCGAGCACATAATACATGGCTCAACGGTAACCACTACGCTGATTTCGCTAAATACTTGGCGTGCCGGCAAGTGCTTTTCGCGACAGTAGGCTAAGGTGGCATCGATGCAAATGAACTCTGCGTGACGTGTTGCATTCCGATGGACATTGACTTCGTTGCCGCCACGTGCGATAACCTTGCCGTCGTGTATAAATACACAGCCGACGGGCACCTCGCCGGCGTCACGTGCTCGTCGCGCTTCCATTAAAGCTTCCTCCATATATGCGGCCATTGGGCATGGAAATGTTGCGGTTTATTTTCGTCCAAACAAAAACACTGCAGTCGACGACGCCACGACACAAGCAACCAAAAAATAACAAGCAAAAGTCAGCTGTTCACATTCACGATGGTTGGCTACGAAATTTTTCCTGTTACTCTGAGGGTAACACTGGTCGAGGGTTAAAAAAAATACTGTTACCTTAAATTTTAAAAAAGTGGCAGCACTTGACTTGCTCTAAGAAAAATGCTTTTTTAAACGTATGAGGACTAAATAATACTGGGTACATTAAATTTGGCTTAAACCTACCTTTTAAGCAATAAGAATAGTTTTTAGTTTTGTGCTTCATTGCGTAAAAACTTAATCAAATCGTGCTGCTCCAAAAATGACTGCGCCTTTTCTGGCCAATTGGTGTTATTAAGCGATCGCGGACTTGGATGTGGCAAGCGGTGGACAGACACTGACCTACAGTACAATGAACGTTTAAGCGCCGTGTGCACATAATCTCCGACTGCCACAACAATTTGGGGTTTTACTAGCTGAAGCTGCTTCTCTAAAGCCGACAAGCACATCTCACGTATCTGCTGCTTGTGCGCACCCTTCAGTTCACTGGGTGTTATATTATGACCGGCTTCATCAAAAAATGCCAGTGGACAAAAGTTGTGAACAAAACATTGCTGCGAAAATATGTCTAGACTACCGTTAGCCAAACGTTCAAACAACTCCCATAAACGCACTCCACTGGGCTCCTCGGTCTTGCAGTTTAAACCTTTTACGGCACGTTTTGTGTGCAAAACTGGTGGCTGGAGGACTTCCCCAGTAATTTGCATCATATGCCGCACGGTACGAATGTTACCGAAGGGAACCTGTATAAATGCAGAAACATACATACATAATATAACTGTACTGCTGTGTTGTTCACACTTACTCCCGTCTGGCCCATGCCGTTTGGCCCTGGATTCATGCCTATGAACATGACTCGCTTGGGTCCATTTAAGTAGCGTCGTAAATAGGCGCAATGCAACGATGCCGCATAAACTAAAGGGTTGTAAGTGCATGTTATGCCAGGCGGCAGACCTAGTTTCGCTAGTGGTTCATTCAACTGGCACTCAATTTCGTAGAACTGCATCCAAAAGGGTTGAGCAAACATCTCTGATATGATAGCTCCAGGCAACGCTGTTGTCTTCGACGACTTAGTGTGGATCAGTGCTGCCGCTTGCTGCTCTAGTTTTCGTTTTAACATAGCGAAAACTTTTTAAAATTTAAACGAACTAAGCGCGTAGTACATGCGAATTCTGAATGGAAAAACAGCTGGCGATTTTCAGCGTTGCCAAATATTTACTATACGACCTACCAATAAAATAAATACTAAAAATACAGTGCGCCACCGCCTTGAATATGCTATGGCATATTTCAAACAAGGTAAATATATTATTATGTATATGTATAAATGTATATTAAAATTGAATGTACATAAATGTAATGCTACTAGTTGTAATGTGTGAAGTCATTCAGCTTCTTCTCATTGTCCTTTACGAATTTTGATTTTAATTGCTTAACATTCTTTTCTATGTTGCCGACGACAACAATGCCAAAAATTTTCAGAAATTGGTCCACCTGAAACACAATTTTAATTTAACTACTAAGTTGTCAAAAATACCACTTCTCACTTACAGTCATATCCTTTTCTGGACAGCATAGTTTGACAAATTCGCATTGTGGCGCATGCTTTAAATGCTCCTTCCAAGGATCATCATCAGCTTCCCAGCCATCTAGTGTTTTGCCGCATACAAAACATGTGGCTGTATCGTTTTCACGTTTGGTGCCCGTCCAGAAGAATCCAGCCTCAGCCATCTACACAGCAATAAGAATCACATTAAACAATTGAGTTATAACAAATGCCATCGTTCGCTTGCCTTGCCAATGCTGCATGTGGACTTTGCCGAGAATGGCCAGTCCTTGAAACTCTCTATGCGATGCTTTTCCAGCAAATTGAGCTCGCGAAACTGATCAAGCTTGGTTTCATCCGATATAGTTGTTAAATCCATTTTTTTTCTGTTTTGACAAGTAAACTTTTTCAAGTTTCATCAACACACAAATAACAAACAAAACTAAAGTAGCGCGTCGTTTCTGCTGCTCGACAACTCTAGTAGTTTCTATTTAACATAACAGCGGCAGTAATGTTAACAGTTTTTCAAAAGCTATTACCATAGACTTATTTTACTTAATAGAAGCTCGCTAAGCTGAGCTGAGGCTATTGTAAATAAAAATGCAAGCTAAATCCTTTTACAATAGCAAAGTTTTGCAGTTAAGTGCTAGTTTTACAGGAATTTCACTCGCATAACTATCAATGAAAATATAACAGCGCATAGACAGAATAAGAATACCATGGCTACCTCTGTTTTTATTTTACTGAATTTACTGAATGCGAAGCCATTTTGAACTGTAACATGTTTTTTCGTACTTACCAGCACTTATTGGGTAAGTGCTTTCAACACTAGGACAGCTGTTCAGTTCAGTTTTGTCATATTTTGTTGTATATTTTTGCTACACATAAACATAAAATAAATGAAAACACAAAAATAGTCAAAGAAAACGTTATCTGTTTATTGTTTGTTATTGAGTTTTACCCAGTTATCACACGTACTATGCGCTATAGTTGTCCGAAAATTCACTTCTGTTACACATTCCCACACATCCAAAATTGATTAAGACAAAAAAAAAGAAAGTGCTTGGGCCACAGAGCGAAAAACTGAAAGGCCTTGGGAACGGAACGCAACCTAATTCGAAATTGTACCTTAAGGAAGCGTGCGCTTATAGCATATGACAATGAACTTGTGTTGGCAATGAATTCCAGACTTCAAGGCCCTCAACAGCTTAGAGAGCACGCGAGCCCCATGGCCAACGAATGCAAGCAGAGCAGTCCCAAATGGGAGTTAACAAAACTTTACAATGAGCTCATCTATGAATGCAATCAAAGTAACGAGGAATCCATTCTACCGCGTTTCATACGTGATGAGCTTGAAAAGTATGTAGAAAAACGAAATATAGAAGAAGCATATATGTACATTGATACATACTTATGTTTTAATGTGTACATATGTATATGCGCTTCCAAAAACTCGTTTGTTTTCGTGCTGTGATAAGCGCTCTGTCCAATTATCTAATTATCAATATTTCCGTTTGTAAGTATTGCTGGTGGTGCCACTTAGACTGAAGCCTTATCAGCAGCAACCACTCAAAACGAAAGAAGAATTCCATTCAAAACAATTGTGTTCTAATCACACTTCCTACCTTTTTGGCAGGCATCCACGAGAGACACGTCGCGACCTGGTACGAAAACAACGCAATGGCTGCGCGGCACTTTTCATTGCCTGCAAACGTGGCGCAGTTGCTATTGCCGAGTATCTCATAACCATTTGCGATGCAGACATCGAGCAGCGTGGACACTTCGAGGTGGCCGAGGACAATAGCTTTCACTATGTATCTCCACTCTGGGCAGCTGTTGTCTCCGGCAAGCTTTCCATGGTCAAGTATCTCGTGCGTGTCGGCTGTGACATTAATGCCACTTCGGATTCGGGCTCAACGCCAGTGCGCAGTGCCTGCTACATGACACACACCGAAATTGGTAAGTGGATGCTCTGCAGTTTAATTTTATAACAATTTGGCGTCCCTGCAGTCAAGTTCCTTGTGGAGAAAGGTGCCGACATCAAGAAGCCAAACATCAATGGCGGCACCTGCTTGATCAACTCGGTGCAGTCTGTGCAGCTGTGCCTGTATCTGGTGTGCAAGGGCGCTGATATCAACGCACGCGACATACAGGATAAGACGGCGCTGCACTATGCGATACAGGAGCATCGATTAGACACCACCCGAATGCTGATCGAGCAGGGTGCTGATCCATTTGCCAAAAGTCGGTATGGTGACGATGCACTGAGAACTGCCTGTCTGAAAGGTGCTCATCAGATATTCGATTATTTGAAAAAAGAGTTGCAATATCCGGTGGATCGCATCGCTGATGCACATGAGTTAATGGGATCCACATTTTTAGACGAACACAATGAGTCTCGTGTGTGCATTTTGCATTGGCGTATGGCACATCACATTCGGGCGGCTTACACACCCTATATTGAGAAACAGCCAAAGTTTCCGCTGTGCAGAGCATTTGAATATGCCCAAGAATTTAGGACGCTAGAGGAACTAGATAATATTGCCACGGATATGGATGCCATGCGTACGCAGAGTCTGTTGATTTGCGAACGTGTGTTGGGACACACTCACAAAGACATGCTGTTCCGTTTGACCTTTAGAGGCGCCTCATACGCTGACTCTTTACAGCTGCAGCGTTGCATAGATCTCTGGAGTCTACTGCTCGAGATCCGTGTCAACAATTGGTCTATATTGCATTTTGAGACATGCTTCGCTGCCCAAGCGTTGGTGCGTCTAATGCTGGATCTGCACGCTCGCAAATCAACTCAAATGCGAAGTGATGCTCGAGCTCATTTCATGCAACAGGATAATCAACTGCCAAAGTTTTTTGATGTGCTTAGCGTGTTTCAAACGCTTGCTGCAAGCGCTGTTGCAGTCAAAGAGCTGTTGCAGGTGCGTCCCGTATTTCGGCGCCAGCAGGAGAACTATGATCGTGTGTTGCGCTGCTTAGCACATCTCATCTATCTTCTAATCAATACCGTCCAGACAGACGAGCAGCGCAGGGTGATATATGAAACCGTTCATGAGACAGTAGCTGTTGGAAACTTGCGGAGCGCCAGCACTGCGGACACTCTTCTCCATTTGAGCGCTTCGAGGCTTAACGTAATCAAGAGTGGATACATCACCGAAGACAATTTTGCCGATGTAAGTTTTTAACTATTGTGTTTTGCTATGACTTATCATTGTTAATACAGAAGACTGTGTTCCCTAATGCGGAGGTCATTAAACTGCTCATCAAATGCGGCATTGATGTCAATACAAAAAATGAAGCCAAATCAACGCCGCTGCATGTAGCCTGTCAGCCCTACAATTATGAAGATGAGGTAAGCTGATTATCACGTTTTTACTGATAATCCCCTTGAATACCCACATACTTTTTTCGATCACAGATTGTGCACTTGCTGCTCAAGTGTGGCGCGGACATTGATCAGCCAAATCGAGCAGAGAAGCGACCCTATGACTTTATTGCCTCCAATCCCACCAATAAGATACCGCTGCTCAACTTTGTCTCGCTTCAGTGCTTATGTGCGACGGTTCTTAGCAAGCATAAGATCCGATATAAGGATCAGCTGCCCAAGAAGCTCGAGCAATTTGTGCAAAACCATGAGCCTTGAGTGGGACACTATTAAAAGTACGTCTCTGTCAAAGTTGTTATTCCATATGAATGTATATTTAATTTGGCCATATCGAAATTTAACCAGTGTATCTTCTATTAATTTTAAACTGTCTTATGTCTACTATTGTTAACTTATTCGGCTAAACGTAGTTAAAAACTCAATAACGGAACACACAAAAATAATGTGTAACAAAAACAAAAAGTGTAAGAGATCAACGTGATATTAAATCTGTATAGGAAATAAAACTGAATCATTAATATTTTGGTAAACTTACAAGCATACTTAACAAATAAATAAAACTGCAACATGTTCAATGCAGCTGTTCAACTAGTTAATACAAATAATCTTTACAACAAATATCTACATTCAAATAAATATGCCTGAAAAATATAAACAATTAAATATATCTATATACAAATACATACTATATACACATATGACTAGAATAACATATTTATCACATGTTAACAAATTGAAATTAAACTCCAAATGCAATATTGTAAAATGTTAGTGGGCCAAAATGAAATAACTTATTTCGCTAGTTGGCTTTTAATAATGGAACTTGCTTTAAACAAATATTGCCTTTTCCTTTCCAAACAACACTACCAATTGTGTGCTGCCAAAAAGCACCTGCTTCCTTGAAATGTATAACACTTACAATGTGTGTCAGTATTGGCACGTTTTAAAGGCAACAGTTGCTAACTAAAAATTATATTATGTATATAAGTATATATGCGCAGAACTAAAATCGAATCTAATCAATAAATGAATAGTGTACAGTTTACAAACAACTAAATTGAAACGATTTTTACCTTTAAGCATAATCGACGATATATCCGGATAGTCCGTTGCTTTAAATAATATCTTCAAATGGATGAATTGGCTTAAGGAAAATCTCTGCTTTTATTTACGACTTTAAATTACAATACTTACACATATAACGGGGCAGACATAATACATAAATACATACATATTTAAATTGTGACTGGTTGACTTACTATTAAAATTAAATTATCTAAGTCCTTTGCGATAATATTATTAAAAGATAAAAGCATTCAACATCTAGAACGCCTGGTGCATCAGGAGCACCAGCAGAGCCGTCAACCACGTTGTAGCCAAAGATTTATTACCATTGCGCAGTACATTAATATAACTATCAACTATGTGTATCTTCCAGCCCATATTGCCATGCGTAAATGAGTTATAGTAAACAGTGTCTGGCCACGTTATATTGGGCGTAATCTCGAGTAGCGCTGGCATTTCATCGCTGCAGATGTTAATAAGCGATCGATTGAACTTTTTGAACGTTGAAAAGTTGTCATCTAGGCGACGGTCGTAATTCTCCGGATAGCGGGACAAACAGAGCGGACCCGCAGCAGTAGGCTTAGGACGACCACGGCGGGTGAACTCAACGCCAGCTAGAACACGAATTTCACTCTGTTTGGCATCCGATAGGCGATCAAAGCCGCCCTGCGGATCATCTGTTATGACCAATGGATGATAGTGCTCCGGTGAATGTGGATTGTTCCCACCACGCACTTTAAAGGTGTACGTCAAGCCACGTTTCAGATACAGCTCCGGTATCATATAGCCATTAATGTACCAGGCCAAGCCACTTGACACATGACCCGTCAGACCCTGATAGCCACGCAGACCGCCCGAGGGACCCAGATAAGCGTTAAAGGTGCGAACGGTGCTGCAAAACGAAGTATATATAAATATATATATTTATCATTTGTAAATTTAGACGTTATTTGTTTTGACTTACGCATCCTTGATTCGTGAGCGTTCCCAAAGCTGCACAGGAGCTTCCATGCGTTTTGTGAAACTAAAGCAATCGTTAACCGGTTCCGTTGTATTGAAATCAATAATTATATCGCTCTTGGGATAATGTGTGTGAAACGCGGGCTCGTTGTTCGAATCCAACTGTCCAAAGGCCCAAATCACATAGTTGCTGTGATCTAGAAAGATTTCCTTATCCCCATCATCAGCTGCAAGAGGATAACATCAATTAATCAAAATTCTGCGTTTTATAGAAACACTTACATGATTTTAGCAGCCGCCTAAAACTAATGGTATTGATGCCATCCTTGCGGCTGTATGTGTTTAATTGAAAGCTGTCCAAGCCACCAACAACATCATCTCGGCACACGCCCTTATTCTGGCCAAGAACCTGCACACAGGGCGCCAGTGAGGTAATATTGTAATCCACTGTGTAACCTCTGATTGAATCAATATAAGCAACGACTACATCGGCACCAATCATTTGACTTGAACTATCTGATCCCGAGATACCAAACGACATGTAATCCGACTGTGCTACTTGTCCCGACAGCTGAAACGTAATCTGTGGCCCAAATACCTCCCAAGACACTTGCAAATCCTTATGCAGTTGCCGGCAATTGGGCAGCGAGAACTCATAGGGTGTTATCTTCACCAGCGATGGCGGCACATTCAAGCCATCCGGTATAAGCACATGACCATAGTTTTCATTGTCCGCCACATCATAGACACTTATCCAATCGATGTCAAATATCGTTTTGTCACCCGGCAGCTCCAGCTCAATAGTCTCCTTGTAGTAGGAGCGTATTGGATCGAGACTAGAGTACAAAAAAATTAGTTATTAATGCTCTTGATAATTTAAATATCTTCTTGGATTACTACTAACTAGCCGAGATCGTCAAGCATTTTGCTGCCACGACTAGAGGGCTGGGCGCCAACGCCTGTCCAGAAAAATGTACGCTTGCCAAGGCCATCATATGTAAAGTCCTTGATGCGTATGGTTTTTGAGTCCAAAATCTCGATGCTGCTGCTGCTTACATTGTGATTGCGCTTGGAGAAGGTGCCACCGATTTGAGCGCGTGGCGGCTCAAATTCCTCTGGTATGTAAACATCACCAAAGTTATTCTGATTGTTCAAATCGTAGACCGCAAGCCACTTAATTTCGGTCATCTTTTTGCGATCAGGCAGCGTCAGCGTAAAGTCCTTATTGTGATAACGATCCAAAATGTTCGTTCTGCACATGGAAATATTTTGTAAATAAATAATTAATGGAATTTAAATGTGTATTTGATTTTAACTCACTTGCCATACTCATCGGGCACTATGAAACCTTGTGGACCAGGCCGATTGCTTGCGCCAGACCAGAAGAAGGTATCCGCCCCGTTGCCATCGTAATTAAAGCCAACTATCAGAAAAGTATACTCATTGACGGCATAAACATCGCCAGATACCTGATGATGGTACGAGTTAAGCTTGCCCAGATACTTGCCACGATATGGGCCATCCTCGTCCTCGCCGTCGCCCTCACCAGCTGCAAACGAAAAAAACACCAAATTTTATTAATACTACAAAATAATTTTTGACTAACCAGAGGCTGACTCATTTGATAAAGTTTCCCAAATTTACTGCCACTGGAGCAGAATGGTTGGCAGCATTCAATCGTTAAAGCACTCTTTACGCCGACTGCCCCCTCAGACCTATGCATAAACCGGCAAGCACCAGTTAGCAGCAGCAAACAATGGTAGACGCATAGACCAGTTTCGCTAGTTTCTCACGAAAGTGAATTTGTTTTCGCTGCTGTTGTTGCCAGCATTTATTAAACGTAACAAGCATTAAAGTTTCTCTTTCCTTTCGCATGCATTTTTTATATTAGATATGTATGTATGTGTGTTTATGCTTAAAGGCATATGTATTAACTTATGCATGTACTTACATGCTGCTTTGGGCAAGCTAAACAGGAAAAGCGCTACAAAGGCTAGTAATAGTTGGTTTCGCAGTCGGCTTCTCAGTCGTTGCGCAGTACGCCCACTGGCAGAGGCATCGCATACGCAGCAATGACAAAGAATGCCTTGGCTTGTCAATGTCATTGCGTTGCGTTGCACTCTCTTTCTCGAAGCTCCTCTCTCTCTCTCCTTTTCGGACCACGTAGATAATTTGCAAATCTAAGCTTAACTGCGTATCGTTTTTACTTTTATTTTCTTTAATTAACACACTCTATTTAATTCAATGCCAACGCAATCATTTTGATCATTTATTTTCTTTGTTGGAAATATTCTTGAACTTCCGTGACAAACTCTGCAACCCAGGCACTTTTAATTGTTGTTGCGTATTTTGCTTAAGGTCGTTTCGTCATTCGCATGCGTTTTGTTTGTGTATTATTACAGTGGAATAGTCCAAAACTGGTTTAAGTCGCGGCTCGGGCTCCGAAAATCAAAAAGCAGCCACAGCACCAAAACGAACTTTGCGTCTGAGCCTCTCAATATCAACTGAGCAAGCGAGGGGCCGTTAACTTAGAGTTTCGTTTGTCTGCGTCTGCGCGCAGCTTTCTGTGAGTGTTATTAGCGTTGCTCTCTCTTTCATGCTCAAAGTTTTATAGCTGCGCGTGCGCTGCATTGCAATAGAAGCTAATACGAGTTGCGTGTAACGGTTTTTGTTTAGCGCTATATGGAAAAAGCGAGGTGAGTAGTAAAAGTTTATAATCATCAATCTAAATGTATATATTATTGTTTTACATAAACTTACTATCCCCATTCCTTATTAAAACAAATTTATAACAATTTTCATGCTTGCAAAACTAAACTTCTTGCGTTTGCTTTTATTTGATTTACCCTTTCATTGTAGCAATTCAATAAATCTTTTTAAAAACTAATCAATTGCATTTGTTGCATTTATTTCTTTTTAGCTGCAATCCAAAAGTCGAACTACCGACTTAAGTATTAGTTCATTTTATGAATGGATTTAATTGTAATTTTCTTTTTTAATTTATATGTATTCTTGCAAAAATTTTATTGCGATTTTATTTACAAAAAGGCGTTTTATAAAATGTCCGTTGTAGCCCAACATAAAAAAGGGGCGACTAAATTGTTGCAAACTAAATCAGTGCCGTTCAGAATTGTGGGCATATAATTTGTATGTGTGTGTGTATGTGTTGCATTTGTCTGAAACAGAAATTACATTTAATTTATGTATTTAAAAATATATTTTTCACTTAGGTTTCAAATGATTTCCACACGATTTTATTACAAACAAATCATTATTTTTTAATTTTTTTTTATTGTTTTAGACTTAATGCTTAATTATGTATGTTTATATGTAACTGTTATTCTTCCTGCTTTTTATTACTGTATAACTAGTTCATTGAAAATACATATTATTTAATACATAATTTATTTCATAAGAAGCACATTTTTGTTTATCATTTATGCGTTTACATTCCACTGTTTGAACTCGCTTTCAATGCTTGCCATTTCTTCATCATCTCTATCATCATCTTTATTAATATATATATATATATATAAATACATATATATATAAATATATTTTTATATATGTATTTTATTACTCTTCATTATTTGTTTAACATTATTAGCGCACATTTTTGTTAACACTAGACGCTAGATAACCTAAGAAAGTCGACTGGCTGTGCATGAAGGGACGGTGAACATGGTAAAAATGGAAGGGGCGGGACGTTAACTTTACAAAACAAAAATATGACTGCAAAAATGTAGAGAAAATCAAAACCACCAAGTCAAGGCTGTTAAAAGCCGTTAAGAGCAGTAAGATGGGGGTTGGTGGTGTTGGGTGTAAGCTATGTATATGTTATGTTGGTCTGAGACGCATGCACGCAAAGTGTAACTAAAAATAGCAATACTTAGCTTATAATGTAGCGTATAAAAATAGGTTTGTTTTTAGAAAGAAATTAAATTATTTAGAGCTCCAAAGCATTGATTAGATGTTTAACTTAAGTTGTGATTTTTAAGCTTTCTCATAGATATTCTTTGTGTGTTACTTATGCTTTATTTTTATTTTTTTGTTTTATATTGTATTTAATTTTTATAGTTTTTTTTTTTTTAATTTTTTTATTTACTCTTTATAGGTTAGATTAAAATTTTAAAAATGAGCATTTTTTTAACTTTTTGCGTGATTCTCATGAGTGATAACAGAGCAGGAAGAGGAAGAGGCATGCCTTTTAGTTGATTTCTTGTTGAGATTTAGAATTATAATATAATAGTAGGTAAGCTAGCTATTTAAATTGTTCTTCGTTTTTAAAAGCATGGAATGAACTTGATCGAAAACGAAAACAGAAATATACAATAAAATATAGCGCACAACTTTTCTTTTCAACTTTTTCAGGATTTTCGATATTTTTTGTTTTCTCTTTTTAAACTTAACAAGCAAACATAAAACGAACGAACTTGGGCTGCTTAATTGTTACAATGTGCCTTTTGTGTGTATTTGTGTGTTTTCTTTTTTAAATGTAAATACTTCAAACGCATAATGATGTATACATATAAAAAAAACTTCGGGGCACTGCGTTGGATAATTCGATTGTTTTTTTAATAACGCTACAATGAAAATTAAATTTTTGCTTTATTTTTTTTGTGTTTAACGTTATTTATGTATAAAACTCTCTTTTATTTATCTTTTATCACTAAGGAAAAATGTTACAAAGCTTTTGCTATGGCATTTATGTGTATGTATATAAATGAGTGTTCGTGTGTGTATGTGTGTGGAAGGTCTTGGGATAGATATTGGGCAAACAGTTTATGGGATATCAGAGGGCGCTTTGAAAACAAATCAATCGAATTAACATATAAATGAGGCGACTGTTGCCACGACTGTTGCCAAGGCTGTTTCGAGGCCTTAGGTGTTGGCGTGGGTGTGTACAATGCTTGCACTAGTAGCTTTAGCTAAAATTTATCCTGAAATATGAACAGATTATTAGTTGCGGCCACAGCGATGATATTCTCCTCGGGATGCCAAGCGGTGTGCAGAATTTTCTTATTGAAGTCCAGACAATCGACGCTGATTTCATCTTTCTTTCGTTTGCCGCCAGTGCAAACTTTGCGCGGCTTCAGCACCGTTTTGGGCTTTATAATGTCCCTGGATGCCTCGAGCGTTACATCCTTTTTCGAGTTGCGATCAAAGACCCGGAAGAAGTTATTATAACTGCCAGTCATTATGGAGCTATCTTTGCCGTTCCAACAGCACTCGAACTTATCAAAGATGCAGTCGTTCTCGTACAGCGAGCACAGCTTGGCGCGAAGGTATTCATGAACCTATAAAGACACACGATTATAGTTGGATGTAAATAATATGGAAAACAGTTGAAACTCACCGGATAGGTCTCAATGGGTTTTGTCTCCATGTGCAAGTCCCAGACCTTAATGCTTAAATAGTCTCTGGAGATCATGTAGCGGCCTGAGTTGCTTAGTTTGACATCACTTATGGAGCTTATTATTTCACTGAAGAAGCTGCGATTCGTTGGATTTTCGGGTTCCTCGAATTGCTTGCTATGGCGATCGCATAGCGCCGCCGAACGCATATCACATAATCGTATTGTGCCTTTGGAGCTAGAGTAGACAAACACATTGCATTCGGTCGGATGGAATTCCGCTGCCGTAATGACCTCCGTTAGCTCCTCCATGTTGGTTGGCTTGATGTCAACAATATTGTAACTCTGATTGACCACCTCCAGGTGCCAGAGGTTGATGCGCAAATCGTCGGCCGATAGGAAAGTCTCTTGATCAGAATTAACACTAATTGAATTGATGTGATAGGTGTGTGCATTGGCAAAGGTGCGACGTGGCGAGGCCTCAACCATAAGCGGTACTTGCTTCACGGAAGGAACTCGTAAGGCGGTTACATTTTGTGGATCTCTAATCAGCCCGTTCTCCTCTTTTGTGTTATAGCCCTCGAACGACTTATCGCGCTCGCTGACCTTCCACAATTTCACCGTTTTATCGTTGGTGGACAGCAGAAAGTGTACGGGATTTTTTTGATGCAGCCAACGGATCTTATTGATTTTTTCCTCGATTTCCAGCGATTTAAGATAATCAAATTCTGGCTCGTGCGATTGGAATGTCGAATAGACATTATATTCACCGCGTCTTGGATTCGCGGTTTTCGAGGCAGGATCACGCTACAGAATTCAAACGTTAATAAACAACTCTCTCTCTCTCTCTCTCTATTTCTTAACTAAATTTATATTCACCTGAAAGATGACGACGCGACCGCCTTTATCGCCCGTGGCCAGCAGCTCGCCATCGTGATTGAATTCCACGCAAGATATGATATCCGCATCGGTGACATCATCGTCCAAGGCGCCCTTGATCTGTGAGAAGCACCAGGACGCCTCTCCATTACCTGTCGTATGAAAGAAGTGAAATACAAAAAATTAAAGCCAAAAAACACAAAAACCGCATTACATCTCAAATACCCATCACTGCCCATCACAGTTCAAACTGAAAAGCCTTAATAAGTGCATGTTACATTTGATTTGGTCTCTCGTCCTAGACAGAATCAATAGCAGTAGCTTAAAAGCTGCCATAGAACAACGATGACGTCTGCAGTGGTCGTCCGTTCTGTTTGCTTGCTTCTCTTGCTCAAACATTTACTAATGACGCCATTTCCAGCTAGCTAGCTAGCTGTTGGTTTTCAGCTTTTGGCTTTAAATTGCTTTAAGCATTGGACGGTTGCAAGGCTTATTTAAACAAACACATAAACATACATACATACAAACATATTTATTTTGCTTCCTTTTTACTTTTTAGACTGTTCTCCAGCCACTTTTTGCGATTGGTGCACGTTGTGTAAATGTTGTGCAGAGGGTTTCATTTTGAAAATGTGTTTGGCCCTTATATTCACACAAACACATTTCGTTTGTCGTCCTGTTTGTGTGCATTGTTCATACATATATTTCAATGCCCAACATACACAGTGCACAAAGCAACATTGAAATTCATAGATCTCGTTCACATAAAGCATGTGAAAGGAGAAAAAAAAAATGATTACAGCATGTGCTTCACCGATTACGGAGTATATTCAAGTCATGCATTATCATGATTTTTCTATAGTTTTTTGTAATTTCCATTTGCCTGCCCATTGAGTGATTGTCTGTTGTATACTTATTATGCATATTTGTATTGTCTTTTTCATTTTTGGTCTACATTTTGTGCTCATTATTATTTGACTGTTCAAAGCTCCAATGGGCGACGTCATGATTTGATTGATTGTGCTCCAATAACGATAATAGGATCAGTCAGTCACTCATTCATTCAGTCAGCTTGTCAGTTACTCAATTAGTCAAAATGACGGTTCTATTTTTAGCCCGGAAATAAGGAATACTATTAATAATAAACTTTTATATTCATATCGATTGCGTTGCCAAAGATACTCTCCGGTTGCCTTACACACACACACACACACACACACACTTATTTATGCATGTATAAACAGTTTTGCAGTCATTGAACTTACATATATCTTCAACCAAAAAAGGAAAGTGCTCAATATTTGTTATGTTGCACACAGCCCGAAACAACAAAAACTGCAACTTTGTTCTATTATTGAATTTATACAGGTTATATATATCTATGAGACAGCTAAAAACAATAGCAACAACTTAAATTGTACACCACGCACACGACCAAAGTGGCGGCTGACTGTTTTCCGGGTCAAGGCAACAGAATAACACACCAGTTTTAGACCATAAATCGTTTAAACGAGGGCGGCTCAATAGAACTTAAACCCGCTAAATACTTTTTTATTAATATACAAGCAATATATGTATTTGAAATAAAAGCATCTATAGAATTTATAGTTTCCACACTTGAAGTGATGTGAAAATCAAACGAAATCATATTAAGTGCTGTGAATTTTTGTATATTAACAATTAAAAAAAAGAAATACAAAGGAAGTCTAGACCAGTTTTATATATTTAAGTGTTTGCAAACATGCAATCACTCTAATACAAATAATTAGATAAGCCCATTGAACTAACATGTTTACTTTTGTAACCACTCTCGACCCAAACATTTTAGCGGTTGGCAGCGGTGCTTACTGATTTTGTGGATATCTAGTGGTATAATTACGTTTAAATGCGAATAGAGTGCGGCACAGATTTTCGGTTTAAACTCACATTTCCCATGCCTCAGTGAACGCAAACACAAAATCTCATAAGCACTAAGCTAAATGATACTCAAATATTGGCACAATTATTTAACTCAACCACGCGATGTCGCGGCAACCAAAGCCAAGACAACAACACCACTGCAAAACCACCCAACCAGGAACAGTGACCTTGCCTGATTGATTGCCGCTGGTCTCTAGATTCACAATAGATAGTATCATACAGAACAATGGAGTGAAATAAGCGATGATTTGTATTGAACATGCTCTCATCATGTGCAGATTTTGAAGGGTGTCGTGTTGACATGTAACTGGATCATGGGGTCTGTCTGAGTGCATAAATGCAACACATTCAGGCTTAAGAAACTATAGCTGGTTAGTCAGTGACTAAATGAATGCGCAGTTAAACACAATAGTGAAAAAGTTGATCAGGGAATCTATTTTAAGATCAAAATAATGACTAAGGTATGATTTTCTTTGTTCAAACTATACCTATGTACGTGGATTGATTTTGCAACAATAACTATATTTACCTTACATTTACTATTAATTCAATCTACTTTTAAAGTTTATACATAGAAACACTGCAGTCAATAAAGCATTGGTTCATGTTTGTCAGGACAGCTGAGTGGACGGACAAGAAGCGTGACGAAAACGAGTTATACGACACAATTTTAATTTACACAAAATGTGTGACTAGCATAAAACAGATAAAACAATAAATATGTAGATAAATTTTTAAATAAAATACACATACAAGCTACTAATAATTCAACTAAATTTCAGGGCAAGCGTCCATCTGATATTTACCGATATATCTGTTTGTTTTCTGTTTGCAGCAATTGCCTATTATTTAATTAGAGCGTTTGGCATTCAAAATAATCCAAACCAATTGAAACTACTTGTAGCAAGAATTATGCTAGAATCAACAAAATTTTTTGGTGATCATATATAATCAATGCATATTTAAGCAAATTTCAATTTGATTTTAATGGTAGACGTACGTTAATTCTAAATATGTTAATAAGGACTTGTTGTGGATAGCTTTTCGAGTCTTGCCTCAAGTGCAAAGATCAATGCTAACAAATAGAAGGAGTTGTATATACACTAACCAACTAGACCGACGCTTGGTTTGTTTATTTCACGGGCAAATTGTTTATACGCTGTTGCAAATATTTTATGCAAAAATCAAAATCAAATAATACCACATGCACACATACTACTACACACGCTTGTATTTACGAAAGTAGCCCGACAGCAAGAAGAAGCAGAATAACGACTTACCGGCCATGACAGTTGAACAGCTTTCGTTGAACGGCGCGCGCAAGTTAAGCAGGAGGCACCGCTCAAAAGTAACAGCAACAACAACAACAACAACAATAACAATCAAATAATGCCAAGGAGTTGCGGCCGCGCTCTCACTCTTTTATCGAAAACGCTCTCTGGTCTAATGTTTCGCTGAATTTGTATATGTGTGTGCGTTGGAGAACGTGATTTTATTGCTATTGTTGTTGTTCTTGATGCTGCCGCGTAGGAGTGTTGAGCGCGGTTTCTTTTGCCAAAGGAGCTACAAAGCTTGTCATGCAAAAGAAACGAGACGAACAAACCGAAACCGAAAGCAAAAGCAAAAGACAAAACCAAAGTGTTTAACTTTCGTAGCTTTTGTTTCTGCCCTTTTTCTTTTGTTGTTGTTCTTATATATGTTGTAATTGGTATGTTTTTGTTTTTGGTCGCTTCTCAGCACACAACTTAGGCACGTATACGTATTACGGGTGACGACAACGACGTCGACGACATGTGGAGAAGAAACTGCAAAGTAGGGGAGGAGTTTTTTTTTTGTAAAAACGCCGACAGCAACATAGCGTTAACGGCAGCGACGGCGAAGTCGGCAGCAGAAGTAGCAGCACCAGCAGATCTATGTACGTCTATATGCGAATCTATGTATGAGTATTTGTGCAGCCGGTGGTTGTGCCAAAAAAAAAAGTTATCTCGAAATTACTTTGCACAATATTTTACGCGATGCTTGTGAGCGGAGCACCAGTGATAAACGAAACGCTGTAAAACGTTAATAACGCGCCCGTTTATTTGCTAAGCAATGCGATTAATATTATTTATTTTGTGGCAAAACAAACACCAACAATGGCAGCAGCGCCTTTGCGTTTCTCCACCTCGAACGCCTAACGCTTTGTTTTATCGTGCTTTCTTTGTATTTCCTTACAAACGCAACGGGTGGCAATCTAACCTTCAAATTTGTGTATTCCTTGTTTAGCACTAATTCTTACAGCACGAATTGCATATTCATATTTATTTTGACATTCAGCCGCAGCTTTTAGCGTGCTAAGCCGTTGATTTGTTAGAAAAGCGCGCCTGACAGCAGCTATGGCAATCAATATTCGATTTTAGTGCGCCTCGTACTTAATATTTTTTATAAATTTATTTTTTTTATATTTGTTTTGGCTAAACACAGCAAAGGCTAACGCGTCACGACGCAGATTATCACATCAGAATTGTGCTCGCTGTTGAACTCGCTTGGCAAATATGGCAAAATGGGGGAAAAAAAAACCGAGAATCTAATGCTGCTGCTGCTGGTAAGCTGCTTCTTCTTCCAGTTTTTGCCGCCTCTTTTGATGCACTGCTTCGTCGCCGCCGTCGTCGTTGCGTCGTGGTTTTTGCAAATGCTGCTGCGGCGGCCAACGATTTACGCACTTTTAAACTATGTACATCATGGCACTGATACAATTTCAATGCGGCAATAACATTTAAACGCGCCGATAGCAAATTAAACTTAATTTATGACTAATTTGTTATGAAAATTTCAACATAAAATGGAAGTACAAAATGTATTGCAAATTTCGCACTTTGCAATAGGAGTTTCGGGCCACTTAATTGCCGCATACGAACGGCGTTGCGCAAGTTTACAGTGTTGGTCAACGTGTGCTTTGCGTGCTGCACAACAATAAAAGCTACAGCTGTCTGGGTTGTCACCAGCCGTTTCGATGAGGCGCGTGCCATTTTTTAAAAACTTATTTATGTGAAAAAAATAGCAACTTACTTTGCGGCTTTTTAGCACCGTTTATATTGATGGCCGTGTTGAGCATGTTGCCAATTTTTGTAATGCTCGACTGCCGCATAAATGTGCGTGGTGGTAGGGGTGGCGGCTGCGGATCCGGCGGCTCCAACACTGGACTTTGTCGACCCCAACGACCCATAGCGTAAACGGTTGTGTTTGTTTTTATTTACTGTGTTACGTTACAGTTTGCGAGCTGTAAATAAATTAAAATTATCAAATCTTTTGACATTTATTTTAAAGCGCAGTCACACTCAAGCGTACACAAACACGCACACGCAGACACTTACACCATCACACATATTGTATAATGGATATTTGCTTAAAACTTGGCCACGTTAGGCCTTAGCATATGAGCGCTTTTCGTGTTTTTCAATTTGTCAGGCAATTAACACCTGTCCCCGTTTCGCGCTACCCTCTAGCGATTCACCCTTTCTGGTATCGTCTCTCTTGTGTCTACTTGCACTTATCACACAAATGTCACCGACTAGATTTTTATTCTCTCACAAATTAATTGTGCAAATTTGTCTGCCGTTTGTTTACATTAGACATTACGTTTAAAATTTGCAAAAAGCCAAAACAACTTCTGCCCGACGATCTACGGCCATACATTGGTTTTGAAAAGCACCTCACGGCGTGCTTTATAAGTAAGGATGCTTATCAAGTCCGGATTAGTCAGTTAAGGGATTCATGGCAAAGACAGCAAAGAACTCGTAAAATTACTAAAACTTATGTACATTTTAAATCGATTATTTTAATCAGATGAGTAATGATGCTGATTTAATATTTTTAATATTTTTAGATTAAAGCTAGATGAATATCTTTATAGAGTTTTAAAATATTTATATTTAAATTTCTAATTTTTGAGAGAGTATTGTAGATTGCGGAAAACTTTGTTTTATGACATAATGTAAACAACAAAACTTAAATAAATGTATAATCATAATAAGCTGTTCACGATTCATTTAACAATTACAATGAAAAAATGTGCGAAGCCAATTTGCTAATCAACAATTCAAATATTTATTAAGAATGTAAAACAATATATGCCCTCAAAAGGAAGATTTTGAATGCAAAATCAATTAAACACTTTATTGAAAAAACGTTTATTAGCTATGCATCCCAGAACTTTAACACGACGGACATGCTACAGAACATTTTATTATTTTATTGCAATTTTGCTGACGTATGATTGTTTCAATGTAAACAAAAACGTATGAATCTTCCACATGGGTATATGCAACAAGTTGATCTGAGGCATGCGCGCTGGACGCCGAACAATATTACAATGTGCAAAATCCCAACGAAACACAAAAACCATTAAGATATTTTAATCCAATTAATGGGCCAACTTCTCAATGCATTTGGGAGAAACGTAAATGAAAATTAAGGAATATTTTTTTGTTCATTTCTTCTAGCAATTGCGTCAAAAGTCAACAGCTTGGAAAATATGGCATTTAACATAAATGACGAAATCCAACCGGGAGCTGTCTGAAATATGTGTGTATATCACTGATGCCAAATGACAGCTTAATGTGCTAAATACAATTATTGAGAATGGAAAAGTTAAATGTAAATGCAAAAACTTACAGATATTCGTATGTTTGCAAAATCATAGCAAATTTGGTTTTCTGTTTGGCTTAGTCACAACAACAACAATTACCAATTTCCTACTTGTTTAAATACTAAAACTAACAGTAAGCCAGTAAGTACAAAATTCATCCATATCCTATTAACAGGTTGTAAAATTAATTTTCGCAAGGGTATTACGTGTTTCGATATGAAATCAAATATATTTAAAATTTTTTTTTTGATTTGGCTTAAAAATGTGGCAAAAAGCAAAAGTCAAGAGAAAGCCAAACAACACAAAAGCAACGGAAGAATATTCAAAACAAAAACATCAATTAAAAAACAACATAGTTTTATTTAGACATATGCACGCACACATACATATTTATACATGTATGTATGAACATAAATATGTGTGCACATTGTACATATTTTAATTTTCCTAAACAATAATACATTGAAGGTAGTCCCACAATTTAGTTTCAGTTTGTTTATTTTCAAAAGAATGTGAAGGAAATACTAAAAACTCAAAAGCAAACACACCCACACATCAATAAGAACGAATGAATAATATGTGCGAGGGCGACACTTAAAGATTGGCAGGACAACAATTTGAAAGTCTGGTCGCACGTGCAGAACCTAACCCCTCGACCCATATATTTGGATGCTACCTTAACAGATGTCAACCCAACCGGACGCAGTAAGAGCTTTCCCTATTTGCTTCGGGAAACTTTGTTTAAAATCGACTTTTTTATATTTTTGACTATTATTAATGGAGAGACGATATTAATAGCCATTGGAAATTTACCATCATATAGCCTTTATAAAACAGATATCACTAGACAGATAGATAGCTATCGTGACGATAAAACGATAACCCAATATTTTTCATATCATACGAATGGTGTGCGTTGATTTTTAATTAATGCACTTAATAAATATATGTATGACCGAATCTAATTAAACGTTTGACATAAAAAACAAACGGCTTTTGGCTGTTTTTTGTGTATGTATTGACAGGTCTTAAGCTAAATAAATTACATGCCAGTTATCATTAGAGTCAGATAAGTCCGAGTGATATTATAAAGCGCGTGTTTTGCTTGTTTTGCCAAGCAATTTGAATGAATTTGTTGTAATTGATGCAAACAGCTTAAGCAAATATTTTTTGGCATAAAACTCTGGCTAGTGACAAAATAAACGACATTAATTGTTGTTATACAATGAATTGACTTTTCAATTTATATGGCAAATACAACATTTGGTTGATGTTGTATTTGTTGTTGTTGTTTTTTTTTTTAGAGAAACAATGTTGTTAACCTCAAAAGCCGCCAAGAACGTCAACAACTATAACTTGGATCGCACGTACAAAAGCGATGGCAATATATTGTACATATGTATGTGTATATGTATGTCGGAAAGGGTGTATTTGGGCTCTAAAACGGTATGCGGTTACCTTTGTTATGTGCCATCTGATATCATAAACAAACATACATACACACAAGCAAAAATTTTAAAAAATAAATGCACAAACTTATTACATATCCGCATTTGAATTACTTGTGGGTTTACCGCCAGATTGACGTAACTTGCCAGAGTTATAATTTATTATGATACTTTTCGGACATCAATATATACATATTGAAACAGCTGTATTGCCATAAAAAACAAAACCACACGCGCACGATTGCCAAATGTTAAAACAGAACTTTAAACACGGAGCGTAAACAACAACATATAAAGCACAAATTTAATTTGAATTTTTGAATAAATTTTCTCTGATATATAATTTCATTGAATTGACCACATTTGCAAAACTAAAAAAAATCTTGTTCACTGATATTATTAAATACCACACTAACTGTATTCACGCCAAAATATTCGTTGCAATTCGTATATATGTAATTGATTTTACGTCCACTTTAAGCATAACATTTGTTAGTTTCTATTTCTTTTTGTGTCAAGTTTTTATTGTTGTTTGTTTTGCTACAGCTGGTCAATGTTGTACGCGTAACGGTAAACAGTATGCGTCCGACTATTACCAATACTTATTTATTGTTTATGAGCACTTGCACTTTCGCATTCAACTTGAAGATGAGAGTCGAACGAGTGTTCACTTATGTATGCTGTGCGCTTGACAAAGGCACTGAAACTGATTTAAATTTAATTCAACAATAACGCAACGCAAATCAAAAACCGCAAAAATGAAACAGTCAACGCGGCGTCGTTAAAATTAGCACTGAACTCGCATGCGTTGCCCAGCGAATGTGCGGCCTATGTTTCCTAAATAACACGAACAGTGTGCCAACGCATAACAACATTTATCGAATTCAGTACAAAAATTGTGTTTATTTAACATATTTCTTTTTTAATTACATATTAGATTAGTAATCTTTTTGTGAGAAAATTTCATATTTTATCTTTTGAGTTGGCAAATTCAGTGTTGTTGTTTTTTTGCTGTGTTGTTTATATTTGTGACACTATGCGTTTGTGCGCTCTGTTGTTTCTCTCTCTATCTCTCTAATTCAATGCAGCGGCTCTCTGCACCTGCTGTTGTGTGTGTGCGTTGATGAGCAAGGGGGTCGAAGAGCCATCTCTCTGTTTCTGAGTGTATTTCTGCGGCCGTGAGGAGGCTGTTTGTGCTCTTTCTTTTTAAAGATTTTTGTAATATGTAAACAAACGTATGTGTGTTTTTGTAGCTGATGTTATTATTATTGTTATAGTTGTCGGTGTTGCTGTCGTTGTCGACTTCGCCTCAATATTCTTCTGATAAACGCTAATTTGCATATGATGCGTATTGTATGCTTTGTTTGTTCTTGTGGCAGCCATTAAATGATAAAATCACCGCTGCTTAAATACAAAAACACTGACTAGAGAATCGTGTCTTAATGAACTCTTACCACTTATCTCGATAATTTTTGACTAGCGTGCTTATGTCCTTATTTAAGATATTGTATTTTAAACGCAAATGATCGCTATGTGTGCTCCAGTCTTCGATGCCATGATGAAACATCACCTCCAATACCAACAATTGAGTGTACAGTTCATACCAACCAGTGTTAATGGTGGCGGCACAAGTTTCCAGCAGCCAGCGAAATGAGCAGGGGAAAAGCGATCGCAGTTTTTGCTTATTCCTTATACCTATCCTTCGAACATGGCCATGTAGCAGCCAGCAGTCGAAATTGGAAATCTTTAACAAAAGTTCATTCCCATTCTCTTGAACTTTATCCCTTCCACTGAGCTCTTCATTTTTATTTTCTATCTCTTGCTTGGGCTGGACTGAAGCTAATGTTTCCCCAGGCAATTTCATTTGACGACGAGGCAGCTTGAGCGGCACACGCAAAGGATCCATGTTGTGCTCATCAAATATCTGTATGGCGGCCAAATTGTTAAGTGGTATCTCCTCGCTATTCAATTTGAGTAAATACGATGGTGGATTGTGTATGTTCCAAAAAGGATTTTGTGCTTCCAGTGCGGTACGACGTTTGGCTTTGTCGAGAATTCTTTGTTCATATCGCTTGTTATAAAGGGCAATAGGTTGCCGTAATATTAAATTGGAGTGCTTATCTTGCCTTCTGTGTTCCTCAATCCAGGGTTCTGTCAGTGTCTCGAAGTTAGCACGAACTTCCATATGTCGGCGATGTGTTGGCCGTCCATTAACACTAAAGATACCTACATTCTGAAAGTCTTCCTGACAAGCTAGCTCTTCCACCCGAAGTATCTTTCCACGTACAGCCAAATGCTGATTCAATTCTTTGGTCTGATATTTAAACGGGGCCATCTGACGCTCTGTGTGATCCACTTTCATCCAGTCTGGTATTTTTATACTCATCGCATTCGACGGCACCTGGGCAGCATGCAGAAGAATGCGCTGAAAGTAGCTGTGCGCTGGAGTTAGGCTGGGCTGAAATTCAATGTGATCCTTGGTGGCACTTTCCGTACTAGTCTCTCCATATTTTTTTTTCAACAGTGTCTCAAAAATTAGACAAACGTTCTCGCGCATGCGCTGCATAGCCGGTGTCACCAACATCTCTTTGTGATTGTAATCCTGTTCTTTCTGCTTACGCTCCTTATTCAAATAGTCATCTATCTTGCGTCCATTTTGAGTGTCTACCCCAAATTGTTGCGCAAAACTTTCGTTATAGTGCGAAACGAACACTTTGCGCATCTCCACATACTGCATCCATTCGGTATACACAAAGAGCGGTGCAACGGGCTGCGCATGCTCATTTTCAGTTTCTGCAAGATGTTTGTTAATGAGCAAAGCAGATTCTGATATAGCGCGTTCCTTAATATCGTCCAGTCCAAATAACAGCTTTAAAACGTAGACGATGTATGCCATTACTCGGGCCTCATAACGCGGGTATTTAAACGGACACCAAGACGAATTACCGAATTCAAAGGTGGGCGGCAGCACATCTATTAAGCTGATCGCGTAACTGGCAATGAGCGGTGGTAAATCCAGTTCAAGTACATAGCGCTGGGCAAGCGCTTTTAAATTCGGCTCTTGGAATCCATTTAGGCCAATGAAACGCGCCATGTGTGAGATTTGCATACGCATATTCTAAAAGTAAATATTTATGAATGCAGGCTTTGAAATTTTGAAAAATATTTTTTGGAAAAAAGGCTTACGTCAGAGTGAATTTTGTCCCCTTTGTGACCTATTTCCATCTGTTTGAGAAGCTTTTTTCCATCCATAGCCAATTTCTCAGGCAAATAATTGAGCATATAGCGAGTGGTCAAATGCTCCTCTTCAATTAATCGCAACAGGTCGGTAAACTGTATGTCATCCTCTATTTGATTGAGTGCTATGGCGAGCACAACATAAAGTTTTGAAAAATTCAGACAGTAAACGTTGCGATCAAAAAAGTTTAGGTCATAGGCTCTGGGGTTTAGATTGTGACATTGCATGCTGCCCGAACTATCCACGCTGTGTTTGTCTAAATGCTTAAGAGGCATATGCTTTTTCAAGGATTTGCGGGCATTGGTTGACCATTGTAGCTTTAAAGTTTGATTAGCATTTGGCATCGTTGAGTCGGAGTCGATGCCATTCTTTTCGCCGAAGCCCGACTCGTCTAATTTGCGCTAAAAATATGAAAATGTGAAGAAAAAAACGATGTCAGTAAAGAAGATAACCACGTGATTGATTAGTCTAGCTTGTGTAATTTGTCAAGTCATTTGCATAAGTCTATGCTTAGGACCTTATAAATAGCAAAGTAAGCCAACCAAATATCAGTTAAAAATTGTTGCTTAATCACTAACAACCAAAGCATAGCAAAATGTCTCCACGTCTGGTATTGATCTGTCTAGCACTTCTTGTGCTGGTGTACGCACCACTGCCCACAACAGCGGCTCCACATGAGCCTAATGAGGGTGAGTCGCAGTTTTTAATAATGTAACAAATGGAATTTAACCAATAGTATATATTTCGTTTTGCAGCTGAACTTCTACTTGATGGTGCTGATGCTGATACTGAGTTGGGTCCAAGTGCACCAACTTCATCATCGGAACCTGGCAAACCAAAGCAGCGTACTTTCTTCCTGTTATTGCCTTTGCTGTTTCCCGATCAGTACTACTAGAACTACCACTAATGACGCGGACAATGCCATCGAGTCTCATTATTAATGTACATAGAACTAAAAAAATTAAAAATATATTATGCAAATACCTTGGTTTTTCTCCATTCACGCCAGTTGGCGCGTTCATCGTCGGTTGGATTGCCTGATTTTTTATCCAGTTTTGCACGTTTACGTTTTGTTTTTTTGTGGTTATAAATGATGCGAGCATCGCTGCAAAGCAATAATCAGTTATGTTTAGTTAAATATATATTAGCTCTAACTACCTTGCTAAGGCCCGCACATTTAGTTTGGGCAGACCCATCTCATCCTCCTTGTTAAAGGCCACCTCCATACGAGCCATGTAGGCAGCCCACACCTGCAGCGTCATTAGCTTAAGTTCTGGCTTAGCACCCATTTGAAGTAGCTCCTGTGTAAAGCCCCGCAGCACATGGTTGTAAAATTCCCAGGACGTTATTTCGGTATCCTCTTGTTTGACTTTTGGCCTTTTTATGGAGCGCTGCAAAGCGTGTCTGGAAGCGTCGTTAAATGAGTCCTCCTCACAGATTTCAACGGCGCGAAGCTGTTCCTTTTTGGTACCGCACTCAATGCAATAGTAAAAGCCTTCGCGTTCCTGAAAGGTGCTCTCGTGGCAAACGTCGCACTCCATTTCAGCGACTTCCATTATCTGGGGGTCCTCCATTTTTATTTGCAATTATAGTTTTAATATTGCGAGTGCGCCAGCGGTTAAAATATGTTTAGTATGTAAAATTAATAACAAACGCTTGACACACATGTCAAGAGACATTGTATCGTCTATCGATATGAAACCGATAGTTTAGCGGGAAATTTAATGTGAACTTAATCTTATCGTTATTAAAATACATTTTTTACTATGGGTATGTACAATAATAAGTAACCATAAAGAATCATTTGCTTTTCACTTTTCCGAACAAGTTGGTAAGTTGATAGTTATAAACGCATTTCAGTGAATACTGGCTTTTCAAAGGCAAATTGCTGACTGAGCAATAACAAGCAATAATTCCGACAAGTAATGGCGCGTGCGACCTATCCCAATTTCAAATCAGCTGAATCAGTCGTTTAATTAAATAGTTTTTCTTAATCCTATTTTGCCTTTTATATAAGTATATAAATGTTCGATGCGAGTATACTAGCTTACCTGCTTAATGGATAACTATATTTAGCATGCACCTACCAGTATTCACCAGTATTGAAATGCTTTGCCCTCTCACAGGGCGCGCAACCCGAAAGCTGAAAACACGTACGTGCCGAATGCTTGCTGCTGCAATGTTTAGTCGCTCACCGTCAGTTGATCAGTGCAAGTACAGTAGCGGAAAATGTTCTCCTCCGGCGACAAAAGCATTAACAGCGAGGACCAAGATTTGGTCTCTGGGTTGGATAACGATCAGGAATCGAGGGTTGACCAGGAGAAATTGCAAGTGCAGGAGTTAAGCAATTGGTTAGACGCAAATCCATATATAAATGGCTGTAAGGCCTACGCAAATTTGCATTTCTTTTTGCGCACTTGCAAGTATGATGTAGAGCGCGCCAAAATGAAAATAAAAACATTTTACCAAATGCGCGCCGAGCGTACGGAATGGTTTGACAACTGCGATCCCATGTTGCCCGAAATACGGGAGCTGCTCGCCCTGGGCGTCTTTCTGCCCGTTGATGGCGTCGATGAGCAGCAACGTAAGGTGGTAATTATACGGGTCGCCGCACACAATCCCAAACGTCACACACAGAATAATGTCTTTAAGGTTTGTATTTTACATATGTACATATTATATGCATTTAATACAGGTAGTGCAAAGTTTCTGACCTTTGTCCTATTGTAGACAAGCAAAATGATATTGGATTTGCTATTAAAGTTGGAGCCTGAGAACTGTGCTCGTGGCATTGTTGCTATTTTGGATATGCAGGGTGTTCGATTGGGGCATGCGTTGCAGCTAAATCCCAAGATCATTAGGCATTCCGTGGAAAGCTGGACAGCGTATCCGTGTCAACCGAAGCTATTAGAGTTTACCAATGCGCCGCATCATGTCAATATGTTTTTAAATACATTTCGGTGAGCCACATTGATTTAACCGATTTGCTTTGTTTATTCAAATACTGTTGATATCGTTAATTTAAGTGTCTTTATGACGCCCAAGATACGTTCCCGCATCGTAGTGCGCCGCGAGGGTACAATGGTTAAATGTAAACAACTGCCTAGCGATTTTGGCGGCCAGGGAGCCAATTACAAGGAGCTGGCTTTTAAATGGAAACAATTGGTCGAGCAACATGGTGACTTCTATGTGGAGCAAGGAAAATACAAAAGCTTGTTGAGGCGATAAGCTTCTGATTAAAAAATTATGATTAGAATTGCAAAAGAATTTTATAGTTGCTATTATTCACACTTCCTATGTTCGGATTAGCAGTTATCAGAAAATGTTTAGTTTAAAGCGTTCGCCTATAATAATTGAATAGTATTTATGATGCGTAGTTAAAGTTTTTTATCAACTAAGACTATAAAATATTTATAATGAGTTGCTTTTTAGTAATCGTTAAGCGGCAATATTCATAAACATTAAAACAACAATATTAAAGGGAAAGTTATAGAGGAATAAACTTACTTTATAATATTAATAAATCAATTTATAATGTTCGTTTATTTGTCTATTGAAAGGCAACAATCAATATGTTAATCATTTTAACTGAATCTTAAAGCTTTTTTGCTATCAGTTTCATTCAGCTATATTCTGAACAAATCCATTAAAATAATTGGCGAGAAAAAAAACTTATATTAAAGCAATAAGACTTTACCATCATGTCAATATGTTTTTAAATACATTTCAGTGAGTCACATTGATTTGATTTGGATCAAGAAAAATACAAAAGCTTGTTGAGGCGATAAACTTCTGATTAAGCAAATATGATTAGAAGTGCGGATGGTTGTTATTATTCAAATTTCCCATGTTCGGATTAGCAGTTATCAGAAAATGTTTAGTTTAAAGCGATCGCTTAAAATAATTTAATAGTATTAATGATGCGTAATTAAAGTTTTTTATCAACTAAGACTGTAGACTATTTATATTGACTTGCTTCTTAGTAATCGTTAAGCGGCAATATACTCAAACATTTAAACAACGATATTAAAGGGAAATTTAACCATTTTAATAATAATAATAATTGAAATTATAATGTTCGTTGATTTGTCTATTAAAAGGCAGCCATCAATGTGTTAATAATTTACTCTGTAACTTATCAAGTAGCCTAGAGCTTTTTTGTTATCAGTTTAAGCCAGCTATAATCTGAATAAATCCATTTAAATAATTGGCGAGACAAAAACTTAAATGACGCTAAGTATGTTTCATTATATTCTCTGGTTCTTTATTAGTATAAAATAGTATATCAAAAATGTTTATCAAGTCTATAATTATTATCATTTATTGGGGCTATCGAGTGTCATCTCACCTTGCTAGGGGGTTTGCAATGCAAAAGATATTCCATCCATGTATCAATATTGATCATAAATACGTATACACATACAAATGAATATTAACAAATTATAAACATTTACACAGTTTTGTAAACAGAATGTTGTTTTAAAGCGGGCCGTTTGTTAGTGTATCAATGCGTGCTATTTGTTCGTTTTTATAATATACATACATACATATATAAATATAATGTTTTTATATATCTCTTAAAAGTACGTGTCACATATAAAAAATATAGTAGATGCTTTGCCCATCATATCATTATCAGCAAACAACGCACTATTCGTATTTATTTTAAGTGGGACCACAAGAAGCACAGAACAAAACTTAAGAGCTATAAACGAGAAAAAAGGAAAGGCGGTAACTAACTAAAGCGTAATTATATAGCGCTTAAATGCAATCGAAAGTAAAGCGCACTTGCGCCCGCCCATCACAAGTCCAATTGCAAGTTAACACTATTCACACCACTACCCATCGATTGCAGTGATTCCTATATTTGCCGTTCGTCCTTCGCTGTCAGCTTATCGATGAGTTCTTGTAGTGGCGCCAGTTCGCGTCGCTCAATCAGATGGAACTCTTGCACAAAGAATATAAAATGCTTAAAGGACGTATTTAAATGAGCCTCCTCGCCCAGCGTGACCACCTCTGAGAAATGCTGATGATATATGTGAGCATAGACGCGAAACAGGCGCTTGAGAATAGTTTTAGCGGAGGCAAGAAAGTTCTTTGGAAATGGTACACCAATTTTCGATGGGAACAGTGTCTCATCATCCAGCTGGTCTTGTACCCAGGTCATTAAATAATCAATATACTTGGGTGCGCTGCATTTGATAGGCTTCTTGACGGTTAAACCATCTGCCCAATGGTATTCGTATTTCGGACCCGCCGACATAATGCCACAGCTATCCTCCGTGCAAAATTCCGTTATTGTACCGTACAGCATATTAATCTGATTAAAGAAATCCACGGCTGTGCGGAAGTTATAAAGAGGAATTAGTTAACCTTATCGATTTAAGGTGACAATAAGACCTTCACTTACTGTTGACAGCCACCCATTCGTTGAGATCCTCGCCATCTGGCAAGGCCACTGCGTTGCGTAAATTCCCGGAACCAAGTGTGGCGGCTGCATGCTTCATGAGATCATATTGATGCGTGCCCTCCGGTATGTTCTTCTTTGGCTTGAAGGTTTTACTCGAACGTGAACCGCTGCAGGCATTAAAAAGTTTCTTTGTATTGGCATGCCACAACAAACAACCCCCCCAGGCAACTACAATTGATGGAGCCATCGCCTCACACCCACAACAAACACTTGGCTGAACAAAGGGTAGCGCTCTTTGTTTGCCACTGTTGTTTCAGTAGCCAGACCAACTGTGTTCTCAGCTTACTTTAACATAAATTTCCGTTTGTAAAATGAACAATATACTCATTCATACGTACATATGTGTGTGTGTGTGTTAGTATCAACATATGAATATACTTACAACAAAAATTCCATTGCCATGCAGTTATTGGTTCCGTTCACTTCCAACAAATACGAGCTTGTTCAACAACCTTTATAGCAGTATAAATATTTTTGTACTATTTACTTCACAGGCAAATATTCGTATCGTTAAATAAACAATATTTAATTATACTTTTCAATCAAAAAATTGTTGGCAGGGCGAAGTGTAGGGCTGGCAACAAATACCAAACGCATCGATATTTCAAACTGAATGTCCGATGTATCGATACAGGTGCTTGCGATTATTATCTTGACAGCTCTGCGCGCGTTGCCACATGGAATTAAAAGTCTCATGTGCAAATGTGTATACACTGTTTAGCCTGTAAAACACGTGGAAAATAACGCGCTTTGGTTTCAAGTGAAAAAGTTATATTTTTTTAATTTAAAGGCATATTTTCGCCTTAAGCATGGTAATTTTAATTTAATCGTTGTCGTTGAGCTGTCGCTTCTAAATTAGTTACAAACCTATAACGCTTATTAACTGAATTCGTATAACCCATGTAATAGTAGTGAGCGGGAGCTACAGACAACGTGGAAAACATCCAACTATTCGAAAATTAATTTCAATTGATTTTGTGTGTTAATAATGTGAATTAAAATTTCTTTTAATTACAGACAAACCTGTACGTGCTTTATGAGCATGCGGCAGGTTTCTCGCTGTTCTCCGTCAAGGAGTTCGAGGAGGTTTCCATGTTCCTGCCGCAGGTCGAGTCCTCCGTGACAGACATTGGCAAGTTTAATTCGATTGTTAAACTTGCGGGATTCGCGCCGTTTAAAACTGCAATTGCCGCGCTTGAGAATATTAATGCTATATCTGAGGGCATTGTGCCTCAGGACTTGTTGCATTTCCTCGATGACTTCTTTGCAAAGTTGAAGAAAAAGAAATGTACTCTAGGCATTGCCGATGCAAAGCTTGGCGCTGCTATAACCGAATCGATAGGTGTTCAGTGCAGCCACTTTGGCGTCGTACCGGAGATCTTGCGTGGTGTGCGCTTCCACTTTGCTAAGCTGGTCAAAGGTAAGTCGAAAATTTTATAAAAATTATGATTTCATTACTCATTTGAGTTTTTAGGTTTTACTGACAAGTCTGCTGGTGTAGCACAGTTGGGTCTGGGACACAGCTATTCCCGAGCTAAGGTCAAGTTCAATGTGCATCGTTCGGACAACATGATCATTCAGTCCATAGCGCTACTGGATCAGCTTGACAAAGATGTCAATACATTTTCTATGCGGATACGTGAATGGTACTCCTATCACTTCCCAGAACTGGTCAAAATTGTACCCGACAACTACATGTTTGCTAAAGCAGCCAAGTTTATTAAGGATCGCAAGGACCTAACACAAGATAAGCTCGAGGGTCTGGAAGAAATTGTTATGGACTCTGCCAAGGCGCAGGCTATAATCGATGCTGGTAAAATGTCCATGGGCATGGACATATCTATTGTGGATCTGGTAAACATTGAGCTGTTTGCCGAGCGTGTCGTCAAACTCTCTGAATACCGCAAAAAACTCTCCACATATTTGCACAACAAAATGAATTTGGTTGCACCAAATCTTCAGTCGCTCATTGGCGATCAGGTTGGCGCACGCCTTATCTCGCACGCGGGCAGCCTGACAAATCTGGCGAAGTACCCTGCCTCTACAGTACAAATTCTAGGCGCTGAAAAGGCGCTCTTCCGTGCGCTGAAGACTCGCTCCAACACACCCAAATACGGTTTGATCTACCATTCGTCGTTCATTGGACGTGCTGGCCTCAAAAACAAGGGACGCATCTCGCGGTTCTTAGCTAACAAATGCTCAATTGCTTCGCGCATTGATTGCTTTTTAGAACAGCCGACAGCCGTATTCGGTGACTCACTAAAGCAGCAGGTAGAGGATCGTCTTAAGTTTTACGAATCAGGTGACGTGCCTCGCAAAAACATTGAGGTGATGAAGGAGGCCATTGAGGCAGCCGGCCAAGAAGCTGCTAACTTACCACAGTCCGAGAAGAAAAAGAACAAGAAAAAGAAGCGTCCAGCGGAAGCCGATACAAATGGTGGTAGCAATGGTGCAGCTGCAGCTGAGGCTGAAAATGGCAATGGCAAAGTCGATGCCGAAGCTGACGGTGAGCCCAAGAAAAAGAAAAAGAAGAACAAGAATAAAAACAAGCAAGCCATTGAGGCGTAGATTCGGCACATACGGTACTCCATATTGCTGCCTAGTTATAAGTTTAAAATTTATAATTTTATGAATATTTCTTTTTGTATTTTATGATACCCAAAACTAAATAAACAACACTTACAACAATATATATCATACATATATCGTATATATATTCATAACCACCTTATATTTCTATAGGCTGTAACTACAAAGTTTTAATTTTCATTCTTTATTTTCACACATTGGTTTTATATACATACACATAACTTCTTAACTATTGCTAATATATTTTTTTTTTTAATTTTAATAATATTTTTTTGTAACAATTTCAATGATAAATCAGCCGTCCTTCCAAATGATGCGCTAAAATATCGATTTAGTACAACCATTAATTTTAATTTATTGCATTTATGACAAACATTTAAACACGCAAAAGTATTTAAACTCCGAGTGGACAACAGGACGGATATGGATTTTTGTTTTGTTTCATAAAAGGTTTTTTGGAATATTTGTGGAAAAAAAATCAAGAAGAGCTGAAAGACTACTATTAATAATACATTTGGATATTGGTAATTATATTTTGCATATGCTTAACAATCGATTAAGCAACAAATAATAAATTTGCATATTTTTTATAATACAAGGAAAAATATAATAGAATACAACGGAGTCTTACTTCCGTGCGTGTGCGTGCGTGCGTGCTTTATAGTAGAACGTCATTAGGCTAACAAATATCATTGAAACAAATCAAACGCTGACGAGTTGTTATTGCTGCTGTGATGCTGTTGTGGCTGCTGGAAAGCATTAAAGTTGGCAAATGCTGCTGGCTGTGCCTGCTTCTGTGGAATGGTCTGTTGCGGCGCCCCAAACATATCGGGGCTGGTAAGTGGTGAGGGCGACAAGCCCGGAAATGCGACTCCCGTTTGTACATTCAGCGGTGCCGGTGTCTTGGCGGGACTCTGCGTTTTCAGTGCATTCATCGAGAGTGCTGGTGCATTTAATTTGCCCGTTTTGCTCAACAGCAGATTGTCCAAATCAATATTTAAATTGCCCGCCTTAAGATTACCCGACCAGGTGGCACCCACATTCGCGGGCTGCGTGCTGGCCGTCGTTGCTCCATTTGTATTTATGTTGTTATTATTGTTGCTGCTGCTGGACACTGACATTGGCTGCAGCAGATTGTCGCCGGTTACAGCAGCAATTGGTGGCAACATGTTATCTGCAAAGAACGCACAAAAATGCTAAATCAATTAGGGAAATCGCAAATCATATTCAAAGGAACTAGTTTACGCTCCAGATATGCAAGTAAGCAGATGGGAGTGTGTGTCAGTGTGTGTGAATGGCTATTTAATAAGATGAAATGAGCGGTTGAAAGCATTGTTGATAACAGGCGTAGCTAACTCAATCAGCTAAGTGCAGTTAGATAAACAGGTTGTTTTTTTTTTTTTTTTTTTGTTTTGTTAACAACACTTGATATTTATTGTAGCAGTTGATCTTTGGGTTATACATAATTGTTTACCTAGTGCGTCCGTGGCTGTGGCACAATGCCCGGTATATTGAGAAATGCTTTCAGTTATTTATATATATTTTAAAAAAGTTTGAAAATAATATACATATATCCAAATTGTGCGTTTGCAATTTAAAATGTTAAGGGGAAAAAAGGAATAAGAAAATGAAGTAGAAATATATATGTTCAAATCAAATCTGTAAGTAACTGCTTGCTAGCTACATATATATAGATGGTGTATGCAACATACCTACATATTTGTAGGACAAGAACTTTGCTGTAAACAACTCGAATGTAATAAGGAACTCAAACTTACACTTGTTAAATCTCAATTCAGATTATCTCATGATACAAAGTAACGTATTATTTTTTAAATTAAGAAGGTGTACACTAGTGAAAAATCAACTTTAATATCAAACTAAGAGTTGTGGGCGCTTTATAACTTATAACTACAAGTGTATGTTAAATATCTAAATTTTAGTTCCCTTGGCTCAGCTCCAGAACAGCTGTATCGTATAGTTTGTAGCATGTGCCTAAAATCTGTTCGGCAAGCTCACGGCACTCATCCGATGATTCGCCACCGACAAGGGGTGAACGTACAAACTCTTCCAGCCAACGACGCAGTTCGTTGAGGGATTCGGCAAAATGTTCGGCTAGCAGGTGAGCGGGCATTGTGACCAGAACAGTGCCCAGCAGTTGCAGTGTAGCCGCACGAACACGTGCCTCTGCGCTGAAGCGCACAAAGGCACACAGATCGAAGATTTCACGAGTCATGGCCGGCAGCAGTGGACAGTGCTGTGCGCACATTACCACAACAGCCAATGTGTGAAGCATATTGATAAGCAGCAATGTGTCGATGTCATGCAAAATGTTTTCGTATTTAACGTAAAGCATTTCACGAGTACGCTGACCGCGCACCAAGCCAAAGAAAAATGTGCCGGCAACGGCATGGAAGGGATTACTTTTTGCTAGAGCCTCTAGTGTTTTGGGTTTGCTCACGAAGCGCTTTGTCTTGCTGCGTAGTCGTTCTCGGATGATGAGCTGTGCTGCAATTAAGCGTGCTGCAGCTTCATTTTCGTCCGAGTTCAGCATTAACTTGCGACGTTGTTTAGCAGCCGGTGGCACAATATCCATGATTTCTACACCGCTTGAAGGCAGCTGTTGATCACCGGCTAGCTCTTTGGCTGCGGCAGCCAGTACCTGTAGTATTAGTATGCGCACTTTAGATGCATGCCGTGTACTATCCGTGTGGAATTCGCGACACAGTAACTCTACACAGGCGGCAGGCTGTGCAACACAAATGGCCACACAACACTGGAACTGGGTTTGCTCAAAGTCTTCAAAATAGTACTGCATCTCTAGCGTTATAAAGAGCAGCATTAGTTCCTGGGCCAGCTTGACATCTTGCTTGGCGAGCTGACTGCGTATCAATTGCTCAGCTGTGGCGAGTGCACTTTCAAAAATTTCACAATTGTCCACTTTGGTGCGAAGTAGATGCAGCAAGTCAAGCAAAAATTTGGGTCTCTGTTCCAGGCTGCTGGAAATATCATTGGACATCTCATAGGGTTGCAAATCATCATCGTCGAGTGGAAGTGCTGGTGTCTCATCATCATCCGAGTCCAAGTCAAGCTGCATGCTTACAGCTTTTGTTGTTTTTGCTGTTGGCTGATTTTGCTTTATTTTTGGCTGCTCCTGATGCACTTCCTCAGCCATAAATTGAGCCATGTTGCGCTCAAGTCGTTGTAGTAAATCGGGATCATGCCGCTTTTCCAATTGACTCTGGCTGGGAACCGCAAGCTGTTCGAGCTCCTCTAATATGTGCCAATGTGGCGTTTTCTCCATTGATGCATAATTAAAGTGCAAATAATCGTCCTCCTTGGCGTTGGTATCAAGCATAAAATTAAATAGCAGCTCAACGGTTTTCATGCCCACATAACGCTGCACCATATCTGGCGACTGCAGATGATGACTGAGTCCATCGTGCAGTTGAGCTTTGTGATCAGGCTGCAAGTTGTCGCCACATTTTCCGCTAAGTACAAGCATCTTGCAGAGACCCACATGTTCCTGGCTGCTCAGCTTTTGCAGAGAGATGCGGCTGGACCAAATGCCCAGTATTTGTGTGAAGAGCAACTGCAACTGTTTGGGTGCAGCGGCATTGAGATAACCCACCAGGCTACATAGTGCTCCATTTTCTGTGGGCGTACGCTGCAGCGGCAATTTCTGCAGCAAACAGTGCTGCCAATTAGGCGAATCCAGCGCAGTTTTCCCCAGCAGCACGTTAAGATTAAGTTGCGCATTCAGAGCACTTTGTACCAATTTAAAACAGGCTGATGGCTCCAATTCACAAATAACTTGCTGCACCACTTTGCCTGACTTTAGTGCAACCGCTAAATCCTCAAGCACGCACAACAGGCATTCTACAGTGGAAGCATCATTAAAGTTGCCGAGCACACGTGTAAGCAGCCAGCTTAATGGGGTCAAATCAAAATTTTGTGTACTATTGTCGCACTGCAGCACAAAGTAAAGAGCTTTAAGCCACTGACGCAACAAGAGACGTCCATAGTTGTTCGCCGCAAATATCTCGGGCAATTGTCGTCCCAATTTATTGCCAACCTGGCTGGGTAGACCAATTAGTAGTTGAATGAATTGCATGGTTTGCTCATCGTGCTTTTCTAGCTGGGTCGCTGGCATTACTTTAACGGTGCGTGCAAAGCGTTGCATTAGAGCTCCTCGCTTGAGTGTCAAGTGCAGCAAGCAGATGGCCAGCAGGCGCTCATCTTGAAGCAGTGCTGCCAGAAGGCAGCTTGCTCTGCCCGGCACACGTTCAAGCTGCTTTACTAGCGTCTCAAATGACACTTGTATGAAGTCTGAGCTGTGATCCAATTTAAACATATTTAACACATCCCCATCCGCTGTGGACTCGGGCCAATCTGGTGTAAAGAGCCTACCCAACTGGGCTAACAATGCAGCATATTCCTCATTAGCTAACAGGGACCAGTCAACGGTAGGGCAATCAAGACCCACGAGCTGCTCTGGCGTTGTATATCCAGGCAAAGCACCATCGTGAAATAGATGACGCAGTGTATCATTCACAAAGCTGACATCTGCGGCACTCTGCACGCAACTTAGCTGACACAATTCGGATATGGCCTTGTTAAGAGCTCGATGTGTAGATTCCGATGGCGGAGGTAGCGGTAAAAAGAACCGAGATATTTTAACTGCTGCGTTGATTGAAAAGGAAGAAAAGAGAACGAGTGCATCCGATTGGAATATGTTGCCGTTATGTGTAGAAGCTACCTTAGCAGCTAGTTATACAAAGACAGAGAGAGAGAGAGACTTTGGGAGAGTTTCGCTGGCGAAGCGCGATTTCGCGCAAACGTGTCACTTAATACGTTAAAAAAGATCTAGGCTTAAACAAATCCTTATGCTATTCCTAAACTAGTGCCTAAATGTTACGAGCATAAGACACTCACCCATTGGCATGCTCTGATGAATCGACAAATCTCCTAATCCGGCCAGCAGATCAGTGGCTGTTGTTGATGTCGCTGACGTTGCTGGGGTTGCGGCATTGAACAATTCGAAGTCATCATTAGCTGACGTCGTTGACGGCAGTAGGTGACCATCCACTGCCGATGTTGAGCCCTTAAATGCACCAAAATCTGCAAACTCATCATTGCTAGCCGCTGCCAATATGCCAGTCGATGGTTGTGCTGAACCGCCGCCAAAAGCTGCCGCAAAATCACCAAATTCTTGCGTGGGGGCAGCGTCTGCAGCACGGGGATTGAAGTCATCGTCGTCATCAACAATGACTGCTGCGCTATTTAGCGTCTTTAAGCTTTCTGGCTGTGGTGCCCCGGGTGCACAGGTCTTGAAAAGATCGTCCAACAAATCATTGTTGTTACTCGGTGTATTGCTCTGGTTGTTATTGTTGCTGGGTGATGCGCCGCCCATTAGATCAACGCTGTTTGTGGTGGGAGTGTCACGATGAGTGGGCGAATGAATGCCAGCCGCGCTTGGCGTCTTGCCAAAATTGGCAGCAGCACCCAAATTGATTTTCTTTTGCGTTGGTGGCGGCTTTGTTGAGGCGCCCGTTAATGTTGGCTGCTTGGACACTGGCGAGCGTATGTTCATATTAAGGCTTGGCGCTTTGCTTTCGGTGGCCACCTCAGCGGGACTAGCACGATCGTTGTATCGATAGTTGCGTCTACAATAAGATTGAGTCGTTTAGTTTAGTGAGAGGCATATTTAAAAGTATAATTTACTTACCTCGGACTTGGTGAATCACTGTCTGAGCCCTCGCGCTCGCCATCGTAATGGGTATCCTCGTCTTCGTAACGATCAGCAGAGCTCTTATCAGAATCTAAAGTTAAAAGTCGAAACATTTTTATAAGTTTGATGTTCTTTATCAAAGAAAGCATTGGACATTTATTACTTACACCAATTATCGCCGCGGTTGTTGCGCCAGTCGCCATCGTTGTAGCTACTGCCACTACCACTGCCACCACCACCACTGTAACCACCGCTTCGAGAACCGCCCATTGCGTCGCTGCTCATGCCAATGTACTTGTCCTTATTCTTTTTGGCTTTTTTTCTCTCATCGCGCAAACGATCATCGTCCTGAATAAAGTCTATAAGCTCTCGTACCTTATGCCTAACGTTAATACCCTGATCTTTGCCACCCTCGTCCGTAAACGTGTAATTCTCCAAAGAGCGCAAATCATAGATATGTTCCCGTGACGAAGTAACCACGCGCTCCGAGCCATTTCGCACCAAATAGTTAAGCAGCAGCAGGCTCTAAAAATGTTATGAGGATAAATACATAGACATTTAAACGAATTTTCTAATAAAAATACTTACTTTATAGGTCCTCCTCCAATTGGTCTTATTGTCCTGCAGCATGCGTTTCCAAAGCATAGACATTACTTCCGGAAATGTCTCGTAGGAGAATGTGGCATGCGCCAACTCTTGCATTAATGGACCAGTCGGACCCCACGGATCATCGTTGGTTGCCTCGCGCACCTTGCCCTCAATTTCTGTGTAGTTCATAACGACATTGGTGCTGCAAAAAGACATAAGTTATATAGAAAATATGGGTAGCAAAAGACGGTATAATTAGCAAGCTCTTCAGAGCAACGCCAAACAAGTAGATCAACAAATTACTTATTGATGCAAAACTTTAAGTAGGTTGAGAAGACCAAAAAAAAAAAATAGTTCCAAACACAGTTATGAATAACTTCAAATGTTATATTTTATCAAACAAAACAAATGATGACCTGCATATAATTTTTATATGCATGCATTTATCAATCATCAGTAATGATCCACACTTACTTCTAAATACAGAACGGCCTCGCTAAACACGCAGCCTATTAAAATTTGGCCAATTGTGAAAACTGAGGTTGTTGCAAAAAACGGATTGAAATTTTATGTTGACCACGAGACCTTTTTCAAAAAAGAGTACTTTTGATAAAAGCGAATATTAAAGTAAATTAGTAAATCTGTGTCCAAAGCAAGGATTTCATTTAATTTTTTAAAAAACTGAGAAATTGTGGTCTTCTTTTTGTTAAAATGTTTACTTTTCTGAACAGCTGTATTGCGAATGTTAAGAATTCGGGTCTTGAAATTATTAAGGAGGTACGTGTAACGATGGTTGCGTTGAGCATGGTCGGTCTATATTCAACATTGCTCTTAGATTGAGTCGAGATTATATATATCTTTTTGTGGAAATGGCACTGACACAATTATTGACAGTATAATTGCTTAACATTTAGTTTGATATGATTGTTGATGTACTTTCAAACGTGCTATAAAATGTGTGAATTGTCACAACTGATTCTTATCAGAACGTAGATAAGCAATCACAACAGACTTGAAGAACATACCAACGGATTTATAATTGCACGATTTTAATTGTGGACTAGCGTATTTGAGACCCCTTATAGAAAAAGAGGAAGTGGTCTCCACTTTTATAAAGAAATTCGCAAAGACACACACATTGAACAGTCAAATGTGCCCGATTGTAAAATATGATAAAAACAATAACTAACAGCCGCTCGTAGTTAGAAATAGGAATTTCATTTGAAAGTCAGAACTGGCAGCACAAATGTGAGCACAGCTGGAACACATATAATTTATTTTGGGTGCAAACGTTAAGCAAACAAAATATTTTCTTGATAAACTTTGTGTGCATGCATGTGTACATGTCTATTTGTATGTTAGTGAATATGTGTGAATCGAAATTTCTGTGAATTGAGCTTGAACATTAAAATCCCGACAAAATTACAACCTTGAAAGCAACAAAAGCGACCAACGACAAACAGCGCCCAGCGTCAATCGCTCTCTTCCATAGGCGAGGAGAAAAGCTTAACTATATCAATTTGGCATGACTGCATTTGTAGCACCTGTATATTGATAGAGACAGGTGCTTGAGTGTGGGGGTGAGTTTTTGGCGAAGGGCGTGGGAGTGTTCATATCCCAATCAACTTGAGAGGGATATATTTGGTTCGACGTAATTCATTGTTCAAAAATATTTATTTTGTTGCACAACTTACACTTTGTCCGCCAATTCGCGCACTTTCCACATGCTGATAAATTTATCAACCATTTTAGCTTAATTTTCTGCTTCGGAATTTTTCACACAAACTTGCCAACAAAGTCGCTGGCAGACAAAACTCGTTTTAATTTTGTGATATATATATGTGTTACGTATGCATATATATGTATTGAAATGTGAAGCTCGTTAAGACGAGTAACATGTAGCTAGTTGCGATTTATTTTTTTAGCCAAATAAAAAGTATAAAATTTAAACGAAAATGCAAAATAAAATCACTGCAACTACGGGCAGAATTTTGGTGAGCTGTCTCCCGTAAGTGTTGCAAATAGTTTCGGTGTTGACTGCTGTTGCAGTGCTGTGTAAGCTTCTCATCTTTTACACATCGATAATCGTTATCTATCGATGATTTTCGATATCAGTTAATAAAAATATGATTACCTTACAGCACTAAAATAGGCTGCCGTTGCCGTCATCTGTGGATTTCTGCTAATAGGAAAGTTTATATATTTTGTGAATTAAAAGAAATTATGAATCATACTGCATTTGTGTAGCGGTACTCTGCAAAATCCCAAGCTATTATCATTGTTTCGATCAAGAACTTTCACCGATATTCATGCATTAAAATGTAAACAAAAAGGTTATGTAAACTTCATTGGTTTTACAGCGTGAAGATTTGCCGCCAGCGCCTAACGGAAACACTGAGAACATAAGTTAAAATGTTGGGGCTACAACGTTTCGCCGGCAGTATTGTCACACAGCTCTATCGACGTGCCACATACAGTAGCAACGCGCGTGCGGCGAGTGCTGCTCTTGCAACCGCGTCAACTAATGGCCAAGGACAGGGATCAGGCGTGCCTGTTGAGCCGGAATCTAAAACGCCGGCTGGCGAGGCGATTGCCCGAAAACCGAAGAATTCGGGTGCGGAGCGTAATTAAATTTTTCAATTTCTTACATCTTTTTAAAATGTAATCAATTACAGGTAACATGGTTGCAGCGGCATTTGAATCACTGCGAAACGAAAACGAATCCAGTGGGAAACCAGCAGCATCTGCTGCCAACAGCATTGATGAGCGAATTGTCAACGCTAAGACTGTAAACGGTCTGTTGGCAATAGCAGAGAACAACAACGCATTTTCTCGTAAACATGCCCTGAAGATTGTTTCAATATTAGCCGAATGGAGCACTATTAATCGTGTTAAAATATCAGAGTTTGAAAATGATTCGAGGTTTCTGCGGGTTTGTCGAATGTTGGGTCGCACTGTTCCTAAGGATGGAGCCAACGGCAAAAACAGCCCAAACAATAACAATTCGAAACGCATTTCTGGTTTTCGTACCGATGACTTGAATACGGTTCTTGGTGTGGCGGGTGACGACGAGGCGGCTAAGTTAATAGCAAGCATTAGCCTGCCACAGATGGTTAAAGTGATGAGCACCTTGGCGCAGCGCAAGCGCCGCAGCACACCATTGCTGCGGTCTCTAGCGTTTAACATAAGTAGCGCCTCCGAGCAGCTGGATCTAAAGCAATCAGCCGATGTACTGTTCGCAATGTCGACGCTCAACTTTCAGGACTCTGTGCTTAGTGCTAAAGTGTGTGCAGATGTGCAAGCTGCACTGCCAAAGAACTCTGAAAAATCAGCAGTTGTGGGCTCTGTACTCACAAGTCTGGGTATACTGCGATATCGGGATCTCGGTATGTACAAGGCAGCGCATATTAAATATTGTTTTAAACTCAATAAATTGCAGATATATTGGAATCGCTGACTCAGTGGCTCCTAAGCAATAGTGAAATCTGCCGACCCCAAGATCTCAGCGCTTACTTTTTAACATCGGCGCTGCTTAATTTCAAGAGTGCTCATTTAGAGGACGTGCGCAAAAAACTGGCGATATCGATTGTTCGAGCGGATTTCACAAAGCAATCAGACTGGCTAAGCTATGTTTGGTCGTTGACAATGTTGGGTCTTGTTGAGCACAGTCAACTAGAGTCGGTGCTAAGGTTGTTTTTCTAAGTTATTTGCGAAAATAGACTTAACCAAAAATTGATCATTTACAGTGCGGACTTCCTGACACAATTGGAGAGTGATAAAGCCGGCCTCACGGCAACATCTAAAATGAGGCTCTTAAATTTAAACAGTTATGCCCAACTCTGTGTTAGTGACTACAAGGGCGTCTTGCTGGCTGCCGATAGTCCTGCCTACCAGGTGCAAATGGCTCACCCAAAGACCAAAAACATTCTTGTGAATTGTATGCTGGACGCGCTTAAGAGTCTGCTGCCTGCCAGTAATCATGTACAAGGCTCGGTGGATAGTAAAATGGGTTTCCCAATTGGTATGTGCGACTGCAAATGAGAAATAATGAAGCTTTAATATACCGTCTTAATTACAGATGCTATATGTCAGTTCGATCCTAAAAGAAACCCACTTCCCTTAGATACGAAGAGTTCAGATGCCATCAGGTGGTTTCCTTATACAATTTCACATTACTCTTCTGACTTAATAACGTTTTAATTTTTGTTATAGAGTTGCACTGATGGTGGTTGATTTTCATGACATATGCCATGGAACGCATCGTAGTGCCAGCGGCATTACGAATTTAGCGTTCGATCTGTTGGAGAAGAGTGGTTATCAAGTAATACCTGTGCCGTACAATGAATTCAGCACCAGTGACAAATTACTGAAGCGTGTTCAGTATTTGGAGGCGAAGTTCAAGGCCGTTGTTAGTAGCAAGTAATTTCAATTCTATAGTTCTATTGTTTTCATCAAAATTTGATTGTTTGATTATTTTAATTTGTCTAATTATATTAGGCACTGAATCAAAGTACACTATTTAAATCTAATATCTAAAGAATGTTTGCCTGTAAAAAACTAAATTAGAATAAGTAATCCCCAAAGTATAATTTGTTGCGCAGATAAAACTTTTAATTTAATGAAACATTTAATGTATTATTGAATTGACTAACTTTTGATTGCTGGCATTTATTGAGCATCCAAATTGCTGCTGCGCTGCTTATTCATGCCCACTTTCCACCATTGTCCCGTCTCCTGGAATTCGGTGGCAACAGCTGCCAGTGTGTGGAACAAATTGCGTGACAACATATGACAATTGCTCACATGCAATATAAACTTGGGATCATATACCGTTTCCATATCCTCAATCTTATAATGATCACGCGTCTCACGCTCAGTGAGGCACACACAGTTCCATGGCGACCAATCGTCACTCTTATTCCAGCGTGGCAAGCTATAAAAATTCAGAAGGAGTTTAGCTATCAAGTAACGCAAGACCCTCCTAACGACTTACCGCAATTCATTAAGGTTCTCACACTTGCTCAGTGCCGAATGACCATGCCAGATTTTGTCAATAATATGACGCACATCGTCCTGCTGAATGACAAAGGCAAAGGAAGTTGCGCACTTCCGTTTGCGCTCTTCCCGTTGAATTGACCGTAAAATCGATTGGTACACATTGTTCTCTGTGGCCACTAGCTGCAAGGAAAATTTGGGTCAGTAAATAAAAGTATTGTGGAAGCTATTAGGTTACCTTAAGGTAATAGCAATGCTTGCAAGTATCAACATGACTCTGGCGAGTTCTAATCGCAAACTGAGCGAAAGGCTTAACCTTTTTGCAGACAATGCACATGCGCGATGAAACCTCTATATAAGAAGAATTTATGAAGTGTATGTAGGAAACACTATATTTAGAGCTACTTACTTTCCTGGTGATCACGCTTTTGAAACTTAATCAGCTCGAAGAATAATATGTTTTGACGCTTGCGCAGGATTTCTACATCGCAAGACTTCGTATATACTAGCAGATTCTTTTCGCGATCTAACAGATCGAAAAGCTAAAGATTTAAACAGAATTAAGCAACTCAACTGCTTTGAAAGTTAATCAAGTTTACCTCAGGAAAATTTGGAAAACATGTCTCATCCATAAGCACTTCCATGACACGCTTGATCACCTCTAGACGCTTCTCTTTATCCACCTTCTTGCGCAAATCCTTGTAGATTTCAGTTAAGAAACGCACGCGTTGCGTACGCAACAAATCCAAATGTATTTTGGTATCCTTGTAGCCAATCCACTCGACTGGCTTACCCATCTCCTTGAGCAGTTGATCATTGCGAAAGTCTTCCATGGCCATGTACACTAATCGACGCTGTCGCTCCACACCGTTTAGCAAACGAATTTCCTTGTCCAGCAAAATGTTTACTTCCGATATACGTGCAGGACCCTCAAAGTTTGCAGCAATACGTTTGAGTTCTGCTCGTTTCCAGCGCGAGATTTCCGCGAAGAGTAAGTCAAAATCATCATTGGAACGAGGAAATTTTTTGATGCGCTCATTGCGCTCAATCCGTTTCTCTATAACCTCTTCATAACGTTGATCTTCATCTATGCGGTTTTTCAACAGGCGTCTGACAATGATAACATACTACATATAATCAAAATCTTGTCAAATTTTAATGAGTCTTCCTACCTGTAGTCCTTAGCACGCAGATGAATGTACTTCCAAAGTATCCAGCGTCGCCAGTTGCGCTGTATGAGAAGAATCTTTTCTAGCCTGCGTTCGGCACGTTCTTTTTGCGCATATGTTTGATATTTGCCGGGTACGATAACGAAATCTGTGGCAGTTGAAACATATCTTATGTTGATGTCATCCAAAAAGCATTGTACGGATTGTTCATGTGCCGTGTTCTAGGTATTCTTTGTTGATTACAAATGACTAAAAATTAAATTAAATAAGAAAATATACCAAAGTCTTCTCCTTGTGCTGCCAAGTTTGGGTATCACGAGTGCGATATCGTTTATACTTCAATTTATCAAAATACGGTCCAGTTTGTGTAAAGGCATCCAAAAATATCTTGCCACTTGTGTTGTCCTTGTAGCCGCACAAAAAAGGTTTGGTAATTGCAGCATTCTCTATCTCAACTATAACACTCTTGGGCTGACCATCTTCTGTATCCTCGCCAGATATATGCACCGTTAAGTAGTCAGGCAAACGATATTTGCTACATTACATAAAGTATTGGATAACATAGTTCAACTGCCTCTAAATCTAACTTACTCGTAGTAAACACTTAGGCTCAATTTGGGTATTGCGTCTTTTGTACCAGACGTTTCTGGCACCTTGAGTTCCAGCTGCAACTTATGTATGCCAAACTCATCAACAACGGTCGAATAGATGGGCATAGTACTACATAACACGCGATCTTCCTGCTTAACAATCAGCTGCTCTGGATCTACCTCAAAGCGTCGCGCTATGTCCTGCTTGACCTCGGCTATGGTCATGCAATTGGGGTAGACTTGAGCAATAAATTTGCCCTCCGATATACAAAACTTGACCGTGACATTCTGAACAACCACGCAGCATTCCTCCATTGGTTCGGGTTCCGAGGCTTCAAATGTGGGTACACACACTTCTCGAACTTTTGGGCGCTCTGAAGGTGGCACATTTAATTGCAAATTGCATTCATAGGATGGTGGGAGCGGAGACTCCTTGTCGCACATTTTTCTATGTATTTTACTTATGTTCTGTATATAAATGTATTTAATATATTTATTTCAATCTAAACTGACTGCTGTGTTAAACTGGTTTGAGAATCTTTATTGTGACTGTTTAGGGTCAGGGGAGAGGGTATGGGAATTCATTTGTTCAATAAATCTGTTGCTTGGCGCCCTGTTGTGGCAACGTGTTCGGCGGCCATGCCACATTTTCCATTTAACAAACTGTCTTACTGTTTATTATCTAACTGGGTGGCACTAAATTTTCTCACGCATATTAATTTCTAACATTTGTTGTTGTTTTCTAATTAAACTTATTTACACGTGTTTTTATTTTATTTTGCGCAGAATCTCGGGTAGAAACACCACTCATCTAATAAACTACCGTTAGATTGTGGAGCGCTATAAATTAAAGAGCAAATTTTTGGCTAATTGCCTTTATTTGTTATGTGTCCCCATAAAGCGAAAAATGTAGTTCTGATTGATCCGAATTGTACAGAAAACTTAACTATACGGCAGATCGTTATAGATAAGTTTGTCATTTTTTAAATGCGAATACGAAGGGTGTAATTTTTGAAGCGTTCGTTCGATGGAAGTTGCTCAGGATCCAGCACCCCTCTTTATACATTGTGTCCCAAGTTGTGTTCGCTTCATTATTTATTGCACAACACAAGAGTTGATGCTATGTGTAGACGTCGACAGTAATTACTTTGACTAAATGGTTTGAAAGATATGCTTGTTAGCTTTTATCTCATGTCTACATGTTTATTTGTAAGTAAGGCATGCCACACGTGATCATAATTGGCTGCAATGCCAAAAGCAGTGAAATAATGATGTCGATTAACTGCAATTTGTGGCTGTTTTATATTTAGAGTCTATAAACTTACTAAGTATGTTAAGAATACTGTTTGTTCTGTTTCATAAGAGTTATATAAGGTATTAAAGTATTCTAAATTTTACAGTAATTTATTGGTTTTTTAGTAAAGTCTATAAAACTGAATTTTTATTTATTTTTTTTTTTCCTTTCAATTAATAACATAAAGTTTTTATCAAAACAAAGTCTACGGTATTTAATATTCGAGCATTTTAGATTTGCACGAAGCAATGCGATACATAATCCACAAACATATTTTGTTTGCTCTGTTAAATATATAAAATTATGAGACTTTAGAGGAAAAGCTTATAGAAACTTCATATGTTAAAGCAGTTTAAATTGGCACAAACTTTTCTTTAATTAAACCATTAAAACAAATTTTTTTAGTTTAAATAATTTAAAATATTTAATATATAATGTCTTTATTGTAATAGAACTTGGACTTTAGATTAAGAGGCGTCAGAGAGGATTTGCGACCGGCATGCGCCACCTGCAATCGGAAGGGGCGACCATTAAAAAAGTAATCCTTGTGATGCTGAACGCGCAATAATTTATTTTGCGCCGGCTGTTGCACACTTGAAGGTGTCACTGTTGCCGGGCGGATGGGGCGATCCCTTTCGCGATTCCTATCGGTTGTGGGCCTGGTGGCAGATGCCGTTGAACTCGGTGTTTCCGCCATGATGGGTTTGATTTTCATGGGCTGGTAATCGTAACCGATGCCGGGTATATAACGATATGGTAGCGGCGGTATGGGTATGAAATAGATTTTCGAATCCTTTTTAGTTTTCTTCGTTTTGCCGCCATTCTTGTTGTATTTGCGCAGTTGAAGCGGCTTCGAGGTGACCAAATAGTCCATATAAATGTTGTCCAGCGATGGAGATTGCACCAATAGTTGACTTGCCAGTCTTTGGGGCTTGCCAGAGCCAACAATCGCCGAACTGCTCGGCAAGCGCATACTGTAGGCGTAGGCGTTGCCCAGATAGGGTGTGGCCAGGGCAAGCAGTGTTAGCAGTGCTGCTACGGCCTGCGATAGAGAATTCATACTGTAAGAAAAGAGCAGAAGTACGTTGTGTCAAGGCAAGTTTTGTAAAAGTTCGCACAATTTTGCAGATTTGGCGCCGCCGCCCTGCACTCAAAATTGCGATTGTTTGCAAATTTCATTGATGGAATTTAGTGAATTAACCAAAGTCGAGCAACGGAATGTTCGTTTATTATTTCTTTCTTTGTTTCTTTGCAAGTCACAGTTGCCGAATAATTCAATAATAAATAAATAAATTGGCTGTGCGCATCAAAGCGTTTAATGTTTCTTTTTTTTGTTTTCTTTCATAAATGCTTGCCACTTTAATGTAAAGTTTCTCACGTTCCAGACACAGACAAAACGAAAAACAAAAAATTATAATAGATTTCAAGACTCTCGATTTGATTTACTTAAATGAAAGCATTTAATGCACGCTAATCAAAACGCAGACGCAGACGTCAACGTCAGCGTCGCTGCTGCTGTCGACGCCTGCTGCGTGGCGTGGCCAGTTGAGCAATTACGCTAATGAGCGTGGCGAGCGCCATCTGGCGGCGCATTTCAACGCCTGAGTGATTAATGAGCAAGTAAAAAATAAATTGATCAACACAAAATCCACAAAAAAAAATGTAAGAAAAAAAAAACGGACGCAATGGGCAGACTAAACGTCTTCAATTTAAAATCGATACAAGAGCAATAAAGTTAACATGATTTGGGCAGAAAGAAGGGCGTAATCGTCTGACTGATTATGCAAATAAAATAAAAAACAAATAAACACAAAAGTACATTAATAAATGCGATTTAAAACTTTATGTATTTTAGATTAGATTCTAACGAAATTTAGCCGCAAGGCAATTCTTTGGGACTTGGCGTGTGGCGCCCTCTATTGACCTTTCTTAGCCAAAAAAAAAAAGAAAAAAAAACGGATTGGAAAAATAAAAACAGTTGGAAATTGATAAATTGCAGAAAGTTCGCGATTAAGAAGCTAGCAACATGGCTAGCTGTCCGGTTAACTGTGCCAAGTGTACTGCGACCCGCCCGCATGAAATATGATCGGGCAGGGCTAAGATATAACAAAAAAAAAAGCAAACGACTTTGTTTGCTATTTGCCAAGTTGTAGGAGTGTTCACCATTCAATCTATGTAATTTGATATTAAAAAATATTGAGCGTTTGAAGAGTTGATAAAGAAAAAACAAATGTATTTGGGATGGTTGGAGAACAGCTAAGAACTAATAATTTTGAAAATTAATTGCTTGCCTACCTAATTAAACAATATGAAAAAGTTAAGTCTTTAACTTTGACATTTTAAATGTGCATCTTATTTTTTTTTTTTGTGTTTTTTTCTTCTATCTTGTTTAGTAAATTGGTTTTTTTTGTTTATTACTTTCATACACGTCAAGGTCGTCTTTGTTATACTATGCCTATCATTTGTTACATCCAATCGAATAATTAAGTCACTAATAGTGAAAATTTGCCCACAGAACGAAAGACTTAGGCAACAAACTTGTTAGCTGTGATTAATAAATATTCAATCAGCTGTCAATGTAGAATTGCACAAATAAGTGTTAGTCTATGCAAATTGATGATAATCATTTTATGGGCATTCATTTGAATTGCACTCACATTAAAAACGTTTGCGACTGCAGCTGCAGCAGCTCTTCGTGTTTGTTTAGTTGGTTAATATGCGTATTAACTGCGCAGTAAATAACTGTCCGAAGGTCCTTTGATCGTTAATGTGTTAGTAAAAAGCGCATAAATTCCAAAGATATGCACATTAATATTTGTATTTAAATTCTTAATAAGTTATGTGCATTTTTTTTTTGCAACCTGTATTTGGCATTATTAAACTTGATGTTGTTTTTTTTTTTAAGGAATATAATGATCACGATGTAAACGTACTCTCCTGACACTTTTCTATTTATCCCGACGCGCCGAATAAAATTAGGTTTTTAATCTTTTAACGGAGAGCGCGTTTTTAGTCTGACGTTGTGGACGCCTCGAAGAGCGGCAAATAAATGAGATCTGCGGACTATGTGTAATTTGTTTTTTTTTTTTCTTTTCTGTCTTAAAACCAAAATCACTTTGCTGCCGCAGTCGGCATCTACGACGTCGTCGTCGTTGTCGTTGTTGTTGCTACGTCATCAACTTGGAGTCGGCTGTGAAAAGAGTGGAAAGAGTGAGCGTAGATTCAGTTTGCCGGCTCAACTCGTATCGATGTGTGTGAGGTCCGAAGTAGCAACAGCAACAGCAGCAACAGCCAGCCGACAATGATCTTGATGATGAGACAACAACGAGGCGAATGAGGCGAGCGAGTGAAGTGCATCAATTTGCTATTTTATTGTTTGCCCCGCTTACTGTTACAGTTTGCCATTGCACTTTGCAGGTTTTGCATTTGCCACTTGCTTGACAAATTCAACACACAGACACAGTTGTTGTTGTAGTAGTATGTACTGCCTGCCACCACTGAGAAAGTGTTGGCCGACAGCTGGAAACTTTATATCATCTCATCTACTTGGGCATTTTGATTAAATTACAACGGTTGCCCGGGGTGCACTGTTCTTGCCTCTTTTGTCTTTCCGATTTGTGCACAAATTAGTTACAAATGAACCTACCACAACAAAGGCAACATCATAAAAAATCTGGTTGTCAGCACAAGGGTGATTTTAGGGTTTTTGCTACATATTTTTATGTTGCGTGTTTTAATTGGTCAGCTTTTTTTTAATGGCATTGCGTGCTGTTTTGTCGTTTGCTTGTTGTGTCTTGGCCAGATTAGTGGCCCTCTTTGACCTGACCTTTGTCGATGTGGAAGTTGGCTTTCAAGCTTTGACCCAGTGTGCTTGAATTTTCGTCGTGTTTTATTTGCCAAATTAATTGCCAACTTCCATTTCTTTTGGTGATGCAAAACTTTATAGCTCCTAATTAAAATAAGTACAAAATTTTCAAGCGTTTTTTTTTTTTTCTCTTATAAAACACATTTGACAGTACTACTTTCTCATCTTTCACCACATTAATTGCCCATCAATTAAACATTAAGTGTGTGTGTGTGTCTGTTCAAATTAGTTTCTTTTCCCTCTCTCTCTCTCTCTCTCTTTGTTTCTAAGCACCCATCTAAATTGGCGATCTGTACAAACAAATGACATAACCGCAAATATATCATTTGCCATTTGTTTGCTTCCAAGTCCTAAGTACTTCAGGCCAAGCCAAGCCAAGCCAAGCCAAGCTCAATTGGATGGCAATCAAAACACCTTTAAATATTAATTAGCCATGGCAGGCCAGCAACAGCTTCCCCTTTATTTTTTTCATAGCAATTACGACAACTGTGCCTGTGTACACAAAAGTGTGTGTTGAAGTGCGTAAACTCTCGCATCTGGGCATCAGCAGAAGCATTAGCAGAACCAACACCAGCACAACAAGTACCAGAAGCTGTGTGCCGTGTCAGATTTGTAACTGATAGATAGTCTAGCACGCATCTATGTATGTAGCTGTAGTTGTAGTTGAGGATGGTATTCATGTATACAACTTGTTCTCTCCCTCTCTCTCTCTTTCGACTGGCGCTGGCGCATAATTGTTAACGATTAGACAACACAAATCACGAACGAGAGCTGTAAACGCCAGCCAGCCAGTCGGTGCAATCGTCGTATGTTGCATTCGTGTAAGCTAAGCTGGGAATTATTTAGAGTTGTAATGCTGTTTAATGCTGACGGAAGCAATATACATAGAATAGGCACAAGCACGAGACATAATGCCATTGCCAGCTAGTAACTTCTAAAGGGGCTAAAATAACTAACTAATCAAGAAAAGGCATAATCGCGTCGTCGATCTAACGCTACGAATTTTTCTTCTTCTTCATTTTTTGATTCTTTTTGTTTTTAGCTATTAGTTTTTTTTTTTGCAATATTAAGTAAATGACAGACATGAGGCTTGCGTGTTTTTTAACAACTGTCTTCTTGCTATGGCAGGCCAGTTAGTTGTCTAACGTTTTCATTAGCTAGAATTAAAGCTGAATGCTGGCGGGAACACCCACAGCTAAGGTTAGCGCCAAAAAAAGACCAACGTCACAAACTCTTAAGCCGGCCGGCTAGTTTTGATATGATTTATGATCATAAATATGTGGGCCTAATTATGTGTAGTTTCACATTTATTTGATTGTCGCAAAAATTCACAAGTTCATCAAACTGACTTCAACTTTAAAGCTTTGTCTTTGGTGTTCGAGGCATTTATTTAAGCATGTTGATATTGCTAATTTGATTTTCCACTCGACTTTCGCGCTTATGTGCATTTGGAATGAAGTTGTCATCTCACTTTGCTTTGGCTTATGCAATGCTAAAAATCTTGATTCGTCTTATTTTGTTTGGCTTTTCTGAGTAATTGTATGTATGTGTGTGTGTGTGTGTGTGTGCTATACGTGGATTGAGGTCAGCGATGGACGTCAATTACACAGCCACTGACTTTCATTGAAAGTTAAATATTTGTGGAGCAGACGAAAGGAAATGTGCAACGACGAATGGAAAAGATCAGCGCTTAATCTGCAGCAGCAGCAACAGCTTCAGAGCTGTTTAAGCTACAAATTCAATATTTGCCCATCGCATTTGTCGATTATCTGGCAATCTGGTTTCGATTTAGCCAATCAAAGGTATGACCAAGTCCTTAAAAATATATTAACTAATTTTCAACAAGAGCAACAACAATAACTCATACCCAGTAAGTAGTTTTCATGGATAAATAAAAAACGAAATTTGATTTTGTGGCTAGAAAGTTGTAAAATTGTTATGTTATAGAACTACATCTATAAAAGCATTTAAAAAATAACTAAATGGAAAAGTTATATTTTCAACTTTACAGGGTATTATAATGTTTAGCAAGCAAATGCAATTTGTGCATATATATTTATTTATTATTATATTTTGAGTTGTGTTTTTTTTGTTTGTGAAAGTGGCAACAAGTGACCGCAAGTAAAAAGGTTAAACTGGGCGCCGAAGCGTGCCCCTGCACTAAATAAGCTGTGGGCTGTGAGTAAGCCAGTGAAACTGGGCTGCTGTGGCATTAAGTTAAGTAGAATTTGTAGCACCGTACAAGTGCAATAATAATAATTTGTACGCATGCAGTTGGCTCTATTTTCGTATTTAAAAAGCTCGAGTTTAATTGATTATTGAAGACACATTTACACCTCCCACATATGTTTTGCCGTTCACAATTCGGGAACACTTTTGGTTTAATAACTTTATATCCACACTTTAAACGCACAGAAAACTTTCCAATTTCCTGACAATTGGAGCAAACGATTGATAATAAAGTTTTATGAACGCTTCTGATTTATAGTTAGATGAAAAAATGAAGCCACACAAATTCTTTGCTCTTTTTTTTGGTGTTGCAATTAGTGAGCGAAAAATATGTATATACAATTAATGTTTTATTAACCCAAAGACAAGAAAAAAAAATATTTTATATATATATTTTTTCCGTTGAAGTCCCAGCTATAGTATAATGGATTAATTAGTTGCCGCAAATGGATAAAAAAGAAATCATTTGATATGAAGCTAATTACTGTAGCGCTTTTAACTGTTTGAAGCCGCAACAGCAGCACTAATTATATCAATTGGCTTTTCTATTTTGTTATTGTTAATTGTTTGGCTTAAATATCTCAGCGCCTACGACTCCAAAATATTTGTCTCAATTATTGAGAGTTTCAGCTTGTCGACCTTGGCGCTCAAGCAGCATCTTGGCGACCATTTCACGGTCAATGACAATAAACTGAAATTCTAGCGAATCTATCCAACATCATCTTGCAACACCAACAAGCACATTTGGTTGTCGTCATCATCGTCATCGACACTTAACTTGTTATCAATGTATCTATTTTCATTTCGTTTATATTACGAGTTGAGTCTGCAATTAAACGTTCCCCGCAGCGCTCCAGCTGCGACAATGGTCGTTAAATCTTTAGATTCAATTGAAACGAGATAAGCATCTTGGCCTTAAAAGCAAAGTTAGGATAGTTTGACGGCCCTGCTCTGCTGGCTTATGATATTAATTTATAGCTTTTATTTTGTAGTTGGGGTAACAAATAAAATGCACAATTGCTTGACATATAAAAGAACTTAGAATTTAACAAAAATTGAGAAAAAATTAAAAAACTTTCGACGAGGATGGGATTCGAACCCACGCGTGCAGAGCACATTGGATTAGCAGTCCAACGCCTTAACCACTCGGCCACCTCGTCATGTGGCAAGGGTAGTCCTAAGTTATTACTTGATGTGATAGCTGCAGCGCACTGAGTAAGCATGGCGAAGCAGTTCATAAAAAATAAAGCAGTTCAATTTCATTATTATATGAAGCAAGCAGTGGTTTTATTTATATTGTATTGTCAACTATGAGCAGCTGACATCAAATTAAAATGAATTTAAATTAAAATATAGTTTAAGCAATTAAAATATATTAAAAATTTAAAACTAAATTTAAACCTGAAAGAAAAGTTAAAAGTTAAGTTAAGTTAAAGCTCTGCGAAATTCAAAAAATAAATTAATGGTCCAACTTTTATTTGGGACAATTTCAGAAGTCAGTAGTAGTATATAAATCAAAAATAATCGATTTTCTCAGTACTGGCATTGAGGTCACCAGGGAGACAAGAGAATAAAGCTAGTTATAGTCAGAGCATTTAATACGAAGAAGGTTCTTGATTAAAAAAGTTGCTCGAGCAATGATCAAGGCTAAGGGTAAAAATTTACTGGAAAATTGGGACAGTTAATTAAACTCGATTCTAAGGAACTAATGAGTCGATTTCACCATTAAGTAGATATGTAATAAATACTACTCAATTTATGGCTCTGCGGTTCAACAGGGAATGAGGTGTTCCTTTTTTTGTGAATGTTATTCATGTTAATTATAAATATATAATTTGATATTGGCGATTAGTTAACATTTCCGTAGCTAAAATTGCACAAAATTAATTTGTGCACTGCTTGTTTTGGCATAGCGGTGAATCAGAACACCAGCTGGTGCCCAAGGTCGAATGTGACGAGGTGGCCGAGAGGTTAAGGCGTTGGACTGCTAATCCAATGTGCTCTGAACGCGTGGGTTCGAATCCCATCCTCGTCGTGAGTCCTTTTTTTCGATTGCTGAGACAAAAAATTAATATAATTAGAAACCGTGGCTTAATTAAATATTATATAAAAAATTACAAAAGATTTGTATTAATTGACAAAAAGTCCACATTGCGACGAGGATGGGATTCGAACCCACGCGTGCAGAGCACATTGGATTAGCAGTCCAACGCCTTAACCACTCGGCCACCTCGTCATGATGCCAGGCGCCAGCTCAATCATGGTTCTGAACTCATTTAAAGCGCTTCTAGCATTACTTGCAAATTGCAATACATTCTGTTTGTTTGCCCAATAAACAAACAATAATTATGTCAATGAAAATAGCGTAAATGATGAAATGCAAAAACTTGTGTACTTTGCCTAAGTGATTTCCTTAGCTTCTAGGCATTAAACAAAATAATAATAACATCACCTGTTTGGCTGGCCGTTAAAGAAAGTAGCTAAGTGCTGGCGCGTGTTTTGTATATTCTGGAGTGTTGCCCAAGTGTTTTAATTAATTAACTTCTGTTGCTATAAACACATACTCTAAGTCAAAAAGAGGCATGTGCCTTTTGTCATATCATAATCATTTAGATTAGGAAAAGTAGCAACCAAATTTGATAACATTTCGGATTTTTTTACTTCTAAATTTTTTTTAGGCAAGTAAATAATTTTCTTATGGTTTCTTTGATTTTATTTGTTAGTGTATTTTTCCAAACGACGTTAATTGTATGTAAAATTTGTTTTGCAAAATTTATTCATAAAATCAATTTATTTGCCTACGCGCTTTTTAAAAGGGTTTTTTTTCGAAGGTTCGAACTTCGAAGCAAGCGTGCCGCTGTCTGACCCAGTTTTTGTTTTCCTTCTTTATTTGAGTTGATCTTGCGGCTCTCATACTTGAAATTATCTAAGGTTTGGTATAAAAAACAAAAGTATGTAGCTTACTTTGAATGAGCCTAACGATTGCTGGAACTGTTTGCCGGATGGTACTGGGGCTAAGCAGTACCAAAAGATCTAAGTATGTGTGTGTAAATTGTTGTTGTTGTTGGTATTGTTTACCAGTTGTCAACTGTCAACTGGTGTTAATGAACCCTTGTGTGTGCCCGAGATAGCTGCTGCTGTTGTTTTTGTTGTTGTTTGTTTGTTGTTTATGTTTGGCGTTTACATTTATGTACGTTCAACACCTTCGGATTGCGACACCATATCGGCTTCGTTAGGAAAGTGTGCCCAAGTTTGATGTTGTGCAGGCACGCGCGTTTATATTTAGCATTTAGTAGTAGTACTAGTGTCCACTACGACAACTGCCACTGTCCAAAGGCAACAACATACTACATACTACTATTAAGAAGAAGGCCCGCTTCTGTGCTCCGGTGATTGTCACGTGCACAAGGACATTCCAGGGCTAATTACGTTGGCGCGCGCGCTCGTTTCCCAGTTGGTAGTAGTATTCTTGGCCAGAACTTAACTTGACTTGGCTTTATTATTCAGACACTGTTGTCGTTCCTGTTCCACAAGCAGAGCAATCTGTGGCATGCAACTGCAAACACACACATACCTATACGCAATGCAAGGTATTTCGAATCTGTATCTGTACAGTACATCTTTTGCATCTGCGTGGCTCTTTGCAATTGCAGTTACACAGCCAGTTTGTCCGTCGCCGCTTAATTAGCCGCGTAATTTATTATTGCCCTAATCTCTTTATAAAGTCAGAGCGCCGGCGCCAACGCTTACGCCAACGCCAACGCTGCTGTCATTGACAAATAAACAAATTATTTATATTAGAATATGAATATTGCGAGCAGGCAAATCCAGGGGAGCGCCCATCTCACTATCTAGTATCTATGTTTATCTGGCTCGTCTCTATAAAATCAACATAATTATGCAAGTCGCCCATTCTACATATTCTCTTCTCAACAAAAACATAGGCTTGGCTTCATGACAAGGAGCTGATTATGCACCTTTAACTGGCATTAACTTTGAATTATGCATACCATAAAGAATGGCCATTGCACTTTGCAAAACAAGGAATGTTTCAACTTTTTTCTGCTAGTTTTTATTTTTTAATTTTCCTAGACATTTAATGTGGGAGAGCTTTGCAATTGTTACGATATAGTATCATATCTTTTTTATTAAAAAACAAATGAGTTCTTTAATTTTGTTTTTATGCTTTCGGAAAACCAAATCTTGATTGCTGAGAACAAAATATTTTTTGTTTTACAAATCGGTTTGCCCTTCTGTAAACTTAAGGTCGGGTGTTTTAGTAAGTAAACTAAATACTTGAGAATTTTCAATTATTTTGTATGACATTGGGAAGATCAATTTCCATAATCAGTTCAGACATCTTAAAACCGAGACAAAACACCGATAACTTTTAGTTACTTACATAATTGAATGTACTTAAATTCAAAATTCTACTTTACAATAAACTTAAAATTGTGATTTTTTTTTTAATTTATATATTTTGTAATTTGTCTGAGTGTAAATGGGTTTATGTTCGTGCTATGTATGAATGAATGTATGTTAATGTAATCGCACAATTATCCCCAATTATGCAACAGCTGATTGGGAAAGGGGCAGCTACAAAAAAAACCAGATGCTTAAGCTTCAGGTGCTCAGCCCAAAGCCCATTGACTAATGAGCGTTCTATTACCCATTAAGCCACTTCCTAGTCGTTGGATCTGCTCTAGTCATAAAAAAACTAAATTATATAATCGTGGGCGTTTGAGCTCGGCGCTAAATAACATGTCATGCAATCAACATGGCTAGCGTTTTATGTTTTGTTCTGTTTTGTTTTGTTTGTTTTTTGTTAAATCATAATTAATTCTTGTGTTTAGGTGATAAGGGTCAAATATGCGGAGTTGCCACTTGGCTGTTGGGGGCCATTGACATTTGTTGGTGTAATTACTATAATGTTTATTATGCGTGTATGTACATACGTTTGTGATGCTACTACTAGTAGCAATTAGCTGTTTTATCACTGGGAAGCCAACTGCAGCAACCTAAGCGAATCGCACAATCAGATGCAGCAATTTAAACTGTTTTAAGCATTGCAAACAGTTAACGACATGCTGAAGCAGACGCAGAAGCAGCAATAGCAGCAGCCAATGGTTCTTCTATTTTATTTTTTTTATTTGCCCGCTTCTTGCTCTCGAAGGTACTTGGGCACTTTTGCCCCAGCTTGGTTCTTGGCCAGTTCTGAGCATGCGCAACGGCGAAAGCGACGTCGTCTTAGCCAATATATAAAGCGCAGCTTCTTAACGCGCTCTTACCCATTGGCAGTTCAACGCGCCTGCTGTGCAGTTCATCTCACTGTTGTTTGTTGGATTAACAATATACTTTTACTTGTATGCATTTTGTGTAAAATTGTGTTTAAAATAAGAGTAAAATCTGTGAATTGCTTATAAACTATGTAGAAAATCCTTATAAGCAACGAGAGCAAAAATATTCATAAATTTTTCAAAAAAACATTTTCCTACAGAATATAAATAATTTGGAAACTCAAAGTGCTGTTTTTTAAAAATTTTGTATAATTTTCAACTAAATGTATTAAAATATTTTTAGCTTGAGTTGAAAGTAAAAAATTAATGTCTCTTTATTTAAACAAAAAAAATCAACTTTTACCAGTTTTTGTTGGTTTCCACAAAATCTTTGCTCACAACCGAAATTTTTTGAATTTTGTGAATCGATTATAGAAGATTTTAGCTTATTTAAATAAAGAACGTATTAAGTTATGAGATTAGAGTTCTTAGCCAAATAAAATTGAATCGAACATTAAATTTAAATACAGTACGACCCCGCTCAACGCAACCCTCGTTACGCGCAACTTCTCGATAATTAAAGCACCCGAATTCTTAATTCCCTTTAAACGCAACCTTAGAAAAATTACCTCATTTAAAACAACTCCCTGCAGAAATAAAAAAAAGTATGTAGTATTAAATCTTTGCTTTGAACACTGATTTTTTCGATTAACTTTTATTTTAATGGCTAGAAAAGACATCTCTTTCATAAACTCAACTCAATAATAATCACTTGCAGTTAAACTAAAGCGAACACACGATGTGGACAACATATCTGAGCGTTCTGGTGTCATTGCTGCTGATCTACGCGTCGCATGCCGCAAATTTATCTCAACTGGTTAAGAAGCCAACGTCAGCAAAACAGCCGCAGTTAACCCAACAGCAACAGCAGCAACAACAACAACATGCCGCATCACAACAAGCAGCAACCGGACAGCAGTATGACTCGGATATGGCCAACGAACAGCAGGATATTAAGAGCGAGGAGGAAGATGATCCGTATCACATGATGCATGAATTCAAGCAGGATCCACGATTGCCCGCCTCAGCCAACAACTATGCCTGGAATCCATATACAGCAGCAGCAGCAGCAGCTGCCGCCGGCAGTAGTGCGTCCATCAATCCGTTCGAGAGTATGCCATCGCCAGCGCCAGCGCCAGTAATGCCCATGGCCAAGATGCTGCCATTTATTGGCTATGCCCAGCCGGTGCTTATACCCTTTCCGCTGTACATAGCACCCGATATGTTCTATCCCAGCTATCCGGGCGCCACAAACGATCTGGAAGATGTGGTCATGTCACGTGCAGCCGGCGAACGTCGTCATCCCTCACCGCATGCATCCCGCAACTCACCCATTTACTATGTTCGACTGCCGCCCACTCCGTACATGTTTGTGCCAACCAATTTGGCACCAGCTCCGTTTGGTAACAGCTTCTCACCATTGCTGACATATCAGCCCATGCCCACATTCTCCACATTTGGCTCAGTTTTCAACTTGCCTGTCAACTTTTTGGCCAACGGCAAACCATCAAACATTTATCAAATGAATGGAGCATCCAATGATTTAGCTACGTTTACAGCTGCTGGCTATGGCAACGGTTTTAATGTGCGTCCACCAACGCCAAGTAATCCCTATAGACCAATGGCATCAGCATCAAACGCTGGCTATGGCGGACATGTCCAACAGAGCTTTGGCCTTGCCTCAATGGCTGCACCGCAACAGGACTCCAAGTTGACATCGCTGAAGCGTCCATTTGTTTTTAATGGACGTCCGGAGGATATTTATATATTGCCCAACAATCTTAATTCTCTCTATAATTACAATGAGCAGAACTACTATTGATTGCCACAAATGAGAGGCGTGGCAGAAACTAAAAGTATTACAAAATGCATTTGAAAAGAAAAAATCAACAAATACTATTAAAATTGCATGGAAATATTTTATAAAAATTTGTAAAGAATAAAACCTTACAATCGTGAATTGCTTATCTACTTTGTTTAAAGTGTCTATTTTGTTAGGCTTATCATTTGACGAAAATCGAAGTTGATTGCTTGATAAAAATACAAAACAAACTTCTTAAGATTATCACTTAAAAATAGCATTGAACAAGCTTGAAACTTGTCAAAATATTACAAATAAAATATTTTTTCATTTATTATTAACAAAATAGGTTTAACACAAAAAAGAAATGTTCCGTTTTTATATTGTTATTGTTTCGTAAATTGTTAAATTTAATTTTTAATCGCCAATGCCAGCCACTTTTTTGGTCATTTTTTCTATGTACTTAATATCTCCAAGATATTTGCACTCGCCTACAAGCTCACCAGTTTTCGTATTGAACTCATAAACAATTGGCACACTGTTGGGTATATTGACTTTCTCAATCTCTTCCTCACTCACTCCTTAAATGATGTTGAAAAGTTTCAGAGACATATAAATGGAGAATGTTACTTATGCAATTTACCTTGGATATGCTTTATCAGTGCTCTGGCCACAGTTCCATGAACGACAATCAAGACGCGTACGCCTTGCATTATTTCCATTTTAATCTCTGCCCAAACGGGCCTGACCCGATCAACGCACATGCGCATGGATTCAGTTAGGGGAAACTGATCGATGGGCACATCTTGAAAGGCAGGATTGTTGCAGATTTGATAGTAGTAGATGTTGCTTGTTTCGATTGGGGGTGGCAAGCCGTCATAGTTGCGTCGCCAGCACTGTACCTGCTCCTCGCCATATCGATTAGCTATATCCCGTTTGTTTGCGCCGGTCAAATTGCCGTAGTGACGTTCATTGAATCGCCAATCGGAGATCGTTGGCAAAAACGAACATTTCATCTCACTTAGGATCACATCGGCGGAATGTCTGGAGCGATTTAAAGTCGAACAATAGACCTTGTCGAATTCCAACTTGGCTTCAATTAAATTAGCTGCAGCAATGGTGCGCGCTTGTCCCAAGCCTAATATAAAAAAAAAATTAATTTGGTATATAGTACTATATAATTGGATGTTGTAAGAGTTATCAATAGCTAACTTACCACAAGCACTAAGCGGTGCATCGTGCCAGCCGCAGAAGAGATTCTTCAAATTAAATTCGCTCTCACCATGGCGCAATAGTACAAGACGATTCGTTTTCATCATTAAGTTGGTACTGAAATTAGAAAAACAGGTCTTAGCTATCGAATTTATTTTGAATGACAAATTTAAAAAATGTGTGTATACAAATGTGTCGAAGAATAATTCTATTTTATACATTGAATTATATGTATGTTTGTATGTATGTATGTATGTACAACAACGAACTTCAGACTTTCAAAAGACACAGTTTTCAAACGTTTATCGGTTGTCCACAAGATTCGCATAAGACACTTTTTGAAACGCGCATACCGCACATATTTCTGGCTAACGTATCCAAAAGGTACAGCACAAGAATCCGCGCTCACATACCAAACCTAACACAACGAAATATGTATGTGCATACATATGTATGTATAATAATTAAATATCCATGCCCATGGACATTGGCACACGCAACACGCTTTGACTTCGCGCTTTATTCTGTGCTTTCGGTCTCTGTGTTTTGCTCAACACATTCGCCGTTTTCGAGGTATCGTATCAAATTTTTGTTTGTGATATCGCGCTTCCTACTCTCTCATGTTGTTGTTAGTGTGTTCGTTACTGTTGCTCTTGTTGTTGTTTGTGTTGCTTTGCTGCCCATTGCATGCCATATTGGCATAGTTTGCTCTTTCTCTCTCAGTCTTACATACATATAAGTATGTAAATATGTTTTGTTATTATTGTATATCGTCGTTTGTATTTACGCTTCATTCTTTAAACCATACGCTGAATGGAATGGAATAGCGCGCCAAACCGTTGTTTGTCTATGAAGCGTCATTTTCTAACCGCTCACCCTCTCTCAACAACGCGTTCTCGCTCTCTCTCTTTCTCTCTCTCTCTCTCTCACTCTTACAACCATAAATTTTGGTACTTACGCCTGACGCTGTCGCTGCTCCCTAAGTTCTCGCATTTTGATTTACGAGAATTTGTTTGTGTGCTTTGATAAAATTTTGTTGGTTTTTGAGTGGTTTTTTGTAATTAGGTAATTTTTAATGTTAGGTTTTTGCCAGCAACGTAACAGTTTATTTTTTAATTTCTTGAACATAACGCGCTACCTCCACCCCACACTTTCACTCTCTTTGCTCACACTGCTACTCCGGCTAGCGTTTTAATGCGTTTTGCTTTGCAACAGTTATCTGCGTGCAACTACGTTTGTTTTCCTATTGGCTGTGACCGAGAACTGCGCAAAATTCTTATTGCTGTTATTTGCTGCTTTTTCACATCGCAAACGCCGTCGCAGTCGCAGTCAGCGTTGCCGTAGCTATTGTTGATGCCTGAGGCATAACAGCTGATGCTGAGCCGGTTACTGTTGTTGTTCAGTTCAGCAAAACGGTGAGAGACCAATCGAAAAATCAATAAAAGTAATATTGCCCACAAACTCAAAATTTCAATTAATTACAAAACGTATTTTTGTATTTATTTTTTAAGTGATGGCTTACCGATAGTATACTTAGCTAAGTTTAATTCAAGCAATATCGTTATTAAATTAATTCAGATAAAAAATACAGCCTTACTAAAAATTGCTTTCGACATCGTTGGTAATTTTAATACATTAACAAAGGAATTGTTTTACAAAATTTGTTTTGGCAAAGAGCAAAAAAAGTCACACAAAACGTTTATATACATTTATAAATAAATTTGTTTGAAAACCATTGCATATTCTATAGAAAAAAGATACAACTCTGGCAGCTGATCGGCAATTAGTACATAAAGAAATACAAAAACAAACGTAGATATTTTTAATTAAACGGATCGCTTTCGACTTTGATACTGATCCTTGACCGCTCTCTTGGCACCTTTCCAATAAATGCACGATTATTGGCATTAAAAGCTTTCAATGGAAGTGTTGCCAGTGTAAAATATCAACTAACGCCCATACTTAATTATCAATAGTGAAGGTACAATAGAATATAAGTTCCAACTTCAACGACACTTTTGGGTACCAAATAAATTGTGAAATACTTGCATATCTCAAGGGCAAAAGTTGCAGCATTCAATATTTGAGAAGATTTCTAAGTTTTTAAACAAAAATACCTTGAGTAGACTCAAGACCAAACCAAATGATGATTATTGATAATTGCACACATTTTTAATTCCAACGAACACGAAGTTCGGTTGAATTTAAATGGAAAGTGATTCATTCCTTTGAATCCTAGGCCTCAAACACTTTCTAAGACATACATATATCAGATATATAAGATATTCCTTAAGATAGGCCTGCTGTCCATGCATTATCGCCAGCTAGAGACATAAATTCATATTTCGTTACTTATTTTTTCAAATATGTATATCTTTTAAATATGTATATCTTATTTATATTAAGGTTCGATATTACTTCAGCTGACTGCAGTTTTAAACAACATGGGCTTGGTATAAGGTATTAAAACAAATATGCAGTTTTCCTTTTTTTTAAATTATATAATCAATATAAAACGTACATGTGTCGTTTTTATGTTATTAAATAATATAAACTTTTGGAAATATTTTTTCTTCAAACTTTATTTGTAATTAAATTCATATTTGTTTATTCTGTTTAGCCAAAATAAACTGAGTTTGCGGTAAAAACTTTTTTAGAGCTAGCCAAACAATTTTGTCTATCATTGATGTATTCGAAAAATGCATAAAATATTCAATAAATATTTAAAACAAAATAGCAAAAATTTTCTAAGAGTTCCAATAATCGGCTTATAATTGACTTTATTTAATGCTCGAAGCTACTATTATCTCTTTGTTGAGTATACTAGCTTAAAAGATTTTCCAGACAAATACGATGCGTTCTCATGGATCTTTTCGCTGTTGCCGTCGCGACGCATAACGCTGACGAAGGGCTGTCGTCGTCACCGTTATCGTTGGTTCCGTATAAAAGTTACAGCCAGTCGTGAGCTTAGCTCAGTTTGCAGAGCAACGTGCGTGAGCATCTTTGTCGTTAGTGCGTGGGTTAAACAATTGCATTCAACGTTAAATTAATGTGTATGTTTGGATACAAGTACATACATATATAAACATACCTTCGTATTTAATTGTTTATTTTGCTTTTGTGTAGAGAATGCATTTTCCGGCAATTGGCAATTTCTATCAGAAATTGCTTATTCTACTGCCATTTTCTGCAAGTGGGTATTATTATTGACAACTTTATTTACAAATCAACCAAGTGTAACCAAAGAATATCTACAACTGTCAATCGATGTTGTAAAGTTATAACAACTATGTTTCACTGATCAAAATCATAATTATGTAGTCAGGTTTGAAAACTGTGCGCTTAATGACAATCTGCAACGGTACATGACCAATGTGTGCTATTAATGAGACATCTGTTAAAGAAACTCCCGCTTATGCCATCCTAAGCGATCATAAAACTGTCAAATTGTTGCGGCAGTAGAGCACACGCATCATCTTTAATAAATAGCAAACAAAGCAGCGGCTAGTAAATAATAACAATAATTTAATTCCATGCACAAATCACAAATGCTTTGCACAACAGTATAATAGTTGCATGGGATATGTCACAGTTTAATGCTTATTGTTTAAAAAAATTATATAAGATGCCACAGATATCTCAGCGTTTTTGGTGATATTTGCTAAAATTGTACAATTATGGTTCACTTAATGGGCTAGGCAATTGGGTAGGCAATTGACGTCGTCTGTTGGGAATTGAGTCAAATCTATTAGCCATTGTGGTGGGGTACTTAAAGATTGGCCAACAACTGTGCGAAAATTTTAATAATGCAGATACATATCTTAATTTTATTAAGGGCAGCAAATGAATCACTTATTAGAATACTTTACTAAATGAGGGCTGCACAAAAAGTTAAATAAAAATATAGCTATTTATCTTCGGCATGAGGCGATTATCATAATCAAATCCTTTAACTGATCTTATATTTGTATGGCAGCTTAATGTTATAGTTGTTTGACCTAGGCGTCTGTGACAAATGATCTAATTGCAACAAAAAGAAAACCTTGACTAAAGCTTTAGCTAGATAGCGCAAAAATCAAAGGTACTAGTTTGCATAGAAACGGACGGACATACCCATCGTTAAGCATTTTAGACACAATAATATACTCTTCTCAAGTGTATAAAACAAATTCCCAAAGAATTTTAAGCAACTCCAGGGCCGCCGTAAACATAATTTTTTTTAACTTTCTAAACTTTCCTTTCTTCTCAATTTTTTTTTTGGTCATGAAGATTTATTGCCAGACGATCTACGCTTCAGCTACGATAATCCCCAAAAATGGAAATACACTTATCCACAGTGTGGCGGTCGAGCTCAATCACCCATAGCACTTAATCAACGAAAAAGTATACCCATTAATTTGCCTAAATTAAACTTTGGTCATTACGAGGAACCCTTTGATGAGCTCTTGACCGTCAGAAACAATGGACACACAAGTAAGTATAAAGTCGATGAAAACATTCACTTCGTACTCATGTCTAAGTTCGTATACAGTTGAATTTCGTGTGCCCACAACAGTTTATGGAGAACGTCCCTATATAACTGGCGGCCTTCTGGATGACTTTTATGAGGCAATGACCGTGCATTTTCATTGGGGCTCACCGCAACGTAAGGGATCGGAACATGTAATAAATGGTCGTCGCTACGATCTGGAAATGCATATAGTTCATCGCAATACACAGTATAAGAGTGACGAAGAAGCGAGAAATCACACTGATGGATTGGCAGTAATTGCTGCACTCTTCAAGGTGGTCAGGGTAAGTCAATGCTGAATTCAAACTTAAGGAAATGCTTTGCTAATTCAGCTAAATTTATTGTTGGAAGGCAAAAAATCTGCGCTACCAGCTTGGCCTTAATGAAATATTTGGTTCGCTGATTCATCTGGGAGGGTTCAATAGCAGCTACACGCCAGCCGCATTCATTACACTTGGATCACTGCTTGGTAATGTGGACAGGGGTAATTTTTATGCTTACAAAGGATCTTTAACAACGCCACCCTGCTCGCCAGTGGTGCTCTGGCATGTTTTTGCGGACGTGCTGCCCATTTCGCATCGGGAGCTTGCAAAGTTCTGGCAGCTACGGGATCGCCTTAAACGACCACTGATTAACAACTTTCGACCATTGCAGTCTTTGGAGATGCGACAGGTGTTTCGACGACGACCAGTTGAGCAATATATTTGGTCATAATAAATATTAGAAAATTATTTGTTCAAGTTTATTGCCAAATGCAGTTAGTCGGTGTAAAATGGATACAAGATCAAATGGATAAATATTATTTGCGTCCGCCCTTGTAGCGTGCCAATAGAGTCGCGAAAATGCCTAGTTCTACGGCCAAAACGGAGGAGCGCATCATGAATTGCGGCATCTTGAAAACGGGACGAGGAAATTTTGCTACGCCTTGGGCGCGCATCTGCTTAGCAGGGTACGTTACTACATTTCGTTTCAGCGGCAGAGATACCATGCGCATTAGGTCGGGTGGCTGGCGGTAGCTCATCGTGTGGTATTCATGATCACGAACATCAAAAGGGGGTTGGGGTCGACGCACACGAGGATTAAGTGGTGGATGGAATGGTTTACTGATTTTCTCTTTTTGATATTTGATCCCCTCTGATCGCTTTGGTAGAACATTTGGATTTGTAATAAAGGGATCAGTGCCATGGTAATCTACCAAACGGTCTTTTTGTTGTTTATTTGAAATAAATTTTCGAAGACTTCTTTTTTTCGATCTATTATCCGTTTGATCCGATTTGTCCTTGCTGTTTTCAGCATTGATATCTTCTTGAGCTTCTGGCTTTTTATATTTTAATTTCAAACGATTTTCCTGCTCGTCGCGATTTCGAACTTCACGTTTAGATGGTTCAAGCTTCTTTGAAAAGTAGGAGCTTTGCTCTGCTTTAATCTTACTAGACATTTTTTCATCCGATTCTAATTTCTTTGACGAATCTGCATCCAGTTCATCATTGGACATTAAAGCATTATATAATTGAGCTGACGACGAGTCCAAAGCAGTATTTCGTTGCAACTTTTTAGGTTTTTTTATGTGTTTCGAATGCTTTGATTGTATTTTCTGTGTGCTTTGGTTTTGCCAAATAGGTTTCGATTTAGCTTTACGTTGGGGCTCCTTCTCCTCTTGGAGTACTTGCAATTTTTCTGAACTATGAGTGGGCTTTTCTTTTGCGGTGATACTTTGATACACTTTGGCGGCCTTATCTTTAAGTTTTTTTTGAAATTCTTCAAGAGTTTCATCGAATTTTTCATTATCCAACAGCCAATTCCATTCTGAAGGGTGCTTCTTGTTCTTTTGATATGAATTCTCTTTCGTGTCTAAGTGTTGATAATCATCTGGACTTAGTGCTCTATTCTTGCCTTCATCATTAATTTTCATCCAACTTCTTATTTCAGGATCGGCATCTTCTAGATCAATGATCGACCTTTTGAGCATTTTTTTCTTTTTATTTTTTGGAAGTTCGTTGTAGTTCTGTTGGCCCTCTGTCATTTCCCTTTCAGGCCTCTTTTCAAATAATTCATCAGTATAGTGTTTTATTCTTGATGGCGATTCCCGATTTTTCTCTTCGGCGTTGAACCCTGTCATTTCCCTTTCAGGCCTCTTTTCAAATAATTCATCAGTATAGTGTTTTATTCTTGATGGCGATTCCCGATTTTTCTCTTCGGCGTTGAACCCTTTTAAATTCGACTCGTTCTGTTTTTTTATCTTACTGTGTTCATATTGGAAATTTAATGAGTCGTTGTTGTTGGTGTCGTATGATGAGTACTTTGTTTCAAAATGCTTGTTCGAAGAGTTTTTACTGCTGCTCTTTAACGTTGATATTTTTTCGGAGGACTTTTCAAAATGTTGTCGGTTATTTTTAGAGTCATCTCTGCTGCTTGCATGAGTTGTAGATTCTTTTTCCCCTCTAGGCTCGAATAACATTTTGTTATTTTGTTTTAGTTCTGCCGGTGGAATATTCAATTGATTCAAGTCTTTGAGCGTGTACACAGGGTCCAGTACTTTTGAAGTGTAAATCTCCTTGGCCCGAGAATCGGCACTGCTTGAATCTTTATCCAAAAATGGTTTGTCATTTTCAGGGTATTTAGCCGAGTCATTGCTCTTGCAGACAGGGCATGTTGTTCCCTTTTTTAATGTCTTGTCCGAAACATATTGTAGTTCTTCCGAGTCAATACTGTTGCTACTGACTGCTGATGGTTCAAATACATCCTCCGAGATTATCTGAAGATGCTGAAGATCTTTTTCAACACGAGAGTCCGCTAACTTTGAATGTTTTTCCAATAATGCATTCTCAACAAACGTCAATTTAGACGGGGATTTGTTTTTGCAGACAGGGCATGTAGATACCGTTTTTAATGTCTTGTCCGATTCATTACTGTTGCTACCGAATTCATTTTTGCAGTCAGGCTCCTTCAGCGATTCCGATTTTGGGTTTAAATGCTTATGATCTTCCTGAGTATATTCTGGTTCCAATATCGAATAAATGTAATAGTTGTCGACAGCAGAATCTTCCACTTTTGGATCTTTGTCTTTGTCATTTGGCGGGAGTTTAGACGAGTCTTTTTTTTTGCAGACAGGGGATGTGGATCCCTTTTGGGAAAACTCGACCGAAACGTTATCGGTTTTTTTGGAGTCATTACTATTGTTTGAGAAGGCAGTCGGCTGCAATAATATTTGATTCTGCTCCCTAAGTAAATCAGGTTTTATGTTCAAATGCTTGAGATCTTCCTGTGTATATACTGGATCCAAAACCGAATATATGTCATCTGCTTCAACGCGAGAACCTGCCAATTTCGGCTTTTTGTTCAATAATTGTTGAGGTAATTCGTTTTCGCTGACAATGAATCCCATTTGAGAAGACTTGCCAATAACATTAACGGGATTTTTCGAGTCGTTGCTGTTGCCCGCGAAGGCAGTTGGCTCTCGATTCAGCTCCCTTAGAACATCTGATTTCATATTCAGATTCTTTATATCTTCGTAGGTATACTTTGAGTCCAGGACCGAAAGAATTTCATCGTTCTTTGAATATACCATTTTTGGGTCTTTGTTGGAAAATGGTTGATCCCTGTCTTTGCTACTTCTGGCAATGGAATTGGATCGCTTTTTGTCCGGAACAACAACGGGTTCTTCCCAGTTATTGCTGTTTCTTGCGCCGGCAATTGGCTCCAATAAAATTTGGTTCTGTTCGTTTATGGACTCCGATTGCACGTTCAGCTCGCCTTCGTTTTGCTTGGATCCATAATTTACAAAGTTACTATTTTGCCAGTTGTCCCGAACCTTGAGCCCACCCTTGCTAATGTCGAATGCATTTTCGGTATTCTTGAAATTGGAAATCTCTTCATTTTGAGGGTTATTTTCATTTGCTAACTCTTGCCACTCCTCCATCCCGTTCTTTATTAGTTCTTGAGTTGAATAGGAGTTTAATTTGTTACTTTCACTGTTTTTAGCAGTGTAACTCGATGCGTTTTTATTCAAATAATCATTTTGCAGCGACTCGTTTTCCTCTTTGCGCATTATCTCTAAAAACTTATACATAGTAGGCTCGTCCTCGAACAGACGCATTCGAGTTGAAAAATCCTCTTCATAGAGTATCTGTTCGCCTAAGCCACTTGGATCAGCTTTTTCCAAATGCGGTTGTTCTGTCGATTTTTGGTGTTGTACCTCAGCGATTTTAGTAACCTTACTGGATTCGTTGCCTTGCTTATCAACTAATTTCAACTTATGTTTAACTTCTGTAATTTTGTTTTGTTGATTTTCGTAATCCTTTGATGGTTTTTCGGACACAGTTTGGTTATTTGCCTTTGCCATTTGGTCTTTTCTTTTTACAGACACCCTTAATGCTTTGAACTTAAAATTAATGGGCTTGAAATGGCGTTCATTATTGTTAGCCAAATCTTTTAATTCACTTATTTTCGACTGCCCTTTATCGTCAAATGAAAATTCTTTTGGATTCATTGGATTGTTCTCATCACAAGTTTCATTTTTATGAACATTTGGAAGTTCATTAATTTCTGAAGACTTGTTTGGAAGATCAAAATATGTTACATATGGTTTCCAAAACCCTTCCTGATCATCTAACCCATTAATTATTTGATCTGCCAAACCTGGCATGAAATCAGGTATTGTATCTGCGACGTTTTCAGAAACTACGTCAGCGTAAGAAGTTTTATGAATTAAATATTCATCTTTTTGCATTTGGCTAATAGAGAAATTTCTGGTGAATAATAGATTAATTTCAAATAAATTATGTCAATATAAAAATCATCAATTGTAGTACCTCATGTCCGGATGGCTTCGTAGAGTTTCAAGGATAGCATTGGGTAGAATCTCTTTTTTGCAGATACGATGTATTACAGAAAATAGGGGATAGCTTTTTGGAAAATGCATTAAGCGGTTTACTTTTTTACACAACTTCAATGAAAAAAACTTACGTTTCCTGCAGTTTGTTTTTTTCCAAGTATGCATACATCTGCTCAGCTAAAATTGGACCGAGCAACTTTTGACCATTCAGAAGGCTGACTTCAATTTCTTGTATTGTTTTTTGTGAAGTAACAAAGTAATTGGCCAATGTTACATTTTTATCAGCTAAAATAAAAACAATAAGCATTAATGGTTCGTCAAAGAGGTATCGAACATACCAAAAGAGGAAGCCACTGAGTTGGCTATGCCACAGCTTTCGAAGAATGTTGACATCTTGGTGCTTGGATTAAAATTCGTAATAAACCGCATCATTTCTTTCAAGCCCAAATGAAGGCAAGCGACCCGAGCATTTTCACCTTGTCGCAAGCCATCTATAAAACCGGCACTTAGTGCAACCAGGTCTTTTAAAGTGTTACACATTTCGACTCCATCTACATCATCTACACTGAACACCATGCAGTTGTCAGTCTGAAACAAGTTCGTTAACTCTTTCGCATGAGCATCGTCGTTGCAGCCAATAGTTATTTCGCACAGCTTGCCCTGGGCCATCTCCATAGCACTGTTGGCATTCATCATTGAGTAGCATGGAATCTTTAACTGCCTGGCAATGGTATGCGAATACAGATCGATTTCGGCATCTCTTATGTTGTCCAGTCCTTTTACTAATGACACTGCATAGGCAGTGCTTTTTATATTGCCCGCCAACATATTGCAGTACGGCTTAATAAAGCTTTGCTGTGTTGCAAAAACTAAAATGTCGGCCTCTTGGGCGGCTTCCAGCAAATCATTGACTGCAATCTGACAAAATTTGATTATATATATTAATGTCAAATACTCGTTTATCAACGCATGTTACCAAGTTATTTGGCAGCCTGATTCCAGGTAGATATTTAATATTTTCATGTTGCTCATTGATCAGCTCAGAGAGATAATTGCTTTTGACAAGCTCATCGTGTACATAGATATGTACTCGCGAATCAAATTTACCGTGAAGCACATTTTTACACACAGCAGTTGAAATCGCAGAGCCCCTAAAAAAGATTTACAAGACGGCAATAGTCACAAACATTGCTCATTTGGGTGACTACTTACCAGCTCTCAGCTCCAATGATGCACACCTTTGGGCCTTTTGGCATAATAAGACTTGAATAATTTTGGGCCGAAAAAAAGTTGTTTCCAAAATATTGTGAAAGTTGAATTTTAATAATTTTGTTGAGTTCAACAGACCAAAATATGTCAAAACATGATAGTTGTGTGTACAATAATGTATGTATACAGAAAACTCTAAGATTACTGAGTTAAGAATACGCCTGGAATTCGTACACAATTCCAGATGTGGGATCAACTACCGGCTCGCTAGATACTCTCATGGTATTAGCAATTTCCTGCTTTTCCTTTTCCTGTTGAGCTTCTTCTTCTGCAATCGCACGTAACTCAAACTCGGTGATGATTTGCGAAATGCGACTTTTCGCTTCAGCTGCTAATTTTGGTGGTAGACTTTTAATACTGATGCAAGCACTTTCAAAAAACAAATCATAGCTGTCGCGGTGTTGCACTGATCCACTTTTTGGAGTAAGAATGTTTGAAGATTCCTTGTGATCTGAAAATTGTGAGTCTCTTGCTCCAATTTCTTCAAAATACGCGTTCAATAACGCCCGATCGCGCACTATGCTCTGCAGAAGTTCCTCGCGATTCAGCACTGGTTTTGCTTTTATAACATGACGCTTTGGTGACATGTTTTCGCAACTGAATACAAAACATTGAGTTTTACAAAATCTCTTGTTGTCTGTTGTGCAATAGGGATGCGCAATGTAAATTGAACGCATATCGATCAATATGCTTTGGTACATGCGATGTATCGCATTCGTTAAATTGTTTAAAAAAAAAAAAACAATATGTACGTATCTGTGTATGGCTTGTAAAATTTATATTTATTATTTCTTTTTTTTGCCGTGATTTGTGTGCATTTCATTGTGATTTGAATTAATTTTGATAAATGGCAGAAGGCAATTCATAAAATCTTCTTCCTACGGAAAGTGCAGTTAAAAATTCTTAAATTCAGTTTAGCCAGTTCATTGTGAGTGGACTAAAATAAATTTCAAAAACTGTCGAAAGCGGATTTTATCACCGTCAATATTAATATTTAAATCCATGTGTGAAACTTCGTTTCAACTGGATTGGAATTGTGAGATTCGGATTGCTGATTGACATCTTATATATTCGAACCCATTTTTCACTTCGATACGGTAAAATTATGCCTCCAAAGCCAGGTACACCGCACGTTCTTACATTGAAAATTGGCGCTCCCATCACTCTACGGAACATAAATCCTTAACGACTTTCCAACGAAAGCGGATTATCAGTAAAGAAAATTATAATCAATTTGGACACGGACATTCAAAGGTGAAGAAGTTACCACGTATTCCCATGAAGCCGACAAAAATGACATTCGAATTAAAACGTTTGTTGTTCCCGGTGCGAATCGCTTTCGCAATGACTATCAACAAAACACAAGAACAATAAACTTTAAGAATGCATGCTTCTCACATGGGGAGCTCTGTGGGAACGAACGAATGAAAACCTTCAGGTTGATTCGCTTAAGCACCAAATGGAATAACAAAAAACAAAACGCTGCAAGGTCAAAATTTTTTTGTAAATGACTTAAGAAGATATTAATATTTATGTAGTGTCTTTGCTTCTTGGTGGCGTAGCAACGCGATCATGGTACACCTGGTATATTATATTAAATGTATATTTACAATTTCTAAAGTACATATGTTAAGCTATATCTATTTATTAGCAGTTTTTTCCCCGGCTTACTAATTAATGTCATAATGTGGATGATGTGACATGTTATGTTGCCCGTTGACCTGTGGTTTCACAATTGGCATTTCTATTTGCGTTTTGTCTCCATTGGCACCACTATCTTTTAAAGCGCGCAGCTCCAGTTCGCATACAAGCTGCGACACACGCATCTTGGCCTCTGCAACAAGCTTTGGCGAAAGCGCCTTAACACTAGAGCTGACGCTGTCAAAGAACAGATCTACATGGTTCTTTTCTCTGTGGGGCAGGTGCGGCAACTGAACTCCAATTAGCTCTCGAAATGAATCCATAAGCTCGTTCTTATCTTGTTGGATTTGCATGAGAAGTTTAAGTCCTTCTTTGTTCGAAGCATTGGCGCTGCGATTGGTTGCTGTGATGGATACCAGATGGCTGCTTTTATTTGGGCTTCTGGTATGATTTGGTGCTGTTAGTGTCGCTGGAATGGTTGCAACGGGAAGCAATGAACTTTGTTTCTCCCCCTGTGATGTTCCTTCAAAAGTGCGTAAGCTGCAATTAAACGTTACTAATAAACATATACAGCTTAAGATAGAATAAATAAGTGCACCTTTCTTCGATAACGCTATCAGAAGCAACTAGTGCAGTTGTCGCCGACTCCAAACGACTATTTTCCTTTACCATGGCCACGGGTTCGAACTTTACCGTCTTAAGTGCGCGCTTTCGTTGATGATAGTATTTACTTCGCTCCTGGCGGACGCTTAACTCCTTGCGAACAGCACCTTCCCCTTTGGTCATAAGCGATTCCAGATTTCGCTTGTGTTTCGTTGTTCGTTCATGCCGCACTAAATGACAACGATTGCAATCAAGACGGCATTGACACGCCCGACAGAAAGGCTTATTTGGATCATCAGCGGATCGCCTAAGCCATGGATCGAAGAGACTGAGCCACTTCTCACAAAACTTTTGGCTGTATTTCTGCTTTCCAAATCCACTACTATTACTAAGTTTCACTTTTGACTTTGCTTCTTTCCTGAATGCATTTAGATGTTGTTAAAGAGGTTTTCAATTATTTATAACTCGGTCTTACCAATCGGAATCTGACGTATTTTCAGAAAAACTCATCTTGTTTATTGTTTGCTATTTTAAGTTATTTTTTATTTCTTCTCAAAGTGCGATTACTATTGGTCGATAATTAAGTACGATATATCGGCTGCAACTTTCATCGTACTAAAACAAGATGAGCCAGCCTGCGCGAAGATACATTTCGAAGATAAGTCACTTATTACCTGAAACTTTAAATGGTCTTATACCTAAGTAATTATAAAACTACATACTTAAAAGCTAAAAATAAAAGACTTATTTTAAATATTCAAGAATAATGTATTTGCACAAAATATCACAAAGAATTACGCTGGGGGTACAGATAAAGAGCGGAACTGTTTCAGGTTTACATTTTTTACTTTAAATGCTGTTTACAGTATTCCCAAATAAATAATGATCCTGTTACGTGCACATTTAAGGAACGTACTACTCCAAACTGTGGTATTTCTACAGCAAAGTCCAACAATGCAATTAAGTCAACTGGAATGCCATGCTTCTCATGTCTACAACATAATTTAAATTAATGAAAAGTAAAAGAACTTAGGTTAAGAATGTATATACTTACCCTAAAAGCAAAATACACTTTTTAGGAAATTTAAAATTTGCAAAGCCAACACTATGCGCTGTTTGTTCAGCGCCAACAATTGTATATCCCATAGCTTGTTTCTCTATTAAATACTCAGCGAGCCCAGCCGGCTTGACTTCAACGATATAAAGGGTCTTCTCGGCGGTCATACTAAAAGAGATGGTATTTACATTACAATTCATTCTTACATTTTTTTTTTACGTTTACCTTAAATTCGTGAAATCGCTTTTTTCTGCTTGTGACTTGGCACCCAAAACCAATGATTTGACGCCTAATACCTCACAGGTGCGTGCCAAACCTCCTAGATTTGGTAGTTTATCTATAAGAGAAGCTACCACTATCATCTCATGTTCGTGACTTTGTCTTTTAGTTTTAGCAAATTCCACATCGTAAATTATATCTTTGATAGGATTCATTTTTCTCTGAACATTCAAGTTCGCGTTGTCTGCGAGCATTTCGGGTATTGGCGTTGACTGATTCTTCTTAAATTGAAAGCCAGCTCCCGTTAGTTCAAAAATGGCCTTTAGCTCATCATGTATAAGTATATTTTTAAAATATTCATCAAATGGCGTATTTTTCATATTCAGGATAACATCAGCTGGATACTCATACTGGGTTATTGCTGGTAACAAAAGCCGAGTTTCGTTTTGTAGCTCTTTCAACTTGCAGCCCAAAGTAATTTCAATGCTGGCATTTACAGCATTAAGTAAAGGCATTTCAATACTAGAAATATTTAAACAGTTTGTAGGTCAATTGAATTAAAGCTAAGTATTTACAAACCTGCTTTCTTTACAGTTTACTGCAAGCCTATGTAGAACCAACTGAGCTAGAAGACGAGTTTGAAAATGCGCTCCCATTGTATGTGGCAAAAGAAAGCCGACTATTTGTTCCAAATGTTCAAACTCAAGGGTTTTCCAGTTGCGCATGCAATAAATGTGAACAACCGAAATGATTGATACCTGCTGACTGGATTTAAGAGAAGCCAGCAACTGCATTCGATCCAGTAGTAAATCCACACTGGGCAGCAGCACAGCAACAAGACACTCATACATGAAGCTGATGTTAAGCTGATCATTGAGTGCCAGCACCGCTGTCCACAGTTCGTCTGACCATTTAATTTTATCTTTCATCATTAACAACGCTCTAGCAATGCGTATTTTGATTCTATGCTCTTTGCAATTTTCAAAATATCGCTGCTTCTTTTCTGTTAGTTCAATGTTGATGCGTAGCAACTCGTTACATACTGCACTTACTGTTGCTTCCGATTCACCCAACACAAACAAAATATATCTATTTCGTAATTCGGCGTCACCGATTGCACCGCTGATAAACATGTCGGTGTACGCTTTTTCAATGCTGTGGCGGAAAAAAAAAGATATTAGAGCAACAACTTTATGTTTTGCTAAATCTACATACCGCGCATCTCCTGTGCTGACCTCACCATCAAGAATGCCTTGAACAACTGTAGAGCTTGGAACTTGTTTGGCATTCTTTAAAATATAAGTCAGTCTCCACTCATTATTTATATTTAGTACGTCAGATAAAAGTTTCAGATTTTCTTCATCATTTAGGTTCTTGGCAGCATATTTAATAATGGCCCCAGCGCTAAAGAATACAATATTTTAATTCAATTTTCTTTAATCTATAAATTGTATAAGTCTTACGTGAGTTCTTCTTGTTGATGTCTCTTTAGCAAAGCTACAAATGCTGCCAGCACATTTGTATTATCTTGAATTCGTGTGTCAGTTTCAACCAATAGTTTTGCTAGACGCCTAAACGTTGCTTTTGTGCCACGTTCCAGAAGATCAATTGGCTGCAAGTGAAACTTTTCCAGGTGAGACCAGCTTTTAAGGAAATTAAGAACAAACCAATCTACAGAGTTTTCCAACACAAAGGATTTCTCTTCTTTGGTTTGACAGTGAAGTTGTTGAAGCAAATGTTGTTGTAGTTCAGCAATTGTGCTCTTTTTAAAATATTCTTTATTTACATTATAATGGGTAGAATAAAAATCCATGCAGAGGATTCTTAACACTTGATCCATTTTGTATAGATTACCAAGTGGGAAAAGGCGCCACCAACCATGTTTGGCTTTTGGCAACTTGTTCAATTGTTTGATAAGTTCATGTCCCAAATTCTCATTGAATGAATCTGATACAATTATTTTATAGCAAAGTTTGCTAAAGAACTGAATTTCATTTTCAATGTTTTTGCAATTATGCAGTTTTGTAATCAAACGTTCGTGGTCGCTGTAATTATCATCATCGCTAACGTTAAAAAGTGTTTCAATGAATACCATATATTCACCCAGGGTCAAACTAGCAATGGTGGCCTGCAATATACGATTTTATAAAATCTATATAAATAATTTGGTGAGAAAACTTACCTCAAATAACTTCATTATGCGCTGGTTAGCTTCTCTTCTTAAGTGTCGATTCGTTAAAGTCCGAACTCGTGAGCTAAGCTTTAACAACAGGTTTTTGTTTGTAAGCACACTTTGTTCTGGTTGCAATTTACACAGCCAAAAGTGCAGTGGAACCGATTGCCATGGCACTGTAACAAAAGCTTCCAAAAAGACCTGCAACTCTTTCTGCGACATGAATTTATCCATTTCTAGTGCGGGTAGAAAATTACATTCGACGTTGTACAGCTTTGTTCGATTTGTAGCCGCAAGGAATTTGGCCAACAGATTGAGGCGGCACAATTTGTTCACATTAAAATGAGTTAAAAAATAAGATAGAATCCAGCGAAGCACCAATATGTTATTATCCTGCAACAGTCGTGCATACAAAATACGCAACCAGACTAGCCATTCTATGTCTTGGTCATTGGGTATTATACGAGGCACTAGGGTGCCTAGCGTTGGCAGCACCAAATGCGATTGTTGCTCCTCTAGGGTCTCCATGATGACGATGTAAGCAGACCAACGCGTTTCGCTGCATTTCAAAGTCTCGAGCACGCGTTTACTTATCTCATTTGTGTCATCTTTCTTTGCCATCTGCATTATCAACTGAAGCTTTTTCATAAGAAAGTGTGCCGACTTGCGATTTTCGCGCAACTCCGACTGCAGCAGGGTTTGTATTACGTTGTATAGTTCACTGGAGCAGGCACACTCTTCACCCATTTCACGTACAAAATCATCAAACAGCTGCACAAGGATTTGGGCGGCATGCGGCTGAGGTTCAGTGCCCAGACATAGCGACCACAGCTGGCGCAGCAAGAATTTGCCATCACTGCGAGGGAATTTGCGAGCGTGGATTTGTACACAGATCAGCACATGGGCCACCAGCTGGCAACGCAGGTTATGTGGACTGCCATCTACATCATCTTTGCTGTCGGTGATAACAACTGAAATGAGTTTGTAAAATACCTTTGATCCGAATTTCACATTCCACTTAGTGTTGCTTTGCAGCAGGCTGTGGATGCACTGAAGCACGCGTTTAAGAGCCAGTTCATTATCTTTATGCAAATCAATTAGATCATACAGAATTTCATCCAGTTCGGCTATTTCACCCAATAAATTTTGATTTTGAATATATGTTTCGACTGCCTGCACAACGGCGTGCGTTGCAGTCGCGGTTGTTGCTTTTGTAGAGGGCAATGACATTTTTATGTTTGTACTTTATACATTTATAATTAAATAATAAATCTTCCTCTTACATTATGTTTTTATTTAAACGTGTTGCATCCGCTATTTCACAAATCAACACAATACGTGATGACTTATCGACAATCACCTAGTCAGCATCGATAGTTTTACAGCTGATAGGAGTATTAAAGTCTGGCTACGCCGTGTTACAAATCGAGCAATTTAACTTAAATTGTACAACGGTTCAAAAGCTTCTTAATGTGTGAAGACAAATTAAACAATAGCTCCAATTTTGATATTTATTTTGATTAAATTTGAAATATATATTCCCGATATAAATATTGTTCAATAGTATCTATGGTTAAAGGCTTAAAGGTCACCGACTTGACTCATGATGCATGTATTAGATAATTCAATTATTTCTTAAGCTACCAAACGATCTGTTTTATCGATTTCATTTAATCAGGCTCGTTTTTAGAATGTTTAACTTGTTGCCTCTTTTTCGCTGACTTGATCAAATTCTTGGTTTCTTTGCATATTGATTCTTGAGACTTTTGCCTAGTGTGTAAGAAACGGAATGATATCTTATTTGCTTCTAAGGCATTAAGTGTCATTAGTGCAATCGTCTGATCCGTGTTGATTAGCTTCATTGTAGCCATTTCTGGTAAGCCCACTTTCAGAATACGCTCAAAGTTGGTGCAGCCATTTACCATTTCATTGGAAACAAGTGGGTAGACACCGCGATAGAGAACTGATTCTCGAGCAGCCTGTTGATTTCCCGTGAGAAGAATAATTGGACATCTTGGGCGAAATTGGCTTATCAGCTGAGCCATCATAGGACAGTTACTGGCCACAACAATGGCATTCGCTTGGCCCAGAGCCGCAATTTCAGTGATGCCCGAAGTAATTGCCGACAGAGTATCTGATGCGCTTGACTTCATGAAACGCTTTATTTCATTTTGAATCTGCTCGTACCATAGAACTGATTCCACCTTTGCACAGATTTTGGACATGCACTTGACGCAGTCAACGGGATACTTGCCCTTTGCCGTTTCGCCGGACAGCATTATACAGTCGGCGCCATCGAATACGGCATTGGCAACATCTGAAGCCTCGGCCCGAGTTGGTCGCGGCTTAGAAATCATAGACTCCAGCATTTGGGTAGCGCAGACAACTGGTTTGCCCGCTTTGTTGCATTTTGCAATAATGGATTTTTGGGCCAGTACAACTTCCTCGGTGAGGATCTCGATTCCAAGATCACCACGAGCCACCATAATGCCGTCTGAAGCGGCGATGATGCTATCAATATTTTGAAGACCCTGTTGGTTCTCAATCTTGGATACGATCTTTATATGTTTTCCCTTAGTTCCCAGTATACTGCGAATTTCATCGATGGCCTTGGCTTCACGGATGAAAGAAGCAAAAATCATATCCACATCGTTACGGACACCAAATTGTAGATCCAATTTATCCTTCTCAGAAACGCTGGGCAAGTCAACAGGAATACCGGGCAAGTTGACACCCTTCCGGGATCCCAGCTGTCCACCATTAACCACCTCGCAAACAATCTCTTTATCAGTTACTTGCTTCACCCTTAAAGAGATGAGTCCGTCATCAATGAATATTAAATTTTGAGGTACGACAATCTTGGGCAATTTTTCATAGTCCACGAAAATAATGCTGTTGTTGCCTTTGCTCTCCAAACTCTTATCGGTCGATAGCTTGATTGTATCGCCCTGTTTCAGTGAAATTTCAGCTGTATCGCTGCCCTCAATCTGTCCAGTACGTATCTCCGGCCCTTTGGTGTCCAAGGCTATTGCCACCGGCTTGTACACCCCTGTCGTTTGTGCATAGCAAGCTATGGCTTTTCGAGCCGCTTTTATTGTTTTGCTGTGGTACTCGTGCGTTCCGTGCGAAAAATTTAACCGAACAATTCGCATACCAGCATCGATGAGCTTCACCATGGCCTCCGGTTTATTTGTAGCAGGTCCAATTGTGCAAATGATACCGGTCAGCGCATAATTAAAGTTAGGCGCATTAAACTGCAAACGTGATTTGTAATCCAATTGTGAGTTAAATGGACCGCGATCTAACTTCACTAGCGGTTTCTTCTGCTGAATAAATAAGAGAATAACACTTGTATACTAATGAATATGATACTTACTGTTGTCTCCTTGGTATCCTTGGAGTAGCTTATGCAATTTTGAGTTGCCCATGGTGACCCACAACATGCACCTCGGGCAATATGCGACAGGAATAGCGAAATTTTGACAGATTATATTGAAAATGGTTAAAATAATAAATAATTTTATGTAACTTGAACGGTAAAGCAGCGCTAAAAATTTTGAAGGCGTTTAGATCAACATGAAGCTTGAAATAACAAATCAAAAGGCATGTTCTTTCCTTTTTCGACAGAACTTTCTAAGCTTTAAAAGTCTCAATTTTGATACATGTACATATATATTTTATTATTCCTTGTTTTTATATAGAACACTAGCTTTAACAATGATAAATTATGTATATCTGTAAGTGTGTATGTGTGTGTGTGTGTGAGTGGGCTCCACGGCTGGAAACTCAAACTCTGGCGCTTTGGCAGCGGTTACATGTATCCAATTTCGATTACCGATAATCCGTATGCAAATTTTTTTTTTTTTGAGAATTTTGTAATAAATTAACTTAACGCTTTCACTGCATTGCATCGGTCGCCAGCCACAGCGATTAGATTTATTCGACGGTACTGTGAACGAACATGCAAGATTAATTAAAGTTTATGCACAATAAGGAAAAAAAGCTGTACTTACACAATACGAATGGTGTTGGTGAAGCCGGAGCCCTGTTTCCATCCAGTGACAACGACGACAGAGTCACCGGTTTTGATGAATCCGTTCTTTTTGCCCACTTGCAAACCGAACTGCACACGGTTGTCCACATCCTTGAGCCAATCGCTCTGAGGGGCTTCTGCAAAAGTTTGATTACTTATTAGATAGCTGATTTGAATAAGTTTGTAGGGATGCGACTTACCCTTGTAGATCAGTGGCACCAGGCCACGGTAGAGATGAGCCTGACGAGCAGTTTGTGGAAAACGCGTTACGGCAATGATGGGACAACGTGGCCGGTACTTGCTCACCAGAAAGGCGGACTTGCCGCTGGTAGTGATCACTACAATGGCAGCTGCTTTGGCTTTGTGGGCAGCCTCGACAGCAGCAATTGCCGCAGCGTGAGAGGCATCAAGAGTTTTTGCAGAGGCACTGCGAACTAAATCGGTAAACAGATTCTGATGCCAGAGAGCAGCTTCAGCCTCCTTGCACGTCTTGGCCATGGTCAGCACACACTCCAATGGGTATTCGCCCTTGGCTGTCTCGCCAGACAACATGACACAGTCGGCACCATCGAGCACTGCGTTGGCCACATCCGAGATTTCGGCACGCGTGGGACGCGGTTTCTTTACCATGGACTCTAGCATTTGTGTTGCGCAAATGACTGGTTTACCAGCCTTGTTGCAGCGTGCAATCATGGCCTTTTGGGCAAGGAACACCTTCTCAGCAGGTATCTCAATGCCCAAATCACCACGGGCAACCATGATGCCATCTCCGGCTTCAATAATCTCATCCAGATTGTGCATGCCTTGTTGGTTCTCGATTTTGGAGATGATCTTGATGTTCTTGCCCTTCTCACCCAGAACTTTGCGAATCTCTGTCAGAGCGGCAGCATTGCGAATGAAGGATGCAAAGACCATGTCCACATCTTGCTCGACACCGAACAGCAAGTCGGACTTATCCTTCTCGGAGACAGCAGGCAAATCGACGGGCACGCCGGGCAGATTAACACCCTTGCGGGACCCCAGTGCGCCACCGTTCTCTACCTCGCAGATAACGCTGTCCTTGGTTACTTCACGCACCACCAACGAGATAAGTCCGTCATCGACAAAAATGTGATTTCCCGGCTTCACAACTTTAACAATGTTCTCGTAATCCACGTAGATCACCTCGAGGGAGCCCTTCTCTAAGAAATCCTTGTTGGTGGACAACTTAATCGTGTCGCCCTTCTTCAGCTCAATCTCACCCGTGCCGCTGCCGCCAATAAGGCCAGTACGGATCTCAGGACCCTTGGTATCCAAAGCAATAGCAACGGGATGCTCATAGCCCAGCTTGGCCGAATAGTTCTTAACAGCCTGACGCACATTGGCCACCGTCGCAGCGTGGTATTCGTGCGAGCCGTGCGAGAAATTCATACGTGCCACATTCATACCGGTTGCGATCATCTTCTCCAGCATCTCAACACTGCTCGATGCAGGTCCGATGGTGCACACAATGCCGGAAAGACGTACATGGGGAACGGGTGAGTCAAACTGCAGGCGGCACATGTGCTCCAATTGGGTATCAGCTTCGGCAGCCATGTTTTGCGGTACTTCGTTGGGCTGCAAAAAATTTTAATGGATTATTATTACATATGTATGATTGCCAATTGCAAAACATAATTATCGTTGTCAATAATAAGGGCAATAAAACGAAGCAAAAATTGTTTCACGAGCTCAACGAGGTTTATGGTTCGTTATATCGATAAACCCACACTCCCCTAATATTAACACAGTACAAAAAAAAAAACCTACGCCCACACGCACGTCAGAAAGTTAGAGAGAGAGGGGAAGACAATGAGAACGATGGTCGGATGAGAGACTGATAGACGGAAAAGATTTTTGCATCGGCAACTACGCTGCAACAGCGAAGGTCAGAGCACTTGCATATGCAACAAAACGAAAAGACAAAAAAACCGTTGCATAATTTCAATTTACGCAAAAGCTGAAAGAGCTGTTAAAACTTTAACGGTTTTTTTTTTCTGATAATAATGTATGCAAATATTCATATCTTTATGGATACCAGCGAAATCAACTTAACATTGACTTTGACAGTGGATTCTGTACCCGGACAGTTTATATTACCTTAAGCTTTGGTGCCTCATCATAAATTGATACGTTAACCATTTTGTTGCTTAATTGATTGAAGCTGTACAATTTACGAAAAATGTACTTAGAATATTGACCGACACGGTTACGCACAAAACAGAGAGTTACGACGTGTTGTACGGCAAAAATTTTTGCTCTAAAAATCGAAGAGCACTGGTGTTTTTTACACAATGGCACAAAATGCTCGACTGCCGTTTGCTGAGTTTTGGTGGAAAATTTTGGCAAATCATTTAGGATGTCGGTAATGCAATGAGAAAAGAGCGCAAGCCCACGAGACTCTGGTGAAAAAAACCAACCATTAGCACAACGGGCCGCAACAAAGAGAGCAAAAAACAGAGAGAACCCAAGCGGTAGCAGGCCACCCCTAAAGGCCTTAAAGCACGATAATGAGACACATCACGACAAAAAGTTTATCGAAAAAAGTGCGGAAAGCTTAGGAGTTAGATGCCACTGAAGCTTGCGATAAGTCAGCCGGTTTCACGCATAACAAAACTTTGGGGATCGGTGTGAGTGTAAACAAAAAATTCTGATCGTCAGCTGTTTGTTACCGCTTATAGTCTACATTTTCTAATAATCAGCTTCTTGCTATCGAAAACACACAAAAAGACGCCACTGACGTATTTAGTGTGCGGAACCTTGCAATGACTCAAATAGTACGAGAATATAATGCTATGTTTTCGGGTGCCTGTGTTTTAATACCCTTGCAAGCAAAATGCTTTTATAGTTCTAGTCTTAATAAATGGTCGTTTAGTTTTTGATCAATTTAAAAAATTAATAAAATTATATTAAAATTATGAGTGTTATACTAAAACATTTAATTGAACTTATTTGTTTGGTCAAAAATTCAGGAAACAAGTATGTGTTATGATTTTTTCTTCAATGATTTGAACGATTTACCTTTTTTTCGTTGGATAATCAAAATACTCTATACCAGGGTATATAAATCTCTTTTCCGTTAAAAGAACTATATAGAACGCATGCTCACTCGCTCGCACAAACGACATGAAGCGAGTGCGTGTTAGGCGCCAAATGTGAGGGTACTTAACTCGTGCTACAAGCTGCAAAGCTTTTACCAATTGCAACCGCAACTCAAAACATTGATAAAGTTCTCTTTAAGTAAAAGTGGTAACTTTTTTATTCATTAACAAAGGCCGTTGGCCTCTGACCTTGAACCTGGTTGCGAAGGACATATATATATATATATATATGTGATTACTGGTGCATTTTCTTGGGTCGTGTTTTTTTATATATAGATAAATACATACAATATATGTACTTGCACGCGGAAGTGTGTGTGTGTTTGCTTTTGGTATGGAATGACTTCTATTTCACCTTTACATATTTTTTACCCGCGCATTAACCGGCCGCTTTAGTGTGTGTGCCGCTACGTACGTACATATGTATTAGTGTGACTGGATCATATTATTCTCATAGAGCGGGTAAATCGTTGCATCATCAACAAATAAAAACAACAATGTTGTCTGCAGCAACTAAATAATTTGAGTCAAAATATAAGTATCTCAGTTACGCAGTGAAAGAACAGTTATTCTTTTATACATACATACAAAACTCAAATGCATTTAATAATGCGGTATGCAAATATGAAGATGAAATTAAAAATACTGTTAAACTATAAATATAAAATGAAATTTACCTTTGTTCAATAAAAGGTAACGATCGGGTTTAGATGTGTAGTTAATCCTGTTTTGGAATAAATTTACTTTAAATGCACAGGCAAAAATACACCAAACACAAGTTGCGAGTTGCGGGCGATCTGTTTTGCGACTAAGAACTTTTTGATACGTCGAAATAGAAAGCTTAAAAAGTTCGATACCGAAACACATGTATCGGTAAGTTTTAGTAGCTGTTGCGGTATGTTTTACCTATCGATATTAAATGAATAAAATCACAATTGCCCACTTGTTCGAATCAGTAAATACATACTTATTATTTCCAGCTGATTTTGTTTATAACTTTTGTGATTTATTAAAAAAACAAACATATATAAACTAGAAATTTATTTTGCCGCAGTAAGTTGGAATTCTTTTTCGTTAAAAGCTTATTACTGATTCATATCTTTTTTAAAGCTTAAATGCATTAATGCCACAAACATTAACTGTTTTATTTGTTAAAACTTGCTTACAATTTATTCATGAGTTCATGAACTAAGGTCTTGCACTTAACAAAGGCCATATCATGTATATAATTAACGCTATCGACGTGCAGATGGCTGTGCAATTGCAGCTTATTTTGCAAAAACTTAATCTGCACTTCTGAAGGATTGTGTGGGAAACCTGAAAAGTATGTTCAAAAAATAAATGATACTGTATTTGCAACTAAATACAACTCACCTTCGAGCAGGCAAACGTTTATATGACAGGGTACTGTCAAGTCAGACGGATAACGGCGAATATCCTGCACAGTTGCAGTGCCAACTTTGGTAGATTCCAAGTATGTTACGTTGTATAGAACATCGTGCTGATCCTGTTTTATATCCACTACTCTGGCACGAAACCAACCATTTTCGTATTTGGCAATAACATATTCCTTGACCCTAAGATTTGCATACAGTAAATGACATAGACAATAAACGAACATAGTTATGCAACTTACACTGGGGTGTATGGCTGTGAGTCTTTAAATTCAGATAAGTAGATATGCACTTTGGATAAATCTGCTGCATATGACATATCAAAGGCGCCAAATATTCCTCGAGAAACATTTGAGTTATCCACAATAAAAATATTGAGACCACCATTAGCATTGCTGCTAAGGCGCTTCATTTCGAAAGGCTGTAAAATATTTGAAAATTGTTTAAACCATTCAGTACAATTTGTACTACGTACCGAAAGTAGCACAGGTTCCATACAAGGATTGGCGATTGTGGTTTGGTTGACTTTAATAAGCGAATCAGTTTTAGGAACTGATGCTTGCCCTCGATGTTCCACAGCTGTTTTAAATGGATTTTTCTTAGCAACAATTTCGATTTTTTGAGCTTCATTTAAAATGGCTTCAATTGTTGCCATATTGGGAATTTCACATTTGTTTTTTTCGGCAACGTTATTATTTTTAGTTCCTAGATCTATATAAGCAATGTCTTCGCTTGATTCTGAGCTTGTTGACTTGATTTGTGCGGTCAACGTATCAATTGCTGGGAGTTTAATGTCTTCCTTGGTTTGGTAATTTACCGTATTTTTAAATTGATTCACTAATACTTCGTTAACATTTGCAGACATTTTGTGCTCATAAATGATCTTGCCTGGTTGTGAGGGTACTGCAGAATTTTTTCCATAAACTTGCATTTTTAAACCAAACTCGCGAATTAGTTGATTCATCGACGTTCGCGTCTCCGCGCAAAGCAGTTCAACATTCCAATAGTCAACATGGCGTAATATAAATTTTCCACCAATGAACTGATTTAGGAACTGAATTAGTTTATCGTTTAACGCTAAACTAGGAAGATTTAAAGCCTGAACCTCTACAATGTGGCAAGGCAGCTGTAGGAGCTCGTAGCTAATCACACGCAGCTTAGCGCCATTAAAAGCACTCACAAGGCCCAGGTCCAAAAATTGAAGTCGTGGTTCACGATGACTTTTTTGAGGACCTATAATTTTAACGCGCTGCATCAGCCCATTGTATTCGGCCAAGGCGTAGCCCCAAGTGATGGGTTTTTGCGGTGCAGACTGCTTCTTGCCTAACAAATTCACCTAGATTAATAATTATAATAGTAAATGTTTAAAAAAACAAGAAACTATAAATAAAAAGACTACAAATTCAGTATGTTACTCAACAAAAACGAGCAAAAACAATGTGCCAATCACACTAAAATGAACATACCATTTCGCAAACTTGAGAATGTGCTTTGTCAGCAGTTGGGCTAGCGTCGCGTATGAAGAAGCGATTTAACGACCGAAATCCGCTGACGTAAACTACGCTGTTTGTGGAAGGCACTTTGGAATGTCGAATTGAAAACAAACTTGGAGGTATTTTCTGCAAAGTAGTGTTGTGTGAGCTGCTGTCGTTATATTTGACAGTTGGTGCCTTAATGGCAGCCGTTTTGTCAATGGTCATGTTTGAGTTTTTGCGTGTATCGCACTCTTTCACTTTTCCGTTCAAGAAAGGCGCGACCGCTTTGTCATCTTGAGAAAGCTGCGCTTTAACTTCAGACTTGATATTTGTGGTGGCAGCGTCAGTCGTGATATCTGTGGTGTTGGGAGCGAAGCAGCTTTTGGCAGCTGCCAAGTGGGGAATTTCAGCAGGTTTTGTTTCTGGTGCTGTATTGTCATCGCAATAAACAGAGCACTCCATGGGACGCACCAGAGGCGGAATGGAAAAGCATATGTACCGATGACTTTGCCAATCTTTTAGCTGACATTTCTTTGTGCAATAAAAGTCGCCGCAACGATGGCAAGCGAGAATTGCTTTAGACGAGCAAAGAACGCAGTATCCGCTGGTTTTTGGTGTTAAGTTATCAATACTTGCCATTTTGAAGCAATTATATTTTTTTTTCTAATCGCTTTCTCACTGAACACCGCTACGATTTGATTTGATTCAAAAGCACAAACTTCGAACAAACTTGAGATGTTAGTTTAGTTTAGTGATAGCAACTCTTACAATATCGATGCCTATATCGATGTATCGTAAATTATATCAGCGATTCTGCAAACGCATTTATTATCAAACTTACAGCACTGCCATTTTAAATTGCTCTGTTTCGTTAAATGCAAATACCATAATATAACTTATTTAATTAAATAAAATCAACTCTGATTCTTGAAAGGCGGCATTCAATTTAATTGCAAAAAGTAAACTTCAATAACTCTATCCAATAGTATTAAATTAAAAAAAAAACAAAAACATTTTTTTGCATTTTTTTTGTCGTCACCTAACTTGGCACTAAACTTTGCGGCTCTAGCTCAAAAGCTGCGGAGCATTAAAATGCGAGGCGCTGGCGGCGTGGCTCCAAAATTTTTGATGACACATTTTGGAGGTTGCTGAAGCTATGTTCTCACCACACTATCGAATAGCCAACCACCCAGATATCGAAGACATCTAATTTTGAAACTTCATCTTTTCCCGGCCATTGATACAGATATTTGGAAAGTTTTAATTCTCTAGCTTAAATGGTGTGGACGGACAGATGTACATACACCATGTAGGAAATCACACAAACCCAATATATTCTTTACCTTCGGTATCGAGTATTAAAATTGTTTAGATTTTTGAGTCGCTTGTAATGAATATTGTTTTAATAAATTGAAAGCATAACAATGGTTGCCTTTCCTCTCGTAAAACTAGGAATGTTAAGGCCTGTTGTCACATACACCGTAAACCGAAACCGAATTCAGTACATTTGCGACTGCGATAGAAACTGCAACCGAAACATCGGTATTTTTCAGTTGCTAGCAATTGTAATCGAATTCAGTACATTAGCAACTGAAACCAAAACAAGTACTTTTGACTTTATTCGGTTGCTGTTAACCGACGATCACCTGTTTTCTACAAACGCAGATAACTTAACGCTGGTCAATTCTTTGTGCAATCGATATTTTTGTTTCGGTTTCGGTTTCGGTTTACGGTGTATGTGACAACAGGCCTTTAGCCGTCAAGCAAATAAGTAAACCCATTACCAAGGTTATTCGTCAAACTGCCAAGTCAAATCAACCTTTTAGAACATATCTAGTTAACCCGGTGGCGCAAAGTGAGTAAAAATTAAACTTTTTTAATATTATAGTATTACGAACAGGAAAAAGATTTCAACCTAAGGTTACCATTGGATTGGGGTTAGAGCTAAAATGTGGATGATAGGCATTAATCAACCAAAGTTAGTGCCGCCGTTAAACACATCCATGGCTTTTGAAACCGGAAGTAACCTACTCGGTGAGATATTCTTATTAACAATTGGTGTTAGCAGAAGGAAAAGAAGGAAAAGCTAAAAAACTATATCGAAGTGCTAAACGATCGCGTCGTGAAAGAAAAGATTTTAAAGCCAAGCTCATTCGGTTTGGTATCAGTACAAATTAAAAATGTCAAAAAACCAAAAACTATACTGTCAAATACATTAATATTTCGTATATTTATAAATATTTAAATCTCTACAATTTCGCAGAAAAAAATTTGTTTGTTGTCAAAAACAATTGATCTATGTTCAGAAGCTCAAAATATTTCTGGTTAATAAAAAATAGTAATAGCGGCATTTACTCTGGGAAAAGTAGCCTTATAGCCTTTAACAAATAACAAATCTAGTTGGTCAAGTCCTGAAGTGTTTTGCAAAACGTAACTTAATATTTATAAAAATAATCTTTTTCAAAATTCAAATACATTAGGGCCACAAACTTAAGCTGTTTAATATTCTTTGTAACAGTTTGTTTAAACTTGTTTACAATTTATTCATGAGTTCATCAATTAAGGTCTTGCACTTAACAAAAGCCATATCATACATAAAATTAACGCTATCGACGTGCAGATGGCTGTGCAATTGCAGCTTATTTTGCAAAAACTTAATCTGCACTTCTGAAGGATTTTGTGGAAACCCTGAAAAGTATTTTCAAAAAATAAATGATACTGTATTTGCAACTAAATACAACTCACCTTCGAGCAGGCAAACGTTTGTATGACAGGGTACTGTCAAGTCAGCCGGATAACGGCGAATATCCTGCACAGTTGCAGTGCCAACTTTGGAAGATTCCAAGTACGTTACGTTGTATAGAACATCGTGCTGATCCTGTTTTATATCCACTACTTTGGCACGAAACCAACCATTTTCGTATTTGGCAATAACATATTCCTTGACCCTAAAATTTGCATACAGTAAATGACATAGACAATATACGAACATAGTTATGCAACTTACACTGGGGTGTATGGCTGTGAGTCTTTAAATTCAGATAAGTAGATATGTACTTTGGATAAATCTGCTGCATAAGACATATCAAAGGCGCCAAATATTCCTCGAGAAACATTTGAATTATCCACAATAAAAATATTGAGACCACCATTAGCATTGCTGCTAAGGCGCTTCATTTCGAAGGGCTGTACAATATTTGAAAATTATTTAAACCATTCAGTACAATTTGTACTACGTACCGAAAGTAGCACAGGTTCCATACAAGGATTGGCGATTGTGGTTTGGTTGACTTTAATAAGCGAATCAGTTTTAGGAACCGATGCTTGCCCTCGATGTTCCACAGCTGTTTTAAATGGATTTTTCCTAGCAACAATTTCATTTAAAATGGCTTCAATTTCCGCCTTATTGGGAACTTCACATTTGTTTTTTTCGGCAACGTTATTATTTTTAGTTCCTAGATCTATATAAGCAATGTCTTCGCTTGATTCTGAGCTTGTTGACTTGATTTGTGCGGTCAACGTATCAATTGCTGGGAGTTTAATGTCTTCCTTGGTTTGGTAATTTACCGTATTTTTAAATTGATTCACTAATACTTCGTTAACATTTGCAGACATTTTGTGCTCATAAATGATCTTGCCTGGTTGTGAGGGTACTGCAGAATTTTTTCCATAAACTTGCATTTTTAAACCAAACTCGCGAATTAGTTGATTTATCGACGTTCGTGTCTCCACGCGAAGCAGTTCAACATTCCAATAGTCAACATGGCGTAATATAAATTTTCCACCAATGAACTGATTTAGGAACTGAATTAGTTTATCGTTTAACGCTAAACAAGGAAGATTTAAAGCCTGAACCTCTACAATGTGGCAAGGCAGCTGTAGGAGCTCGTAGTTAATCTCACGCAGTTTAGCGCCATTAAAAGCACTCACAAGGCCCAGGTCTAAAAACTGAAGTCGTGGTTCACGATGACTTTTTTGAGGACCTATAATTTTAACGCGCTGCATCAGCCCATTGTATTCGGCCAAGGCGTAGCCCCAAGTGATGGGTTTTTGCGGTGCAGACTGCTTCTTGCCTAACAAATTCACCTAGATTAAGAATTATATTAATAAATGTTTTAAAAACAAGAAACTATAAATAAAAAGACTACAAATTCAGTATGTTACTCAACAAAAACGAGCAAAAACAATGTGCCAATCACACTAAAATGAACATACCATTTCGCAAACTTGAGAATGTGCTTTGTCAGCAGTTGGGCTAGCGTCGCGTATGAAGAAGCGATTTAACGACCGAAATCCGCTGACGTAAACTACGCTGTTTGTGGAAGGCACTTTGGAATGTCGAATTGAAAACAAACTTGGAGGTATTTTCTGCAAAGTAGTGTTGTGTGAGCTGCTGTCGTTATATTTGACAGTTGGTGCCTTAATGGCAGCCGTTTTGTCAATGGTCATGTTTGAGTTTTTGCGTGTATCGCACTCTTTCACTTTTCCGTTCAAGAAAGGCGCGACCGCTTTGTCATCTTGAGAAAGCTGCGCTTTAACTTCAGACTTGATATTTGTGGTGGCAGCGTCAGTCGTGATATCTGTGGTGTTGGGAGCGAAGCAGCTTTTGGCAGCTGCCAAGTGGGGAATTTCAGCAGGTTTTGTTTCTGGTGCTGTATTGTCATCGCAATAAACAGAGCACTCCATGGGACGCACCAGAGGCGGAATGGAAAAGCATATGTACCGATGACTTTGCCAATCTTTTAGCTGACATTTCTTTGTGCAATAAAAGTCGCCGCAACGATGGCAAGCGAGAATTGCTTTAGACGAGCAAAGAACGCAGTATCCGCTGGTTTTTGGTGTTAAGTTATCAATACTTGCCATTTTGAAGCAATTATATTTTTTTTTCTAATCGCTTTCTCACTGAACACCGCTACGATTTGATTTGATTCAAAAGCACAAACTTCGAACAAACTTGAGATGTTAGTTTAGTTTAGTGATAGCAACTCTTACAATATCGATGCCTATATCGATGTATCGTAAATTATATCAGCGATTCTGCAAACGCATTTATTATCAAACTTACAGCACTGCCATTTTAAATTGCTCTGTTTCGTTAAATGCAAATACCATAATATAACTTATTTAATTAAATAAAATCAACTCTGATTCTTGAAAGGCGGCATTCAATTTAATTGCAAAAAGTAAACTTCAATAACTCTATCCAATAGTATTAAATTAAAAAAAAAACAAAAACATTTTTTTGCATTTTTTTTGTCGTCACCTAACTTGGCACTAAACTTTGCGGCTCTAGCTCAAAAGCTGCGGAGCATTAAAATGCGAGGCGCTGGCGGCGTGGCTCCAAAATTTTTGATGACACATTTTGGAGGTTGCTGAAGCTATGTTCTCACCACACTATCGAATAGCCAACCACCCAGATATCGAAGACATCTAATTTTGAAACTTCATCTTTTCCCGGCCATTGATACAGATATTTGGAAAGTTTTAATTCTCTAGCTTAAATGGTGTGGACGGACAGATGTACATACACCATGTAGGAAATCACACAAACCCAATATATTCTTTACCTTCGGTATCGAGTATTAAAATTGTTTAGATTTTTGAGTCGCTTGTAATGAATATTGTTTTAATAAATTGAAAGCATAACAATGGTTGCCTTTCCTCTCGTAAAACTAGGAATGTTAAGGCCTGTTGTCACATACACCGTAAACCGAAACCGAATTCAGTACATTTGCGACTGCGATAGAAACTGCAACCGAAACATCGGTATTTTTCAGTTGCTAGCAATTGTAATCGAATTCAGTACATTAGCAACTGAAACCAAAACAAGTACTTTTGACTTTATTCGGTTGCTGTTAACCGACGATCACCTGTTTTCTACAAACGCAGATAACTTAACGCTGGTCAATTCTTTGTGCAATCGATATTTTTGTTTCGGTTTCGGTTTCGGTTTACGGTGTATGTGACAACAGGCCTTTAGCCGTCAAGCAAATAAGTAAACCCATTACCAAGGTTATTCGTCAAACTGCCAAGTCAAATCAACCTTTTAGAACATATCTAGTTAACCCGGTGGCGCAAAGTGAGTAAAAATTAAACTTTTTTAATATTATAGTATTACGAACAGGAAAAAGATTTCAACCTAAGGTTACCATTGGATTGGGGTTAGAGCTAAAATGTGGATGATAGGCATTAATCAACCAAAGTTAGTGCCGCCGTTAAACACATCCATGGCTTTTGAAACCGGAAGTAACCTACTCGGTGAGATATTCTTATTAACAATTGGTGTTAGCAGAAGGAAAAGAAGGAAAAGCTAAAAAACTATATCGAAGTGCTAAACGATCGCGTCGTGAAAGAAAAGATTTTAAAGCCAAGCTCATTCGGTTTGGTATCAGTACAAATTAAAAATGTCAAAAAACCAAAAACTATACTGTCAAATACATTAATATTTCGTATATTTATAAATATTTAAATCTCTACAATTTCGCAGAAAAAAATTTGTTTGTTGTCAAAAACAATTGATCTATGTTCAGAAGCTCAAAATATTTCTGGTTAATAAAAAATAGTAATAGCGGCATTTACTCTGGGAAAAGTAGCCTTATAGCCTTTAACAAATAACAAATCTAGTTGGTCAAGTCCTGAAGTGTTTTGCAAAACGTAACTTAATATTTATAAAAATAATCTTTTTCAAAATTCAAATACATTAGGGCCACAAACTTAAGCTGTTTAATATTCTTTGTAACAGTTTGTTTAAACTTGTTTACAATTTATTCATGAGTTCATCAATTAAGGTCTTGCACTTAACAAAAGCCATATCATACATAAAATTAACGCTATCGACGTGCAGATGGCTGTGCAATTGCAGCTTATTTTGCAAAAACTTAATCTGCACTTCTGAAGGATTTTGTGGAAACCCTGAAAAGTATTTTCAAAAAATAAATGATACTGTATTTGCAACTAAATACAACTCACCTTCGAGCAGGCAAACGTTTGTATGACAGGGTACTGTCAAGTCAGCCGGATAACGGCGAATATCCTGCACAGTTGCAGTGCCAACTTTGGAAGATTCCAAGTACGTTACGTTGTATAGAACATCGTGCTGATCCTGTTTTATATCCACTACTTTGGCACGAAACCAACCATTTTCGTATTTGGCAATAACATATTCCTTGACCCTAAAATTTGCATACAGTAAATGACATAGACAATATACGAACATAGTTATGCAACTTACACTGGGGTGTATGGCTGTGAGTCTTTAAATTCAGATAAGTAGATATGTACTTTGGATAAATCTGCTGCATAAGACATATCAAAGGCGCCAAATATTCCTCGAGAAACATTTGAATTATCCACAATAAAAATATTGAGACCACCATTAGCATTGCTGCTAAGGCGCTTCATTTCGAAGGGCTGTACAATATTTGAAAATTATTTAAACCATTCAGTACAATTTGTACTACGTACCGAAAGTAGCACAGGTTCCATACAAGGATTGGCGATTGTGGTTTGGTTGACTTTAATAAGCGAATCAGTTTTAGGAACCGATGCTTGCCCTCGATGTTCCACAGCTGTTTTAAATGGATTTTTCCTAGCAACAATTTCATTTAAAATGGCTTCAATTTCCGCCTTATTGGGAACTTCACATTTGTTTTTTTCGGCAACGTTATTATTTTTAGTTCCTAGATCTATATAAGCAATGTCTTCGCTTGATTCTGAGCTTGTTGACTTGATTTGTGCGGTCAACGTATCAATTGCTGGGAGTTTAATGTCTTCCTTGGTTTGGTAATTTACCGTATTTTTAAATTGATTCACTAATACTTCGTTAACATTTGCAGACATTTTGTGCTCATAAATGATCTTGCCTGGTTGTGAGGGTACTGCAGAATTTTTTCCATAAACTTGCATTTTTAAACCAAACTCGCGAATTAGTTGATTTATCGACGTTCGTGTCTCCACGCGAAGCAGTTCAACATTCCAATAGTCAACATGGCGTAATATAAATTTTCCACCAATGAACTGATTTAGGAACTGAATTAGTTTATCGTTTAACGCTAAACAAGGAAGATTTAAAGCCTGAACCTCTACAATGTGGCAAGGCAGCTGTAGGAGCTCGTAGTTAATCTCACGCAGTTTAGCGCCATTAAAAGCACTCACAAGGCCCAGGTCTAAAAACTGAAGTCGTGGTTCACGATGACTTTTTTGAGGACCTATAATTTTAACGCGCTGCATCAGCCCATTGTATTCGGCCAAGGCGTAGCCCCAAGTGATGGGTTTTTGCGGTGCAGACTGCTTCTTGCCTAACAAATTCACCTAGATTAAGAATTATATTAATAAATGTTTTAAAAACAAGAAACTATAAATAAAAAGACTACAAATTCAGTATGTTACTCTACAAAAACGAGCAAACAATGTGCCAATCACACTAAAATGAACATACCATTTCGCAAACTTGAGAATGTGCTTTGTCAGCAGTTGGGCTAGCGTCGCGTATGAAGAAGCGATTTGACGTCCGAAATCCGCAGACGTAAACTACGCTGTTGGTGGAAGGCACTTGGGAATGTCGAATTGAGAATAAACTTTGAGGTATTTTCTGCAAAGTAGTGTTGTGTGAGCTGCTGTCGTTATATTTGACAGTTTGAGCCTTAATGGCAGCCGTTTTGTCAATGGTCATGTTTGAGTTTTTGCGTGTATCGCACTCTTTCACTTTTCCGTTCAAGAAAGGCGCGACCGCTTTGTCATCTTGAGAAAGCTGCGCTTTAACTTCAGACTTGATATTTGTGGTGGCAGCGTCAGTCGTGACATCTGTGGTGTTGGGAGCGAAGCAGCTTTTGGCAGCTGCCAAGTGGGGAATTTCAGCAGGTTTTGTTTCTGGTGCTGTATTGTCATCGCAATAAACAGAGCACTCCATGGGACGCACCAGAGGCGGAATGGAAAAGCATATGTACCGATGACTTTGCCAATCTTTTAGCTGACATTTCTTTGTGCAATAAAAGTCGCCGCAACGATGGCAAGCGAGAATTGCTTTAGACGAGCAAAGAACGCAGTATACGCTGGTTTTTGGTGTTAAGTTATCAATACTTGCCATTTTGAAGCAATTATATTTTTTTTTCTAATCGCTTTCTCACTGAACACCGCTACGATTTGATTTGATTCAAAAGCACAAACTTCGAACAAACTTGAGATGTTAGTTTAGTTTAGTGATAGCAACTCTTACAATATCGATGCCTATATCGATGTATCGTAAATTAAATCAGCGATTCTGAAAACGCCGTTTTTATCAAGCTTACAGCACTGCCATTTGAAATTGCTCTGTTTCGTTAAATGCAAATAGCATAATATAATTAATTAAATAAAATCAACTCTGATTCTTGAAAGGTGGCATTCAATTTAATTGCAAAAAGTAAACTTCAATAACTCTATCCAATAGTATTAAATTAAAAAAAAAACCAAAAACATTTTTTTGCATTTTTTTTGTCGTCACCTAACTTGGCACTAAACTTTGCGGCTCTAGCTCAAAAGCTGCGGAGCATTAAAATGCGAGGCGCTGGCGGCGTGGCTCCAAAATTTTTGATGACACATTTTGGAGGTTGCTAGAAGCTATGTTCTCACCACACTATCGAATAGCCAACCACCCAGATATCGAAGACATCTAATTTTGAAACTTCATCTTTTCCCGGCCATTGATACAGATATTTGGAAAGTTTTAATTCTCTAGCTTAAATTGTGTGGACGGACAGATGTACATACACCATGTAGGAAATCGCACAAACCCAATATATTCTTTACCTTCGGTATCGAGTATTAAAATTGTTTAGATTTTTGAGTCACTTGTAATGAAAATTGTTTTAATAAATTGAAAGCCTAACAATGGTTGCCTTTCCTCTCGTAAAACTAGGAATGTTGGCCGTCAAGCAAATAAGTAAACCCATTACCAAGGTTATTCGTCAATCTGCCAAGTCAAAACAACCATTTACAACATATTCAGCTAACCCGGTGGCGCAAAGTGAGTAAAAATTAAACTTTTTTAATATTATAGTATTACGAACAGGAAAAAGATTTCAACCTAAGGTTACCATTGGATTGGGGTTAGAGCTAAAATGTGGATGATAGGCATTAATCAACCAAAGTTCGTGCCGCCGTTCAACACATCCATGGCTATTGAAACCGGAAGTAACCTACTCGGTGAGATATTCTTATTAACAATTGGTGTTAGCACAAGGAAAAGAAAGAAAAGCTAAAAAACGATATCGAAGTGCTAAACGATCGCGTCTTGAAAGAAATGATTTTAAAGCCAAGCTCATTCGGTTTGGTATCAGTACAAATTAAAAATGTCAAAAAACCAAAAACTATACTGTCAAATACATTAATATTTCGTATATTTATAAATATTTAAATCTCTACAATTTCGCATCTTATTAATAATGTATATAAAAATTCGAGAAAAAAATTTGTTTAAGTTGTCAAAAACAATTGATCTTTGTTTAGAAGCTCAAAATATTTCTGGTTAATAAAAAATAGTAATAGCGGCATTTACTCTGGGAAAAGTAGCCTTATAGCCTTAAACAAATAACAAATCTAGTTGGTCAAGTCCTGAAGTGTTTTGCAAAACGTAACTTAATATTTAGAAAGTTAATCTTTTTCAAAATTCAAATACATTAAGGCCACAAACTTAAGCTGTTTAATATTCTTTGTAACAGTTTGTTTAAACTTGTTTACAATTTATTCATGAGTTCATCAATTAAGGTCTTGCACTTAACAAAAGCCATATCATACATAAAATTAACGCTATCGACGTGCAGATGGCTGTGCAATTGCAGCTTATTTTGCAAAAACTTAATCTGCACTTCTGAAGGATTGTGTGGGAAACCTGAAAAGTATGTTCAAAAAATAAATGATACTGTATTTGCAACTAAATACAACTCACCTTCGAGCAGGCAAACGTTTGTATGACAGGGTACTGTCAAGTCAGCCGGATAACGGCGAATATCCTGCACAGTTGCAGTGCCAACTTTGGTAAATTCCAAGTACGTTACGTTGTATAGAACATCGTGCTGATCCTGTTTTATATCCACTACTTTGGCACGAAACCAACCATTTTCGTATTTGGCAATAACATATTCCTTGACCCTAAAATTTGCATACAGTAAATGACATAGACAATATACGAACATAGTTATGCAACTTACACTGGGGTGTATGGCTGTGAGTCTTTAAATTCCGATAAGTAGTTATGCACTTTAGAGAAATCAGCTGCATATGACATATCAAAGGCGCCAAATATTCCTCGAGAAACATTTGAATTATCCACAATAAAAATATTGAGACCACCATTAGCATTGCTGCTAAGGCGCTTCATTTCGAAAGGCTGTAAAATATTTAAAAATTGTTTAAACCATTCAGTAAAAACTGTACTACGTACCGAAAGTAGCACAGGTTCCATACAAGGATTGGCGATTGTGGTTTGGTTGACTTTAATAAGCGAATCAGTTTCAGGAACCGATCCTTGCCCTGGATGTTCCACAGCTGTTTTAAATGGATTTTTCTTAGCAACAATTTCGATTTTTTGAGCTTCATTTAAAACGGCTTCCATTGTTGCCGTCATGGGAATTTCACATGTTTTTTTTTCGGCAACATAATTATTAGTCTTAGTTAGACCTCCATTTGAAATGCTTTCGTTGGTTTCTTGTATAGATTTTTCGGCATTTTGTGTTGCTAGATCTACATTTGAAATAACTTCTTTTGAAGCCTCATTAAATGAAAGATTTTCCTTTTGCTTTGGTTCAGAGCTTGTTGACTTGATTTGTGAGGACTCAAAGAGATATTTTTTTCCAGCAATCACCATCTCATCAATTTCTTCTTCCTTGGTTTTGCAAATTACATGTAGACATGTTTTAGAATGAACTTGCTTGTTCGAACAAAACTCGCGAATTAGTTCATTCATCGACGTTCGCGTCTCCACGCGTAGCAGTTCAACACACGAATTGTTGACATTGCTTAAAATAAATTTTCCACCAATGAACTGATTCAGAAACTGATAAGCTTTATCGTTCAACGCATAATTGGCAACATTCATAACCTCTACCTCTAAAATATGGCAAGGCAGCTTTAGGAGCTCGTTGCTAATAACGCGCAGCTCAGCGCCATTTCGAGCTCTCACGAAGCCCAGATCCAAGAATTCGAGTCGTTGAGGATCTATAATTTTAACGCGCTGTAACAGCCCATTGTATTCGACCAAGGCATAGCCGCAAGTAATGGGTTTTTGCGGTGCAGACTGCTTTTTGCCTAACAAATTCACCTAGAATAGGAATTATCTTAATAAATGTTTTAAAAAACAAGAAACTATAAATAAAAAGACTACAAATTCAGTATGTTACTCAACAAAAACGAACAAACAATGTGCCAATCACACTAAAATGAACATACCATTTCGCAAACTTCAGAATGTGCTTTGTCAGCAGTTGGGCTAGCGTCGCGAATAAAGCAGCGATTTGTTGTCAGGAATCCGGTGACGTAAACTACGCTGTTTGTGGAAGGCACTTGGGAATAACGAATTGAAAACAAACTTGGAGGTATTTTCTGCAAAATAGTGTTGTGTGAGCTGCTGTCGTTGACAGTTTGTGTCTTAAGGGCATTCAATATGTCCATAAATCTTTTTGAGTCGTTGCGTATATCGCACTCTTTCACTTTTCCGTTCAAGATAGGCGCGACCGCTTTGTCTTCTTGAGAAAGCTGCGCTTTAACTTCAGACTTCATATTTGTGATGGCAGCTTCAGTCGTGACATCTGTGGTGTTGGGAGCGAAGCAGCGTTTGGCAGCTGCCAAGTTGGGAATTTCTGCAGGTTTTGTTTCTGGTGCTTTGTCATCGCAATAAACAGAGCACTCCATGGGACGCACCAGAGGCGGAATGGAAAAGCATATGTACCGATGACTTTGCCAATCTTTTAGCTGACATTTCTTTGTGCAATAAAAGTCGCCGCAACGATGGCAAGCGAGAATTGCTTTAGACGAGCAAAGAACGCAGTATCCGCTGGTTTTTGGTGTTAAGTTATCAATACTTGCCATTTTGAAGCAATTATATTCTTTTTTCTAATCGCTTTCTCACTGAACGCCGCTACGATTTGATTCAAAAGCACAAACTTCGAACAAACTTGAGATGCTAGTTTAGTTTAGTGATAGCAACACTTACAATATCGATACCTATATCGATGTATCGTAAATTATATCAGCGATTCTGCAAACGCATTTATTATCAAACTTACAGCACTGCCATTTTAAATTGCTCTGTTTCGTTAAATGCAAATACCATAATATAACTTATTTAATTAAATAAAATCAACTCTGATTCTTGAAAGGCGGCATTCAATTTAATTGCAAAAAGTAAACTTCAATAACTCTATCCAATAGTATTAAATTAAAAAAAAAACAAAAACATTTTTTTGCATTTTTTTTGTCGTCACCTAACTTGGCACTAAACTTTGCGGCTCTAGCTCAAAAGCTGCGGAGCATTAAAATGCGAGGCGCTGGCGGCGTGGCTCCAAAATTTTTGATGACACATTTTGGAGGTTGCTGAAGCTATGTTCTCACCACACTATCGAATAGCCAACCACCCAGATATCGAAGACATCTAATTTTGAAACTTCATCTTTTCCCGGCCATTGATACAGATATTTGGAAAGTTTTAATTCTCTAGCTTAAATGGTGTGGACGGACAGATGTACATACACCATGTAGGAAATCGCACAAACCCAATATATTCTTTACCTTCGGTATCGAGTATTAAAATTGTTTAGATTTTTGAGTCACTTGTAATGAAAATTGTTTTAATAAATTGAAAGCCTAACAATGGTTGCCTTTCCTCTCGTAAAATTAGGAATGTTAGCCGTCAAGCAAATAAGTAAACCCATTACCAAGGTTATTCGTCAAACTGCCAAGTCAAATCAACCTTTTAGAACATATCTAGTTAACCCGGTGGCGCAAAGTGAGTAAAAATTAAACTTTTTTAATATTATAGTATTACGAACAGGAAAAAGATTTCAACCTAAGGTTACCATTGGATTGGGGTTAGAGCTAAAATGTGGATGATAGGCATTAATCAACCAAAGTTAGTGCCGCCGTTAAACACATCCATGGCTATTGAAACCGGAAGTAACTTACTCAGTGAGATATTCTTATTTACAATTGGTGTTGGCCTGGTTATGATGGAGTTTTTACGGTACGTTGGTCTTACATGCCTACGTATATGATGAGGTGAAAAATATAACATTTGTTCATTTAGGCAAGCGCGTAACGATCAAATTAAACATGATAAGCACAAGGAACAGAAGGAAAAGCTTAAAAACGATATCGAAGTGCTAAACGATCGCGTCATGAGTCAAACACATGAAATAAAAAGTCTTAAAGCCAAGCTCAGTCGCTTAGGAATCAGTCCTAATTAAAAAGGTCAATAATCCAAAAACTATTTTGTCAAATATATTAATATTTCGTATAAACATACATATATATGTAAATCTCTACAATTTCGCATCTCATTAATAACCAGTAAATATACAAATTCGAAAAAACAAACTTCGTTTAAATTGTCAAAAAAAAAATTGATCCATGTTCAGTAGCTCAAAAAATTTCTGGTTAATAAAATATGGTAATAGGTGCATTTCCTATTGGGAAAGTAGCCATTTTAGGCCTTAAGCAAATAACCAATCCAGTTGGTGAAATCCTGAAGAGTTTTGCAAAACATAACTTTATATTTAAAAAGTTCATCTGTGCACCGGCAGGCCAACTGATCAACTGTGTTGAAGCAAGATGTAAAATGCGCATGTTGAGACTTCCGCAGCCCAAACGGATTCCTCGACTTCCGGATAAAATGGCCACTGACATGGGTGCAAACATTTTAAGCGAAATTTTTGTAATTTTTTTAGGCATTTATCTAATATACTTCGAGGTGTCCAGGTAAGTGTACGGAATTGTAAGACAAAATTAATAGTTAGGTGAATTTAAGGCAAACACTCAAGGATAAGAAAAAACACGATAGTCATAAATATAGTCGAGATAAGCTAAGATTGCAAATTTCTGAGCTAAACAAACTACTTGACTGGCACGAAAATGAAATTCAAAAAATGCACCATCAAATAAGTGAATACTATAGACGAGTACATAGGCCTATCTAAGTAGTGCTGCATCATCGAACAAATAAGCTGCTGAGGGTTCAATGTAGCAAATTTACAGCAAAGGCGTAGCGAAAAAAATTTATAATTTATAATCAAAAATTTATTTGCTCGATGGCGGCACTTTCATAAGCTACCAATCAGAGCAAATATCGTTATCGCCAATCGCTACAAAACAGCTGTTCTTGGTCTTGTTTTTTGTCAGCCCTGGTTTATATAGTTATTTTCGTGCTGAGATTTTGTAACACAAATAACCGTAAGAGATGGTAATTGGAGTATTTCCCGCCGCTAAACTTGGCGTGTTGGCTATTAAACAGATTAGCAAGCCCATTGCTAATGTGCTAAAATCGAATGCCAAGTCGAGTCCACTCTTCAGAAAATACATATGCATGCCGCCGGCGCAGTGTAAGTTTTATTTCTTTAGATATTGGGATTAAAGTGATAACCGATTTTCTTGACACAGTTTACAATTGGGTGGAGGTGAAGACAAAGATGTGGGCGTTAAATCTTGGACGCCCGGTCACTGTTCCGCCCTTGACCGAAGCCATGGCCATTGAGTTGGGTGCCAATCTGTTAGGAGAATTTATTATATTTACCATTGGTGCCGGCCTTTTAATATTCGAGTATTCTCGCCAAACCATAAAGGAAAACAAAAAGAATGAAGCAATGCAAATGGAGCAAATGCGGCTTACGAACACTTTAACTGAAATTAACTTTCGTCTGGAGCGTCAGGATGCTCAAATACGTGAAATGACGCGCGTACTGGCTGAAGTAGGTATGTTCGGATACAGATCTTCAAATTAACATGATCTAACAAATTTAATGTGACAAGATTCGCGGAATATATTTCGATGGCACAAGGAGCCACTGCCAGAGTATGTACCATTTGATCCCAACACGCCAGACCAAAGCGCCAGTTCTAGAAATCCAAAAACCTATGAGGGTTTCTATGATCCGACCGGCGGCATGGCCTTCCGCGCTCTCAACTTTCTGCAAACACAAATATTTATCGATGGCCGCGACCGAAAGGGTAAACAAGGGCAACAGCCATTGGAGGAGGTTGCTATCGAGCTGGAAAGATCGCTCGGCGAGGCAGACAGAACAGCTGAGGCGCCAGCAGCAAAAGCAGCAGGAAGGCAATGACGAACTCTTCGTGAGCTGCAGCAGGATGTTGCACTCCTGATGTTTGAGCTGGCATTAGAGAAGCAATAGGCTGACTCAATTGGAAAAACTAATAACTGCTTGATATGAACAAATTTCGTGTTACAATTTACATACTACCATTAATATTTAGGTAAAAAGTTATTAAGTGTATATACCACACATATGTACATGATCTTATTGTATTTATTAATTTGTATTGTTGCCGAAAAGAATAACTGAAGAAAGATGCTTAACAATATAGCTTGCAGATGTTTTAATATCAGAGATGATTACCTTGGATTGACGAAAGCCTTTAGCTGACGCCGAACATCTTCATCGGTTATCACATTTTTCAGATATGGGTAGAACGATATGCAGATGCCATAAAGACTGCGATAAATAGGTTTGCGCACAATATTGAAGCTCTTATGGGTATGGCGTAAGCTAGGTATTGCATTATTTAACTTGTCCAATTCGTTTTTGAGATGGAGTATTGTTGTCATAATAACTTGTAAGTCATCCTGAACGACGCCATAACGATCCTCTGTTAATGAGGCAACGCATAGACGAGACAGCCCCATTGTCATCCAGATCACAGGCTGTGCGTTCTCCAGCAGGAACAACGTCTTGGCGACATCAGGCTCATGAAAGAAATACACGACGCCGGGTATGCGTGGCAGCAATTCCAGTATGCATTTCTCTAGTTTTTTAGAAGTACGTTCGCGCATATTTGGCTCAGGACACATGCTTTCCTTGGCTTCCCACTGATTCACAGGGTCTTTAGCAGCTGAACGAATGCCTTGCAGCCGGTTGTAGTGGCGGTTACGCAGCTTTTCGGACAGCAAAGAACTCTTGTTTACGACATAATCAGCTGCAATATGTTGTTCGTCACATTTGATTGAACTTATCTTTTGCATGGATGTGGTTAGCTCTTCGGTAAAATTGCGCAAGATGCTGAGACACTGGTCACAAAGGGTACGCCAGTTGGCTGGACGATTACCGGGTTCGCTAAGCTGAAAGAATTCCAGGCGCACCGTTGTATCTTTGCATACTGATTTCTCATATAAATATTTGGCGGCCAGACATTGGGCCAAGTGGAGATTAAAGGGATTCAAACTGGCTACTACAGTTTGATCCTGTTCACTCAAATCGGCCATGCGATTTTGGGAAACGTTTAGCGGCAACTGCTCTGTTAGCAGAATAATATGCAATCCTTCCATGACATTCATGTTGCTTAAGATTTGAGTGTTTAGCAGACAGGCATAGAACAGCAGTCGCCCATTGCTGGCCACCTCAAAAATGCTCAACAGCCGATCGTCTGGGTCCACACCTATGAGATGACTCAGCCTGTGCCGTATTAGGCCACCAAAAAGCCAAAATGCAACCGCATAGCACAACGTTAGCAACAACGGTTTTACTGGAGCTTGCAGCAGCGTCGATTGCAGCAGCTCGAGCATTTCCCTTCTGCGCTTCTGTTTGACAATTGGGAAGTCCATGTTTACCTCGAACCGCAAGTGGACAGTGACAAAATAAAAGCAGCCGGCGACAGTGCCCATGCCCAGCAAAAAGACATGGTAACTGTTCAGACAGACTTGCCCATTGGATTTGTGCACTAGATATCTGTTGGGATAAGCCAAATGCTTTAGTATGAATTGTGAATGAGTAGACGACAACTTTACCGATAATCCGTGTGCATATAAGACGTATAAAGCCAGGCAGTCAAAAAGCTTACTAGCAGATGAGCAATTAAAAACAAAAGCTTACGCGGCCCATATTGCATCAACCGGAGATAGCGTCTTGGGCAGTAAATACGTTCCGAGAGATGCTGCTTGGAGAGTAAAATGCCGTAAAAGCCTACGGCGAGAATTAGCGGTATGCTGGTGAACCATGGATGGAAACTGAACAGCTGTCGTAGCGAACTAATCATCCATTCCAGTGGGTGCAATAGTTGAAAGTTAACAAAGAATATGAATACAAATAGCATCAAGTATTGAAGGCACACGCTAAGCAGCCCGGCGTGCACGCAGCGGGAAAACAGCAACTGACTGCAAATTGATATATCTGCACTGGACATTTTAGCGACTTTTTAACACACTGAATTGTATTTTATTTAACTATATAATTAATTTGTTCTTGTATGTGCTAAAATAGCCGGCTCCGCGCGCATTGTTGCAGTATATATCAGGGATGAAACAAAAAACCTATCGATTGGCTTTATATTTTGATTAATTTGAAGCAGTAGAAACTAACTGTTATATTCCAATTAGATATAAAATATCGTTCTCACAAATTTTTTCGAACCCACAATTATGTAGTCCAATCAGAACACACATGACGTTGTTCAATATGAATCGAGTTAACTCTGTAAATTATTATTTGTTGTTGTTATAAAATTCGAATTGTAAATTTAATGTTTCGTTGAGGAGGACAGTGTATACATAGCTCTACAGCAACGAGCAACGTAAATGTAGATTGCGTAACGTAGCTACCGTGACGACGTAAGCGCATAAATAACGCTCTCAGCGACCACCTATTAATATGTTATATCGATAGTATACGCAGGAATGATTTGATTTTAGTCGTGGCGATAGAATCGATATGCCATATTAGGACATATTGATGCTTTTCGCATCGCTAGTTTCTACTAGTGAATGGAATTTTGGGTAGTCGGAAAATTCCAAAAACAGATGCGCGCACACGCAAAAGTAAAATAATTAGCAAAACTACGCTTCGTAAGTGTTTGTAAAAATCAAAGCTTATGCATTCATACTAAAGCATTTGGTCCTTCAAGGTGAACAAAAAAAAAAAAATCCATAGCTGAGTATAATTTTCGTGTGCGCGTACGAGAGTAGAGTGTCGAATCGTCGTTCGTTCGGTTTGTCGAATGTTGCGTGAATGAAGTCAACGATTTAAATAGTTGTTATTAATTCCTATTTAATTGCTGTTTGTGCATGAAACAAATCAATTAACGTTTTGTCAAATATGATTATAATGCTCATAAATAGCTGGTTAATATAAATAAACAATTGAACGTATGCATGTGTATGTGTTTCTGTGTGTGTGCATGAAGTAAGTGCAGCAGCTGCCAAAAAAGCGCATGTTAAATGCAGATAAGCATTTGAGGTCACTCTTTGTATTAAATTAGTGCGCGAGAGAATACGTGTGAGTTTGTATACCCTTGTTTCTCTTTGCTGTATTCTTATTATGATCATTAGAGCATAACCCGGGGCAGGTGGTGTCCACACATGAGCAGATAGACAGACAGACGGTCGCACGCATTAATTATATGCATGCATACATGCACAAAATAGATATGCAGGAATTTGTGTACATACATATGCAAGCTATTAAAAAGTGACAACAACAAGAGTCGCGTCTGGCATATTGTTCTGCTCTACGCGCATAATAAGTATTTAGGCAGAACAAATTTTTTTCATAAAACAAAACGTTTCGTTGAGTTGAACGTCACTCTGCTCACCCCAACCCAATCCACCTCACAAACTCTGCTCTGCTCTGCTCTTCAGCCTTTGTCGTTGTTGTCTACTGGCGACTGCGACGTCGGCGGCTGCTTCATGCTCCATTCACCTACATTTATGCGTTGCGCGCTCTTCGCTCTCTGTTTCTGTTTGTGCTTATGCCAGCGAGCGACGTTCGTTTTCTGAATTCCAAATGAAGTCATGAGCAGCAGATTGTATAAAAACCAAACACAGCAACACTAACAACAACAAGAAAATCAACAGCAAGACAACAACACAGAAGTCGTTGTCGCATTATTATTACAAGAAAAGCTGTTAAAAAAAAGTGAAATTAAGTGCTTAAAAACGACAAGCGACAGCAGAGTAGCGGTGGCAGCAGCAGCAGAAGCAACAATATGACATGGTCGAGTCTCGTTTACACAATAACTCAAATTAATTGAATATGTTGGCATATGGGCAAAACGTATATTACGCTAAAAGGTGAGCAACAGCAGCAAATCATACTAAAAATAATGAAAAAAAAAATTAGCAGCGGCTTGCCAAACATTGAATACCCTTGCCTCAAATTGATAGCAACAAAAATTATGATTTAAAATAAAATCTGTATGAACTTGCTGAGTTGTGTTATGAATTACATATATTTTGAATTGAAATAACTTTATTTAATTAGCTCTAGTAAAGCTTTTGGATCATTTGTTTGAGAGCTAAAGTTTTCCAAAAGATATTGCCACATTTGTGGCAACACAATTCAAGTTGTGAGTCAGCCCAAAAAGATGTATGTACATATCTATATATATTTTTGCTCCTTCTTTGAATTTGTGTGTGTTGTAGTATGTATTAACATGATGTTTGTTGTTATTGTGGCTATTTATTTGCAGGCCACAAATTGAGCGTTACTTTTTAAACGGCTGCTGTTATTAACATGGCAGCCGCATCTGCTGGCCAACAGCTGCAACAGCAGCAACAGCAGCAACAACAGCAGCAGCAGCCGCACCACCACCATCACCACCAGCACCACCACAAATTGAATATTGTTAGTGTTGGCAATGCGGATACAGTTGCTGGGGTGCTGCAGGTGAATGAGTTGCAACAGCAACAGCTCAACATGTACAAGCAACAGCAGCAGCAAATGTTGCAGCAACAACAGCAGCAATGCTATCAGCAGCAAACAAAATTTGTATCGCGGGTCGTTACAAATGCAGCCGCAATGCAACCACAACAGCAACAGCAGCAACAAATATTACCAGCTGGCTTGGTAAATGGCAGCGCCAACATGATGCAAGCCACAAACAACGCTCTACAGCTACAACATCAACAACATCAGCAGCAGCAGCAACAACACCAACAACAACAATTGAGACATAGTCAACACATTTTTGTGTGTCCAGCTATAGGCACGCAGCTACAACAGCAGCAACAGCAACTACAACAGCAACTTCAACAACAGCAGCAAACAAAACAGCGTTTAGCGCAAATTAAGTTGCCTGTAAAGACCGCAGGAGCGGCAGGAGCAGCAGTAGCTACGACAGCAACTGTTACTGCCACAAACTGTATGCAAGCAACAATTGGAACGCGTCAAATGAATCAAAGCCAGCAGCAGCAGCAGCAGCAGCTCTTTGCTAAGAATTTGGCCAAAAACAATAATGCTGGCAACATCAACATCAACAGCAACAGCATCAACAACAATGCAAATTTGGCCCCAGGCTGGCGTCGACTAACCAACAACAATGAAGTGGCCTACATCAGGTGAGTCTCTGTCTCAGTTGCTGTCGCTAAACATGACATTTATACAACAGCCACAGCTAAAAGTCAATCTGTGTATTGTGGCGGGCAAATGGCATATTGGAAGCCATAAAAGTGTGTTTTCTTGCTTAACAGGAAATGCTAGTAAAAAAAAGGGGGGGGGGGGGCAGTAGCTCGGCAGACGAGCATGTTAAGTGGGTGGCTGAGTTTGACTGCACGTCTCTGAAATTTTTTATCAGATTCAATCACAATTGTATCTTAAGTTGGTACTGCAGGCATAACTCTAGAGTCTAGACTAAATCTTTCAGATTGAATAAGTTTTTTTGGATTGATCAAATTTAAACAATATCGATATACCTTGTTCGGTGCATGTTTGACACTGGGTATAATGACAACATAAGTCAAACAGTTAAAAGTCGAGTGGCTGGCATTATTGCCTGTTTCTCTTTGCCAGCAAATTGTACACACAGCGCGTATTTACCTGGGCATTATCTGCGAGTTATCATCAAGCCGACATAATTACAAACACAAATACAATATTTACACAAATATATGTTGAAAAACAAGCCACAGACGGACGCTGCTGCTGCTGCTGTCGCTGTCGCTTTTGTGCCCCATTGCCCAAGTACTTTTAATTGTTCTGCAGCTATTCAGCTACTGTCCAAAAGGCAAACGAAAAAGGGGAAAAAGGGCTTTGGGAGGGGGGTGCCTTGAGGCTAAAGTCTGTGGCGCTGTTCAAATAGTTTACGGCTTTGTTGCTGCCTGCCTGCCTGCCTGCCTAGTTGTAGTTGTCATCAGACCTGGATAATCGTGGATTCTATAAGTGCCTGGAACTCAGAACTTGACTGGGCTGCTGACTAGCATGGCATGGCTTTGCCTTTGCCTTTGCCTTAGGCATTGGACTTGTTATTGGCTTAGCAAAGTATTTTTAACGTTGAAGATGCTCCCATGAAAAGAAGACCCTGAATTTCTTCTGTTCAGGTACGCACAAAACTGTTGGCTTTTAATAAGACAAATTCAATCATCAGTTGCCCATTATTGATATGGTTGCTGTTGAGAACGAGTTGAAACAAGATGTCTGGTTAGTTGACCTCAATATTTTTAAATACGTATTTGTTAAGATTTGATTATTTGAATATGTCATCATCTGTAAATTGTACCATTGAAGAAAAAATAAAGCTAATTTATCGATTGTCAAAAACTTGTTAATGAACTTTTCAAATCGAATTTAATCGGTTGAGTTATCGCCCTTAGCCGACTCGCTTTGTTAAAGTTTTGTTTGGCATTGTGCAATTGTCACATACCATTTTCTATAACATAATTTTATTATCTGTTACTAGTCATTGAACATTCAGGACACATCAGGCATTGTTTAATGTTAAACTGAACCGTTGTTGTTGCGTGTCAAGCATTTGTCATTGTTTGTATCAGCAGCAGCAGCAGCAACAGCAACAACAATTGCAGCTGCTCATTTCCACATTGCATGTTGCTAGTTATTTTATTAAATTGTTGTTGTTGTTGTTTTAGTACATTTTTCCCCTCGCAAAAATGTTGTAAGCTTTCGTCCATTTGGACAGCAAAGATAAGCAGCATTTGCTAAGTTTCCAACAGACAAGGGATGGCTTGGTTGCAAACGAAAACTAAAAATATGAATACATCTTTTTGTTTAGCTGCAGTTGCGCAATTTACATAGCTTGACTACTGTTTCTTGGAAATAAAATGCAATCCCATCGCCATGGCAGTCAAAGCCAGCCATGACTAAATGGTCAGAGGATGTTCGAGAGGGTTTAGGTAAATCAATAATTGTTGCGCAAGCAGCATTTTCAAATTGTTGACTGTCGCAACGTGACATCAAAGAAGGAGGACGACACACAGTTGTGACACATGCACATAACCAGGTCAAAACGTGGGCCCACCAACTGTGCCGCGCCAGCCAAAGCCAAAAAGGCGGCGAGCATACATAAATCATAAATTAGAACCGGCAGCTGCTGTTATATGAACGCGACTCAAAAGCCATTCCGTACGTCCCGTAAGGCCGCTGTTAGCCTTGCCACAGGCAACTTGGCTGCTAAAGAATGCGGAATCGTTTGTCACAGTCGGCAAAGCCATAGAATTTGCAAAAGATATATATATATATATATTTTTTTTTTTGTTCCCTAGCCATGAGATCCTTTTTTTCCGCCTGCTAAAAATGTGCACATTTGTATGTGTAGGAAGCGTGGGTTGCATCAACAGTCGGCGGTCCGCTTCGTCAATGTATTCGTCAACCGCCTGGAGTTTGTTTTTCCTATTGCTGCAATCCGCCGGTGCGACCTGTGCAAAATGTGCATTTGTGCACCTTTTCGACATTTGTTGTGCAGGTATTGCGTTGATTTTTTGGAAAATAATAAATTCCCGCATATATACATTAGTTTTTTGTTGTTTTAAGGATTCCTTTTGCTTCTAGGCAATTGTATGATTAAGTTGAGACTTATTCATTCATGAAATTTAACATTAATGCTAGCTAATTACAAAGCAGTTGACGTTAGTACAGGCCTTAGGTACTTTTCCTGTTAGAAATTTAACTTCAAACAATTTAATTAGAAGGGGGCCGTGTCAGATTTAATAGTCTTTGCTGCTTTTATTTAACGTTGCCACAAAATCAACAACAACGCGGTGTCCTGCCCAACCGCTTATTGCGTGGTTGCGGCTAAATGTATTACAGTTTGGTTCCTTTACCTTAGGTCGCAGGTTGTTGTTTTTGCTCGTTTGGGTTTATTAATTTAGTAATAGGCACAGTCAGTACAGCCCTCTAGTGTCCGTAGCAGCTGTGTGGCAACCGGGCCCGGGACCATTGAAGGTTGGCTCGAGGGTGCACTCAAGGTCACAGAGGCGTAAAACTTTTTCCACCTTCAGACAGTGTGGCGCACTTGGCCACTTGACGCTCTCTTTTTTCGTGTTTGTTTGTGTGTGTGTTGCTGTGTGTAATTTATAAAATTATTTTAACTCGTTATCCCAACGCCTTTCATGAGAAATCGTCCAACCAAGCAACAACCACTCTGGTTATTAGCGCATTTTGTGTAAATAAAATATTTAATGAGCCAGCGCAGCTCAGCTTGAAAGTCTGCAACCCAATGGCTCGTTGTTGTTGTTGTTGTTGTTGGACCCTTAAGCCAACCTGCCACGCCAGCTGCATACAAATTGAGCTATAAGCTTTGGCGTTGATGACTCTCATTGTCGGCCCTTGCCAACCAGCCAACCAGCTTGGCCATTGCAACTTTTTTTCTCCCTTTCTCTCTCTCTCTCTCTTTCTCTTTCTCTGTATGTTTAACTTGGTCGGCAGGCAATTGACTTGCCATCGATTTTGAGCTTTATGCAACTAGTTGAAAATAATTAATAAAATCGAAACCAGTTTCAGTTTTCAGTTGGGCAATTTGCTGTGAGGTCTTCATTGATGAGAACTAAAATGCGCAATGTTTCCAACTGATGCAGCTCAATGACCATGGAACATGCTAAAACATCACATCCTCATCCTTCTGCTCGTTGGCAATCTCATCCTGTGTTGCAGTCACAAAAGGGGCTACTCAATTGACAATTCTCCGCATACTCGTTTAACCCGTAACACGATTGTTGTTTCTTTTGTTGTTGTCGCTCAATTATGTATATTGTCGTCGCTGTTTGCAGTTGTTGCTGTTTTCTGCTACTGCTGCTGCTGTTGTTTCGTTTCGTTTAGTGCCCTTTGCCGCTTTCACACTTTATGCATTATTCAGATTTCTCACACGAAAATTGCAAAAGAAGCGGCCTGAAGTTCTGTTGCTACTCACATGCTGCACGCTGCCAAATCATTTGATATTCAACGTTTCGATGCTCAAAAATTCTCTCATGTTGCTCAAGTGCTGCTCGACATCGTCATCGGCAGCGCCCTTGATTCCTTCAACATGCTCACACTTTATAATTAATAAGCAGCGTCGATTTTTTCATCATATTTTTTATGTTCGCTTTTTTGTTTTCTGTTTTTTAACCCCAACACAATATTATGCCGAGTACAAGTTTTCAACGTTTGCGGTCATGCGTTGCCCGACTCAAAGGGGCTCGACAGCAACAAAAGTTGTGCCTAAAAATATAAAAATACCAAAAAACTGGATTCGCTGGATTCGCTTTTAAAGTTCTGCTCATACATATATAATTTTGTGAAGTCTTTTCAAATTTAAATCAATTTTTTTCTTACCTTTTTATATACCTTTATTTTTTGTAAAAATGAAATGAGCGCAAAACGGATTACAAATGTGGTTTATTTCTTTTGTTTTGGATGGGATAAAATATTGAATAAAATAAAATAAAAAATGTCTGAAAAATGTTACAAATCGAGTCGGACTTGATTGAAGATAAGCGCATGACAATAGAAGGGTAACTTTTTTGAATCATTTAGGGGGAAAAATCAGACTGTCTAATACGTATTTGATATATTAAAAGCAAAAACAGGCATAGAAAATTATTTAAATATTATTTTTTAGGTTTTAAAGATTTTATTTTAGATACATGTAAAGGTTTGTGGAACAAATTAGTTTTTCAAACCCAATACGTCGAAGAGTATTTGACTTTACACCAAACACCTTAGGAAACATTGAATTAATTTCTTGGTTCTCCAAAGATCGTTCTTGTATCGTAGGTGTTTGAACTCTCATAAAATGTCGATTATAATCAGAATATATTAATTTTCCAACCATTAAGAACCCTTTAATTGATTTGTACAGCCATTATTTGGCAAGCCGGATCATCAAATCACGCGAGTAAATGCAACACGAGGTAAAGTGAGCTCTGCAAACCAGCCTACTCACGTGGAGAATGAAAACCGTGCTCGTAAAAAATATATGTATGTGTGTATGTATATACACGAAGCATATAAAAACCAGTTTGAATTATGCGCAAAGCGACGCGCACTTATTTGACATGCGATCAAAACGAGCAGCGAGCAATTCTGATTTGTATTAATTTATGTATGTACACATACAAATACACACACACACACACGCATGTGCACATGTACAAGTGTATGAGTGTGCGAGCGGCAGTCGTTTAACATTGTCATGTTAATGCGAATGAACGCTTCATTTGGCCATTATGTTAATGAGCTGTTAGTTAAAGAGCCCTATACTTGTTAGCTGTTAGCATCATGGTTTGGGTTAATTGCTTGCTCGTTGAATTGTGGGATTGGAGTGGGAGGTACACTTAAGCTATTGTTGACGACTTTGTAATTGACATTAGCATACAACAATTTGTGCGATTAACTAATAAATAATGAATAGTATTAATTGCAATGTACACTCAATTATTTATTCTATCTCTACATCATTTATTTCTCATTGCAGTCCAACAGGCAAAACGTTGCACACACAATTTCAAATAAAGGACTATTTGCTAACACAGGGTACCTGCAAGTGCGGCCTGCCATGTCCATTGAGGCCGGAACACTTTTTTGATTTTAATGCACAGGTAAGTTAGTCGCAATTCCTAGTTGTTTGTCTCATAATTGGCTGTAAATACCAGTGCTGAATAGCTGAGTAAGCTGAAAGCTCAGCTATGTAAACCTAATTGAATGGGCAGTCTGTAACATAAGGGACTGAGCGGGTTGGTTTGTGGAGGGAGGGTGTGGGGAGAGCAGTTCGCACAGCAACGGCATTCAGGTGACTTTCACTAAGCGTTGCAGCCATGTAACTGCCGCACACAAAAACATCGTTGGCAACAGATGAACGCTAAAATATTTGTAAAACCAGTTTGACAACAAATCGGCTATGACGACGTCGTCGACATCGAACGTCTACGTCGGCTGCATAATCATTTAGCCAGCCTCACAACAAAGCTGAGCTAAGCTCAACTGAACCGAACTGAACTAAAACTGAGCTGCGCTCCGCAAATTGCCGTCCGAACATCTGCCTTGCTCCAAATTGACAAGCATTTTCAACTCTATACACATACATACATACATACATACGTATATATGTATGTGCGTCTTAGTATTGAGAATCGCAGTGAAATCGCTTGCAATCAGATTCGTTTCCAACTGGAGCAAAGCAACTGCAGCTTAACGAAACGGCTGTTAACGGTAAATCACATATGTACACATACACGAAAGCAACAGTACAGTGTGTTGTTCTCCGCTCGCTGCTCCCTCTTCTACGTTTTCGTCTTTGTCTTCATCTTGTTTGGGCTCTTGCTTCGTTATTGACTTTTACGTTCTGTGCTGCACACGTTCTCGCCTTACAGCTACGTCTCAGCTGAGGTCATTAATTTAAGTTTATGGTTTCTCTTTTGGATTTTTGCGTGACGTTCGTGGCGCCCGAACGCCCGATCCGTTTGACTCCACTCCCCACACAATGTCCTTTTCATCACACATCCATACACACACACATGAACTTTCTCAATCTTTCTCACTCTAGCTTTGGCTTCTTCCCTTGTCTTTGCGGCTTTCGTCAATCGATTTTGCGGAGCAATGCACTTATAACTTATCCCATCACCCTTTCACCCAGTCGTCGATGCCGCTCCCATATTTTTGCTAGTGCGTGTGTGTGTGTGTGCGTTGTCTCAGCTGAATGCGTGAATATTATCAAAAGGCAGCCGCAATTTGTTTACTAAACACTTTATTGTGCCACCGAAGGAGCCCTCCTGCTGCACACGTTCTCTTTCCTCTTTTTTTCTTGTTGACCACAAGTCGTTGACTGTCTTTGGCTCCACTTGCACATCCCTCTCTCTCTCCCTCTCCTTCTATTTATCTGTATGTCCGTATCTCCCTTTCTCCAGTTTCTCCATCTCCCTTTGTCTGCAAATCGTTGTGGCAAAATGGAAACTGTGCTTTATTTAAGCTCTTTTGCTCTTGCGGCACATTCAACCCAATGTCTGGAGTCGCCGCAACATCCCGCCCTCTCCTCCATCTCATCCAGTGGCAATTTGCAGTGTTTGGTTTTCGCGTTTTGGCAATGATTGATGTGCCCCCATAATGAAGTCTACGCTCGTTTATTGGTTTGTGTTCGCCTTTTTGTTTTGATTATTGCCATTTTGCTGTCGCTTAAGTTGGCTTTGTTCATGTCTTTTGTCGTGTGTCGTGTGTCTTGTGTCTTGTGTTTGAGGTGTGGTAGGTTAGGGTTTGCTTTTTTTTTTTTAAAGAGTCTGTGGTTATTTGGGGAAAGTCGTTGCCTTTGCCAGCAACTCGAGTGTCACAGTCAGCCAGTCAGTCTGTGGAGTCAGCGATGCGGCGCATTAAGCATGACCAATACCAACAAAAACATATCGCATATCACCAGATTGCTGTCATGTTGCAGAGTTTGTGCTGCAAACTATGATATAGCGGTCTTTGTCTATGAACTTATATGGTTTTATATAGGTGTGTGTGCGGAATGGTGTGATTTGATTTTCGAAAGTGCCAACACAAATATTTATGACTGTAGATTTGTGACTGAGATAATAAATTAAGTTAATCAATAGTCAGCATTGGAATTTCTTACTATAATGCAAGGAGCGGACATTTATAAATATCGAACAACACCTTTTGCAAATAATTATATGTAACTAAACTTTATTTCGAAGGAAGTAAATGCATCTGATTCGTTTACCCCTTAGGAATTATAAAAAAAGAAAGTTTTCTGCACGCAATTAAAAATATTTTGCTTTAAAACTAAGCTGTCTTTATCGTTCGTTTATTGAAGGTAAGGTTATAATATTATTATCATCGGTTATAATATTATTATGAGTTTCTTACAAACGACCTTGTAGTATATGGTATATTTTATAGCTATGTACATTGTTATATCTCTGACCTTGCACTTAAATCGGTTTTATATAACAAGCATTGCTTAGGTTTGCGCAACTACACACAATAAACACATAAAATGAATGCTGTTTCTCATGTCGTATGCGCCATACTTGTGGCGTATACTTAATCACATTCAATCAATAAATAATTACAATTTAGTTTTTAGCTCGCAGCACTTTTTATTGCCCTTTAATAGGGTGCCATTGATATCGTCTATATCTCCAGATCCCCCTCAATCGTTTCTCAGTCATCAGTTGAACTGAAATTGAGGATAATTAAGCAATTATTTGCAATTGAAATTTTCAATCGCAAACGCAAGTGCAAGCAAACGAAAACGTTGAAAATTGTTTTATTCGGTGTGCGAGTTTTTCGTTAAGTGCGAAGCAATTGAAATTGATTTTCCACACACTCACACACAATTTGTTTGTATAAGTATTTATTTGTATGTACATAGCTTAAGTATTCCACTGGGTTCTATTTTGAGAACGTTGAACGCAGTTTGTGTAATGCCGCAAGTTGAACAAACAAATAAAACTTTGGCCCCGGCCTCAGATCGTTGTCAGTCACACAAACAAAACAACACAAAAAAAAAAAACCAATTGCAACAACAGCCACACAAAAGCTTACTTGCGAAGGTCAGCGAAGGCAGCTCAAAATTTACAACATAGTAAGTAAGTAAAAATAATAAAACAAAACCAAATTTCAATCATTTAACAACTGAACAAAACGTCAAAATTACGTTATTTCCATGGACCAGCAGCCCTTTTAGTTTAGTTGCCAGCTAAGTTCAGCATTGTCTTGTGCGTGAAGGCTACCTGCCACACACAACATCAACGATACAAGCACAAGAGAAGCGATGTCAGGGCCGTGTTGTGTTAGTAACACTGTCCGGCCAATGTCGACCCAACAAAAAAACCGAAAGTGAAGCCAAGCAAGCCGGCCAAAGAGCAGTCAATCCCAGTGAATTGCTTCACTTATTTACTCATCCCTTTGCTCAATCTTCCTGTAAACGAAATTCAACGAAGCACGTCCAGAAAATGTGATGTTGTTGGTGTTGCTGCACTTTTCGGCCAATTTGCATTTATAAACATTTGCTGAGCGAGAACGTGTGCAGAGTGGTGTTGTTTGCGGAGATGTGAGGAATGTGCAAGGATGGAACGAAATAGAACGGGTTGACGCAAAATGCAGCAGACAGTTTAGCATATTCATGGAACAACAACTAAAACAATTAGCGCTGGGCCAGCGACGGCAGGTGGGCCGAGGCAATGTGTCAGTTCACTACTATTCTCTATACCCTGTACATAAAACTATAGAACGGGTATGCTGCTTTAGGCATCCTTTGGGTATTTGTCCAGTTTTATGTTGTTATCTTTTAGTTAGTTAAGCGGGACGCGCAATTGCCGCACATTTCAGCTTCACTTTTAGGCAATAGTTGAATTTCAGGCCCAGTTTCGAATCGAAATATTTTTCTGGTTGTTCTTTTCGTTTTATTTTGCGCACATTTTTCTTCCTTCCTTTTTTTTTTTTGTTCGTTCTTTGCTTGTTTTCTTGGCAGTCATTTGCGCGAGGCTTTTATAGAAACTTCATTAGTTCAAATTAAATGTTGTACGCGCCAAGAGCAGACAGCGTGGCATTAAGAAAGCGATTGTGAATTGAAGGGGAACGAACGCTGGGTACGGTGGCAAGTTGAAATGAACTGTGTGGAAAGTGTGTGCAATGCATTGTTGCCACTGATGGATTCGAACTGCACTCAACCTCCATCCATCCATCCATCTTCTGTTGTCGCAGGCATCGAGGGGAAAGGGCGAATAACAGCAGTGCTGCTGACTTTGACTGACTGACGTGGATGCGTTCAATTTAATGAAAATTGTAAGAATTTGTGCAACCGTGCGAAGAATAGGTAGCAAAAGAATATGCAAACAGTGTGAGGCCAAAACGACGTAATAGAAATGAAATGTGCACACAAAACTAAAGTTGGTTCATTGCAGTGCAATTTTATTAAATCTGGTTTTGAAATTCCAACATTTCCAAATGGCCACAGAGTTGTAAAGCTGCTTAAATGCTGGGCCAAGCATTAGGCAGCATTGCATTCCATGTGCAACAACAGGGCGGCGAACATTGAGCGATTTCCGTTGCAGGCAGGGTTACGTCATGCATGGCTAAGTGTCCAGTGTAAGCGGCACGGAAATCTTGCACAGCCCACAACTGCACAGCAACAATATCCTGCAGGAAGCGTTGGCAAGGCATGGCATGGCATGGCAAGGCAAGGCACGCAGTAAACGCAACGATGGCTCCGGCAACATGACTGAGCGATTACTCAGATCCGGCAGTGCCGCAAGTTCCTGTCGCGAGTGCGCTCAATTGCCGCCAGGCAAATACTAAGAGTATTACCACCACCAGCTGCAAACTAAAAGAAAAATTCCAAATGTGGCAATCTAGCAGGAGCGAAGGTGTCAGTCAGTCTGCATGCCATGACCAACCCCACCCGGACAGAGTCAGGATTAAAGCTGGTTGGACTTTGGGCTTCTGGCGTTGAGTGTCGAGCGCCGAGCAACCCGACAGTCATTATGACGTTAATGAAATCCAACACCGGCCATGCACCTGTATATGCAAGCTTCACACCTGGCGCAAACACCACCAGCACCACCAAACAGTCGTCGGATCGTTTGCATGTCACCCAATGACCACTCAGTCTCAACCCCTGCCCTAACCTCCTTCCACAATTCTTGTCGTCTGCACATTTTGCTTTAATTTTGTCGCAATTATGCATGCAAAAAATGCAATGTTTTGTTGGTATTTTCACCGTTGTCGCCAGTCATTTTATTGCGTGTTGCACAGAGGCGTATTCTCTGTCTCTACACGTATCTTTCTCTCTCTCTCTCTCTACTTTATACGAATCCTCGTACCAGTTCTCGTCCTCCAGCCTCGATTCTGTCAAAAACAACGACAGTTAATATGTCAAATATGCAAAATGTATTTTAAACATGCAATTCGGTAAATATGCATACATAACATTTTATGTATTATGAGGGTAAACAAGTGTATTCATCCTATGTGGATAATAAATGTGTGTATTTACATATGGTTTAATTAGTTAGGCCCTTTTTACTTATACCCTATGTAGGGTTTGAAAGCTAAACAGGGTGTAACAGTGTAACTAAACATTGTCGAAGGAAAGATATTTTTAATTTTGAAGTATCCTTTCTAGTAACTAAGATATTCATTCGACTTGATCAAACTTAATTTTTTATTAAACGCCAATCTTTGCCTGACTTAAAGAATCGTATTTAATACCGTTTCAGGTAAAATATGTGTTCATTATATGTACGTAAAATAATAAATCGATAAATGCATTTATGTAAATAAATTGGTAATTATTTGATACTCTTGGAAATGCTGAAAGCCTGTTTTCCACAATGCGGTTGCTGTCTGGCCTCGTAACTAATTATTTTTCCATTAAATGACAATTAAATATTCGTGTTTCACATGTATTTCAATTTTGCCACTGACTCCTTATCACGTTGCCTGCCCCGACATGATGAACATGCTGAGCCTGGGTTGGATTGTCTATTTTTCTGTTGCATTTCGTTTGTCATTTCAGTTCCTCTTCTTTTTGTTTTTATGGTTTTTATGCCAGACAGCTGAAGAGCAACGTAGTCACGCCGCCGAATGACGACCCAGTTGGCAATGTTGATTGTGCTACATATTTTCATAAAAACAAGAGGTCTCTGAGAAGGGGGGGGGGGGGGGGGGGTTAAAAGAAGTGAAAGCGTCGGCTTCTGAGGTTTCTAGTTTACATTTGCTTGAGAGTAGGCTAAAGGTTGGGAAATTGTATGTTGTGGTTTTATTGCGTTTGAAAAGTTGAAATTATGTTTGCTCTTTGTGGCATTCAATGTGAGGCAGCCGCTCTTTTGACTAAGTGGCAACTAGAAGCCGGAAAGCAACGAATGCCACAAACAGCAACAACTGAAACAGAACAGCAAGAATCATCAGATAGAAGAGGCAAGAACTTTGCAATTGCGATTGGTATGATGCTTATCTAACCTGGCTTGGGCGTGGCAAATTAATAAATATAAGCATGAGTCGTCTATGGATAGAAAAACATATATGTATATATTTTCAAGACATTTTGAGTGTCTTTATTAAGGGAATTCTTTTGAGATGGCGCAAACATAAAATGTTAAGTTTATGTGTTTTTGTTTTTTGATAGACTATTCCGAACAGATTCTACAGTTGTTATGCATTTAACAAAAGCAACAAATGACTTAAAAAGGCATCAAAACTGTCAGTTCTCTCTCTCTCTCACTATGTCTCTTACTTTGTCTCTGTCTACACTGCGCATATAAATAAAACATTTTAATGTTTTATAGCCAACTTTGGTGTTGGTGGAATTTGTACTCGCTTCATACGTTTCGTGGTGTTTTTTTTGTTGTTGCACAAATTACTGACCAAAATGGCAATGCGACTCGTTCGTTTCGAAGCGCTTAAGTGTCCAATGAAGCAATTGAATTGGCTCACTAAAGGCGTGCCCCATGCATCTCCACAAAAGGTTCGTCGTCGTCGTCGTCATGCTCAAAGGCGTGCAAATCGATGCTCCCCAAATGATTAATTTGCATAAATTCTGTACGCTTTGCACCTGACTAGGAATTCAAGCGATGGTTGGGCGGGTTTTTTGTTGCTATGGCGCCATCAAATCTTTTTTGATGTATACTCAAAAAGCGCAATTTGCAGCATCTGATTGGATTACACGTGTACGGGTGTACTTTACCGCCTGCTTTGTCGGCTGTCTGAGTATCTATTTACAAAAATGCTAATTGGACGCTTACTAAGCCCCCCCAAGCTACCAAACGGTATACAACACAGTCAGTGTGTTCAAAAGAGAGATTGTGTGTGTGTGTGTGTGTGTTAGTCTGTTTATTGCATTTTATGTGCTGTGAAGGTTACCAAAGCAAAACAAACAACACTCGAAACAAACATTCAAGCGATACTCTGTAAAGTATCCGTTATAGTTATAGTTAATTGTTTGTTAAAATACATATAATCGGATTAAGACTATTTAATGCAAAAACACACAGCTCAAAAATCTATTAAATATTCAAGAGATTTGATATTCAAATATATATTTCATAGCCAGATAGAATTAAATTGGTAAATTCGAGATTAAATAAATACTTCTTTCAAGATTATTTTCTTTCATGGTTTCACTTCATATTGGAACTAATTTTTTTTTCTCTCAACAAAAAATACATTTAGTATGTGAACTTGCCACTCCACTTTGTTTGTTTGCCTGCAAAATATACAAAAATACGCAAAGCACAAACCTAACCAAGGCAACTGTAAGTTTCTTGCTCTTGTGGCCAATTATTGCAACAAACTGGAAGTTTTTCAGAAATATGAAATGACTAAAGGGTATAAAAAGCGCCTGTGCGAATGTTGTTGAATTTTTGTTTTTGACGTAGAATACGTCTTACGTTTCGGTATGAGTGTGCTATCCAAAAAAGTTGTTGTTGTAATATGGTTGCTTCACAAAATCGCTCATTGCTCATGAACTAATGAATAGATTTTCCTCAAATTAATTTCATTTTAAAGCTAAGGCTTCAACCTTTATTTTAAGCTATATATATATATGAAGTGATTACATTTTCTATTGAAAAAATGAGACCAAAAACATGCAAAATTTTGCTTCATTTTGAAGACTTTAAATTGCTCTAGCAATCTCAATAATCAATCAATTAATCTGAGTTTTTCGAATTTAAGTTGAGATGAGGTAAACAAACATTCCCACATTGAAATTTATAATAATTTTGCCAAATATATAACTTTTTAAGGCAAAAAATCAGTGCAAAAATCACTACTTTTTTTTCAATTGCACATTGCTCAAAAATTCCGCCAGAGAATCGATTAAAACTTGTTTTAATACAAAGTAGACTTGATTTCCTTTCGTTTGATATACATGCGGTCATGACTGATAGCTTCTAAATGTGGAAATTTCAATAAGATATTCGGGCATAATTAAATTTTCATACATAAATTCTTCCGTGCCAGGGGTGAACAAGCTCAGCTTAACGTCAGCCCCAAACAATTATAACACAATAAAATATGTTTACCCCAATTCTGAAATTTGCGTGCAAGTTTTCGAAATCATGTTTTATTGTTTGTGTTGCACATTTAATTATGCTTTTGCACCAAAACAATAAATATACCCGTGCAAAAATATCATATAAACTATCGTGAGTTAAACTATCGATAATTCGTCTTTACGGTGGCAGCCCTGATTTTCGCAACTTGTGAACAGTTACTGTGAATTAAGTTAATTTAATTTAATTTAAATGAATATTGAACAATTAATTTCGCATTTTAATAATTTACAGCAACGTCGTCGTGCATCTGGAGTAGCAATCTATGCAAAAAGTACCATGTTAACATATTGTACTCCAATCGATATTTCAAACAGGCAACTGGTCGATAGCGATGTAGGCGACATTTGTCTGTCTGAAATTAAAATTAATAATCAAAAAAAATTTATTCTTGGCTCTGTGTACTTTAATCCAAATGTTTCTCAAAACAACAAGCAACAAATGCTTTTTTCTGCTTTGATGAAATATTCTCACCTCACTGCACTAATAGACAAGAATTTCACAGTTGACACCGAGGTGGACATGCTCATCGTAGGTGATTTAAATTTAGAAATGACAAATGATTGTTCATTTGCAGAATTTATGGAAGAAAAATTCAAATTAAAGTATATTAAAAATGCAGCAACCACCTTAGCTCTAACCAATATAGATTTAGTATTTGCTAGAAATTTAAGTGTATCATTAATAAATTACATATCATACTTTTCCTTTCACAAACCTGTCATATCAAAAGTCACATTTCAAACATAAAACAAAAATACAATTTTAAATTTAATTATGCACAAATTTTGAAGTAATAAATGATGTAAATATATATTTCTATTTCAAGTCAATGTTTGCTAAATTTATATCAGAGATGCTAACCAGTATTGCAGTAAAAAGGAAAAAATTAGCCAAATGACAACAAACACAATTACAAATAAAATAAAACATCTATGTGGTTGTTGTTATTAGGCTACCGCTTCATAATTTTTGTTGCACTAGGACAGACGTATTCTACGGCTAACCTATGCGCCCGTGTGATCTGACACAGGCTGTCAATTTTTTTGCAAATTCGACTCACGTTTCATATGTAAATTAATAGCACAACTCATGTGTTTCTCAGCATGTAATTGTGTGTGTGTGAGTGCTTGTTTGTATGAATGTGTGATTTTTGGATTTGTAAATTGACATGAATGGCGCCTCAATTCAATTTATTATCGCACGTTATTGAATTCAAATTGGTAATGTGGCAATTGGTTGCATTATTTTTTAATTGCAGGTGCCCAACTTGCCATTAAAGGTGTCACCAGGCAGCCAGGAGACGTCAACCGCATCATCAACCACAGCCCTATGCTCGCATCACCGTCATTTGCAACAAACGGCGGAGCAGCCAGCCAAGGATTTAATGATGGCCACAATCGCGATGGCAACAGCAACGACAACAACAGCAGCCGTCACAACGTCCAATGCCAGTGATGCGTTTAATATGATGATGGCAACGGCAGTTGTGTCATCGACAACAACAACACCAACAACATCATCATCAGCAAGTGCAACTGCAACAATAGCAACAACACTCGAATTGGCCAACAAAGGTGAGTTCGATTGACGGCACTGACAGCCAAATATTTGTGGTCGGTCGAGTTGCAAACAAACTTAAATCAAACATAAGAAACAAAAACCACAATCAAATGCCTGTGCACTATTGACATAAAAGTTGGCCACACTGCAAGCCATTTAATTATACTCTCATGCTTCATTTGCGACAAGCTGTAATTAAATCAAGTTACAGTAAAAGGCTTTTCGATATTAAATTTAATTTCATGGCCCACACCACTCGTTGAATATCGTATTATATCAGTCATAATTATATACAGCCCGATAATTTGTGTTTGTTGGCGGCTTACAATCAAACCAAAAATGCTGTCTAAAAGCTGCAGTTATAAAGAAACTAATAAAGTTATGCAAATGCAATCCCTTATGTTCTCGTTGCTTGCCAAATGCATTCAACCGGCGGTGTTTAAGGCAACCCTGGGCAAATTTCCAGTCAAAAAGCCTTTACAGCGCGCACAAAAGTATGCTATGTTTTCTATATCAAAAAGTACTGTGCAAAGACTGCAATTTTGCTCAACTGCATAAACCAACAACAAACACGACGATATGGTCGATTAGGTGGTGGAGTGGTATGGCGGGGGAGTTTGCATTAAAAATAGTGTATATACGTGCGAAAAGTGCAGGCGAAAGGCCGAGAAAGGCAAAGGAACGTCGCGACGTGTCGCGCACAAAAAAATAAAATGGAGTAGACCAAACAGAAGCAGCAACAGCAGGCAGGAGGCGAAAATCTCATGGTAGAGACAAACAATGCTATGCATATAAGCGCATACCTTGCCAAAGGACATCTCGTTTGTACACGACCAAACATAGCGGATGCAATTGCAATGTGCTTGTGCTGCTGCTGGCAAGTGGTAAAACAGCGCCTAGACAATGATAAAGTGAAAATGCACACAAATTGAAAGAGCGAGCGAGCGAGAGTGAAAAAAAAATATGTTTGTAAAAGAGGGTTATACATACACAAAAAACAAGCACACACACACATATGGTAACCAGAGCTGCGAGTTCAACAAGCTTTAAGCCCCAGCGCGTTGCCTTGACAGGAAGTGCATTTGCTGCTTCTGAACATTCACCTTACATTCTCCTTCTATGCTGTCTATGTTTGTTTGCTTGTATTTGTGCGTGTTTGTATTTTGATTTCGTCCTTTTGTATGGCCAGTCGAAAGGATCTTCAGTGTGTGTGTGTTAAAAAAATGTCGCCTCATCTGCTGCTGTATATGAATGAAGAGGAGCTTGTAAATAAATATTATATTTATTAAATACCCCCAACTGTTTAACATTTCCACTTCACACAGAAAGAAAGCCTGCAGCAAAAGGCAGGAAGGCAAACCATGTTCTGTTTGTAGAAGATTAGGCAACGAAAGTTGCCTACAACAAGTTGCTGCTATTTAACTTTATATCGTACATTTTTATTGGCCAAATATGAGCTTGAAAATCTCCAGCTATATAAAAGCTTTTCAGTGCTGCCCCAAGGGATGTTTATTCTTGGTAAATATAAACATTTTGATTGTTAAACAATGGTCCATTACAATCAACAGTACAAACAATTGAATAGCTAGCTTAAAGAATGTTGAAATACAATGAATTCAAAGTGTATGGGCATATTCGTTCCTTTTAATAATCTGCTCGGTATCAACTGTTCTTGTTATATTTGAATGGAACTTGAATGTTTGTGTGTGAAACTGTTTTGAGAATTTCAAGTCCGCTTTTGTGATGTACAATGCTTTTGGATTTCAATTTGAGATACGGCCAAACTGTTGCCGTTATTTGAAAGGATTTTAACGCGTTTAAGGGTCACCTTAAAGCATTCGCAACCCCCTCCTCTCCTTCATGGCAGACACTTTGTTGCACAAAACCTGGTGTTGTGGCGGTTGACCACCACGAAAAAGAGGAGGCAGCTGGTTGCTTGGGATTGGGGGGCAAACATTTTGCAAACATTGTTAAAACTTTCAAATGAAAAGGTTAATTGAAACAAAAGGGACTTGACGGCAAAGTTTAGCCATGCGCGTCCGTTGCGATCCGCCTATCGGCCACGCCCAGCCGCTGGCACAAGGCAAACTAACTGGTCATGGGTACAGGAACTTTAGTCGTTGTAGTTGTAGCCTCATTCCCTGTGCCAATTGGTTGGAGCATTAAAAATGCTGTGCAAAGCAAAAGTTTGACGCGTTTTCAGAAATGTTCGCGACTTCAACTTAAATGAGTGTATTTGTGTGTTTGTATGTATGTGTGTATGAACAAGGGCGGACAAAACCAGCGTGCAGTCAGGCGATTTCTAGTCCTTGAATTATGTATGAATTGCTGGTTCTTCTCTGTTCAATATAATTAAAACTTAGCTTAGCTAATTTAATAATTGCCGCTTTGATACTTTCACGAAAGCAGTCAAAAATTGTTGAAGTAGAAATTTATGTCAAGACTTATGTTTATTTTTCCATATAGTTTATAAGACTAATTAGAGATTTAAACGGGAATCTCTATTCACGCTCTTGATTAACAATGTATACCGCGACTTTAACGCAATCAGCATATATTATTTGGATTTGCTTGTTAAGTTTTATTTTTCTTTTAAGTTAACGGTAAGGTTTGCAGCGCTTGTCCTTTTTATTTGGTTTTTTAATTAAGTTTTCCATTATCTGAGTGTTGAACCCAACTTATCTTTCCCTACCCCAAGTCCATCCCAACAATTCCCGAAGCTATTTTCTGTTCCAGTCTCTCTCTCTTTGTTTTTTTTTTGCTTATAAGTTTGCGGTGCACGTTCTTGTGTTTTGATTTTATTGTGCTTCATTTGGTCTTTGCTGTTGTCTGCCATTGTCAAGTGGCGACCTTTGTGAAACGCCCTTTTGCTCGATGTCCTCTGACAGTGCTCGGGGACACGTTGCGGGCACTTTAAAGTTCGACGCACTTTGAATAAACAAACGATAAAGAACATTCAAGTTTGCTTAAAACTTATAATTTGATTTTTGCTCCATTTCAGACGCTGATTGTCACAAGTATGGCAACAACAACAACAACAATTGTAACAAACTGGCTGGCAGGACATCCTATGCAGCAACAGTTGCAGCCAATCCCAAAATATCCACACCGATACATTCTAGTCAAACTACTGGCGTGGACAGCTCTCTTAAACGGACATCAGCAGCAGCAGCTTCAAATGCTGCTTCGTCAGCTCCAGCTGCAACTTTGCCCGTAACGCATGTGATAAAGCACGCGTCCACGCCAGCTCCTGTTCCATCTGCACCTTCCACACCACCTGCGCAGCATCCAAACTTCAAGGATGACCCGGCAGGCTATTTGCAGCAACAAACGGCGTTGCTGCACAACACTCTCGGTGCGGGCTTGGATGCTAAGTCTGGGACAGTAACAGCCACGGCCCGATCACTGCCCCAGGAACCCATTGTGCATAGCTCACAACATCAGCAGCAGCGTCAAAGGATACGACGCCTTTCGATTATCAATGGCGGCAAATGGGAACTGGAACAGAGTCCGGCGCTAAACAATGCTGTGCCCCGTTCTCTGCATGTCGATACGGCGGCAGCGGCGTTTGCGCGTCCACAGAAGCCACAAATAACTAGCATTACGGTGGTGCCAGCGCCACAGGAGTCACCAGTGTCAAGCAGTGGGCCGGAGCTAGAGAAACGGCCCGAGCAAGTGGGCGCCATCTCCACCAGTCACGAGAGTCCGCGTCACAGCCTCTCCTCACCCACAGACTCCATAGACTCGGCCAAGACTACGCCATCCGCCTCGCCTAAGCCCCAAACCCAATCGCAACCGCAATCCCAGCCGCAGATGCAGTTCCAGATGCGTCAGCCCCAGCTGCAGGCACAGACAGCGACACAGCCCACGGCACAGCTGCGTCTGCTGCGGCAGCAGGGTCAAACAATAGTTGGACAACCCGTTCAACGTCAGGCCAACGTGGTCAATAACAATGGTGGCACAGCTCTAACGCGTAGCATTGTGACAACCACGGCAGGAATAAGTAGGCCTGGCACGACTTTGAGCAGCGCCAACAATGCGGTGGCTCAGCTGCAATCTATGGCCGGCAATAATGGTGGTGGCAATCAACTGATTATGACCACATCCGGCCAACTGCTGGTCATACCCACATCCGGCAAACATCAGACAGCGGCTGCACAAGCACAGCGATCGCTGCACGCCCAACCTGGTGCTGGATACATTGTAAGCCAGCCGTCCCAGATGATAAATGCAAACGGTTCTGCCAAGCTGCTGCACCATCAGATCATCAGCTCGCAGGCCAGCCAGATTGGTCAGATCAATCAAGCGGGTGTCACAGCAACGGCACCAACGCAAACTGTTCTGCTCAACACCTTGCCCAATGGCGGTTATATTGTGCACCACCAGCAACAACAACAACAACAACATCACCAGGAGCAACATCAAATGCTGAGCATGCAACAGCAACAGGTGGCATCCATTATGAGTTCACCCGAAGCGAAGCGAAGACCACGCAAACGCAAGAATTCAGTAAGCATTACACCACCACCGCCACCCCTGATTTGTGGTACTGGCGGCTCGCCAGTAAAGACTCACTCGCCCCAAATCTCGCCCAGCATACCCAGCCAGGCGCCAGCGTTGTTGCAACAAGCGGCAAATGCAGCTGCTGTTGCAGCCGCAGCTCCACATCCTCCACCGCCGCAGTTTTCACAGCAATTCCAGCTAAGTCCCGGCATCCAGGGCATTGTGGTTAACAAGACGGCGACGGGTGCACCGCAGACGCAGCAGCTGCTGCTTCAGAATGGTCAGATACTGCAGCAGGTGAATCTCATTGGGCAACAGCTATTAATGCCAGCCGGCTTGGTCATGGGACCGGATGCGACGCTGCTCCAAATTCAAAATATGCCAACGACAAGTCTGCTAACGCATCAAGGACCTGTAATGTTGCGCACTCCCTCGCCACAGAATAAGGCCTCGTTTATTTCGCCCGGCGGCGGTGGCCAGCAGTATATTGTGGGTGCCAATGGGCAGCTCAGTCCCATTGGACAGATCTATTCAACGTCTATGGGTTTGGTGATGCCAACAGCACAGCAAAGCGGCACATCATATGTGCAGGCTAGTCCAACAGCCACAATACAGATTCAACAACAACAGCAGCAGCAGCCACAACAGCAGCAAGCACAACAAATAACACTACAGCCGCCGCCCCAAGCAACCAGCTATGTTTCCGAATCGCACAATAGTCGCCAGTTGATTGCGGCCAGTCCACCGGATACGACAACATGCAGCCCGCAGAGTCCCGAGCGACCGCCGAGCCATCGCAGCAGCGGTAGCGGAGACATGGTAAACATATCCATAAACCATTAAGCTGCCCTTGTTAAACAGATTGTATTACGTGTCTTCTGCAGGTACAGTGCGTCTCTAGCTCAGAGCCAGATGCAGCCATATCGCCACAAAGTGTCGAGAGCTGTCAATCGCCCTCACCCACGGACTGTGAGCGTAGTAAGCATACATTACTTACTATGTCATATTGATCTAATTTGTATTTTTTATACGACAGGCATAGGCAGCAGCAATTTATTTAGCCAGCCGAACAGCATGTATAAGCCTACGGAGCCGAAAATACGACGGATACACTTTACATCGCAGCAGGCGTCTTCGGATAGCAATCACAGCATGGGATTAATGGGTCAAGGTATGCGTATGGCTAGCTCTACATCCTTAACCATTTCATCAACATCGTCAGCATCAACAACATTGTCAACCACATCGTTAACAACGGCGGCACCGACACGCCAAGTTGTGCACCACCACCAGCCCCTTTCTAACAGCCACAGCCAGATCAATCCAAATGTCTATATCCATAATCACAAAGTAGTTAACGTTGACTACCAGGGTAAGGCCTTGTCAGTGTCCTCATGCCACTAACTGCATCCATTCACTAATCACTGAGCCATCGCCAACATCCTCTTTCACATACACATCCGATGCATGTTATGCACTTGTCGCACCCCTCGCATCCTTCTTGCACTTTTTTATTTTTGTTGCGTTTTGTTGGGTGTTGGGTTTTCCCTGTGTTTGGCTTCATTAATCAGGCCGCTGCCTCAAAATCCCTATGTAGAGTCACCAACCACCACGCAGTTGCCGCCCATTTCGGATGCACCAGCGCACAGTGAAGCATCGCCATTGAAAGCTAACTGCCGCACACCAACGAAGCGGGCACGTCGACCACAACGCACCACCGTGGTAAGAACGAGCTCGGTAGCACTGTTGCCACCGCGCACATTTGCCATTGGTGAGCTGATCTGGGGGCCGGCGCGTGGACATCCAGCCTGGCCAGGCAAGATTGTCAAGATGCCCGATGGTGTTTGTACACCGTCGCAACAGTTCGATCATGTGTGGGTGCAGTGGTTCGGTGGCGGTGGGCGTTCCACCTCTGAGCTAATACCGGTCAACTTGTTGCAGAGCCTTTCCGAAGGCTTGGACGCGCACCACAGGGCGCAAAAGGATACCAGAAAGTGAGCATCATCATGTGGGTTGGCGATAAGTCTGAATTTCTGAGCTAGACATGGTCGGTTGGGTTCGTTCGTGTGTCCAAAGGTTATAGACTCCGGGGCAACTTAACACCGATTAGATGCAGTATAAAAAGTCATTGCTTTCCTTTTATCTTAGCCCTGCACCAGACAGCACTGTTAAAACTTTATTTGTTAAAAAAAAAAACTTAAATTTGATTACAAGAAATTTTATTTCCATTGTAGTAAAAAATTAGTTATTTTTTAGTTGATTGTTAGTAAATCTGAGTATGTAAAGAATTTTTCAAGTATTTTTGAATGCCTAAATTATTCCTGATAAAATAGAATATTTTAATATGATTCAAAGACTCTTTAGTAGTTTTAGATGTTTTTTTTTTTTCTATTGTAGCATTTGACAATTTTAATTTGCATATTACTCGCATTTGTTGTGCAGTTTAGCGATAATTGGCATTTAAAAACAAGTTTTGGTTTTAATTTGTCGAGTTCCATTTTAATTTTGCTAATTAATATTCTTGTTTCTTTTTTTTATTATGCGCTGCCAAATACAAAATAAAACAAATCTCAACGTGTGTATATATGCCTATGCGTATGCATATATGTGAATGTGTATAACCTTATGTGTGTTTATACATAATCATCATCATCATCATCATAATGACCAACACCCCTTAAACCGAAATATCCAAAACCACAACACACACGCACCACCAACAACAACACTAATCCTCCAACCAAACAACCCAAATAAAAAAGGAGCCGCAAATTGAACTCGCAACTTGAGCGGGCTATACAAGAAGCAATGACTGAGTTGGATAACATTTCAGCATCGGCAATACCATCCGCATCAGCAGCGATTGGACAACAGCTGCAGCAGCAGCCAACGTCAACCAACAACAATAGCAGCTGCAGCAGCAATGGATTGACGCGAGGCAAGCGCACGGCGACACCAAGTGGACAGTCAAACGGCAGTGGCAGTGGTGGCAGCATGACGCTTACTGCCAGCACAGCGGCAACACTAACCGGACTCTTCAATCAGCAGCGTGCCAAGCCCATACGGATAGCTCCGGCGCCGCCAACAGGTGTCCCGGCAACAGCAGCATCGGCTGCAAGTGCTGCTGCGCAAGCGGAAATCTTGAAGATAGCCAAATGACCAGCACTGTCGGCGTTGCCTTCGACAACAACCACAGCAACCTATACGCTCGTTTTTGGGCATAAGTAGAGGCAGCTGGCCATTAATAGAAAACTTCTTGCATACATAGTACGTTCTATATGTAGTTAGATATCAGTCACAGCTGTTTGTCGCTTTGGAGTTTGTTGATTTCTATAGTTTTCTAACGACTTACGACTCTGCTTAGTTGCGCCTGTGCGGCGCTGCCACATCTTTGAAATAGACAATAAAACAATATGAAAGTGTTAACGACAACGTAGCTACAAAGATATATGTTTGAACAATAAGTTTTTTGATGCTTTGTGATGCAGTCAGTCTGCTCAAAACGCAAAACTCATTTGTTTTTGTACATATAACTGTATTTGCATGAAAAGGATCACATATTATTGTCATTTTACGGACATATGTAAATGTTAGGTACATACATATTTATTTATTGCATATATATACACTATAGTTTGCATAGGTTTTTTGTTTTCGTTGCAATGTGTAGGTTTAACTACTATAATTTTTATATTTAGCTAGCATAAGCCGATTTTTAGCCACTTAGTTATAAAAGCCAATTAACGCACATTGTTTTTTGGCTTAATTCAACAAATTCTTACAGAACACTTAAATCAAAAGAAAATTACTTAAACTGTTTCTAATTTCGAAATATAGTACATATTGAATGAGAAATATCAACAAAATGTTTACGTTAAAAAAATCGAACACTCAGCTAATGAATAAGAAAAAAAAAACACAAAAAAGAGAATTATATTTATAAATTGTTATTATTTATTTAGTTAAAACTATTGTAAAATTCTAGAAAACAAATACGACAAAATAATTGACATTTAAACACGTAGCGAAAATCCACTAAAACAAACAACAAATAAATGCTAAAATATTCCCGAAAAATAAATAACTGTTAAATTACTTCATTGGCAATTTTTAAAACATATTTTTAGTATGATCATTTCAATCTTCTGGAGCTGGTCCTAGCGATGCCAACGCGCCGTGTCCTTTGAAAATTTGTAAGGATGCGACCTATTGAAAGCTAGTTTTGCAAATCCATGTGTCCTAATTTAAGTTCCATCCTAACGTTATGGTATAAAATGTTGAATTAACAACATCAGGCCAATTCAATTCCCACCCGAAAAGTATGTTATAAAATTTTGAATTTTCAACATAAAAAACGGCATTTTTCGATTGTTGTTTTGATGTTTTCGCATTAAATTGCTCTTATATAGTATACTTTTATGTGTATATATATTTCTGGAAAGAGCAAATTTCCTTAAAAGGAAGGCGTTTTTGGTCCATAACTCAGTCATATCCTTGAGGATATCAAAAGGACACATATTTTTGAGTTCACTGAAGTGAGGTCTAACAATCGGCATTCAAGGATTTTAGAAATTCTACAAACATTTTTGACTAAAATTTATCAAGGGGGTTAGTCAGAAAATTTATGAAAAATCACAAAATCCGTTATAGCTTGTCCGTTTTAAGGACTAACCGGATGTCCTTTGGTCAAAAAATAGTCTTTGGCCTGCAAATCTATATAAGCTAATCAAAAGGATGAAAGCCCTTCAAACAGCTGAAATATAAGGACTTTTCTTAAAACAGAAAATCATGGTTTACTCAGCCATATCCTTGCAGATCCTTTCGAGACCTTTGTCAAATTTTGTTTATTATTTAGGACTATCAACTGTCCAAAGGATATCCAAATCGTCCTTGCAGTTGTCGAGAAAACAAGGATTTTGTAATTTTAACTCAAATTTTTTTGCCTTCCGATGAAAATTTCTAAGTGTTTGGGTTCTTAGAGTACCGCGTAAACCTTAACTGCAGTTCGATGGAGATGGTCTTAGCGATGCCAACGCGCCATGTCCTTTGAAAAATTGTAAGGATGCGACCTTATTAGAGCTAGTTTTGTAAATAAATTTTTTCTCTACCTTGGGGTCCATCTGGATCGGACGCTGACTTAGAGAGCCCTTATTACGGCAGTTAAATAAAATCTTAGGTAAACTAAAAAAGCTCAACTGGCTCTTCCATTCCAGTAAGCTTCAAATGGCAACTAAGGATCTATTGATAAAAGCCATATTAGCTCCATCTTGGACCTACGCCATCCAAGTGTGGGGAAATAGTTTAGTACTGATCACCGGTGAAAGACACACTAAAATTTAAAGATAAATCCAAGTTGTTTAGTTTTTTAAATGTATTTCAGTTTTGAATAACTTGACAATAATAATTTTATAATTTTATATTTGTAAATCTTATATGCTGGTTGATCGTGATATTTAATTGCAAATAATGTAATTTATAATTAATATTTATGTAATATTAAACTAACTCACAATCATTTGAATTAAGTGTGTTAAGTATATATATTTATATACTTGCTCTTGCTTTCCCTCTTTCAAGTGTTCTTTTTCATATAAATATATATATGTGTATGTGTTGGTGTATATGTGCTTGTGTGCATGTATGTATGCTGACGAAAAACGAAACAAACAGCGCCGATTTTACACATTAAAACATAAACTAAGAGATTATTTGACTGACTGACTGCTTATTAAATTTAAAAAAAAAAATACGCTGCGCTTGTTGCTGTTTCTTGTGTATACTCGATGCGTAACAACAACTGATCTATACATATGTTAACATATATGGGTGGGTGTGTGTAAGTGTGTGTGTAATGGCTTGCATTAGCTTTCAACTCACGCACTCGAAATATGGTAGATTAATTACAGATAAGAAGCAAATCCAATGCAATGACAGTTTGCACATGGATATGCATTTCAACTAGCGCATTATCGATTTTCTTATATATATTACATTGCATTTCTTTTAAGCATTGCAGTCGTGATTGGGTCTCTCTTTTATCTCAAGGTAAAACTGTGCACATTTCTGTGTCATTTACATTTAGGTATTTAGGGGTTGGCGTCTGTGTCAGGAGTGGGACGGACGCACCATCAATAATATTATGCACGATTTGGTTATCATTACAAAACAAAACACGATTGGCGGGTGGATGAGACAATGCACAGATCAAATGAAGCAGCGCGTGCAGCATACACGCAATATAACTTAACAGTTGGGGTTGTGTATAAATTGCCTTCTAAACAAGTCAAGTTAAAAAAATTGCTATGTAGACTGTAGAACTTAAAAATTAGGGATCGCCATAAGTATTAAATATTACTTAAGTTGTTGTTGCAGTTGTCGCTGCTGCTGCTTCTGCTGCTGCTATAAAATGTTGCACTACATTGATTGATGACTGTTCTTTTCACTGTGTTAATGCATGTTTGTATGTGTGCTTGATTAACGTTGCTGTCAACAATAACCAAATCGCTGTAATTCTCATCTGGACAAACTATGGGATCGCTCCCGGCTGCTGCTGCCCGACGAGAGAGGTTGCTTGCTTGCACCCATCTCACCAACACGCTGGTGCGGCGGCAGTTTATCAAAGAACGGATGTCTCAAAGCTTCACCTGTATTTTATAAGATCATTTTATTAATTTCAAATCGATTATAATAATGGCCAGCAAACTCACCTAACGTAATGCGCGACGAGGGCTCGTACTCCAGCATCTTCTTGATTAAGCCGAACAGCTCGCAGTGATCCTCGGTGTCGCTCAGTTGACTGAGAACCAACGGCATGCAATGGTCGCGCACATACCGACCCGCACTGGACTTCTCATCCCAATCTAACTTACCATGATAGAAGTACTTTGTTTTGGTTTTGCTGTAAAGAGTGTGATTGCTAAACGTTAAATGGTTTCGATGAAGAGTACTGCGCCTTGCGAAATAAAAGCTTGAGCTGCATTGTATTACCGTGCCATGCGATATGGAATTTGTCCCAAGATGCGTTCCATCATGGCCAGATGCTCGCGATTGTCGTGCGTCTGGAAAAGTGTGATGCCCAGATAAAGCTCAAACAAGATGCAACTAATAAGAACAGAACGATAAGTTAGTGTATGGGTCTACAAGTATTTTAAATCAGCACTTACCCAATGGACCAAACATCGCAGGGCTGTGACCAGCCTAGCTCCAGAATGACCTCAGGCGCGCGATAATGGCGCGTCGAGACAATTGTGCTATGGTGTTCATGATCAAAAGTGGCCGAGCCAAAGTCAATTAGGCGCACATCTGTGTTTTTGACGCGGCGCACCTCTCGGTTCTGTTAATGAGCATAAAATTATATTGAAGTGTTGAGAGCTGTATGAAATGTCTGTACGTACAATTTTGTGATTATAGTGGGACGTGTAATCCGAATCGACAAACAGTATATTCTCCGGCTTGAGATCTGTGTGCGTTAGACGATTGTCATGTAAAAACTTCACAGAATAGCATAATTGATAGGCCATGTGACGCACTTGGTCCAGGGGATACGGCTCATAGTTGTTCTCGCGCTGCAATAGAATATTATGTTATATTCATCTTTTCTTCCAAGCAAATATAAAAAGGCATACCAAAAAATCGAAAACACTAAGTCCAAGCATTTCAAAAACTATACACATGTGTCCATGATAATCAAACCAGTCAATCATTTTGACGCACAGGCTGCGTTGATAAAAAAATATAAAGATAAATATACATATATATTCGTGGTTTGATAATCAATTCGAATAAACTCACTGATCACCATGCGGATCCTTTTGTGCTATCTTCTCCAAAGCGTTGATCTCCAGCTTTGCAGCTTCGCGATATTTCTCAACATTCTTGATGATTTTCAAGGCCATGCAGAAATCACTGTGAATCAGATAAAGTTTCATTTATAAGTAACTGTTTGGTAAAAATCGTATATTAAACTTACCGCTCCATGTCTTTCACCTTGACCACACGTCCGAAAGTACCCTCGCCCAGTGTGGCCATGATCTTATCTGAAATGTGGCAAAAGGAGGCAAATTGTAGTCGAGCTTCAGACAAGAATAACTGCAATAAGGCTAATTAATTACGCTAAATGCTAAACCTGTAACTGGGTATCATTTTGATCAAAGCAAAAATACCACGAAAAGCTCTTACTTTAAACTCCACTTAACAAATTGTATTCGGAAAAGTTTTCAGTTTCAATATTATTTCAATAATTATACGCCGAAAGTTCAGGAAATGGGAGTGTGTGAATGTGTTTTTGAGAAATATTAATTTTACTTTTTACGAGCAAAAGAAACGTTTTGAAAATTTAATTTCAGTTCAACTTGTAATTTTGTTTCTCATTTATCTTTTGTGTTTAATTTTTTTGCTTTGGGAAATTTATTAACTGAAACTGGCGAAAATTGTGTGAATTTTATTTGTTGGTGTGCTCAAAAGCAGCAGGCGCACGCGATAATTTTGTTGAAAGATAATTAAGAAATAATAAAGAAAACTTTGATAGTTTAAAACTATATGAGTTATGAGTAGAAGTAGAGTGCGGCAGTATTTTTCTTCATTATCTGCTTTTAACTTGGAAAGAAATCTCTAAACATAAATATGGAAAAATTAAAAACGAAAAAATTGTCACGAACATCTGTGATGGAGAATGTCTCCGTTGTGGTAAATTAAGTGACCATCAGCATCATCTTGAATGACGGGCTTTGCTGTCTGTTTTGGGGCGAGCGATTGTTGAGTGGTTGTCGGGAGTGGTGACGACGACGATGGTGGTGCGAATACGGATAGGAGGGGTGCATTAATCCGTTGAATAAGAAGGGGGCGACGACGACGACGACGACGATGAGGAGGACGAATAATTAGCGATTTAGGATTGAGCGTATTTTTTGGTAGTGGGTTGCAAGACGGTGTTGTAGCATAGGGCGTGGTTGTTGTTGTTGTTGTTGATGGCAGTCAAACAGACGAATACATAAGGTGCGTGTGTGGTTTAAGTATGCAAAATTTGAAAGAGAGAAAAAGAAACAAAAAAGAAAGAGAAAAAAGAAAAAAAAAACACATTTTATGGGTCGCCGCCAGGCAATGTCCAGAATCCAGATATCCAGCCAATTAACAGATGACCATATCAACACATTATCCAGCAAAAGTTGATCCAACGTTGGCACCACAGCAATTCCAGATTTAATCCAATTTTATTCACCAACATGCGTAATTCACAATTATTCCGCAGAGGACAGACAATCCAAAAACCAACCATTTACATCATATCATCATCATCAAGTTGTATGTACATCAACCCATCATCATCATCATCATTGTGATTTTCATCATCATATTCAGAAAAAACACGAGAAAAATACGTTTCGTTTGTTCGATAAGAAAATTAGTTCGGACATTTTTTTTTTTTTTTTTTGAAAGAGATTTTTTTTTTGTTTTACAGAAATGGTTAATTTTTCAATATAAAACATGTACAACAAATATCATATAACATTTTTGTATATATATACACATAGAAATGCATGTATACACATATGTTGGTACGGGTATATGCTGCACAAAAACAAATTCAATGCTTTTGTGTCATCGGGAAATATTAGATAAAATATATATAAATGTAACAAAAAAAACGAACCATAAATAAATTGCATTCGCTTACGGCTATAATTTGTAATCTTCAAATGTCTTGTAGATCGCATAATATTTTTTAAATCTATAAGTGTTTATTTATTTTATGTGTTTGTCATGGTAAAAGGAAAATTAAGCATTTCATTGAATATTGAATGTTAAGCAATTAAATAAACTAGTTTGATCAATTTTTCTTACATGCACAGAGAGAACGCGTTAATGTTAATGGCGCTCTGTTAGTTAGCATTATTGTTAACTGTAAGCTGTGTTCAGGCTGGCTTGTTGGGCAGACGGGCGGGGACGGCGTTTGGTCGAGCGGTCAGGAAGCAAAGGATATAAAATGCGTGTATACAGTACTATATGGCGCGTTTCAAAAAAGCTCAAGCTGCATACAAAAGAATATGCATCAAGTGGCTTACAAAGGTCGAGGGTGTCTTTGGAATGCGTGACCTATGGAACAGCGCCGACGAGGTGGCGCTCTTTGACAGCAGATATTGATCGTGCTGCTGCAGATAATGCGACGACGACGACTGCTGCTGCTGCTGTTGTTGTTGGTGATAGGGATCCAATTGTGGGCGCTGATACAGTGAGCCACCGCCTAGAGCATTAGAGCGTCGGCTACTGTTGCTGCTGTTGCCGTAGCTATCGTGAAGATAGCTGGCACCACTGCTGGGCTTGTAGCGATCAAAATCGCTCAGCACAGCTGCTGTTCGGGAGCTGGCTCCCTGATACCGTTGCTGCTGGCGACGTGTGTCTGCCGCAGCTAGACGCGCCCCAATGCCACCGAAGGCAAGCGCACCAGAGCTGGACGAGTGCAGGATATTGCTGGGCTTATATTTGGAAAGGTCGTCGCTGTTGTTGTTAATGCGATCTGAGTGCAGAAAACGACTCTTGTTGCTGCTACTGCTGCTGGCTGTCGCTGCCGTGTCGTGCAGAGAGAGGTTAGAGAGAGCAGAGGGGATGGTCGTGGTAATAGATGAGGTCGTGTTGTTGTTATTAGAGGTGGTTGTTGTACCATTGATAGAGCAGTTGGTGGGTGGAGTGTTTGCCTTGTCTGTAATGCTTTTGGTTGTTGTTGTTGTTGGTGTTGTTGTCTGTGAGATGTCAGCTGTTGTGTTGGTTAGTTGGACACCAGTTGCCGTTTCGGGCGCACTATCAGCCTCGTCAGAGCTACTCTCTGACGTGGAGGATGAGTTGCTAGATGCGCTAGCATCACTATCATCATCGTTAGTTACTTTTTTGTTGCGCGACTTTTTCTTGGGCGCCTCTTCCGTTGATGTTGCTGCCGCAGCGGCCGCTTTTGCTGCTTTAACTGCTGCCGCTGCAGCGGCTGCTTCTTTGGCTGCCTGTTGTTCGAGTGCTTCGGCTTCTGCAACAGCTGCCACGGCCGCTGCTGCTTCGGCTGCCTCAGTCTTCTGGGCCTCTGCGGCTAATTCTTCCAGGCGCTTGACGCGCTCCCTAAGTTCTCGTCGCTTGCGCATACGTTCCTCGAATTTCTTGGCCTCCAGAAACTGATTGTCCTCGCGTAGCAGCAATATAATAGCTGCATTGTCTTCCGACGAGCGATCGTCGGCTAAGATCTCGCGATCCTCATCCGTTAGCTCGGGCGGCGGTTGCTCCCTGCGACGATTGGCAAAGCGACTTCGCGTGTTTGGAGCACGTTCCTGCGTCTGTCCACCATCCGGCAGATCTGTGGAACGCATATCGCTTTTATTACGGCCATAAGCACGATTTAGCCTAGCCGAGTTTAGTGCTGTGTCCTCCTCGAATCCTCGACCATAGCGATTATAGCGACTTGATGGATAGCCACTGGCGCCACCAGCGCGCAGTGCATCATGATAGTCGTGATGCGGCTGATAACGACTGTTACCATAATCCACCGGATAATTTTCATCCAGCAGACGATTGCCACCGGTCAAATAACCGCTGTCGGTAGAGTCCGCCATATAGCGTTGCTTTTGGGCGCGTGTTCTGTAAGGAGTTCGCTCTTTACGATCGGCGGCATTAAAAGAGCTCGATGAGAGCTTCGACTTGGCCAACTGATGGGAGGTGGCGCTACGCAACAGGCCACTGGACGTGGCACCATAGTCATCCGGCTCTAAGGTCTTGTCGCGATCTTCTTCGTGACGGCGTCGTCCAGCCGCACGCTCCAATATATCCGAATATTTGTTCTCCAGCCGAGAAATGGCCGACACTGTGGGCGTCTTATCTTTGTCCAAGTTAAGCTCGCGACGCTGTGCGTCACAAGAAAAGAAACCAGTCAGTCGTTTGGTAAATTGAATGAAGAAGGAAAGTGCTTTTGCTTAGCGGCGCTCGTGTGAAACCAATGGAAACGTCGACGATGACGACGACAACACTCGTCAAATATTTTACGCTCTGCCTGGTAAAGCAGCAGAGGCAGTTAGTTACGGAGCCAGGGGACAGATAAACTAGACATAGTGCGAAGACGCAATCCGTTAGACCCATTTAAATGGCATTTTCGGTTGTGGCTAATAACAGTGTTGGGGCGCTACTTAATTTCACATAATTTCACTCACATTTTTAACGTCTGTCTGTCTACCAAATCGCTTTCTCTAACTAAAACATTGTATGAAAGGGTGGGCGGGGCAGTGGCTTTGCGGTTTGGGGCAGAGGGTAGGTAAGTATGTCTATTTTATTTAGAACAACTAGCGAGATCTAAACAAAAATATACACGGCACGCCGACCTTCAGAGTTTATATATAAATGCCAGAAAATCTTGAAAATTGTGAATAGCATAGCTTTTTATACATTCAATGCGCCATCCACAGAACTGAGACAGTGAGAGTGAGAGAGGGGCCTAAGAAAGAGCAAAAGACAAACAGACCAGTCAGGAGAAGAGGCATGGACATTTTGGTTGGAATCGAAAATAAATTGTTTTATTTTTTCGTGTTTCGTTATTGTACGAATCGCACACGGCAAACAGGAAGATTATATAGAAAACATATAGAAGCATCATAAAACAGTTTGTGTGGGCACAAAAAATATCTACACATTCTGGGCACAATCAAAACAGATATACATTAGCTATGTACACCTGTTGTACATATATGATATATACATAGGTACATACGCAAACATATATTATGTAGCAATCAGGGGTTGCGATCTCTCTTATTCATATTATAGATTATTATTTTCGGCTTCTTCAAGCTGTGACAGAATTAGGACTGCGACTTTGCTCTGACTCATAATCTGACAGGTGAAAATTTAGCAATAGTTTTAACTCATTTCCCAGAAAAGAAATTCAGTAGAAATGCGTCACGGGTCGAGTCTAGCTGCCTCTGGCTCCGATCAAATAAGACACACACACACACACATCGTCGCTCTCCATTGGCATCAACACTGCACACAATCATACTAACATCGTCTAGGTTAGGCCTGTTGCCGGCTCCCAAGCCGCGTATCGTTGACTTATAGTATCCGCCTACAGGGCTCAAATGGGCTGGCAGTCTGTCCATCGTATTGGCCGTTGTGGAGCTCTTCTGATAGCGACCCATGAGGGGTCCACTGCTGCTGCCACTGCCGCTAGTTGTGCTGATCGGATGGTAACCCAAACCACCGCCAGCATAGTAACGTCTGTGGCGATCACTCATTGTGTTTGGTTCTAGTTCCCGTTCTTTGTCTCGTTCCCTATCCTTGTCACGTTCCTTGTCCCGTTCTCGTAAATTTTCCGCTTCGGGACGTCTTCGACCGCTGGAAACCTTTTCCGAACTGCGGCGACGTTTTGTGTGTTTTGTGAGACTGGCTTTATTTTTGTTAACTGTCGGGTTGTCATTCGTTGGGGTTTTGGAGCCACTGCGTCTAGTATCGTTGCTTTCTTTATTGGTGCTTTTGCTGCTGTTTGTGTTGCTCTCCTCGGCAATGGCCGCTGCACTATAAGAGCCCAAAACAAAACAAGTATTGCTAAAGACGCACTTAAAGCTTTCCCTAATTCTATCTTTTCAGATGTTTCGATTGTTGAGTGTGCTTGTGTCTTGTATTTATAGTATGTCTTGGAATTTGGTATTTTCCACGCGCCTAAATCGCGACGAACGCGCGTTTTCACGACACGGACCAAATAATAACTGAGGAAAATTCGATCGAAATACGTGCGGCGACCAAAATGCGCAGAGACGCACCATAGATGTATAGCAAAATATAGGAGAAATATACCGCGGGTCTATACAAAAATATTGAGGAATCGTTTTTATTTTTGTGAAAATGTGTGAAAATATTGCGCACTTGCCCAGCTGCTGCTGTGCGAGTCAGACAAAGAGAACATTTCACACACATACGGAGAAAGTGAGAGAGAGAGAGAGTCTAAGTGGAATGAGTGGGTGTTTTAAAAATGAATTATTCTGTTATTTGCATCTTCGTAAAATGCATTTAATTACTGAAGAGCTTTCCATTTCCGTCAGTTTACAAAACAAGGAAATGATCGAAAGTCAGTCGGTAAAAACGATTGGAGGAAAAGCCTTGAACTCTTCACGTCAACAAAAACAGAAAAAAGAACAAAGCCATCACAAGATAAAACAATTACGTTTTATGTATTTTAAGCGTGCCGCTCATTAAAAATAAATACTAAAAGAGCAAATGCATTAAAAGGCACAGAGAACGAGTCACAATGCCATTGATCTCTCTTCCTCTCTGAGAAGGAAGCGCTAATTCTAAGCATATACAAGAGAGTTGCCAGACAGTCAGAGAGAAACTGTGCTGTCAAACTTGAAAGCTTTTTTGTAAAGCTTTAAAGCACATACAATTGCAATATTGAATAAAAACTTTTAATCACACATTTATAAATGAAATATATGCAAACAAAGTATGCAAATATTCTTGTCTTATATACTTTATGTATGTGTACATATATGTTGTTACAGATATGATAGATGGCATTGGGCTAGGTAAGAGACCTAGAGATACGAAACTGTAATTTGTATGCAACCCAAATAAAATCTATGTAGCTATTGATCGTTCGGTCAATTGTTAAATGACAGACGCCTCTTATGTAAATGATTGCAGTTCAATTGATTTGATTCTTAATGGCACAATGATCTCTCACTCTTCCTCATTCTTTGTGAACACATGTAGATTGTTTATTGTTAGTCTGGACAGACAGTTCAGTCCAGTCTTTCGACGACTGTAATAACTACAAATGATCAATTAAATCATGGCTCTTGTCAATTGTATATTTTCACACATTTGTTAAAAAAATAAATAAACTGAATGATATGAGAGGGGACGCGATTTAAAACGCACTCAACTCGTCGCTTACATAATTGGCACCGCGCTAAAGAGTAGAACGCGTCGAGGAACGAAGTAGCGCGTTGCTGCGCTGCAACTAACGACAAACGGCAATGGGGCAAATTACATACTTAAATTAACGAAACAAAAATACAAAAATAAAAAGAAATCAAATGAAAATAAAATAAATGATGAGAGCTGCGACGCGACTGGCAACATTTTGACCGAGTTTTTGTTGTTCGACGAGATGCGGCGGCAACAATAAAAACTACAAACAAAAAATAAATAAAAAATCACCGCAAAATTAAAAATAATCTATACGTGGATGTGTTTTTGTGTGTATATGTACTATATATGTAATTAATTTAGTTCATTTCTTTTGCATCGATTACCGATTGCGCTGCTGCTGTTGCTGCTGCTGCTGTTTGTTATCAGGTCGTTCGCTTGGGTTGCGTCGAAAGCGCTGCAGCAAACTGTTGCAGCTTTCAGATAGCAGCTGCGTAACGCTTGCGGCCGTCGCGCTGCGCATGTAGCGTCGTTGTGGACGCGCCTGTGTTGTTGCTGACGGCGCTGTTGCTGCCGGCTTTGCTGTTAACGCTGCTGTTTCCATATCAGCTGATTTCTTGCTGGCGATTTCAACACTCACAACAGCATTTGGTAAAATCTTTTCGCTTTTATCCCGATGGAAACGACTTAAAAATGTTGCCATTGTTTGCGCGTGGGTTTTGTTATCGATTTTTTGACGCTTCTTTAATTATATTATTTAGCCTATGACGGAAATCCGATAAAACTAATTATAAACATACATATTTTATATATATTTAATGGCGCATGTTAGCGTGATTTAGATATTGATTCGTTGTTTTTAATTTGGAGACGCTGAGTTTCTCTTCTGATTCGATCTATTTCATTTAACGTACTAAAAGTTTTGATTTTTGTTGCTGCTGTTGCTGGCGTTTTTTTGTTTTTGGTATTTACTCTCGTCGTGGCAAGACAATATGTTTTGTACTGTTTAAGTTAAGTAGTATAGTATAGTATAATAGAATATACGTATTAATGTGTTGTAAAAATAATTGAAATTGTACGATATTTGGCAGCTATTCGACAGAAATAGACACACAACAGAAGCAGCGACAATTTCGATTGCAATTGCGATTTTGTCAAATCGAATACAATTTCTATTTTAACTTTAAATTTTCGGCAATCTTAATGCATTTATTGCAATCTTGTATTGCAAATTTCGAGCCTAAATTACACGCACTTAAAGCCATTGGCACACCGGCAGTAGAAATTTGCGCGATTTTTTGACGTTTTTTCTTTGGTTTTCAAGCAGCGCGTCGTCTTTAGCGTTCTCAAGAAAACAATCCGAAATCTGCGCAACTTTAACGAAAGCGCACGCCACAAATACTAATTATAAAAATTGAAAAATATCGCAACGACGACAGCGCCAAAGTAGCTGGCGAGTGTGTGTACTCGGGGCGGAACATAGAACACGCTCCGTTTCGATCTCTGAACCGGGCGTTTTGTGGCCACTGCGGGAGAGCTGATGCTGATGCTTAATGCTGCCGCAGTCGCATATGATGCTGCCTTCGTTTGTGGCTAGTTTCTATTATTGTTTGTCTAGGTAGCAAGCGAAAAAAAAAAAAAACAAAACAACAAAAACCGACCACAAGCAGACGGCTAAAGCTAACGTCAAATGAATTATATGTTTTTATGATACTCTATGCTAAATTTTAGGTTTAATATTCAATATTTTTATGATACTCTATGCTAAATTTTGGGTTCAAAATTCATACAGAACTTTTATAACAGAAAATAAGGATTTATTTTCGGGAGAGCAGAGAATAACATTTTTTTTAAATCATTCAAAATAATTTAAAGTTGTTAGAGCAAACAAAATTCGTTGCAACAGTCCGGTTATTTTTCGCTATTTAGTTCCGAGCAAATGAGAGCACGGCCTATGTTTGCTATTAGTATGTCTAATGTATATGTTGTTACATATTTTTCAGGCAGGCAATGGGTGATTGTTTAGCATTTGGTATTGTTAGTTTTATTTAATTATGTTACCTACTTAATTTAAACAAAAATCAGCAGCGGGCGTTAAGTATGTAAAATAAGTTTTTTGTTGAGTGGGAATATTAAAAAGAAATCAATTTTAAGTGTTTTGCACCAGATAAACAACGTAAATTGAGCGTTAAGCTATTTTTGGCCGAAACACAGAATTGACATTGAATTTCGGTTTGGTTTGTTCGTGTTTCTATATTATTTTGCTTCAGTCGATTGTGCAACGCTGTCGCCGCCGTCGAGACAAGTGCAAGAGTCTGACAAGAAAGAGGCCACATATGCAAAATAGAGAGGCTAGAGAAACAGAGAGCGGCGACAATGGGACGCAAGGCGATAGAAAAGGTGAGGGTAGAGCCACAATTCGCACAGGAAGTGTGCGCGCCACAATCAGCTAAATTCTGTACTTGGCCCCCACAACAAAATTATACAAAAAATAACAAACTTTTTAACGAGAGGAGCGTCTAAGAGGCCAACAGTAAAGAGCGCGTCGAGGCAGCCTTTGGAATGAGTCGCAATGAGTCAGCGCATCTATTTTGAGAGGCCGAGCTGCCTCCGAGCAAGCAAGGAGCATTTATGGCATCGGGTTTTATTTATTTTTTTTTTGGTTTTTCATTATCGTTATGAGCTTATTAGTTAGCAATATTAAAACGTGTAAGCACACGTGTGTGTGTGTGTGTGCAAAACATGCACCACAAACAATAAAACAAAAGCATTAACAAAACAAAAAGACAACAGTTTAAAAGTTGCGCTTCGAATCTACCTCGATGAAATGCAGTCCCAAAACGGACTTGGACATTTCATTTTGTTGATTTTGCTGTTGCAGCTGCTGCTGCTGCTGTTGGTGTTGCTGGTGTAACTGTTGTTTTGAGTTGCTGAATATGACAGAATTGCTTTGTTGTAGTGACTGTTGTTGTTGCTGTTTTTGTTGCGGTTGTTGCGCTGCCTGTGGTTGCACGCCCGTTGACGAAGATGCCGACGACGCCGGCTGCATCTGCCCGTAAAACAATTGCGTATTTGTATTCGGATCGTATTGAAGCGGCACCGCGCCGCCAGCACCGGAAGCGTTAACAAACTGCGTCGTATGCGGATGTGGTTGAGTCTGGGCCTGGTACTTGACCGGGTGTTGCTGCATCACCTGACTTTGCTTGGGCTTGAGAAATGCATACGGATCGAAGGTCTGTAATGGTTTACGCTCGTGCGGCGTCGGCTGCTGTTGCTTGGGTAGATTGTAATAATTGCGACTCATCATGCCATAATTATGTTGCGGTTGCATTATGCTTGGACGCTGTGCAGAGCTAAAGGATGCCGAATGAGTAAGCGGCGCACCACCAGCCACGCGTGGATACGTGGGCTTTGTATTAATAAGCGCTTGATAGCTATTGCCATACATCTGGGGCGCCATGCCGGCTGGCAACTGTTGCTGCTGTTGATGTTGATGCATCGGCTGTCCAAATTTGTTCTCCTTGTTGGTGTTCTTATGCAGGAACATTGCGAGGCCGGAACTTGATTTTGGTGTCTGTTTGGCAACGTGCGAAGAGGAATACGATTGCTGTAGCTTGTGCGGATGTTGTTGCTGGAAGGGATCGCTGCTGCCATTCATGGCTGAGCAGGCAAACGTGTTCCAGTTTAAGAATGGTCGCTTTTGTTGGGGATAATGTTGTTGTTGTTGTTGCTGTTTTTGATGATGTTGTTGTTGGTGTTGCTGCTGCTGTTGTTGCAGCTGCTGCTGCTGCTGCTGCATTAGTCGCTGATAGCCCATGGGCAGCTGTGAGGTAGAATTGGATTTGCCAATTGGATATGCTATCCTTTGTTGCTGCATCAGCGGCTTCTGTGGATCGTACAGCTGCACTGGCACGGGTATTTGTGATTCGGTTGTAAATTTGCTGGCGCTGGCACTGTTGCTGCTGCTGCCGCTAGCTTGTGCAGAGTCTTCTTTGTGTTCAACTGTCAGCGATTGTGACATAATTGCATTGTTGTTGCTGTTGTTGCTGGTCGTGGTGCTCTTTAGCTTAAGCATGTCATTAAGACATTTTTCTAGCTTGTTGTCAACATCTTTTTGACGCTTTGTCGCTGCCGATGACGTTGCCGTTGTGGCTGTTGTCGTTGTTGTTGTTGTGGCTGCTGCTGCTGTTTTCGGCGTAGTCATTGCTGTTGGTGTTGTCTGATCTAAGTAAGCGTTTTGCGCTGCCGTTGTAGCAACTGTTGAGGGTATATGAAAGGATGAGGTGAATTTGGATAGCTGCGGCAAATGAGTAGTGCAGCAATTGGTTACAGTGAAGCTACTGCTGCTCACAGTGCTGTTGCTCTTTTCCGATTTACGCTCGAGAGAGGCACATTCGTTGGATGATTCGGTAAGCGTTGGTGGTGCTGCTGCTTGTTTGGCTGCATCTGTTGGTCGGCGAAAAAGTGCAGCAGCACAACGCGGCGATGGTACACAAGAGCTGCTGGAGCTTTTGACTACACCGGCACTAGGTTTAATGTTGGCAGCAGGCTGCTGCTTGAGCGGAGGTGGTGGCTCCTTACGTGGTTGTGGTTGCGGCTGCGTTGTTGTTGCTGCTGATGCCACTGCTGCTGGTGTTGTCGTGGGCATTAATATTGCCGAGTTTGATGTGCTGCGCGTCAGTGAGGGCAAATGCTTCATGTAGCATGGTATGTGCGTGCGACTGGAGCTGCGCAACAGTGGTGCTGGTGCCTGACTCACTCCTGTTCCTCCGCCTGGCACATGCGTCATGGATACGCTTTTGTTGAGCGACTGTGTGGCAGTTGCCAGCGGCTGTTGTTGCTGCTGCTGTTGGGTTTGCTTGACGGGCACTCGAGTGGTGAATTGCGCTGACGTGGGCGATTGGTCGTTGCATACGATGAGCTTGTAGAGATCATCTTTGGTCACAGCTTGTCTGACCTTAAGATCCAAATGCGACAACGAGGCGTTCTTCTGTAGGCGATGACTTGGCAGCTGCGGCAGCTGCTTTTGCAGCTCCTTCTGTGCCGCCTCGGCAACAGTGGGATCAAAAATGGCCAGCTTCTTGGCCGTCTTGGCATCTACCTTGAACGGCTGTCCAGCATCGCCTAGCTGTGCACCACAAATCTTTTCATAGTTCCAGAATGTGCGCTTTGGCGTCTGACGTTTTTGCGAGCTGCAAAGATTCTCGCTCCAGAAATCATTCATAATTTGCTTGTTGAGCGACAAAGTTGAGTCGCTCATCGGACCATTCTTTTGGGCTTCTTGTGTGCGCAACGGACCGGAACTGGGCGTGCCCATGGGCATATTGGAGCTGGATATGCTGCGCTGCAACTTTGGCAATTCACTGCCGTTGGTCTGGGCAAAGATTGAAGGATAGGCGAGTCGCGGTGTTCGATTGGATGTCAGGTTATTGGCAAAATTTATAGAGGAGGATTTGGAGAGACCGCTGGCAGCGCTTGATACTGCAGGCTGCGCCGAACTGAGCGCCATTGATTGATGTGAATTGGATTTGGTTAATGGCTGCTGCTGTTGCTGACGCTTTAGCCGATCGTAGAGATCTTCGCACTCCTGAAACTCCTTATGCAGTTGGCGATCTAACTCGCTGTAGTCGGGCAGACTCTTTAAATACTTGTTCATCATCTCGATCTCAGCATCATAGAAATTGGCGTCCTGCTTGGCACTGCTTGTGGCCGCTGCTGACTTTTCCTCCAGCTTTTGCTGCTGCTGCAGCAGCTTATTCAGATTGATCTCAATGGCAAGCTTAGCGTTGGTGTTGTTTGTAAGCTTCTGTTTAGGTGCGCGACAGGGCACAGGAGGCGGTGGTGACGAAGATGGCGTGCTGCAGGATGACAGCGATATACTCGAGGCGGGACTGCTAGCAATGGTGGCCATTGGACGCGTTGGCGTCGTTATGGCGCCAGTTGCTGCATTGTATGCCATAGGATGATGTTTGCGTGGCAATGGTGGCGTCGATTTGGGACTTGCAGGCAAAAGCGGACGGTTCTTACGCAATGCCAACGGTGACGAGATGGGCGAACGCACAGCACATTTCGTTTCCGGTAAACTGGATGACAACACGGACGCGAACTGCGGCGATACGACTTGAAAGAACTGCTGACCACTCGCGGGCGGTGGCGTTGGTTTCTGCATGATGCACGGCGACGACGATGATGATGATGACGCAAAGAATGTTACGTCACTGGGTTTTATTGTGGCGTTGATGTTGGAGCTTGCACTTGGTGCCTCCGACTTAGTTGATTTCGAGGCATTGGTTTTGCCAGCATCTTGATTCATTTATGCAATGAGTAAAGCGCGCGTAACTGCGTAAAATCAATCATCAGGAAATGTGAACTAGTTCCAAGTGACAAACAAGAACTAGTTCAAAGCTGCACTCGCGAGTTAGACGTTTGTCCGAAAACTTTTTTCGCTTCTCAAGCTATTTATAGTTGTGTGTAATGTTTGTATTTAATGTATGTTTGTTTATTGATAGTTAAATCGAAAGCAGCAGCAAAAACAAGTCAAACTCAAATAACAACTCGTGCAGAACACACAAAGAATGAGTGAGGGGTAGGAAGAGAGAGAGAGAGAGAGAGAGAGAGAGGGAGACAACACACCCTACGACATTTGACGAAGAACTAGACAACAGATTCATCAGACAGCATACACCAGACAAACAACCAACCTGCCGATACTGTTCCGGTATCTTACTGTTCTTCGGCACAATTATCTTTTTGATTATAATAATTTTATCACCCTCGATTCTCGTTATTGTTATTGGTACACCTATTTGTGGGCGTTGCGGTTTAGCCATTACAGCCGGACGATTGACGGTTCGTACCACCTGTGGCCCAGTTAGAATGCCGCCAGGCGATGGCTTGACTGCCGGTGGTGCAGGTTTGGGTATCGGTTTTGGTGCCGGCTTATATTCCTTGTGATCGCTGCGCACAATTGAGAGATGATACAGCGGCTTATCATCATCCAGTATGCTCTTTTGTGGCACTGTCTTCTTTTCGACTTTGCGCAGCACCACGCCCATCGTATTCATCTCTTTAGGCTTAATAGTAATCGAACCACTAGGCGCTGTTACCCTTTTAAGGCACACACCCAAATTAGCACCCACTGGCGGTGGGGTCTTGGTGCGATGCACCATTTTACCGCTTGGTATTTCGCGGTACCCATCTTCGTGGCCACCTTCCGGCCGTCGAGAGTCCGATTGCGGTGGCAACACAGAATTCGTGTGTAACGCTGGCTCCGGAGCTACCAGCGGCGATGGCCCAGGAAATAGTGCACTCAAGCTACTACGACGTCGATTTATGTTGGGCGCCGACACCGTCTTCGACAGCGGAAACTTAGGCAGTGATGCCAAATCAGTAGCAGAATCACTGCCTTTGACACTGGCAGTGCTGCCACGACGACTGGCACTGACACTAGCACTGACACTGCCATTAAGTCGGGCAGAATCAATGCTGCTAATGCTGGAGCTATGCAGCCGTTCGGGTGCAGTGCTTCTCTCATGATGTCGCGCCACCGGCGACGTACTGCGTTCTCGGCTGCGGGCGTCTCGAGCTGCCCGCTGCATACGCAACAACTCAATGGGCGGTGGGGATGCTGACTGGTCAGAGATGGGATTGCCGTCGCCAGCGTTTAGCAAATTCATTTCCATGGCATCATCCAAAATGTTGGGCAGGGAAATTACATGATCACATGGCGTCTCAGTGGGCAGCAGACGGCTCGAATGCGATGGGCTGGGCGAGTCATTCGTTTGTTTACTCTGTTGCTTAATTTTATCTTGCTCTTCCATCTCCTGCTGCTTTTGCAATTGACGCTGCCGTTCCACGGCACGCTGCAGCTGCTCTTCGGCTTCATGTGCGGCTCGGGCACGTGCTCTTGCCTCAACTTCAGCTGCTACACGCGCCTGTTCCGTGGCCAGAGCAAGCGCTTTGGCCTCGGCTTGGGCACGAGACTCCGCCTCGAGCTGGGCAGCGGCTGCAGCACGTAGATTCGTTAGCTCGGTGGCTGTCATTTGTTTTATGCTGAGACGACGCTGGATATCATCACTGCCCTCCGGTTTGGCAGTGAGATCGGGGCAGCTGAGTGCGATCAGCTCGCTTAGTTCTTCGGACATTGCGAGACTGCAGAATACGCGATTTCTATATATTGTATATTTGTTGGTTGGTCTGGGTTGGGTTGGGTATGGGCGAAAATCTGTTATCTAACTTTTCACTGGCAAAAATACTTATATCCAAACGTGAATTGCGTTGGGTTTGACTAGCTTGACGCGACTCGCGACGCTGCTGGTGTTTGCAATAAAGAAACCTGCTCGATCGATAGCCCTGTAAAGATCGAAGATCGTCGATACGGTAGATCGATAGACTGGTGGGTTGAGGGAAGGAGGGGCAGGAATGCGGCTCTCAATGTCAATGTCTCATTGACATTTTGGCAAATGCTTTTAGTCGTTTAGTTTATATTTGACTTATTAATTGATCAGCGAGTTTGCCAACAACAAATGCCAACAGGGAAAAGCACTTTTCCTTCCCATGTCAATGGCGCCCAATGAGATACACGTACAAGCAAAAACGATTTTTATATGCAACTAAATCTGTGTGTGGCATATTAAGAATTCAACAAACTCAACAGACAAATCGCATATCGTACACAGCAATGAGCTCATTGATCTGGGCGCCAGATCACCCACCAGCCAGTTCTCTAGCACCCGATATTGCCACCATCCAGGCTACACCTTGCCCTATATATGTTTATGAGGGTGAGCGTTGGAAAGAGAGCTAGCTGGAACAAAAATACAACAACGATTGGGTGACTACATTGTGTATATGTCCAACTGACTGACGGCCCTGCCTGTGATATATGTATGCATGGGAAGTACATCTGTATACATATGTATATATATATATAGTTGGTTTATATGTATAGTTTATTTTGCTAGTTGCCTCTGCCTGCCTGACTGCCAAGAGTGTGCTCTCGGTTCGGTACAAAATCGGTTTTTATTTTTAACAAAAAAAAAAAAAATTAAGACAACAACGCACGTAAATTGGCGCAGTAGTCGTGTATTATACGTGCTACATATGTAAATATATATGAAAACGTATGAATGTGTATGTTTGCGGCACAGTGAAACCTCCCGCACAAAACAATGTTGAACAATACTTCAACTTTTCGGATAGTTTGTTTAAACTGTGAAAAATACAATACAGAAGAGGAAATATTGAATAAATAGCTATTTTTCTTTATTGGTTTTCAATTTATAAATGTGGTTTTGTGGCCGATTTTACTGTAGCGCAATTGCAGTATTTTGCTTGTTGAATCTAAACATTGCACACACTCACACACCACAACGTTGGAAGATTTGAAAAGCATGAAAAAGAATTTTCTCCCTATGGCTGTCTCATTTCTTTTATGGGCAATATGTGTGCTTGTGACTTTTTGCTATGTTTTTGTTGAAATAAACGCGCGTACCAAAAATAAATCCAAACATTACAAAAATAACTATAGAAAATTGCTCAGCGAGAAGAAGAAGACGTGGAAAAGGCAGCATCAAAGATCAGCATGATGGAACTGCCCGCTAGTTGCTGCTGCTGCTGCTGCTGCTGCTGCTGCTACTAGCTGATGAATAATCCCTGCTGATCTCTGATGCACAAGTATGTATATGTGTATATATTTTTAGTTTATAGTTATATGCGTGTGTGTGTGTTTCCATTTGTGTTAGTCTTAACTTGTTGTTGCTGACGCTATGTTTGTTAGTTTTAAGTTTTTGTTTTGATTTGCTTGGCCGCCGTGGTGGTGTTGTCCGTTGCTCTTCCTCTTTATTGCCTATGCTCGATTCTGTATCTTTCTTGTGACAATCACTTTACTCCAATATAATGTTATTACACCTGTTTTTTGATTCAACTACTCAAATGTTGTTAATTTGCTATAGTTCTTATTTTATCGACTTCTATAAGCATTTGAAAGGTTTGTTTTGCGGCACTTTTGTAGTTTTCGTTGTTGTATTGTTGCTTTTCTTGCTGGTTTCGATTTTATTTTTAAAGCACTTAAACTTTCGATGTGTTTTTTTATTTTTTTAATTTATTTGTTGTGTAGCCTGATTATGTCACCGTTGCTGTTTATGTTGGTTTGGTTTCAAATATATTTTTAATGCATTTGCCTTTTGCTTTTCCTCAAAGCCAAATACGTTTTCATTTAATGTTCATGTGAAGTAATCGCTACATACGTATAGCATTATTTTTCCTATACTTAACACACACACACACACTCACATAGCACACACGCAATATACATGAAATTATAAACAAATTCGCGATAGCAGGAGCAATATTTAATGAGCTAGAGAGAGAGAGAGCGAAAGAGAAATGGAGCGAAAGAGAGGTGAAGACGCGTGTAGAACACGTACCGTTACACGTTAGCTAAAGGCCACAGCGAACCGACGGGCGATGGGCAACGATACACAACCGACAAACGAAGATTTGAATCTGTTTCTGTTTCAGATTTGGAAAATGCTCAACTGACACACAAGTAAAAAAAAAAATACCCAAACACATCCCGAGCAAGAGAAGTGGATTTCTTCTATGGTATATTTTTAATTTCCCCCATTGGCGACGACGGCAAAAAATCGGTTTTTGAGCAAATGGCAAACAGAGGCGCTGGCGGAGCAGCTGCGCGCGCAACGATCAGCTGGCCACAGACAGGCGCACTGTACCGATCTCAGAGATATATAGAGAGTGCGACACACACTAGGAGAGAGTAAAAGTGAGCGAAAGTGCTTTGGGATGGGGATGGCAATAGAGCATGCAACATGCAACAAAGGGGAGGCCGAAAAGAACAAAGCTCAACGTTCTCACTCTCAGTTTTTCTGGCTCACTCACAAGATAATCATCAAGGTGATCGACAAAGTACTCCTCAACAATCCAACTGTCACCGGCATAACGGTTAACGGGCATATCGCAAAGTGCGACCAAATCGAATAGATTACGTTGTCGCTTTAAAAGCAAACAACGGCTCACTTCAGCCTTATCAGCATCATCCTCAAACTCCTCAGCCTCGTTCCAATTCGATTCGTTGTGAGTGCCATTTGAAGTTGGCGCCGTCTCTTGCGCATTCCGCTTGAATTGTTCGTCTAATTGATGAAAGTACTGAATCTTGACAAGCGTTTCTTTCTACGCGCGAGGCAATCTACGAAAAACTTGTGTGTGCTTAAACAAACTTAATTGCCGTCGCAATGGCCACTGACTGCCGCCCGCCGTGAGTCAACAAGTTAATGTCAAATGATCAATTGAACAAAATTACGCGAGGATGGCAGCGCGGCATGCCGAGGGCAGAACAATTAATTTTTGCAGATTATCTGCATCATCAGCAACACCAACAACAACTATACAACGAACATTGAGATACAAACACATTATATTTGTTAAATGTAGCCTGACTTTTCTTATCAGGCACTCAAAATTCAAGAGCTATTAACACCTTGAACTAGTTGAAAAGTTTTCTTTAATTAAATTAAATACAGTGACGATTAGAATTGCTGTGTAGCATTAGTTATTTTAGTTGTAACTTTACCATATTTACTTGTATTTATTTTCTATTAAACAGCCGTTTTTGTGGTTTGGCAACTTATTGCAATTTGTAGAACGACAAAAAGAGTTCAGATTGAATAATATAAAATTAGATCCCGTCAATTTCTTACGTCTGATTAAAAGTTAATCACAAATTTAGCACATCAATGCAAATGATAAGCCTCAACTGATGCGTAAGTGCAATGAGCTCTCAGAGAGCAACGAAAATAGAATCTACTAACATATACATAGTATGTATTAGTTATTCGTATGATTCAAATGCAAAGAAAACAAACAGCACAAGGTAAGGTACAGGTGTGATAGCAATTTAATGCAATTCAATTGTTAGACAAGGAATGAAAAGGATCAAAGGCTGGCTTTTCGATAGCTCACAAGGTAATCACTTTCGTGATCGGCAAAATACTCGACAACTATCCAATCCTCATCCGTGTAGGGTGTAAAGCGCAGCGATGAACACTCCAGCAATAGATCTCGATAATGATCGATGCGATGCGGTGCCGGAAGCTGACGCATTTTAAAATAACATGGTATTTGGGATTCCTCGAACTGCTGGGCAGTTAGTTGAGATTTTTGCAAGTAGCGCTTGAAAAACAGCATCACGTCGGGTTGAGCATCGATTTGATAACTGAATGAAACACACGACCCACAACAGCAACATAAAAAACAAATGTCTCAAAGGCAACATTGAAAAACAATGAAATTGGCAAGCATAGACGGTATGCCGGATGCTATAAAAAAATACATACATATATACTAAGAAAACTTGATCATTTTTACCAACTTAGTATTATAGTTTAGCTAGCGTTTAGCGAACTTTTATGTTAATGAAGGTTGCTTAATTTTCCTTTTACCATAGTTTGTGATTATTTTCAGTAAGAAATCGTTCATTTCGTTTTTTTTTTTTTTTTTGGTTTGTTTTATGGTATAATGTATAGAAAATGAAAAGTTTTTACCTTAGCTTGCGATTGGCGATTGTTGCGCCCACTGTCACGCTCATCCTTGGGCCGATCACGATGCCGGCGCCTTGAGCTTGAGTGTGATGCTTCATCCCTGTAACGGTACTTGTGCTGACGCCGACCAGTGGCCGGCGATTTACGATGCGATCGCTTGGATCGCTCCTTGCGACGCCGCGATGAAGAGAGGCTGTCATCAAAACTGTAAGCAAAAAAAAAAAAAAAAAATGTGAGGTAATTAATAATCAAGTTCAACACACATAATTATGAGTTACTTAATACTTTTTATGTATGTTTGCATGTATGTAGTGTTCATTTACAGACAGACATCCGACAACAGATGAATGGCCGTCCTTGACGAAACGCCCAGCAGCAACTGTCAATTTATAAGCCACATGTATAAAAAAAGTGGCAAACCAAGAGAATTGAACAGTAAATCGAGTCGACATGGAAAGCTACTTAACAGCACTAAGCTGTTTGAATATCTGTCTATCTGATTGTTGCCTTGCCTCCCCGTTGGGTTCTTGGACCAGACCCACTGAGCGTTAATCGAGAGTATGTGTATGTCTGTGTGTTCGTGTGTGTGTGTTGGCGAATGTGCGAATTTGCGTTACCATTCAAGTTAATCAACTTGGCCGGATGGCTGACTGGCTTTGCTTTGGCTTTCTGGTTGGCTGTCTGCCCACCATGGATCGAGCGACATGCCTTTGAGAGTGCGTCGTCGTCATAAGACTTAAAAGTCGTCGGCCAAATGGCAAGGCCTATGACACGGCACACTAATCTCCAGTACAAAACAGCTTTAAGTACTAAGCTGAACAACCCAAAGTCAGCCACAGCGAGGCCAGAAACTGTGTCAATAACATCAACGGTAGCCATATTACATCAATGGAACTGGGACTTGCTTAGACACACTCACACACACACACACACACACACACACACACACACTCACACATAAAACATATATCGACACGCCCAAGTGAGCTTCATATGCGGGTGGGTGGGCAGACGACAAGTCAGTGGCCGCCATGCAGCCCAAGATCTTAGCATGAATCAGCCGACCGATCTGATCGAAATGATCCGATAACTGACCTAGCCAGGCGCTGCCGCCAAGAAGTGAAGACAAGATCTAATGCAAATAAGGTAAAAACACAGCGAAAAACAGCTGCTCTAAAGCGTTTTTTTTGGTTTGTTTTTTTTTTCTTTTTTGATAGACAATTAAAATATGACAACAAAACAAGCATTTGATTCGAGTTTCGGTTTATAGGCGCCCACACACGTGCTTGAGAGAGCGCCTCTAAATTTGGTCACAAATATTATGAGAACGTAACGAAGCTGAAAGTGACTTTGACTACAAGTACGTAACACTCACTCGCTCACTCACTTGATCACACACACACAGGCATGAGAGTACACAGCTGCAGAGGCACACAAATACAAACAAATATACTTTAAATATAACAAAAAAGCTCAACGCCTGCGCTCACTTCAAATCAGCTTGAACAAACTACAGTCAACAGAAGTCAGCGCCCGGTTTTGTATGTAGGCTTAAATCTCTTGGTTTTTTGGCTCTTGGCCAGCATCTGTTGTACAACAAAAGATCTTCGACTTGGTCGTCTGGTCTAGGCAACGGCAGCAGCTGAAGTAGAAGCAGAAGCAAACGCCTCTTTTGGCTATACGGTAGATATAAGGAGCATAACTTAATCGAGAGTTGCCTAATAAATGGTTGGTTCAGAAAAGCTTTTATTAATAGTTTTTTTAAAGCACTATTGTAAACTTATTTAAACTCAACTAATTTGAAAGCCAACATTTATGTCAACAAATTGCTATTAATTGTTTTTCGTTATTATTGTTTTTTGATTTGTATTGCATTCCTGGTTTGTATTATGAATAATGGAGCGACTCGTGCATATTAGAACAACATTTATGGCAAACTTTAATTGGATATTAATGATGATACGATTCGATTTTTGGCCATGCGAAACTGTTAAAACTCGAAACTCAAGCTCTCATTAAGTAGCTGCCCGATTTGGGTGGTGTTTTAGTACTATAAGGCAAGTGGCCAGGCGAGTGATTTGGCCTAAAGATACAGATTTTTTTTTGCTTTTTAGCTTTTTATTAAAAAATGACTAAGGAAGAAAAGTTAAACATTATGACTGATATTGATTTCTAATAGGGCGCTATGGAAATTTATTGTAAATGCGATAAGATGTTTCGTTTCAAGTTTATGATGCCATAATATTGAGCAATATCCGATTGACTGTCGCACCTAAATATTTTAATATAGTTCTGTATTTCCTCAGAACCTTGGAATGTGTTAACGACCCATAAGTATTGATTTCTCGCAATAAGCTGTGGCCCAGCCCATTTTCTAGGGTATTCTTGAACGGATATCAACAGAAAAACAATACAAACAACTTGCCTGGGATCCGTAAACATGCGTCTCTCTAAATATCTTGTGGCCTTGACCACTTCTTATTGCATAATTAACATTTTATCAAGCAAAATACCCCATGACTCAATAAACTCAGCAATTAGACATGCACATAATTACTTTGTCTTGGCCAAGTTAATAAATATCCTTATCTTTGACCAAGCGTATTCCATCAGCTTAATGTGAGCTTAGTATGTGACAAACATCTTAAGATTGACAGCGAGACAAGATCAAATCTTGAACTAAAACAACTCACAGAATGTTTTGTTTGCTATGAGAAGACTTTGTTGATCTGAGAATAGTTTCTTTGAAGCTCGACTGTGCTATTAAATTATTTAATTAATCATTCTGTAAAGTAGTTATTTTGCCGGGGTACAGATCTCAGTCTGTCCACGGCCCACGTCACAAGATATTTATATTTAAAATCAGCGACGTTCGCGAAATGGAGGTAAGCGTTGTGATGTTCGACCCGGTGTCTTAAGACAAGTACAGCAAACGAGCGCCTCAGCGGTTTGGGGTCGTACAAGGTCAACCTTTGTACTGTCGCCTCCAGTCGCGCCAATCGCGCCGCCACTTTGTTAAATGCCGACCACCGATTTCTTTGGTGCATTTAACCCTCTGCCCAGTATTAATAACTCCCAAGCAAAACGCGCATGTCTTTCTGTTAAATCATACTTTCCGTTTAATATATGTATTTAAACTTCCTCGTTCTGCTTGTACTTCGACTTCTATTATTTCTAACCCGCGGCCGCGTCTGTTCGGGGGTGAACTCTATTACCTACTACTTTGCCGGCCTCGCGCTTCAGGTCAGCGCGCTTCTTGTCCTCTTGCTCGCGACAATTTGGTCGCGTGCCGCGAGCGTGCGGCCGATCGTCGCTCTTTTGTCGCCGGCTTCGCTGCCCGGCTCTCTTGTGCTGTGACGTACTACTCTAGTTATATTCATTTCATTGTACTCTTAAACAATAGGTATGTGCGTAACGATTACATATTAAGCATATAGTTAACGATTACATGGTAAGTATATAATTAATGATTGATATGGAGTAATCAGTATATGGTTAATAATTAAATACTAGGTACATGGTACAAGATCTTCATAAGTTTATTTCATAAGTTTATTTCATACGTGTTAATAGTCTATCTGTGTAGGAGGCTCCCGCCGGGCCTACTTCACAATTCGAAAACCAGTTTTTGGTTTGATTTACATAGCACTGCCTGCCACAGCTGAGACAGTTTAAACCCACCAGAAGCAGACACCAGAAACAACAACAACAACAACACCAACAACAGCAAAAACTGCGAACAAACATTTTGCTGCGTTGCGAGAAATTTATTTGTGCTGACCGTGAAAATGCCATAAATACATTAAGCGTACAGTACAAATGTATCCACATGTCTAACCCTTCCCCCCTTACCCGTCCATAAGCCAACAACAAATGCTTAATCAAAAGCGTTAATAATTTGTTATTATTGTTGTTTGATTTTGTGCTGCCATTGAACTGTGAACGCATGCGTCACTATGACTTATGCGGCGCACAAATCAAGAAATGGTTGAAATGAAAAACCACTAGCAGCTGTTTATAGGAATGGTAAAAGGAAAAAACACAACAACACTAAACAAAACCATAAATCGCAATTATACAAAAATAATAATAACAATGCAACATACATAAAAAAAACCTGTTTAAGTCACGTACTAAATTAACGAAAGCAGTAACAACACGACACATAATTTTGATTGTTTCAGCAAACAGTTTCTAAATACAATCCACCATTATTGATAATTTTAGTACCTTTTAACTATCGGAAACAATAAATTATTTTTTCGATTTTTAGAACGTAACGCAGCCCTGGCAAAGCTTGAATAACTTTTTTTCTTGATCTGTTTCTGTTTTATTCGCATTGTTTAAAGTAGAGGTCAGTAATTCTTAAGTGAAACATAATGAGAAACCGGAATTTTTGGCTTGTGTTGGACACTGCTTAAGGCAAAGCGATGACAACAGCTTTTCGATTTTTGTTGTCGCTAGCCATAAATAAAAAAACGAACTGCCGTTACAAATAATGTAAATAATAAATATTTTAAATGAAAAAAGAACTGATACAAAGAATAAATACTATTAAACAGGCTTATGTACATATATGATTTCGTATTGGGCTCATGGGGCGCATGAGTAACGGCAATATGCAAACTAAACTGGGCGGCAGGAATGCGAAACGTGGGCGTTTGCCCAGCGCCAAGGTCAATGGTTGCGTTTGCGCAAACACCACAGCAATGTCAATACACCAAGCGATCAAACACATTGCAAGTACTGCAAATAAAGCAGCAGACAGACAGACAGTGAGACACTGAGAGAAACCTTCAACGACTGGTAAAACTGTCAAGTGGTTGCTGATTTGTGCGTCAGAGACAGACGCTTGGTCATGTAAGGATCAGAGGTGAGTCAGCGTCCAAGTTTTCTTGCCGTCGGTCGTCTGTCAGATATGCAGTCGCTCATTATTCAAGCAGAGATTCGCACGCGTTGTGCACGGTTCAATGAACGTTATGTAATGTATACTCTAAACAATGTATTATACTCTACATACACCAAACTCAACAAAGCCAGACAAACACAGACAGGCTGATGCCGGCCATTACAGTTAACGAAAACAAACAAACAAACAGTTAAGCAAAATCAACAAGCCAAAAAATTAAATTTGGCAACTGGACGTTGTTTTTTTCGATGTTTTCGATCAACACAAACAAACGAAAAAGGAAGCAATGAAATTTTATATAGTATATACAAAAAAAGTTTGCAAAGATTATACTATATATAATACATTAATATTAATATTATTGTGTGTGTGTTGTTGCTATTGTTATTGTAGTCAATCACCTTTTGGCTGTCTGACTGCATTTATAGGAAGTCAATAAAAAACACAATACATATAAATCATTTCGCATAAGCAACAACAACATTATTCAAACTTGCCATTTTAACGGTGATTCTATATGGCAAGGCGAAATGTGAGTTTGGGGAGGTGGGCAGGCCTAGGCAATAAAACGATGCATGTGTAAATTTTCGGCTTGCCTTGCAGTTGTCGGAAATTGCTCGAGAATATTGAGCTCAAAAGTCAAGTCAAGACAACGTTAAGTCAACTTTATTATTGTTGTTGTTGCTGCCGGCGGTAGTCGCATCGATTAAAGACGTATATGGACTATGTAGAGAAGTCCGGTTTGTTTTGGAGCGCGATAAACGTCAAATGAAAACGGGGCCGAGAGCAAAACAGAAGCACAAAAATCTATGCACAAGCAACAACTGAAACAAAAGCCATGATTACGGCATAGCTGAAGTATTTAAGCCCCTCCCAAGTATTCGTTTGTTTTTTTATTTTTCGGAACAACATTTTCGAGTGGACAACAAGATTAAGAAAGAACCCTGGAGCTAGCTGCTGACATAATTGCAGGTCAAAAATTTGAAATATGATCTAACAACTCAAATCTTTTTTAATCCCAAAATAAAAAGCAATTGAGATTTTTGTATTCAATATTTGACTTGAAATTATATCATTACTCATTTAAAGCTGAGCTATAAATATATTTAAATAAATAATTTTTTAATGACGAGCTTCAAAAAATCTATTCTATAATTCTAAATGGTTTGCCTGATTTTAGAATGTCAAATCGATCGATAAGCTAATAAAAAATCATGTGATAATTTAAAAATAAAAGATATCTTTTGTGTTTGTCAATCAACTCAAAAAACTATTTTTTTTCTTCTACGGAGTTTGGTGTTGATAAAGTATTAGAATTATAATAAAACTTGTAATTAACAAGTTCAGATAGTTCAATAAAAAAGTTATAATGTGCCAGCCTATATTTTCTTACCGCTGAAGGCCTTTTGAGGGTTTTGCGGATCAACTGGGTAGACATTTTTGTAATGCTAATGAGGTTACAATAACTGAACAAAACGTTTACTTGAAATGAAGTGTGCCTCTCCAGAATTGTAGAGGGCCCGAGCGCTGCCGGCGGCACGTAGAACAACATTAAAAAGCTGTTAAGCAGTGACAAAAACGTACCGTACAAAGCGGCGCTTAGTTTGCTTAATGAGTTGAGCGACGTTTCATAAGTATTATAAGTAGGGGCGACATGCTTGACCAAATTTGGCAGAAGTTGAGAGAGAAAACGGACCGAAGACCATAAAATTAACAAAAGTCAACAAATATGAGGAACAACTTAAGTATTAAGTGCTGACAGAAGAACGCTTATTCAGCAGCAGATGAATGGCAAATGAGAAGCCATTCACTTGAGTCTAGCTTTAAACAGTTTCCGCATGCTCCTAAGAGATACTCACTTATACTCACACGTCGTGGACCCTAAGTGCTCGGACCGACGTCGCGTTTGCTGCTGTTGCTGTGGTTGTTGATGCTTATTCCTGAGATTGTTGGAGTTGTTATTGTTGTCAGTCGATGGCAACAACACGCGGTCGGGATAGAGCGGCTTGGGTGCCCACGATGCTGCGGCCACATAAATATCCGTACGAGGTGTAGGCGGTGTTTGCGGTTCGGGTGTGCCCGCCGCATAACTGTAATAACCATCCTCGGGCTCATCCACCACCGAGAGTCGATGCTTCGTTGTTGTTTTTGTCGTCGTGTCGTTCGCATCATCGCTATAAAGATAGTCGTGCATAGAGCGTGCATATTTGGCACTCTTTCTTCGCTGCTGGACAGGAGTTAGGCTTGCCGCAGCATTATTGCGACTCATATGCGTTTGCTGGCTGCAGCGCAACTCATTGTGATCGGGTGAGGCGCGTATCCAGGAACTGGCTGGTACATATTGTCGTTCTTGCTTGTGACTGTGCACCACTTTCGAAAAGTCCACATAGAGTGATTCATCTGTTGCAGGCTTGCGTTGAAACTCATCTTCATCATCATCGTCGACGTCGTCGTCGTGGGGCGTGGTTGGTGCACCCACCGAACTGTAGAAACTATAATTGCTGGAGGATTGTGAATAGGATCGATTGCGGCTGCCATAAAACTCATCCTCAAAGGGCAGACCCTGTGGAAACTTCTTGGAGAAGGCCTTCTTCAGTTTGGGCGAATCGTGCGAATCGCTTGAGCCCGTCGATGAGCTACCGCCCTCGGCTGGTGCGGCACGCTGCTTAAGACTAAGCTTGGGTGTTGCTGGCAGCTGTCGTCGTTGTGCCAACGGTGTGGCCTTCAACGCTATGAGATCATTGGATTGCTTACGCTGCTGCTGCTGCTGCGGTTGCTGTGGCGGCAGCGGCGCTGGATAGTTCTTGCAAGAGCGATGAGTATTTCGTGTTGTTGTCGGAGTCTTCGGACAGTTTTCCTTGGCGCAACGGCCATTTGTGGCCTGATATGCGCGTTTTTGTGGCGGATTTGTAGCAGGCTGCAGCATTGTCGAATTCTGTTTTCTGTTTGAAGGCGGCGCTGGTGCTCGCGGTTTGCCATAACGAGAGTTGACTGTGTTTGTTGCACAAGTGTTTTCAATGCGTCTAATAAGCTTGGGTGTTAAAGGTTTAACATTCCGTTGCTGTGTTGGCATCAGTGTCTCTGGTAATCTGCGATTGCTGCTGCAATAGCTGCTGCGCCAGGGCTGCTGTCGGCTTAAACCGTTTGGAACACCCAACTGCTGCTGATTGAGTGAAGACGATGAAGAGCAAGTGGAGCTTGAGGCAGCATTATTTTTGCCATTTGCTGCTGCTGTTGTTTGTGCTGCTGCTGGTCTTTTGGTGCTGTTGCTGCTTAAATGTTGTTGTCCAGTGTTGCTATTATTGCCATTGTTGGTATTGTTGCTGTTGTGTGTGCCACGAGTCACTCGAAAGGAGCTATACGGACGAAAGCCGTTAGCATTTTGCTGTCCAACGATGGGCATTTTGTACGCTTTATGTTTATTGTTATTAACACAGATCCTTGTTGTTGCTTTGCTTTATGTATTTTGTTTGTTATTGACAAACTTCGATGTGGTTGTTGTTCGTATAGGCGTTTCAAATTTAAACTTTACGAATTTCATTTACTTTAAACGCGCTCGCGAAATTTCAATTCTGTTTCATCTATATATCTATATCTTAATCTTTGTATCTGCAAATATTTTTTAAAGTGGCGCAATTTATTTTAATTGAAATTTCAATGCTGGGCACACACACACGTTCCGTCAAACCTAAGATACAGCTACCTCTACCCTCTCTCCACACCATTTGACTCTACTCATTTCATTTCAATAATTATCGAGCAGTTTTTTTTGCACATTTTTTTTGTTTTGTTTTGTGTAATTAACACGTTCTCATTTCGTTCGTGTCAGTCAGTCAGTTTACAGTGCAACAGTGCCACCCCTCACCCCAGTCACCTCTTGAGCACAAAAGCTGTGCCACATGATTATTGTGGAACGATTGCATTTGTGCGACTTCTTGGCTTGGCCACAATTGTTGCTGCCTTTGTTGCACATGTCATCAACGCTGCAAAAATTAAATTAGCTGTGAAACTAACCCTGAACCCAACCGCGTTTTAGCCTATCCAACGCCCACAAATGTGCGTCAGCAAAAAAAAAAAAACAGAAGAAAAAAAGCAAATCCAATTGACAAGTTCATTGATAGGAAGGAAGCTTTCAAGACCAACCAGTTTATTTGGTTTAATGCAATTTACAAAAAACATTGGTAGAAAGTGGCAAGCATGCTGCAGACACTACACGCTACACCACACAACAGGTCCTCCTCCGACCAGTTTTCACAATTTTTACTCTTTTTTTTTCACCTGATTTGAAAAAGGAAACGCAAACGGGTCAACAAAAGTTGAACCAACTGACTACTTGTTGCGGCAGCTACCGCAACAGCTGCTTCTGCTGTTTTTGTTGTTGTTTTCGTTATTGTTGTTGATGTTAACCTGGCTAATGACTCAAGTGACGACAGCAACGATCGCCATGAGTAATGCAAAGAGAGTTTCGCATTTACGAAATGTATTAGTATATCGGAAGTGCGTTCAAATTCCTTGCAGCAGGTCACAATAATTTTGTCCGCTTACGATAACAGCTACTATATACTTTGTATTAACATATATATAAAAGTACAAATATAAGTATAAGAACGTTTAGGTTGATGTATTTGTTGGCGTCTGTACGTCGTCTTTGCCATATCTTATCAAAAAGTTAGTTAACCCAACCAAGTCAACTTTTATGCCAGATTCGGTCGGTCGTATGGAATTTGGGCAAACAGCATTGAAAATGATTACAAATTTTCATTTCTATGAATTTAAAATTGCTCAGCAATAAAAAACAAATTAGCTTATAATTTGCAGGATACATAAACGAAAAATACTAATATTGTTGTTGCTGCTGTTGCAACCATTTCAGTGTGCACTCAACATAAACACAACACACACGCACATAAACAAATTGCACGCTTGACAGCTGCATTTGTTGTAAATAATAAACACACAATTTTCACAATTTATATTCTCTTTTTTTACATTTCTTTCATAGAGGCGGCTATTTGCTCTTGTTGCTTGTTGTATTTATTATTGCTGCTGATGTTGAGGCTGCACGGCGGCGTTGTCCGAAGCCAGCACCTCCATTCGCTTGCAAGTTGTCGTTGCGACTGAGCTTTCGTGCGACAAGTCCGCAGCGAACAAGTGTCGGTTGTCGGCTGCTTGCTTTAGGCTCACGACGTTCGCTGCTGCTAACATTGCCGTCGACGCTTTGCATTTCCAGTTTACAGTGCGATCAAATCGCCGCATGCTCAATTCGCCGCAGCGCGTACGAAATGCGTGTGCGTCCAATTGACAGCTCCACTCAAACAAACAAACACACGCAAAATGAATACATTTAAACAATCGAAATTGTAAATATGTTTTTATATGTGCAATCAACAAACAAATATTCAATAAATAGCGGAAATGCGGCAGCGCTTTGACACTTGAGTATAATTTATATACCCTGTAGCCAAAAATGGGCAAGTCAGTGTATAATTTAGAAGTCCGAGTGTATTTTAACAAGTTAAAGAAAACATCTCTTATTTTCCTAATTATTCATATTCAGTTTGGTATATAGCCTTGTGTGTCATTTATTAAGTACTACGAGTTAAGATAAAATCTGTTTTGAAGGTTTTTAAATAATTGCATTTTGTTCATGCAAATAATTATACGTATTTAAATAATAATAAAAGAATTCATAAAAAGTTTCTTGGCATACAAAAAGTTTGTAGATTTTAAAGATCTGATTTAAAACTAACAATACTAAGGCGAAAATTATTTTTCTTTAGCTGAATAAGTTGATTTCCTTTTTTTATTTTAAATATTTGGTTAGCTGAGTTAATGTTGACACTTCCGCGTTGCAAGGTGTCGGATGAATAATGGGGCAGCCAAGCCGCCGCTTGAGCAATTAATCTGGGTACTGGTAAACACTTGGCAAGCGGGTTTTTATTGCAAAAAATTAAAAGGTTAATAAACAAGACGACTGTTGCGCATGAATTCCAGAAGTTTACGACAAAGAAAGCGACGCTGCTGCTGCCTAGTGGCAAATAAATTACAAAACGCTACACTGATTAAGCCAAACTCAACCAAAACATGACGGGGGGGAGAGAGAGCCGGCAGCAGATGCTGCAGCCGTGGCTGAGGCCATGCCAAAAAAGGCCAGGCCAAGTTTATAAAAAAAAAGTAATATAAAACAAAACAATAATAAATGCGACAACGTCGCGCCTCAGTTCTGTCGTTGTCTGTGTTGCTTTGAGTAATATGCAAATACGTTTTAAATACGCAGGCAAATAAATTAAATCAATTGCAGCAAGGAAATGCAACGGGCAGGATTCACGCCTACACACAATGAAATACGCCAAAGCTAAAGCGGGTTAATTACAGTTGGCACAAAGAAATCGCAATCACTGCATAAATTTAACAGTAAGCTGACTAAGGAGTCGAATGACTCGACAATCTCAACTTGTGACACTTACAGGAACACCAGATTTCACCTGCCATATACGGTCAACTGTTACTGCGACTACTTGGCTGCTGCGCGCTTTTTACTGCCTTTGTCATTAAAGAAATGGCCATTTAAAAGCCATTCCAGACAAGAAGACAAACACTGCAGGAGTCGCTGCGTGGGCAGGACGACACCGTCTCTGTCTCAATCAAAAGAAATTTTGTATATATAAATACATATAATGCAAAATTTTTGTTGCTGGGGTATTGCTTGGCATTTGAGTATCACAATGATAAAGAATAATGGTCGAAAGTTGTTTAACTTTATAGCAAAAAGATATATGGTTATATAATGTAATAATAAAATAATACTTTGTCATTGTAGCATATTCCCCTCAATCGGTTGCTTAAAATTTTGTTTTTATTATTATGTTTCCACGCTTTTAATAAAAAAAGATGTCAGAAAATACAATAAAACCAAAGAGTTTTCAACCATTTGTAAAAATTACATTGATTCGACAGCAATTAGCCACAAATTACTTGTTTGTGTATCAAGCATTTAAAGACAGTTCAGAAAAAAAAGGCATTCAAATTTACTTACGTCGGCTCCTTGGATATATGGGATGGGTTTGCATCTATTTCATGCCTTCTTCGTTTTGCTGCCGATCTGGTGTGATGTGTCTTCGTTATGCGCGGACTATTTTTAAAAAGAACAAAATGCCACAGATATAATAATGCACTAAATAATGATAAATTTACAATTTTGTTGTTGTCGTTTTTGGTGTTCATACTAATGCATGTTCATTGAGCAATATTTTTGCCCCGTGATGTATATGTGTACAGAAAGATGTATGTGTATATGTATGTACACTGTATAAGAAGAAATATGCAACTTACGGCGACGGCGCTTCAACTAAGGGTGGCGATAGATCGCCAGTATCAAGTCGTCTACGTTTGTCTCGTGTGCCGGCTGAGGATCGATCCCTCGAGTGATGGCGTCGCCTAGTTCGTGGCATCTATAAAGTCACACAATATAAAAATATATTAATTTTTTTTAATGAACATATTTTGTACAAACACACAAATACTTTGTATATATATGTATATTTAATTCAGCTGAAGAGCCAAAGCAAAGCAGTACGTTTTGCATTTACTCAAAAAACAGTCAAAGGTGAGTATCACTGTGCTTGTATGTGTATTTTGCAATTACAATGCTGATGCACGTGTGTGTGTGTGAGTGTTCTTTACTTTTGTCTGTACTTTAAGCAGAGGAGTAAAACGATGAGGGCTGCTGGCTTTGCATACCTTTAACGCTTGATTTTCAGTTGCTTATGGATTATGGAACACACTAAACTTGTTCTGCTGGTGGAATAAATAACCAAAAAGCAGCGCGAAAATTGATTTTCGTATGTATTGTCTATTGTTGTTGCTGGCCGCTTCACAAAGCGTCTAGTGTAATTTACGCAGCTGCCTGTTTTGCTAGTTGAATACTTTTGGCACGCATATGATTACTGCAAGTGTGCAGGTTCTCACTCTAGCTTTATTTTTAACTGTTTTTTGGGCTTCAATGTACACTGTTCACTTTAATATTTAGATTTTCTTCTTGTGAAAATCGTGTTTTTTCTACACATATTTCACGTCACTTTCATTGAATCCACCACGTCTGCTCAGAGCTACCATCTTGTCGCAGCAAATAACCGAGCTGCCAACTTGCTCGGAACAAACGCAGCAAGAGCTATAATTATGTTTAAAATGAAATTTAATTTAAAAAAGGCGCTAATTGTTACAAAGTGATTTGTTTGTTGCCTTAAAGATAGTTTTGGTAATTGCATCAAATAAAGATATTTTAAGGTGTGGCAGCGCCGTAGCAGCTGAGGAAGCAGCGCGGCAAGCTGATCAGCCGCTCTTCTATGCATCGTTCAAGTTATTTTGTACATAGCGCAAATCGCATAAGCCAGCACAGGTAGCCGCAACGGCCGCGACTCACCCATACATGCATGGGAACGCGTGTTTGTAAATATGTTTTCAGATATGCCGAAATAAGTTCTTACATATATGTATATGTATTTGATTGCTTGTAATTACCTCTTCCTCTATTGGCGTGTCTCTCTTTGTTGGCGGTGCTGGTAGTGCGAAAAACGGCGATCGAGTCAAACATAAAAGACTCCACAGTCCACCAACTACCCGATTGAGCAACTGCCAAGTATAATATGCTTTTTGTGGTATTTTCGATGTCATTTGTTGAAAAACAAATTGCACTTGATCCCTTTTTGTTTGGTTACTGTACTTTTTGGCGCAATTCTTTCTTTGCTCTCAATGGTGTCTGCTTTGTGCAGGCACTTTGCTAACATATTTTAACCGTCTGAAACATTTTGAAAATGTTAGTTACAAACGGTGTTTTGTTTGTTAGCTTACAAAAATAGCAATGCCTATGTGACCGGTTAAGAAAAATTGAATTACAACGAAGCCAAGCGGGTCAGCAGCTGACGAGCGTTGCTTTTTGCAGATTAGTGCTGCCATACCAATGCCTGCAATAGCCAGTGTTGGGAATTTAGTATGCAGAGTTGCCACCTTAATATTTTTCAAAATTCAACAGCTGTGATATGAAGTGCGCGCGCGCGCTTTTTTTCCTAATGGAAAATACTGGCAATTCAATTGCATAACAACACACGGTATAACGGTATCGTTATCGTGCATATCCTCAGTCAGATATTGACGTGCTAACGCCAACGTGCGCTGCGTCGCCTGCTCCCGCCCTGTGTAGTGTGCTCCGTTTCCGCAAATTAGGAAAATTGAACTATTAAAAATTCATTAACAAATCAACATTTACGCGCGTCAATTATGGCTAAATAATTAATTGTGATTTTTTACGAAACGGAATGCCGCGTCTACGTCAGAGACGTTTTAGCCACAAACAAAGTCAAAGTTCATAGCAGCAGCTTGTAAAGTTATCCAAAACGTGTTCACACCCCCGCCTAATCGCTTCCACAAAAATTAACTTAAATAACACAACGAAATTTTTTGCTGCTGCATGCAAATAATATATGTTTTATTTTTTTTTGTTGCCTTGCTAAATATCATTGAACAGAGTTAACAATTGCGAATGCCAGAAGTAAGTATAACTTATTGATTTTTACTGAAGCATAATAGGCCTGGCCTTTGCAAAGTCGCGTGATTCACAATAAATATATCATTTACGGATAACCTACCAAGAAACAGGCACTTGAATGAAAAAACCAATCAAAAAAAAAAAATGAATCACACTCTCTCGCACATACATACTGTGTATGTTCTTATGTTTCTTTTTTTTTTGTATGTTTGTGTGTTCGTAATACACGCGCAATCCTTTCTTTTTTGGGTCACGAGGCAGCTGCGGCGAGTTTGTGAGTGTGTGTTGACATTGTCCTGGTCTCATTTTTTTGTATGTAAGCACGTGCTTTTTTGGCACAGGACAAACGAGGCGTATACGTAACACATAAAGGGTCGATTGTGTGTGTGTGTGTGTGTGTGTGATTGTGGATGCTAGCGTTTTTATAGCTGTGCGTTCTGGTTTATAATTCATAGCTTGCGACTTATGATTTCAGTTGCTGTTGCCGCCAATTTAAGTGTCCTCCTAGTCCTCCAACTAGTGTGCGCTTAGCCTTAAGGACATGGACACTGCTGCCGCTGCTGCTGCTGCCGTTGTCGTTGACCTTAGCGCCGAGGCAGCCAAATCGAAAGCCAGTAAATTAATTCGTAAGCCCAAGTTAAAGCCGCCGCACAATTACGCACCATCAGCAGCTGTAGGTGTTACTGCTGCAACTTCAACAACAGCTGACATAGCCAACTGTGTGGGCAGCAACGTGGAGTCCATGTTGGCAACGCCACCACCAACGCCGGTTCGCACAACGCGCGGCAACAGAAATGAAACGGTTGATGGCAATGGCTCCAGATCCGGCTCAATTTCGGGCGACTTACATGCCATGAATGGACTCAAGGATATAGTGTCTAAAGTGGAGTGCGGGCATTCGGAGTGTATGATAACGCCAGCATTGGCGCCATTAAATTCCACAACAACAACATTAACGTCTTCCACAAACGCTTCCACAACGCCAACGTCTGCCTTGCTTACAGCACCATCGACAGCAACAACAACAACAACAACAACAAATCCAACTGCATCTGCAACTGTAAATGCAACGCCAACAACAATTGCAGCGACTGGCACGAACGGCTCGAGCGTCACAAAAAAGTCGAGCAGCGTTGCCGAATTGGATGAGCTGCTCCACTGGCAGGACATGCCAAAATATTTACAGTTTAATCCATATGTCCTCAAGGGCTACCGTCCGCTGCAGACATTCAAGGGCTGCCTGCTCAGTCTCTTCTATTGGCACAATGAGACCATCAACATACTGACACACGGTGAGTGTTTTATGATCCATAACCCCCCCCCTTGTTAACGTGTCTGTTGCTCATTTATCGACCCATTTCAAAATGGCATTAACAATCACGGTCAAAGCCAAGTGCAAGCACACATACCAACTTATGCGCATAAATAGTTTTGCTTCGACCTTTCTTACGCCACAAATAGGCGGGTGTATGAGTGTGTGTAACTAAAGGTTTTGCTTACTTTGTTTTGTTTTATATGTGTGTGTGTGTGCGCGCTTTTATTGCCAAGATTCCTGGCACATTCCATAACACATTGTTGTCTTTGTACTTATATTCAATGGAATTAACTAAAGCATTTTTGTAGTAAGTAGTGCTTGTTCAGCATGATAATAAATAACTTGGTAACAAATAAAACAAAACATTTTTCAATGTCGTTATTTAACCAGCTTTCCTTCAGCATTGTGATGCATTTATTTTCCTAAGCATTTTTAACTCACGTTAAAAAACACACAATACAATTGTGCCAAACAATCGATTTTCAGTGCCAAATAAACGACTTGGCTAAAACCTTGTAAAACTATTGGTAATTTCCTTAAAAATCTTGGTCAAAACTTGAGTAAATCATGGCCTTTTGATAGTAGCCAAATTTAAATTCGGTTAAAATTAAATGTAAAAACTTAAACCTTAAAAGTTCTATGCTTGGAAATTTAGCAATAACCATTTTTTTTACAATCCAAATTGACAAAAAATAAATAAAATTCAAGCTTAATTAGAATTTCCTTTGAAAAATTTTGTATCACAGGAATAAAAATAAGTAAATAACATACATTCGTAAAAGCAAAGAAAGTTAGTATATTTTACATTTTTTTGGAGGATTCATGGGAGTGCCCGACGCACACTGGAATTCCTTGGCGAACTCATCAAAATTGGAGAGAGGGCCAATCACACGGAATTCGCCGGGTACATGAAGATCCGTGGATATCTGTAAATTGCGCACACGTTCATGGGCATCGTTGCACCAGATTTGCGCGAAGCCAATAAAGAACAGTTGCATTTTGGTATAGTTCAGCGTTGGCAGTTTCTCCTTCAGCAACTGCTTTCGTCCTTCAACAGTCGCCTCCAGTGCGTCCTGTAGGCTACGATAGGCGGCAAAGGCCAATCGCATGCCACCATTATCCGCAATATTTTCGGATTGTGCTGTCGTCTTGGGCAGCCGCATGCCATGGTACGTGTAATGACTGTATTGATCCGTAAAACAACGCTGTCGCTCCACAAAATTGCTTGTAGACTCTGCGTCCCACCAGTCAAAAACATTTCCATGCAAATCGAATTTCCGGCCGGCGTCGTCAAAGCCGTGTATTAGCTCATGGCCAATTAACGAGGCTAGCGTTCCAAACTTGATGGCATTGGGATAGCTAGCGGCCCAAAGGTAATAAGGCTGCAGCAATGACACTGGCACTTTTATTGTATTCTCTACGAGTATGTTTGCAGGCGTATAGCTTAGTAGATCTCCTGCTTCCAGCGGCTTGACAGGCTTATGCAGCTGATCACGATGCTGGCTGGCACCCAACATACGCGTCTGGCGAAGATTCTCTATGAATTCCTCACGGTGTAGCTGCAGGCCTGCAAAATCCTCGGTCAGATCCTCATCTGCATGCGAATTCACTTGCAGCGTCATTGCATCCAGTTTATTAATGGCCGTTTCACGCGTTTGACGACTTATCCAGTTGAGGGATTGATCCGATTGCAAAGTTTGTTTAAATGTGGACTTTAGCTGGCGCCAAATTAAATCGATATCCGATGCAGTCGCATTGTTGTTATAGCGCCGGTAGACCATGTTATCCAAATTTTTGGCAAAGTATTTCTTGGTCATTGCGACGCACTTATCCTGCCGATCCGCTTGCGTCTGGCCCGGATTCATGGCGAACTCGTCAATCAAACGATAAAATATATAGTTGGCTATAATGCGCCGAGATGTTCGCTGAATCACTTTAATAACATTCTGTTGATACTGCGGATTATAGTTATAAACAGCGCCCGTGATCTGTTCGCCCAGCGATATGTTCACCAGCCGTTCCACATTCAAAACAGGCGCATATTCTCGTTGCATATCCGCAATGGTTGTTAGCTCCGAAATGTCACTTAGTCCAAGGCCATCGCCTTCATTGAGTAGTCCCTTGGCCAGCTGCACCTCAAAGTCCAACAGTTCCTTAGACGTTGCAACAGCCAGCTTCTTTTTCATACCCAAGAAAGTCATCAGCTTATTTGCCATATTTAAAGCGTAGACATTGCGGTAGACTTCCGTGTGATTGTCCAGATACATTCCGCGTGTTTCGAGAAAAAACTCCTGCTGGCCTAAATACGCGATGTTCACTTCGTTGTTGGCAAAGTCCTTGGCCACCTCGAAGCCTATGATAATGACCAGACCATAGCTATGTGCTATTCGTGCCACAGTTTCGAGCCAATCAAACTTTGACTTGTCCCATCCTTGACCTTCGAGTGCCGGCATTGAACCAAACTCGGTGATTAAATCCTTTATCTGTTGCTGATAGCTTGCGCCCACTGCTCGTACCATAGTGCACGACTGGAAAAAGTTCTTTACCTCCACGTCCTCGGCGGTGTCCAGATCACTGTTGTCGCTAATCAGCGTCTGCTTCACCTTGCGATTTAATCCATCGGTAAGACGTTCAAACAAACCAGTTGTCATCCGATTTATAGTTGTTGCCGGATTAATGCGCGCCCAATTTCCGCAAGCAAAGTCATAGAAATTATAACACGGATCGACACTCTCGTCCATAAAGTTTGCCATTTCAGCTGCTTTGGCCTGTCGCATCACCTCCTCAATGTAAACGCCGTTCTGCTGACTATCGGCTATATAATCGGCACTGCTTGGCGCTGCCTGAGATGTCGGCGTCACCATAAGTCCATAGAATATGAGCAAAAGCATGCGAATTGCTTGGATTCGCATCTTTAGCGCTACGTTGTTGTTTCCTCTTGTGTTCATAACTTATGACTGAGCGAACGATTCGCATCCATTTTACTAAATATATAGAGCACATCTGAACATACATGTGTTAACCACACAAGTGCACTCGTTGATAATTGAGCGCATTATAGGCCGGCATGCGACCCCGTGAGGTTATCTCTATCAATACTAATACTGTCGCCACAATTGAGACTCCCACACTTACGCATTGCGAGCGAAAAATACCAAACAATTGCAAGTAATCAACATCTCTGTACATTGTATTTAGTTACTTTTGTTGTTATATAACGTATTACTTAGCTTACCGACCAACGCCAGCTTACCAATTAATTATTGAGAAAGCTCCCAAATTCGAAAGTTAATCCCATTTCGGCCTTTGTGAAAATTTTGTTTTGTTGTCGTTTTACGAAATGAGAACTCGCGAATTTTAAGCTTATTGTAGAATGACACTTGTCATTTTTATGCAGATTTTTGTTAATATTTCTTTTGCTTATTTAATGTGATGACCAGTTTTAATATTTAATCATGTTGACTAACAATCAAAATCAGAGTATATATTTATTAATTTTGTTTGATAATAATAATTATTTTTGTTTCTTTTACCTTGACGTTTATTTTAAATATCCTTGGGATTTTTCTATCAAAATTAAATGCCAGCTTTAACATGTTTTGAAATTGAATTTCCATAGTCCTATAAGCTAATCAAGTCTGACAAGACAGACACTTTGACAAGCTAATAAAAATTGAAATTAAACCACTATGCACAAATTTTTCACATGTAGTAACAACAACAGACAAAGTTAGCCTGTTTGGCAGTTACATAATTATGTATTTTGCAAATATCGATCCGATAAGTTTGGTGCTGCAAAAATTTCTAGTTGACATTGTCACAATTGCACGCAATTTTATCATTTCCTTTTTAAGGAAAATGCAAAAAAAAAAACAACACATAATAGGCAATTTAATTTCCTGCCAAATTCAAGTGCCTGACAACTGAAAGGAAAAGTGACTTGATATATTTTGTGGCTTTGCGTTAAAGTTGGCTCCTCAGAAAATAATGAAAAAGGTTGTCAAAAAGTCGTTATTGAATTTTATTAAAACTCGAGTCGAATTTCTTTATAGAAAATATTCGTAATAAAGAATGGTTTTTAAATTCAACCAAGTTGCAGTGCTCTCGAATCGACTGTAGTAAAGTTAACAAAATGCGTTTACTTTGTCTTTTACATGTTGCAAGTTGTATAAACTTTCTAACCATTTACGTTTGTAGGTGCATACTAGTTCTACATGCGTCGCGATTTGTTTAAGCATTCAATTGGCATAAGTGCAATTAATAATTGTAGAACGATAACTTTTGTATACACTGTGTATAAAAATGGCAACGTGAGCTGTGACCTAATCACGTTGCCTTCACTATGAGTTTTGTCAGCGTTTGGTTTTGGATTGGGCGTCGGACCAATGACCAGTTAATGCAGATAAGGAAAAGCTCAATCGCTGAACTGAGCTTAGTTGAGCTGCTTGAAAGTGCGTTGTGAACGGCGTCTTTTAGTCGCTCATGAGCCATGAAACGCATGTGGTGTTGTTGGTGGTTGAGTGTGGTTGTGTTGCTGTGGTGGCGATGCTGTGTGGAAGGCCATTTGTTGTCGCAACCAGAGCTGGACACACACATACAGTTGCAGGAGCAGCTTATATCGCAGCATAATGATAGCGCCTACGTGCAGCGAGTAATGCGATTGGCCAAATCCGCTGAGATGCGCAGCTATATGCAGCCAGAGTTGGATGCCTGTGAGGATTTCTTTGCCTACAGCTGCGGCAATTGGCCGAAGATAAATCCGGCAAATGACGCACATCCACGCGAGACCAACTATCAACAGCAGCTGGCCAATGGCTATAAGCACAAGCAGCAACGTCTGCTCGAACGTCCAGCTGATGTAGACAATGATGATAAAGCTGTGCTAAAGCTTAAGGAATTCTATGCCAGCTGCCTGCGCTTCCGGCAAACGCCTCTACCACTTTATCGCCAACAATTGCTGGAGATTGCAGCTGAGTTTGGACGTATGCCTGTCTTGTCGCTACCGGGTCAACAGTGGCTTGCAAGTGATTTCGATTGGCTTGCTACAGTGGCTCAAATGAAGCACAAGTATGGACTGGATGTTATATTGCGTTTGCAGCAGGTGCCGAATGCACTCAATAAAACTGAATCACGTTTGTACGTTGGCCAACCGGAAAGGCTAATTGTGGAGCCGAATCGCAGTGCAGTTGCTCAAAAAATTGCTAGAGAGCTTCAGCAGCATTTGGGTGTGGAGGCGACACTGGCACGAGGCATGGCGCCTGAGCTTGCCAAGCTGGAAATGTTGTTGGCCAAAGGAATGGCAAGTCGACCAATTGGTTCGCTTGCTCTGCCACGCTCCACCGTGGAGCTAACAAATGCATATGCACCCACATTCAATCTGACACGATATGTGGAACTGGCCTTGCATCGGCCACTGCTGGAAGAGGAAACGCTCTACGAGCATGTGGCCAGCTATCAGGCACATCTGCTATCTGTTGTAACCCAGACGCCAGCTCATGTGCTGGCCAACTATATATTTTATCAGCTGCTGCAGAACTTCTTTTACGAGCACTCGTCGCCAGTTGTTGCCCAATGCTTGGCAAGTGCCAGACAGCGGTTTCCAGAGCTGCTTAATAATATGGCCTATAAGCACTATGGCGATGCAGCAACTCTCAGTGATATCGATGCCGTCTGGATGCGAATCAAGCGCAGCTTTCACGACACTCTCGAGAGCTCCGCTACAGATTGGTTGTCCGTCCCGACGCGTAGTCATCTGCTGGAGCAGCTTAATGCAACCCGCTTACGTATCAATGGACATGCGGATGTGAATTTTACAGAGCGCTACAGTCAATTGGAGCTAAGGCCGCTGGAATATCTATACAATCTGCGTGCTGTTCTCAATTATAGCACTCAGTTTGTCAAGCCGAGTGTGACGCCCGGTTTGCCCATCTATGATGTTCTGGAGAATCAGGTGATGTTACCAGTTTCGCTGTTGCAACCATACTTTTTATGGTCACGTTTCTATCCGCGTGCACTGCGCTATGGCAGCCTGGGCACAATTATAGCACACGAACTGGCGCATAGTTTTGACAGGAAAAGCAACTGGGATGAAGCATCCTTGGTTGAGTATAAAAAGCGAAAGTCCTGCTATCGTTATCAATATGAACGTCTCCGCTTTGGTGGTGACTATCTTTCTCCCACTGAGCTGCAGGACGACAATATAGCTGACAATACTGCTGTTCAGCTTTCATATCTTGCCTACAAAAACTACTTGGAAAATCTTGCATCGTCTGCCCTTAATACAGAGACGTTGCCCCAGCTCAGCCACAGTCCGCAGCAGCTCTTCTTCATCAGCTATGCACAATTGTACTGTAACGATGCCAATGAACAATTTAGGGATAAGCAATCGTTATTGGCAGCAGGCACTCCAAATGCTCTACGTGTTCAGGGCGCGCTGGCTAATTTGCAAGCGTTTGTCAGTGCTTTTAATTGTGCCAAAGAGACGCCTCTGAATCCCGGCCGAAAGTGTCACATGTATGCCATTAATTAAAAATATTCAATTGTAAGTTTGAAAAAAAGCTATCCAATCTGGATATAGGAAATAGGAGTATGAATGTAAAAGAAACCACTGAAGTTATTAGAATACATTTTATTAAACTGAGTAGCTGTGTTTTAGTATATGGCACATTTGAACTCTGGATCCATGGGCGCCAGCTGTGAACAGTTAAAGACCCAGGAGAACTCCTGAAAATTGGACAATGAACCGATAATACGATACTTGCCCGGAGCATGGCTATCCACATTTGCCACAGATGTCTTAAACAAGGACTGAACATCGTCACACCAGAGCTGGGCATAGCCCACAAAGAACAGCTGTTGATGGTTGAGCTCAAGGCCAGCCAATGACTCCTGCTCGAGTATCGCGGCAGGCTGCTGCTCCAGCCAGCGTTGGTAGGCCTTATAAGCCAACTTAACGCCAGCATTGTCAGCAATATTTTCCGATTGATCTACGCTCTCGGGCAGACGAGCACCGCCATATTTGTAGTTGTGATATTGAGCCTGAAAGCACTTGCGCTTCTCCTCAAACTCATAGCGCGATTTGTCATCCCACCAGGGTGCCAGGTTACCATTGGCATCATAGTTGCGTCCCTCATCATCGAAGCCATGCGTCATCTCGTGTGCCAACAAATAACCTAATGTGCCGTACTTTAAGGCTTGCGGATAGTTTGCATCCCAGAAGTAGCGTGGCTGCAGCAATGCCACCGGAATCGTTATGTTGTTTTCCAGCATATTGTAGGCGGGCGTAAAGCCTAACACTTCGGTGTATTCCAGCGACTCAGGCGGATTGTGCAGCCTCTCCAGTTTGCGCTGAGCTTCGGCCAGCAGCACTTGCTGCACATTGCGCACATAGTTCAATCTGTCTACGGTGACATTACCATAAAGTGTCTCAAAGTTCTCATTGTCATAGGAGTTAATGTGTAGCTGCATGTGTTGCAGTTTCTCAATGGCCAACTGCCGTGTCTTGTTCGTTATCCAGTCAAGCTTGTCACCCTCTAGCTGTTGCCGGAACGTATCCCGTACCTGCTGCCACACGCTGTGCACCTCCGCCTCGGCTGCGGGGCTGCGATAACGCTGATAGATCATGTGCTCAGCTAGCTTGCCAAAGAATGTCTTGGTTCGCTCAGTGCACCAGGTGGGCATATCGCTCTTCTGTTTATCAATGCGAAACTCTGAAAGTAGCTGCCACAGTATATAGTTGGCAATGGTGGTTGTGGGCGTTGTTTGAAGTGTGCGCAATGTGTTCGACAAATAGCTATCGCTATAGACATAGATCTGTTCGGGCACATTGTCTTGACCAAGCACAAGGCCAAGAAACTCACTGATGTTCAAGTGCTCGCCGTATTGCACCTGTAGTTCGGACACATTATAAAGTTTTAAGTTGTCAACCAAGCTGATGCCATGACTGAGGCCACCCGCAATTAAATTGCGCTCAAAATCGTTCATCTGCTTGGCAACCTGCTTGGCCAGATGCGAATCAATGTTAAAGTACTGCTTAAGTTCGTCGGCCAAGACTGCATCACCAAGAACTTTGAGCAGTTGGATTGGTTGCTTGTTGTCTGGTGGACCCAAATATATTCTATTAATCGTATGATTATTAATGTCTGACATTATGTCAACGGCCAAAATGATTTGCCTGCCGTATTTGTGCTGCATATGCGCAATAGTGCGCCACCAGCTAAAGGCCGAAGCGTTCCAACTGTCACCGGCCACAAAGGGTAGCTCGCTGTACTCCCGATAGATGCTTTGCAACGCTAGACGATAGTGGATGTCCTCGCGATGAATTAGCAAACAGGATTGATAAAAAGTCTGCAGTTTCTCCTCCACTTTTGATTTCATCTCTCCAGAATGCAGCAGCCGTTGCAAACGTCGATCGAATCCCTTCGAAATGAGCTGAAATGTATCCGTTATAATATTCCTGAACAGCTGAGCGGGATTCTGTCGATGCCAGTTGCCGCAAGCGTAGCTATAGAAATCGTTGCAGGGCGCAATTTTAGTATTCAACATGCCCTTCATTTCGGCAACTTTGGATTGACGTATTATCTGTTTTGCAAAATCCGTGGTGAGATCATCGCGTACGTGTGCAACAATGTTATCCGCCGGCAAGGCCACAGCGATGACAAAAATTAGACACAATACAGGCAGCAGCCATAGAGATGCGTTCAAGTACCGTCCTGACATGATTCTCGCCATCGATTCAACTGAGCTGCTCACAGTCGCTTTGTCTAGCTTCAAAAGCATCCACTTATCAGCGAACTTTTGTTTTTTTGTATTGTTTTCAGTAAGTCAAATTGTTATCGTTCGTCTCGAAAGCTAGCTCTTATACTAGCAATATATGTACATAGTATATAGCTTTAACTATGATACACTGAAAACCATTTTTGCTTCCCCCAACAATTATTATTTATATATCAATTTTCAATATTTTGCATTCCTATATTTGAAGTAGGATCTAAAGTTTTGCTGTTTATGCTCATGATATTTAATTGTATTTGCAGGCATACCAATTTTTTATATACTGGCTATTGTACCGGGTCTAATGCCATGGGACAGTGGCTATAAGTTCCTTTCGTTTTGTCACGTATTTGGCTCAGTGGCGCCTTGGTGCGGCAGTTTCGTCTATCATCTTTTTATGAACATTGAGAAGGGCGAGAATGTTTACAATAATTTACTCAAGCTGGACATGGTTGGCATTTGGGTGAGCCAGAGTTTCGGTAAGTGAGCGTATAATCTATAAATAAACACACATCTCGGAAACGGGAAGCTTATACAAAAACATATACAATCAACAAATTCAAGTACAGAAAAAGCTTATACTAAGTAGAGCTTCTAATCAGTTGAAGGGCAGCCTCAGAAGATAACGCATTTATGCATGGGATTCATATGTGCCTCCTTAGAGCAGTTGTAGGCCTCAGCAAATCCATAATAGTTGGCCATAATAGCATTAAGTCTAACCTCATACGGCGCATGGGTATCGCTGAAGGCAATCTGATAACGCAGTTCGGGCAACAAATCCGAACACCAGATTTGTCCCAGCGCCAAAAAGAACAACTGATCCGGGGTATGCGACATGCGTGGCAATTTCTCATCATCCAGCACCGAGTTTATTAGCCATTCACGGTAGGCGGCATGGGCAAGACGAATGGCAACATTATCCGCAATATTTTCGGCCTGCAAATGCATTTTGGTGAGTCGCTCGCCATTGTAGCTAAACCCACTAAACTGATCCACAAGACACTGTTTTCGCTGCTCGAACAACAACGTCGTATTGCGATCCCACCAGTCCCGCAGATTTCCTTGGCTATCAAAGGTGCGTGAAAGATCATCGAAAGCATGGGCCATCTCGTGAGCCATTGAGTAACCCACTGTGCCGTACTTGAGGGCCATGGGATAGAGTTCGTCAAAGAAATATCGATGCTGCATATAGCTGGCCGGCATTATAACCCGATTGAAACCGGCCACATAATATGGCGATAAATTAATGCCGTCATAATATTGCATGTTTGGCGCCCGTTGCAGATCCTCACGCAGTTGCTGAGCCCGCAGCTCCAGTACACGTTGCACATTGCCGAAGTAGTCAGCGGTGCTGATTACCAATCCGCCGTAGTAATTCTCAAAGTCCGGCGCTACTGCGCCCAGTATATAAAAACTCATGGCCTTGAGCTTTAACAGTGCCTCGTTTCGCGTCTGTTCGCTAAGCCAAGTGTTGCTTAGCAACATGTTTATGAAGGCAACCTTTAGTTCCTGCCATAACTGTTCCAATCTTCCAGGTACATCAGGATTCTGTTTCTCCAGCGAACGATATACCATGTGGTCCACAAAATCGGTAAATAACTGCGTCGTTTTCTCCGCACACAACTCATGCTGTTTATCCTCAGTTTCAGCCGGCTCCAAATCGTAGTCATTGAGCAGCGTTGTCAGCATAAAGTTGGCTAGGATACGTTTGGGCGTTCGTGTCAATACCTTCTTAACCTGCCACATATAGCTTTCGACATACTCGTATACTGGCAGCTGGTAGTCATGATTCAGCCATAGCTGAACAAATCGAGTGAGATTTAAGATCGGTCCATAGGTGACGCTCATGTCGTCGAGCATGCGCAATCGATTCATCTGTTCTGGCGGCAGCTCGTCCTGTGGCTGTATGACGCCCTGGGCCAACTCCCAATGCACTTTAAATACTTCATTAGCTGTTTCACTCGCTATTTTTCCACTCAGTCCAAGAAGGCGTTGTAACTTTTGATAAAGCTCAAGCTTTCTGGAAATGATCTGATGTAATGCCTTGCTCAAATCATCCCGTTGGCCCAGATACAAGCGATTGCTCTGACTGTTGGCAAGGCCCGGACTGACCTTGACACCCAGTAACGTTGCCTTTCCATAACGATTCATGAGACGCGCCATCATTTCTATTGGGTCAAAATGCGACTCATTCCAAGCACTGCCCTCCAATGCAGGCAAACCACCAAACTCTTTGAGTATGTTCAGCAAATGGGGACGTTGATTTAGCTCAATTGTTGTTGAACTTAGGCAGGATTCGTAGAAATACTTAACGCGCGTCTCCGTTGGGCTATCGGTGCTCATCTTGGGTTCCCTGAGCAACTGACGCAATCGACGCTGATAGCCCGCATTGAGCGTCTCAAAGAAATCCTTGCTAATCGTTTGCTCCGTCGCCGGATTAATCCTGGCAAAGTTACCGCACGCATAGCCATAGAAATCATCGCACGGCTTTACACTCGCATTTATATAGGAACGCATGCCAGCGGACTTGGCCTGCCGCATGATCTCATGCGTTAATGGTGTATTGATATTAAGACCCTCAAAAACATCAACGGCATAAACAACAACAGCTGGCACAGACAACACCAATACAAACAGAAATTGAACGGAAGCGGAAATTGTAGCACTCATCTTGCGTTGTGTCTCGCCCGATTGTCTAACTTTAACTGAGGCATCGGGAAATATTGTTTGGGCTTGTTACTGATTAAGACACACAAACAGGTGTCCGAATTTCGGCATTGACATCTCATTTCTCTCAAGCTATTTTTGCTCTCTTGCAGGTGCCTTGCCTCTGGTAACGGCGACAACTCTGTGCTTTCATCCAATTCTTAAGTGGTTCATCATTATCTCATACTGTCTGCTCTCACTTTGGGGACTCTATAAGGTAAGGTGAAAAGTATGCATGATTAGATTTAAAATATATGTTAATTGATAAAAACCTAACATTCGCTTTCTATGCTTAAATTAAGACTATACAACTATATGAATGTTGTTGTAGTAAGTAGTGTTAAATTAATATTAAAAAAGACGTAGTAAATCTCGCTCTATAAAAACTCAACAAAATGCCCTTTCTAGATTAATAAATACTATTAAAAACTTTTCTTTTTGCATCTTCAAACATTTACTTTTGCAACTTTTATTCAACAGGCTTTAACCGCTAGCTCACCGTGGCAGAGACGCCTTTGCTTTGCGCTTCCCTTTGCGATGCGTTCGGTGTTGACCTTTATGCGTATACGAGGATTGGTTGGCGGCAGTCACATGGCCCTCTCCCATGTCTATCTGCAGGTGCGTATGTCAAGGCATTCCAATTGACTAACTTCCTATTTTTACCAAACATTTTTGGCTGGCCTGTGCACATACTTACTTAGGTTGAAGTTGTAAGTTGAATATTTTATCTCAAAACTTTGTACACCAACTACTTTACATACGCATTTGGACTTAGTGTAAGACTAGGCCGTATGCAACAGAATTAATGGTGTTGAGTATTGAACACCAAAACATGACCATAGCAATTCCATATTTAACCCTCACTAATATATGATTCTTTGTGCATTCTGTTGTTGGATCGCTTCAGGATGGTGTATCGATACTAGGCGGTGCCATTGGGGCCATGCGTATACCCGAGAAGTGGTTTCCCGGACTGGTCGATTTCTACCTAAACTCGCACAACATTATGCATGTGTTGGTCGTTGTGGCTGTATACTCAATGCATAAGGTGCGTTCATATCGATTTGTAAAATGTACAAATAACTTTTGACTTAATTTTGCTTTTGCGGGGCCAGGCCACAATCAAGGACTTTGAATGGATGTCCAATCAGACGTGCAACTCAGTGGTAAATGCCACGGAGCAGTCGGTGGCCCACATGGACCTATGACCCGCTCTATGGCTGCTTCTATTTCTGCTCCTCTCACTGCTATTCCTGCTAAGAACTCACCCAGAACGTGCCCCAATCAAATGGAAAAGAAAGGGGCTTGCTAAAGCTGACTAGTTTGAAAATGAAAAACCCTAACCAAAAGGAAATTAGGAAACCAAATGCTTCAAAAATATGCTTCTCAAAAATATACCGTGTATAAATGAGTGCGTGCTGTAACAGTAACAATAAGTATATAAGTATATTGTGAATAGTGAAAAATATGTACATATGTATATGTATAATTAGTACATACATACTTCGACTGTGGTATTTAGCATTAAGATAATACAATGATACATACTACAAACATACATTTATATTGTTTTATGAATGATATTGATGACCGAACGCTTTCGATTACAACTTCTATGAGCGATTTACATAAATAACCTCTGAGTACTATATATGAATGATAATTTCAATGATGTTGATACATATGTACCTCATTATGCTTACAACAACAACAACAACAAAAACATCTTATTTTCAAATATAACTTTGTACCTCGTCGACTATAAAAAACTAAAAACGAAAACTAAGCAATAAGAATACTTACATTTAATCTAATAATTCTTCCTAGTTGCAATTTTAATATATATATATATATGAAATTTGTTAATTTTAAATGCTTAGTATTAGATTGAATTGACAACAACAAAACTGTGCCACTAATGCGAGTTTTGTGACATTAGTTATATTGAACAATTGGACAAGTGTGAACAAAATTTTTTAGCTACAACGCTGCTGAATCGAATTAGAAAAAACTTCCTAACGCCTTAGTTAAATCAACTTATCTAGCATATGATTAAAGTCTCCGCAAAATTATATTACTTTTTCTAGGTCTTAAGAGGCAGATATACTAGTATGTATTTCAATATTATAATACGGCAAAGTATATTTATCCAACAAAAGGAACAATTACGAATAACTAGATTTTAGTAGTTTCAATAATTTACAACACACCCTTTAGAGAAACAGCATTAATAATGAATGAAACCAAAGCTAACAATTTTAGATGAACAAAAGCAATAACAACATATTATATTAATGCTTGTAACAAGTTGTAAGGAACAATTATAGCAATAATATTATACATACAGTATATATGATTTTTTCGAGAAAGTTAATAAACATTAAACGCGTATAAAATGAGAATTGAATTGAAAATATTATATTTTGATTTTTTTTTTGATTGCGGGAACTTTTCTTAAAATGCTATATTTACAGCATAATAAGATAATTTAAATGTAGCGCACTACGCTTTTTCGTTTGAAAATAAAATACCAGAAAGCTAAAACAGAATTGTTTTGTATTCCAAATTAAATACCAGTCGAACTGTGTGACCGCGTTTGTTTGAGATTATACAATAAAACCTAGTTGGCAGCACCGCCTTAATAAATTCATTGCAATTTATTATTTTTAGTTTTGTAACAATAACTTGTTCTTGCTGAATTTCTTAACATAAACTCGCGATATAATCAGAACAAAACGAAATATGAGCTGCCAAATATCAGCGGCCGACGCAGCAGTGACAAAAGCGGCCAATTTCTTTGAACTGCAAGCGGCCTTCGAGGTGAGAACGAGAAACACTGAAAGAGGTGATAATGCGACGCGAGACCGGTAATTGTATTTTCGCACATGCTTATAGACTGCTCTGGAAAAGGCTATCGTCTGGAATGATGGTGAACTATTGGTAAAAGAGTACCACGGCTTCAGCGGTAACACGGAGCACGACAAACGTTCGCCTATGGATCAGGCATTTCGTGAGATTCTTATGAAACGCCTCAGCGGTGATGTGAATGCCATTGGAATACTAATTCGCCTTTCTGTGGGTGCAGTGCGTGCCGATATTGTGTCGAATACAATACCGGTTGTGCTGCTAGGTGACACTTTTGATGTGATAACGCTAAGCAAGTGCGAACTAGTTTTTGAGTTTGTGGAGGAGCTGGTTGAGGTTTGGAAAGAGGAGATCTTCTTTGCCTCGTGCAAAAATAACTTGCTACGCATTTGCAACGATCTGCTACGCCGACTGTCCCGCACACAGAACACGGTTTTCTGTGGACGCATTTTGCTCTTTCTTTCTAAATTTTTCCCATTCTCGGAGCGCTCTGGACTGAACATTGTGTCCGAGTTTAATTTGGATAACTTTACCGAATATGGGCTAGATAGCAAGGATCACGATGATATTGACAACAAGGAGCTCGAAGATACTGCAGAGGACATACCACTTAAAATTGACTATGATTTATACTGCAAGTTCTGGTCACTGCAAGACTTCTTTCGCAATCCCAATCAATGCTATAGCAAGGCGCAGTGGAAGATGTTTCAAACGGTAGTTAATAACAAAGTTAATTTTTGTTTCCCTTTTGCCCTACATATATGCCATTTTGCTTTTTCTTCGTTTGCAATTACAGCACGCAGAGAATATTCTGCAGTCGTTTTCCAGCTTTAAGCTGGAAGATGTGCGTCTGCACAATGAGTCCATTGGCAACAGCGACACAGGCTCACAACCGATGGATGTGGATATGGATGATCAGGCTGTTGATGCCGTTTTGGCGATGTCTGCTCGCAAAGAAAATAGTTTCTTTGCCAAGTTTTTAACCAATCCAAAGCTGCTCGCACTTCAATTGTCCGACTCGAACTTTCGACGCGCCGTATTGGTGCAGTTTCTTATACTTTTTCAATATCTTCAAGTCAGCGTCAAGTTTAAATTGTGAGTATATTAGAATCTTGGATCTGTGCAGATTAAGATATCATACTTTCGCAGTGATACCTACACCCTGACAAGCGGCCAGTCTGACTTTATCAAGGAGACAGAACAGCGCGTTTACAAACTGCTGGACGAGACACCACCTAATGGCAAAAAGTTTGCTCGCACTGTGCTTCATATGCTGCAACGTGAGGAAATGTGGAACAATTGGAAAAACGATGGATGCAAAGAATTTAAAAAGCCCGAAGAACCGGAGACAAACGAAGATGACTCAAAACCCACACCTGCCAAACGTTCAAAGCGCCCATTAGGCGATTGTCTGCGTGATGCGGCGCGCAACGGCAAGTTCTACCTTGGCAAGTAAGCACATTTAAATCCAGTGCAAAGTGCAAATGCAAGTGATATTATTTAAATTGTAGCGACAATATGACTCGTCTGTGGAACTACTCGCCGGACAATTTACAGGCCTGTAAAAGCGAACAACGTAACTTTCTGCCACTGTTGGAAACATATTTGGAGACGGCACAAGACAAGAGCGATCCGGCATTCGAGTGGCGTGCACTGCGTCTGTTGGCTCGTCAAACGTCGCACTTCTTTTTTACTTTCATATCGCAGCCATCGTGCAAGATATCCGACTATTTGGACGTGGTGCGCAAGCGTCTGCTGCGTGAAAAAGAACAGGCTAAGCAGATAAACACAAACTCTGGCAATTCGTCGGAGCACAGCAATGGTTTGTCTGTCGGTATCCAAACCACAGAGCAGGAGCAAGAGGGTGCTGTTGCCTTGCAGGATAACATGCAGGACCTGGAGGTCGAGGATAGTGAGCCCGTTGTGGAGGACGTGGAGGAAGCACCAGCACATGAGAAATCGCTTATGGTAACAAGCGCCCACATCGAAGAAATAACGCCACTTATAGGTGAGCCCTGGATGAAAGTGGGGAAAAAAATTGGATTCACCAACGACGAGTTGCTCTTCTATGAAATGGAGAATTCTACAGCTAACGTTGCATGCACTAAAATGCTTACCAATTGGATCTCAGAAGATGATGATGCAACGCTAGAGAACTGGGCCTATATGCTCGAGGGGCTGGAGATGCACCAAGCGGCCAATGCCGTCAAGGCGATTATCGAGCGCGAAAAGAACGCTGCAATGCCAATTCAGCCCCAGATTCAGTCTCCGCCGAACATAACGAACGACGTGGAAATCTTGTCCGACTAGCGAATTTTAGTTACAGGCTCATTACTTTAATTTTGTTTGTATTCATCAATCCCTCAACTATCACATATAATAAATGGGCATGTCAAATGACCCAAATTTAAGTTTATCATTTCTTCGCCACCGCTTGCGGATTGCTGCGTCGCGGCTTGTTGTGGATCATTGTTTCACAGCGTGGAATGTGTCGCTCGGCAGCCTGCTGATTAAAACGCCTGCCGCAATGCGGGCACTGGATGTAATCTGGATTTTCCGATGGTGGTGGCGGTGGCAAATCGCTTAGCTTACCACCACGCGCCAAATGGGCCTGAACCTTTTTGGCAGCTCTTATCGCCTCAATGAACTCCTCGTGCTTCTTGCGCCAGTTGCTCTTCTTGACACCAGTGCTAAGACCCTGCTGTTGTGCAGCACTGCTGTAAGTGGACTGTGTGCGACTGACGATCGGTTTATTTTTCTGCTTGGTAAACTTTTCAGTGTCGGTGCCCTTCACACGCTGCTTCGAAGCATCAAAAATACGACGCTTAGTTTTCATCGTACGCTGACACACTTCCTCGTGCTTAGCCAAGCGATCGGCGTTGAAGTGACGGCTGCAAAAGCGACAAGTCACAGTGCCGTGCGGCGGTTGTGTATCCTGCAAACAGCATACAAAATAAATATAACATTGGATTGGTTTAGCTAGGAATTACTTACGCTTTGCATTTTGGTAACTGGAGATTTTGGAATAATCTAATAAAAGTGTGAAAATAAAATCATTGTTAGTCGATGAGTAAAAAAAAGCCTAGTTGATTCAAAACTTACACGACGCGCCATTGGCGGTGTGACACGACTTTTTTCTGTGACTGGAGCCCGTCCAGCTGCCGGACGAGTAGCTGTTGCCGCTGGCACCGTGGTCGTTCTCATTGTCCTAACCGTGGCGCTGGTTTTTGGCGAGGAAGCTGCAATCATTTGGCCATCTGTCTGATCCTTTTTAGGTGGCGTTTTGCGCGTTATCACTGGACGTAAACGATTTGCATTGACCACCCTGCCGGATGCACTATATTTGCTGTTGCTGTTGTTGTTATTGCTATCACTGCTTAAACGACCGCCAGAGACGGGCTTCTCCTTGAGACTCATTGTGGACAGACCCTTGACAAGCTGATCTGGTTGCTGTTGACGCGCCTCCCCAATCGGCTTGAGCAGATTGTTGCGATCGATGCCGGCGCCACGACGTCGTTCGTCAAACATTTGACGCACTTTGCCATTGCCTATGAGCCGAGTGGAGGTTGCTCTGCTGGACAAGGTCGTAGCCGATTGGCTATTGTGAAGCTCTTGACGTCGCTGCTGCTGCTCCTCCTGTGTTTTTTGCTGGAAGCGCATCTAAAAGAAATGAAAGCGTAATAGTTATTAAGTATCAATGAGTTTATTGATTGTTGCTGTTGTTTTACAGGCGCAGAGTTGCTGCTGTTGTTATTTTTGTATTTGTCATGGTTGGGTGGAAGATGCCTGAGCGCTTCCAAAAGACGCCTGGCTGCCCACGATTCGTTAAGCTTTAAGGGCAATATATGATCATGCGTCATATAGCCCGACTCATAGTAGCTGCCATCGTTGTCGTCCTCATCCGTTAGCGACATGTTCGTGCGAGTTGCGCGTTTCGACTAAATCGTACGTGGAACTGGACATTAGCATGTCCGTTTCCCCCGAGTGGTAATTAAGTAAATGTGTGCATTTCAGTATTAGTTAGATTGAGTGGGTGGTGGTTGTTTGTCTAAGTTTTCTGAACAAACGATGAGCCACCCTCCCAAACCATACTACACCCTGCAATCCAAATCTCTCCGAGTCCATTTACCCAACCCACCCACCGCTAGCCAACACTTACATGCCGCCAGTACATAAAGCCACGCGCCACACGGCTCGCTTGAACGAAGCTCACTTTGGCTTTTGTCGCCGTTGTTGTTGGCGTGGCAAAATAGTTGGGTGTCGCGGGCATGCTTCGTTCTTAATAGTCAATCACTGTTCGATTCGTAGTGGCCGGCCATGGCCAGCCAGGCGACTCAATATTGATGCCGAAGAAATTTAAATTTATTTTCCTTTCTATTATTGAGCAGTTTGAGAAATCTGCTTGTCTGCCACTTTGTGTACTTCTATATTGTTTGCTGTTGTTGTTGTTGTTGATGTATGCATGGTGTTGTTTGCTGTTGTTGTTGTTTTTGTTGTTGCATGCTTATAACAAAAATCAATGGCTGCAACGTTGCCATGGAAGATGGCGACCAGGCAAACAACAATAGAAAAGCAGCTGGTACAAAATAGGTGAAAAGTGAAAGAGAAAAATGAGGGGTGTCATTTGTTGCACTCTGGCAAAGACACGAGCAATCTGATAAAAGCTGTGACAAAGCTCAACTCAACTGAACCGTCGCAAAAGGACAGTACTGGACACCTGATGCCGCCTTAATCCGCGATACAAATCCCGCGCAACAATTTTCAAGCGTGTTTCTATAAAAGTGTAGCAAATTATTAAGTGTTCGTCATTCTACACATGCTCGTATTAATGAAGTTTAGAAAAGTATTGAAACAAACTGGGTTGCCTTATCGAACTTATTGTATTTCAGTCAACGAACAAGAAAACTCACTCAACTTAATTTTCCTTTGCGGTTTTTTACTACGAGACAAAGTTAACTTTTAGAAAGTCTTGATTCAACTTAAGAAAGAAATGTATAAATGTCTCAGGCCATCACATTTCTTGTTTATGCTCTGTTTTTAGCATTTTAAAAAATAACATTATAATTCTAACACTTCTATGCAATTAAATACAAAATTAAGAATGTCATTCTTTGTTTAAGGTGTTTTAAAATGTTAAAATTAAAGAACTACATATTCAATTTCAACATGAATAATATTTAAGTCTTACAATTTTGTGCAACGTCCAAAGATCTTAATTGAGCTTTGTACTTCAACTTTGTGTCCAAGGTCCAACCAAGGCCATTGTTTTTGACAGAGGGGCCGTTTTGCGTTAATAGTTAATATTACCAAATAAGCGCAAAAAACTAGAATTAATTATCTGATATTTAGCTGGGAAAGTTTTACCAACAACCAACGATGAGTCTGGTCTAGACAAGAGCATCAAAAACAACAAGACAAACCTTATATAGAGCGTTACGGAAATTGACTGTCACACTGACTGTCCAAAAAAGGGGAGGCAGCAAACTATTAATTGCCCATGACCAATGGTCTAAAAAAGACGCCTTTCCTGTGCTTGGCACGCTTTCTGTCAAATTCAGCGCTAAACTTACTCGCATTTGTCCCAGCCTTGAGGTTGAGTAATCACCGGCGGCATCTTGTGACGACATCACCAAATAAAGTCTGCTCTCGCTCTCTGTCTGTCTGTCTATCTTTCTCTCTCAGTCGGCTGCGTAGTGTGGGCAGCAGTCGTCTCGACACTGTTGGCAATGGCTTTTGCGATGACGGAGCACGACTACTTGGTGTTTTTAGACCCGGCTTAAAAGTCTCTGGTGACTCATGCACAGACGGTTAAAAGTTTTGCTGTCTCGTTGTGCCTAAAAATAGCAGGAAAAAAAATTAAACACAAATAAACAAAAAAAAAAAACAATCGGTTTTGTGTGCAACTTTGAATGTCGCCAGGAGGCGTTAATGGAAACAGGGTGCAACTTTTTGTGTGTGTGGGCACTATCTGGAAGCCGATGATCAAGTCGATAGATCGAAGTTAAAGCCGTACCCAGTTACTAGCAGCAGCAACAACAACAGCAATAGTACTGTGGGCCGTGGGCTGTCTGCGACATTCAGTTGGTCCAAAAATGGGCTGCTCAATGAGCAAACTAATTGAAATCAATTTAATTCGCTTACCAAAATTGTATGAAATATTCACATCTACCTATGTATGTACTATGCATAAAAATAATATGTATATGTAGTGAGACCTTACTCCTATTTAGGGTATTTATGGAAACAAAAAACAAATCAATTAACTATATATTTCGGAAAAAAGTTTAGCCTTATTTTGGAATTTTATATTTTGTGTGTGCAACTTATGGTTACATGATCTGTCTATATTAAAAAGTCAGTCAAAGCCTACTTAAGTGTAGGAAACAAAACGAAATAAAAGTTTGCAAACGGAAACTTATAAAAAAAAACAAATGTTTAATATAAAAGATTATTGAGAGATGATACCCAATATTGTTTGGAGTAAAACAATTCATTTTCAAATTAATAAAATAAATCTCCTTATATAAACAGCCTAGGTTAGGTTCCCTATTTGAAACTGAGCTTAGCGTATCGACTAGTCACCATTGTCGCCCACAGCAATTAATTTATGTTTATTTTTTGGCACACGTTCGAATCGCACTGTTCGTGTATGAGTATGCTTTGTTGTTGTTGTTTTGCTGCGCCAAAAGCTTTGATTTGCATAACTTTTGAAGCTAAGCTACTTACCAACTTACCACCTATGCGTTGACTGCGATTGTGGAATGTTTACCAAAGGCTAAAGGGGAGATGAACACCAAGTGAAGAAGGAACAAGGCGACGAGCTTAGCCTGCTGGTCTGCTGGACAATCGACGGCAAATGGCACACAAGTTTATTGACACACTAAAATGACGTTAGTTGAACTTTTCAGTGCAGGCGGCACAATGTGGGACACGACAGGACGGCACAGTTGGTCAAAGCTGACAATGGTCAGACGGCAATTACGCATACGTCGCGTGTGCTCGGGTCAAAACAATGGTTAAACCTAAAATCTGTGACAGCACTCAACTGTTTACTTAGAAGTTTGCCAGCTGACTGAGACAAGATTGCCGCCGTACACAGAGCCAGCGTTAAAATCGGAACGCCAGCCGAACAAGTTGTGAGCAACCAAAAGGCATTCGCAGTGACTAAGCCCGAGAGAGAGAGAGAGAGAGAAAGAGCGAGAGTCAGACGCAGACGTTAGCTGTCATTGCACTGATCGGTCGATGAGGATGATGAGAATGCCGCTTTTGTACATAGCGTGTTAAGGGGGAGGGGCGTGGCAGTAGCCTAAGTTTAAAAATAAATTAAAACCAATATACGCGTTCTTCATTCCACAAAAACATTTATTTTTATCGCTCATTTGACTGTTATCGCTATTGTTATTGTTGTTTTTGTTGTTCTTCATTTATCAACATTTACATTTGTTTCAGCTTTCAGTATCAGCATTTAACTCTCCAACAACTTTCGACTCACATTTGATTTTAGTCTTATATATATATCAATACTTGTACAGTGTTCCAAGTAAATTTTTTAAAGCGGCTTGTCGCAACAAACTTCAAACATAACTCATCATACATAATACATACACAAACTTTAAATCAAGTTTTTTATACCCTTTCCCCTAAGCGCAACGTTAGCGTCACTTAAATAATCAATAGAATTTTAGCCAATCAATTTTGTGTTGAAAAATTGTATTGTGTTTTTTTACAAATTATTTTTGAATTTGAACATGTTTTTCTAACAATATTTTGGAAGTGTTTTAAAAAATCTTAGACTTGAAAAAGCTTGCCATTTATGCTATTGCTCACTTTGCGGTTAAGCTTTTACTGCGGTTTTGAAACCTAATGAGTACTTGCGCCTGGTTTTTTCTCTTCAATTTTAGTTTAAGCGAGCTGTGATTTTATTTACTCTTTCATCATTTTCGTATATCATTGTATCATGTTTCGCATGATAACATTTCAAATTATATTTATATATGACTCAAATGTGAGTTGTGAGTTTTCGTTCGTTTGCCATTTATTCCATTTATTTTTGTTTTGCCTTGCCTTTTGTTCTGTTCGAGTTTGTGGCTCATGAATATTTTTTTTGTGTAATCTTTTTCATACATTTAAGTATACGCAAATATGTATATGATTAAAAAGATAGACACATGGTATGTATGCACATATATTAATTATAGCAGTTATAGTTACTTTTGCCATCGTTGCGAGAATAGCATTCGAGAGTGGTAGAAATTTAAAACTAAAAAAGATTTGGTTTCAAAAGAAGCTTTAATTGCTTTAAGTATAGTCCAAGCCTATGGCAAAAGTATCCATTCGTAGTTCGGCCAGCCGAATAAAGTCCTTTTTCAATTATTTTTGCGATCTTTATATATGTATGCATTTAAGTCATAAAAACACATATAGATATACATTTTGAGTTCCATATAGTTATGGTCACTTGCTTGATTTCCAATTAATGTATGAAATACTATGGTTCTATGGGTTTGTTGTTTAGCTTACATTGACTAGTGCTGTGTGTATACTATTTTGCATTTTTCCAAAAATCAAATACAAAGTTTACAGCGATTACGTTTACGTTTACAAATACAATTATAAATATAGACATACAATAACATTCGAAGCCGATACATTACGTTACACATACGAGTTCGGGTACATTTAACAATGACACGGCAACATCAACATTAACAGCAACAGCAACGACACTGGCAACTGGCAATAAACAACAATTACTTACTCTACTCTATGTACTAGGCGAACCGGCTACCGGCCTAGGCGTCGTATACGTAATGCAGCAGTTTTTGCAAACAAAATGTGCTTGAAACATTGCCTTGTCTACTGCTGGCGCTGGCTCGCAATTTCCATGTGGATCATGCATTTCTCTTTCGATTTCATTTGTTATCTTTAAAATATATATATATATTTATATATATGTATATACTATGTATAATGGGTTGCTAGTCTTACATCAAATACAAATGGTACTATACATAGTTGAACCATGTAACTTTCCACCGATTCATATGCAGCAAAAATATAAAACATAAATTTTGGCCGTTCAAAAAACATTGAAAACTAATTTTCACTTGTACAAATTGGTCTACAAAAAATGTAAATACATATTGTGTATATCTAAAGTATAAATGTTATATTCATTTATTTTCTTGAACTGTTGCATGTGGTTTTCAATAAAGATTATAAAATATGTTTTGCATTAAATAAAGACCGGAGGATTGAAGTACATAGTACACAAATGTACATACATATGTTACGTACCATATGTATAATTAAAACCTTACCGTTGAGCTCTTCATTTAACTGTCGTTATTCACTTTAGTCATGGAGTTCTTGTGCGATGCCTGCGGCTACTTAACGTTTCCTTAGTTTCTAATACAGTTTGCCACTCACAACTCCGATTGGATGTACCTACTTCCGAGCGCATCACTTTCAATCTCAATGTCGTTTTCGATTTCGTTAGTATACTACTACTATATAATTATGTTTTTACGATTACTAACCAAACGCATGTCGACGCAAAGCCTATTTCATGTTTATATATTTATCGTTTAATATGATTTTCTCTCATTCTTAATAACCGTGATTGTCGAAGTTGGTTTTGTTTTGTTTGTTATTAATAATTATGGTATTCAAGTTTTATAAATTTAACAATTCATGCAATGTTCTTCCGCTTCGTTTGTCGTTTTAATTACACTCAATAACATATACATACATACATAATTTTTTTGGGCTGAACATCAGACTACACGATAATGCTGACGATTAACTTGAACGCCTGCCTAGAAGCACGTCGATCAGTTGTCGCTGCCATTAACTACTTATACACATACTTTTCTAAACATTTTGAAGCCAACATTCAATGCGCTCTAATTTAACGTCTATACGACAATTGCTTAAGTCTTTTAGTCTACATTACATTAGTGTGTTTTAATTATTTGTTTTCTTAATACATAAATATAACATTTATATACCGAAATCTGTGTTTTGTTTTTGTTGACTAAGGCTGCATGGGCTAAGGTTTAAGTATTAGTGTTTCTGTTACATTTTAAATTTCGATAACGATAACAATATTTAGATTGCCCAATTTGATTTTGACGGCATTTCGGCTTTCATCGATGCTCTTAAGATTTAGTTACACACACATATAATTTTGAATATAGTTAAACGTACATACATGAATATGCCTACCGCCAGGCAAATACATATACACATATGTTCACACTTATATAATTGTTATTGAGCTACACTTAAAGAGCATTCGGTGTTACAAACTTATTTTTTATGCAGAGAGGCAAGACATTTCTTGTTACCCGTATTTTCATACATTTCGTATTGTGTTATTGTTTGATAAATGATTAGTTATTATTTTTTTGGCAACATTCTGAAAACCTGCTCGTTACTTGTAAGTATTTATGTATTTGTATTTTTGTATAATACACATATATATTTTTCTTAAATATCTTTGGTTTTTAACAATTCTTGTAGGTTTTTCATTGTCCCCGAAAGACACTATTGACTTAATCTAACATTTAGTTACTAAACGTTTTTCTTTAAGGTTTCCGTAGCGGCGTTTTTCTCTCATTTTTGCGCACGTGCGCACAAAAATGTTCAAATTCTGTTAATTCAAGAAGGCAACTTTTTCAAGAGCCTCTTGTTTTAATTAAACAATTGCAAATGCTTGATGAGCTTGATTGCTAAAAATGGCCGTTTAAATAAGCATCAGGTATTTGGAATGAAGGCCCCTGATATATGTATGTATATTGTATATTTTTAATAAAAAATTATGGTTACCAGGTTTTTTTTTGTGGGTAACTACTCATCAATACATATACTTTAATATTATTATGTAACAAAAATTTTCGGAATGTTAATCGAAAGTTTGCTGTTGTATTTCATTATCAAGTGTTTTTATATTTTTAGGTGATATCCTAAAAATTTTGAATAATGTCAGGTGCTTTCATTCTAAACATTAAAACTTATTAAACGCATCGTTATGCGTCTGATAAACGGTGGATAATTGATGCATGTTTCTGCATTGATCCTTATGTGTAATTACATAAATATTTCATTAATTTTTTTTGGTTTATTAATTTGCGGTTACTTGTTATTTTTTAAATTTACTTTATCAGTACGGGTGGGTTCCGGTATTTTTCAGTTTCTATAAACTTTTCTGGCTTGGTGTGCTTGGGATTTTCATATGCGCATTACAACTAGGCCTATATACTATTTTTTAGTATGTGTGTATATGGTATATATATATATTTCAATTAAACCTGGTTTTCCTCTTGCTTTTTGATGGGCCATAACATTCCACATAGAAAAACTTTACGCCATTATATGTATATATACCAAACTATAAAAATGCTGTATGTGAACATATCCAGCATGTTCTACACAAATACAAATAACATTCTTTATCGATTTACTATTTTCTTAATTAGCTGCGCTATAAAATTGTTTAAAAATTGCTCACAAAAAGCGTACGTACCAAAATTGCGATCATCGGCATCGAAAATGTTAAAGGGAATCATTAAAAATGCATAAAAAGTTACTTCGGGTATTAAACACCTCTTGTTTTTTTTCCCCTCCGTACAAAATATTTAAAAGCTCGCAGGAGCGCAATGCAGGAAACTTTTAATGCTGATTTTTTGAGCTGATAAAAGTTTTTCACTGCTATCGTTGCTATCTGTATCTGTGTGTTTGCATGTGTGTCTGTTTGTGTGCGTCTGTGTGTATATGTGTATGCGTTATGTGCAATGTATTTTCTATACATAATTTTGAAAAATACTACTAACACGCATTAGAACAAAACTTGCGGCTAGTTCTGATTCTTGGAATTAACTGAATGCGTTACGTTTAGTTGTTGCTTAAGTTCATATTTGAAATCTACACGTTAATTAGCAAACTAACAACAAACGCAATTCTCCGAACAATATTCAAAAACACAAACATACACATCTAACATAAACATTCATTATCATGCAGATGCACTTTAGCTTTGACAAACGATGGCGTATACGCAACGTGACATTGCCTGCATATAGTATACATATTCACGTGCATATTTATATACATACATATACAGGTCACTCTCTGCATGTTTATGTCAATAACAACGCTTAACACAGAAACACAAACTACATAGCTGGCCATTCTACGAAAGCGTTTACAATTGAATTTTCTCCGAATTCTCTATAATATTTTATCAACGCGATGTCATTATATAATTGTTATTTGTTTTGTGTATACGCCGTGCGCTTTGGGTGGGTTCGACTGCTGCTTGGAATGGCAACGTTTTTTGGGCAAATTTGTTGTTCTGGGAAACTAGAAAATGAAATCACCACAGTCCATGGCATAGTCAAAGTCCTCGCCGCCCAAATCATCAACGCCCGTGGAATGAAAATCAAAGCCACCAATATCAGTGTGATAGACAGCGCCACTGCACGAGGTGTCTATCAGATTGGTGCAGTGCGTTGTCGGCAGTGCGTGGAGCGTAAACGTATCCTCGCACTGTGACCAGGTGAGACCACCGCTCCAGACTCCGTTGGGCAACGTTGCCCAACCCCAGCCATGTCCCCAAGGCAGAACACAGGCCAGCGATGCCTTAGAGTCCGCCTTCTTGCTTAGTATGGCAACAGCTGCATCGCTTTTAACCAATGGATTCTGACTGTACAGCAGACGTTGTGTGGTCATAGCTGACGAGGAGTTGCGATGATGCTTGCTGCTGCTAGAGCCAGCCGATTTCCGTTGCTTTACCTCGGAGTTGGTGGCCGCTAAGAGTTTCAGAACAGAACAGGTGCGCTTAGTAGAATTTGCAAGTCCCTTTTGGGAGCTCTTTGTCGCTGTCTCTCTCTGTATTGTTATACTTACGTCTTATGCGCACGAGTGGGCGCCGCAGCACGTTCATTAGATGTGGCTTGTCCACAACCAATTCGATTTGCGGTGGTGGCGGCAATGTTTTAGTTATAGCGTCGATCCAGTCGCTTACCTCTTGCTCAGACTTGGCCAACATCCAATAGACCTTGGAGCGTTTGCGGCGCGAGCCGAGTGCAATTAGCTGTGATACGCTGACGCCATCGGGCAATGGTGGACGACGTGGTATCTGACCGGTCCAGTGTGCAATGGCAAGCATTTCGGGCGCTTCCTTTACCAGTATCTTGCCCGATGGCGCAGAACGCCCTGGCTCTGTGAACCAAGCCATGGTCGAATCATCATACAATATAACCCATTCCTCAGCCCAGCGATTCCATAGCATTTGTTCTGCAAAAACAGAATTAATCATAATTGTTTACGTGTTTACGTGTTTCGCTTATCATCAATAGCATTAACTTAATTGATCTGTACTGCACGTCCTTTTGGCATAATAAATTCAATAGCAACTGGATAATCAATGTTTATGTAAGCTTTATGCCTTGTTGGCCATCTTTAAGAGGCCGGAAAGATTTAAATCTTGTGGCAGACACCCAAAATCTTGTGGCAGAAACCTACGTTATTATTTGCAGCTTGAAGCCAACAAAAGCGTTTACTTGCTCCTACCCATTAAAAAAATATATAAATAATAAATCAGATGCATGTACTGCGTTTAACTTATTCCCCCGATGAGGACACACACAACTGTCGCATAACTACATATATTCTATCCCTTCTCCTTTTTAATTCAATAATGCTATATTTCTGTTCTACCCATTACTGTCAATTGGCATTTGCAGAATTGTTTCGCAGAAGCCCATTAAAATAATGCTAGTATCTGATTGTATTCCAGCTGTGATAGTTAAGGACTAAGCTCTGCACACATATTACATAGTTCGTTGCAGGCATTATAGCACTAATACAGAGAAAAAGAAAGTAAATGTGAGAGAATGCCATGTGTTCACTCTCGATAACAGGTAGTCAATAATATATAAGGCACTTGTTATTGAAGCTGTCAACTGCATTTGGCATTTGGGCTTTGAATTTTGCATCAACAAATCCGTTTGCACAGAATGTTTTTATTTTGAATACTCACTTTTATAGCGCAGTAGGTAACCTCCTTTGATTTGTTTGCCACCGGTACCTGGAATAGCAACAAGAACGAGAGAAAAAAAGAAGCATTTATACAGAAATTCAGGTAGAATGTAGGCAAAAATTGAATTGGGTGCAGAACTCATTGGTGCCGCTTCCGCAACAGCATTGCGCTCGATATTTAATTGAAAACGCCGTTTTCCATCAGGGTTTCTCTTCTTCATCATCTAATGTCAAATGACCTCTGGCCCTGACTGGCATACCGTCGTACTGCAGCCCCTCTAATCTGGCTGAAAACTTAGTTTTCCTCGCAACCGGAACTGTTGTCAAACTGTGCGTGTGTGTGTGTGTGTGAGTAGTGAGAGCGCTGGGGTGGTGTTTCAAATGACATTTTCCAGCTAAATGAAATAGTAACGACACGCTGCAAAAACATTTCCCTTCCTCACTTGGGATTGACAGCACTGACCCCACTGGCCTAGTCCATGGGCTATGTGCGACATTCATCGAAGTATTTATGCACTCATGCATTCGATTAAATGATTGATGAAATCACATTTCGTCAGAATAGCCCGAACTAAGGATTTTCGGTTGTGCAATTTAATTTGTTTTGTGTTGACATGACACGAGAAGTGTTGCAAAAAAAAATAATTCTTATCACTGAAAACGCATATTTCCATCAACTTGTTAATTCGATAAGATGATTTTCTCGGAAAAAATATTTACGAAGCAGAAAACCACTTTTAATGGCAAATACTGTAATCCACATGTCTCTGCTGGTAAAAAATAGTAAAACTCTCTTGTCGTTCTTCATTGTTATGCATTTTTTCGTAGAAATTCGCAATTAAACAGATTTAATTTCGTTACCACAAAAATTGTATAAACAATACTCAGAACGAAAAATATCGCATGCGTGGCAACGAACAATTAATCAGTTTCTGAATCGATTAAAGCGCACACAAATGAGAATTGGATCAGCCTTGAAATAAATGGGAAAACGTTGTTTTTATTAATATGTAAATGCGATGCATCGAAGAGCTGTGTTACATTTACTTATAGTATTGACGGAATTTAATATACATTCATTCGATGTATGCAAATGTGTTTGCTGATGGTCGTTGTCATCTTACAAGTAATTGCAGTTATTGGTAATAGGATTGCTGCAATAAAGGGGGACATTGATAAGTAAGTGGCGCTTGCATCGAAATCCAATTGAACTGAGCCATGTTTGTGTGTAAGTGTTGTTCTGATGAATATGATTTAGCATAGAGCGGATATATGTACTTACTACATGGTGCCTGGCAATAATTTCACTTTGGTTGCTGATAGCTTGTCAATGCAATAAGCTGACACAGCAATTGAAAAACGCTCAAGGCTTGCCTGCAAAATTTCTTGGCAACCTAAAACCAAATGAAGACGATAGAAAATCTACTACTATATATATAGAAATGTGTATATATATGGTATGGTGCTATAGCCGAGAAATAGAGACGATGTGCTGGATAGAACGAGGTCGACGAAGGACACTGCGCTGAGCTTGTGCAAGCAGAGAAACAGACAGTCACAACTGACAACGGACACCGGACGAGGAACGGACATCATGTGTGCCACTTGAGTGCACGCATACACAAGCCCATCTATATTTTACATCCTATCCATGCAGCACATTCACGTGGCAAAGCAGCTGAAATTGCAAGTGGCTGCAACAGACATCGACAACGACGACGACGACGACGACGACGACGACAACGATGAAAGCAGAGACTAAGGCGACACACGGTTGCAAAATCAACTTGTACATAATTGCTGGGCCGACTGGGGTCTCTCTCCCTCTCTCTATCTCTCTCCGTGTGTGTGTGTGTGCGGAAGGTTTAGGGTTAGGGTATGTGGGCTTAAAAGGAAGTGTTGTACACTTGCATGATTTATGCACGTGGATGCCTCTACCTACTGACAACGACCACGACAACGACAATTACAGAGAAGCGTTAGTTTCGCTCGCTGCTTTCACTTTACGTTGTGTAAATGGATGCTTGGATGGTTGGTTGGCTTGTTGGGGTTGATGGGTTTGGGTTGGACGGGGCTGATTGTTGTGTGTTGGCAGTGCTTAATGATTTAATGCAGTTTACGTGCTCGGGCCAAAAAGGGCGTGGCAGCCACTGTCGCTGATTGCAGGCAGCAGCATAGCAGCATAGCAGCCACAGCATAATAATCGTTACTGCTATCGTTGCTGATGCTGAATTCAACTTGATAAGTTGGGCGCAAGTGGGCGTATGTACTTACATATATGTATGTTCATAATGAGCAGGTCAACAGTGCGACCGCAGCGACAGATAGACGAACGGAAACAGAGAGTAAAAGAGAAAAGAACAGAGCGAGATAGATAAAACCTACAAGCAAGCTAAAGAGAATCACACGCACACGCATATATGTACCTTTGTGTGCGAATTCATTGAAGAAATTTGGCAGACAAGCGGGCGAAGAAGCGAACGAGAATCGCTAAAAACGAGTTCAAGGGTTCGCTCAGAAAACGGGGACAGACCCATATTATATACACACAAAGGCACAGCTGCTGTTTTAGGGCTGTGGCTATATGGCTTAGATACTTACCCATGGGCTGCTGCAGCTGCAGTTGTTGCTGTGATGTTGCTAAAAATGATTCCTCATTATTTGGCTTCACCTTTGAGCACATGGAGAACATGTTTATTGGCTTTGTCTTCGGTTTGTCCTTTTGCTGTGATTTGCTAATGTTGTTGTTGTCGTAGTGAGCTTAATTCTGGCAGCTTTTTTATTGGTTGTTTTTTTTTTTTTGAACCAAGCTTGAGTCTATGTTTTTGGGTTATTTTGATTATGTTCGATAACGCAACTCTTGTAGCCTTTTTGGTGCCGCCACCGAAAAAAAAAATAAAGCAGTGATGTCAGCAGCTACTCAACACACACACTCACAGACTCAGTCACACACGCATACAGGCACACACATGCATATGTACAAAACAGACAAAAGAGTAGAGAAAGTGTTTTTGGCCGCGTCAAATATCTGCGGCAGGAACAAGAAAAAACGCGCGTGTTCCGTTATCAGTATTCAAAGTGACAACAGATTCAAATACAACACATCATATACATACATATACACATCAATACACTCACACTCAAACGCACACACATATACACATGCATGGGCGCGCGAAAGTGTTTTCTGTTGCTGCTGGTTTTGACGTCGCTTTCACTTTCGGCTTTGGGGTTTGGGTTTGGGTTTCGGTTTGGCCGTTTTCAATTGTTATTGGTATCGTCGGTGTTTTTGTTGCTGGGCGCAACGCCTTTTTTTAGTCAGGCTACTGTTTTTGTTGTTGTTACTGGAGCTGCTGTCAATAAACCTCTGATGATGATTGAAGGGGTCCAGGGCCTGACCTCGCCTGCCGCTAATTAGATTCACAATTGTTTTTTGACTTTATTGAAATGTGTATTACTTTGTTTTGCACTTTATTGTTGCCTACTTTTCTGGGCCTTTTCAGCGCGTCGACAATACACAGTACACTGGAATTGTTATAGCCTTTCGCCTTGTTTGCCGTCAGTCAAAAAGGCCACCAAATGACAGTTTCACAATGGTAAACTCACGCACATACACACACACACACACACACACACATACACGTATTTAGATTTGATTTGTGGTTGTTGATTTTCTCTTATTGATACTGTTTTTTGCAATATTCTGTGATTTTTGGTTTGACTCTTTGGGTTGGTCACTAACTGCTGCTGCTGGTCCTGCTGCTGCTCCTGGTGCTGCTGCCAGATCCTGTCTCGGCTTGGGTTGTCCGCTGTCACACCTCTGTTTGGTAAAACGGCCGAAACTCGACTGACTGACGTTGCTCGGCAAGACTCGGAGGTAAGCGTTGCTTTGCTGTGACAGCAGCCGAGTTCTTTACCGAACCGCTTTAACGAAGCCGCATTAAAAGCTCTCGTTTAAAGACTAGGACAACACAAGCACACTCAGACGTATGTTGGAGTGTGCGGGGCGGCATTTGCTCCTGCTGTAACTGTTACTGCTAGTGCTGCTGCTGCTGGTGTCCTTCAACGTCCTACACAGCAAAAACAACAACAACAACAACAATAACACGATGCGTCGAAATGCCGATTCCACTGGCGGCAAACGACCCGCCAAACAGATGAAATCAGACAACAGACAGCAGTTAGCATCCAGCATCGCATTTTCCCGAGCCGAACGCAACCGCTGCTGCGGCACTTTCACTCATCCCCTCTTATCATCACTTTAGACTGAAGCTTTATATTTGTTTTTGCTCTCTCACTCGCTCTCTTCGGCGTTAGTAGGTTACTTGCACACGCACACACACACACTCACACACACACTTAAAAATATATATGTACATGTATGCATGTAGGTATTCGTAGTTGCAGTTGTTGTCGCACTCTTTGACCCTCCTCCTCATGTTGTCGACGCTATAGTCTGTCACCGTAGTCTTTCACTTTCGGTGTTCATGTTTTTTGGCATAAAACAAGTGTGCTTCGGGGTCGGAGCCAGAGGAATTCAGCTGAAGCTATAGGTTGGGTATCGGCTTGGGTTGGTTGCCATCAAATCTTTTGTTTGTTACCCCCACTGGCAACATCTGCTCAGAGTCTGTTTTTCTCAGTGATAATCGGTAATAATGCTTTTTGTCACTATTCAAATGGACGTCGAGTAAATAAACAGCTTCTGGTACAGTTTTGAGCACTTGTCGTTGAGAAAATTTGGCATTGTTGATAATGAAGATTATGTCAGATAGACAAAAAAACATAGTGCTGGCTATAAAAATGTTGCGGTAGCAAAGCTTTAAGACATTTAAAGTCGTGGTTGTTCTCAGGTGAAGTATGTCTTCTTGTAAAACAATAAATAGTCTTCAATTCTTTCAGAAGTTTAACTCATAAAGCAAAGCTATAAGACATTTAAAGTCGTGGTTGTTCTCAGGTGAAGTATGTCTTCTTCTAAAACAATAAATAGTCTTCAATTCTTTCAGAAGTTTAACTAATAAATAACACCACTTGTAAAGTTTTGTAGATTCTGCGAGTCTGGTGTGAACCTACTTTTTAGACTAACAATATTTAAAGTTTTAACGATTTTCCTCTAAATTTTGCGGTCTCCTAAAAGTAGACCACATTTTATGGTGCTTGAATACAATTTAGCAAATACAACAACCTAATTCGCGAGCTCGGTCATATTATCCGCGAAAGAATTATATTGATTTGATTTGTTCAATAAGTGTGAAATTGTTAAAGTAATTGGGAAATTGTTCTATGTTTACCAATTGCTTAGTTGGTTATTGAATTAAGTTTTGTGGAAAATTAGTTAATCATGTGGCTTGTAAGCAAATGTTAAAGTGCACGCTTTAATATATTAAGTGTACGCCCCCGATTTATTTTTCAGCCAAGTCCTTCACGAAATTTAATTTTCATTGCATGCAACGTACTCATGCTGTACTTACGGTCAGTATGTTTTCTAATTTAAGTGCATCAAAAATTAATGTGTTTAGTGAGCCTTTTGTCGGCAGTAATTGAATTAATGCGATGTAACAGAATTACGACGCAACAGAGAGCTCGTGGAATAATAAGAGGATACTATCTGGTTGTTTGTGCGTGTGCGTGTGGGTGTGTGTGTGTGTTGGTGTGTGTGCATTTGATATATTGATGTTGCGCAATAAAATGAATGCCACTGGATGTTAATATGAACCACCTGTGATATGGACTATAAGCCTCTTGTCAAGCAGCTCAAATGCGCACATATTCAATTATGTGCATTTGTTGAGAAGTATGTATTAGCAAATGCTGCACGCGCAACGGCTTTAGTTTAGCTTTTTGCTATCAAAGTGGGGCATGAACAAACACAAATACAGACGGAAGAAGAAGAAGAAGAAAAAGCATGCATTTATTAGCCCCATCAGGTGGATATTTCAATAACAAAACGGCGCACCTGCAAGCACTTTACTTGGTCAAAAAGAGGGTGAACATGTATGACGAGCGGGCGAGCAGTGTGCTCTGGAGCTTTACTTTATTTATTTTTTATTATTGTCAGCTGGAGATTCTTTTGTTTTAGCTATGTGGATGGTAAGTCCGATGCTGGTTCGTGCTTTTGCATGCAAAAAAGCCCTAGCCGGAAATCACTTAAGCGATAAGCAAAGTAAACGCCCTTTTTGTTGGGTATGAGCAAGGAGGTGGTGGCTCCTTTGTTGCCTCCAAGGCTCTACATATTGAGACCTAATGCCTTTGTGAGTGGCATTAATTTGATGCTGCAGTGCTTGCCGCTTTTATTCCCTCATTCCCGTTGGCGTTGCTAGTTGCTGGTGCTTGAGCTGCTCCCATTGTGACCCCGTCCTCGTCGTCGTCGTCGGCATCGCACACCGCTGCAATAATAAATCAATTTTAAGTTCATTTCTTGTAGAAAATGTGTCGCTGGCTTCGTTGTGGCCTGCAGCCGCTTTCAAGGCCTGGGCGTTTTCACTTTCGGTTTCCAATTACACACAGCTACGCTCACAGATTTGCTCTCACCATCTCTATATAACGCTATCTTTTTCCCTTTTTCTCTCTCTCTCTCTCTCTCTTTATCTCACTCACTCTGTGTGTGATACACAAATACATACAATCACGCACAAATACACAGGGCACCACTTTAAAGTGTGTGGCAGTGGCAGGGTTTCTCGGGTTTGGTTTTTGTACATTTTGCCCACACTCCTGACCGTGACATAATTTCCATTGTTGAGCACTGTAAATCGGGCACCAGTACCAGCATCCTTCTATTGGATCACTTGCACAGTAATATAACCCACACACCGACATGAGCATTGTGCTGCACATATATCTATGTTCATATGTATATATGTCAGCAACATGACCTGTTCATACATAATATACATATTATATAGTGTAAACACATATCGTATATGTCTATGTATTAAATCAATTGAAAGACAAGCATTAGTCAAGCTAAACACAATGAATGCGAACGTTTTGCAAATACTTGATTGCCACTTGTTGTGGCTGTTGTTTGTGATTAAAATAAATTTTATTATTATCATTTGGTGATTTGATTTAAGGCTCTATCTTGTACGACAATCATTTACTTAATCATTTACATACATAGTAAACAACAAATTTTGTAATGCACGTAGTAAATAAAATTGGTGCAACTCGTTTGATAAATTATGACATGTTGAAAACAGACTTGCAAGTAAATTCTCTTGTATTTTAAATCGCTTTGGTACATATACTTGTGTATGTATTTATTCAAGTGGAGCAGCAATATTTGGTTTAAGTTTTGCCTTGCTTTTAGCACTGACAACACTTTTTCGCTTGTATCTGCTTTTAACGATCTCTAACTGAGACATGTAAAGTTGTGGTTGTGGTCATATTATAAAATACTATAAACTAGATATACAATTTTTACTATAACATGTTACAAAATGCGACTTTTTTTTTTACTTGAGTTAAAGCTTGTTGAGTTGACTAAAATTTGCTAATTGCCAAAAATTATGCTACGTATTTTCCTTTTTTTTTGTAATAATTTATGATTTTTCATTTGGTTATTGAAGCTGTGTAATACTCAAGTTTTCATCACATTAACATTAAATAGATATGGAAACGCAGACCCTTTAAGAGAGTTTGCAATAAGGACACAAGTGCAAAAACATTATAAAATAAATTAAACATTAAATGAGAGACCAAGTTAACAGCAGTTAGCAAAAAACAGCTAATAACAAACTGTAACACCGAATGTAGAACTCTTTAGTTCTGCAGAGCGGCACGCAGCAGGCTGTCGAGCGTGAACTGGATTGTTCCATTAGCCGATGCCTGCAAAACGGATGGCGGTTTGGGCAGCGCCGGAAATAGTGCGGATGTTCCAGCTGTCATTGGTGGCTCCATGCTGCTGAGGCACTCAAAAACGGTGGCGGCTGGCAACGGAGAAGGCGGCATGGTCATATCTGAGTTGGCGGACGTATTCAATGTATTCGTTGAGCCGTTGCCGCTACCTTTGCGTGGAGGCGATGGCGGCGTCAGTTGAAGCATCGCCCCGAGGCTGTGCCGTCCATTGGGTGTCTTTTGCAACGCATCTTGTACTATTTCCACTGGATGCTCAGCGCACACTTCAAGTTCGATAGCGACAGATTCTGCAAACTCCGGACATGCAACGGAAGCCCTCGTTGCTTCCTGTTTCTGCTGTTGTGCAATTGCGTTATTTACTTTGTGCCACAGATTACTGATGGTTGCATCCTTGCCAGCAGCTGCCGTGCGTTTGGCAATTTTCTCAATAAAACTCTCACCAACATTGCTGACGTGGGTGGTGTTAACAACATTCTGTTGGCTGCAATCGCTGCGTGTGTAGGAAACTAGACGCGGGCGTATTTGCGGACGCTCAGCGGGTAGCTCCGGAAGTGTGCCAGAGACAGCGCGTCCCTCGCTAACCAGCTTCAGCATTATGCGACGAGTAATGCCCCTTACCGCTGCCTTCTTATCCGCAGTTATGTAAGCCTCCCATTGCTTGGGTGTGCTATCCTCGCTCACGGCAGCGTTGACAGGCTGGCGACGCAGCTTCGCTCGCATGGAGTCGACAGCGGGCGCTGTGGAAGATGTAGCACCAGTTGGATCTGCCTTGAAAGTAACATGATCATACACAAAATCCTTGTTGACGGCCTTAACACGTTTACGTATGGGTCGTTTCTCTGAACCTTGACGCTCGCCAGTTTCCGGCGAGATTTGCGTGCGTGACTTGCGACGCTTTTTGCTTGGTACAGCAGGCGAGGGATCCTCTTCTGGCTCCTCTTTGATTTCAACGGCACTGGGCGAATTGGGTGCCGTCTCAGGTGGCGGCTCGGTTATGGTTTTAATGCGCTTCAAGCGCTTTTCAAAGGTCTTGGCTGCTGCTTTGATCTCAGCAACTGCCTCCGTGTCTGAAGACTGCTGCTTATCTAAGAGCACAATGTCGCCATCGACATCATCGCGCGAGAACTGGCACTCATGCGTGGACACATACTGTTCGGTCAGTCGATCTCGATCGCCTTCGATTTTGTGTGTGAAACCCAAATGGTTGACTATGTCATAGCGGCGAAAGGCGCGATAGTCGCAGATGGTGCAGCCAAAGCGCCTAGCGCGATAGTGGAACATGGAAATGTGACGACGAAGATTTCCAAGAGCATTGAACTGCTTATTGCAGATCTTGCAGCGGCAGCGTAGTTGCTTCTCTATGGGAACATTGCGCTTTTTCTTTATTTTCATTTTGGCTTCATCAACCTCATTATCAATGCTGTTTGCTCCATCCTCCAGTTCATCCTGATCACCATCGCTGTTAGATAGCTCATCGCTGGTCGAGTCACTTTCCTGATGCAATTGCAATTTATCCAAGGAAACTGTTTGTAGCCCAGTGGAATAGCTCTCATTTTGTTCAGCTAGGTCGTTAAACATTTCATTCAAAACAGCAGAATCCATGCTCTGCATATCAGCTGCAACGGGAGTATGATCTTCTCCATGCACATCCAGATTGCCATTTGATTTGATCTTTAGCTTCTTAACGGCAGGCGCTGGCTTAGCCAACGCCTCTTGCTTTGCGCGACAGTTGAGCAGATGCGTTGAGAGAGCAGCCCTGCGCTCAAAAGATTTCTCGCAGTAAATGCACAGCGACATGATCTTTCGCTGCTCACCATTTGTATCAGTTCGCTCTGTGGCTTGGCCAACAACATCGTCGGAAAGTCGCAGACGCTTTAGTTCGCGGCTTGGTCCCTTGGGCTGAACATTGCCCTGCTGCATGCGACGCTTAAGAATTGTGTTGCGCATCATGCGAATGCGTCTTGTTGGTTTTCTAAAAACAATTTGATACAAACTACTGCAGTGCATTGCAATATGACAGCAAAACTCACTTGTGATCCTTGGAAAGATGACGTATGACGGCTGCTGCTTGCAAAAATGTAAGCGAGCAAGCTGGACACTGAAACACAAATGCGGACGATGAATGATTCTTCTGTATATGCAGCTCCAGCGTTTTTTGTGTCTGGAACGTTAAATTACCTAGAAGCAAGAGACATACTGATATTAGTCATCAAAAGTCATTTTAAAATTATCTATTCACAATTTAAGTCTACTATGATTGATTATAAGAAAACAAAATATCTACAGTGTTAAAAGCATTAATATACTAAATTACGAGCCACGCTTGAATTTAGGTTTGTTATTTACATATTTCACAGAAGATGTTCGTTTCCGTTTCATCGCAGATGGACTGGTCCGGTGTTTCAGCCGAATCGCTGCCACCGACGCGCTCATACTGATGCGTGGTCACTGCCTTGCCATCTGGTCCGACAACAGTTTGTGTTGAATTTAGCATGTGATGCACTTCGTTCACTTCCGTTTTGATGCTATCATCGTGCTCGACCTTAACCGTCTGATAGACAGCCTGAGTCGAGCTCGGTACCGATTCCAGCTGCAGCACTGGCGAACCCGGTTTAACTGGAACTTGTGGAGCTTTTTCTCGACGCAAACGTTCAATAACGCCGCTTAAATCTCGCATGCTGCCACGTTTTTGGCGACTCTCACATGGCACAGGTGAACAGCCTGTGCTGCGACTTCGCAGCATATGTTCTATATCCTGTGAGCCTGAAGCCTGTATTATCATCGTAGAGTTCTGATCCTAAAAATTAAATTTTGTATAGTATTACATTTGTAATAAAAATAAAAAAAACCAAATTGTACGCTTGCTTTACAGCTCACTCACTGTGTATCCAGCATTATGGCTCGTTGAGCGTGTACTAATGCAGCAGAAGACACGCTTGTGGCTAATAAAATTTGCCAAACTGCGAAACATATTGCGGCACACATTGCACTCGTAGATAAGGCTGCACTCCTCGCTAAGCAGACGGCGCACCTGTGAAAAGAAATAAACGATAAATTAAATGTTTTTCTAATTAGTTAAAATGACACCAATCTAAACGGTATAGCTGTAAAAATATCCCAGAATCCAATTGGCTATATATTATAATAAGTTTTCCACCTGAGCAAAGCCAAGTAATGCCATCGTGTTAAACTTTATATTAAAAATATCACTTGGATAAACAACGATTGCTATTTATGCATTATTTTCTAAGCAGATAAATATCTGGAAGACTACGTAACAGACATGTCAAGTTGAGGATAAACCAGAACATCAAAAAATTCAATAATAACGTGACGCCATTCTTTGACGGAATTTGGTCACGTACGCCGCCCGCTCGTAAACACGCTTACGAATCTTACCTCATTGGTGCCATTCTCGTAGGCTCGACGGGCCTCCTCGAAGCCAGTGTGTGCCGTTTGTAGGGGTCGCTGCAACAGGCTTAAGTCGTTGTCAGCGCCATCGGTAATGGCATCCATCTGTTGTGTATCCGAATTGCAACGTGAGTTACGCTTCTTCATTGCACTGTTGGTGTTTCTATAATGTTACAGCTGTGTGAAAAGACACGCGATCTTTGTGTTTGTTGAACGGGATATTCCTTTTGTACGCACACATGTGCGTATTGCACTTATTTTAGTTGGTCTTGATCTACTTGAAATCTGTTTTTTCCCATGCAAAATTATGCCTGCATATTGCACATTTTCTAATATTGCACCTTTCGCTTCGTTTGTTCTCGCTGCTTAGAAAGAGAATTTCACTCGTTTGGTTCTGTTTTCATCCAACACTTTTTCACTGCTAGCCAACACTGCTACATAGCAGCATTTGGGCTCACGCACTAACCAAATTTGGTGAGTGGCTCACGATAGCTTGCAACTCTGCATTGCGCGCGCTCGCGCTTAAAAGAGAAACGATATTTGAAATTTTGAAAAATTATTTATTATCGAAAATGCATTGGATTGGATTTATGTGTATATTTTAGAAGATTTATTCGCTCAAGCTGGTTGTTTGTTGACATTTAGTTTTTTAATACATTTTATAATTCAATTCTTTAACTAATGCCAGACAAAATTAGTATTTCTTGTTTTAATTCATGGATACATTATTATATAAGTTATATTTATGTGTAAAAAGCGCTTGTCATAAAATAAAGTTGATTATTATTTGTTTGCACTGCCTGTTTGCTGTAGTTTAAGCTTGGTATTTAACTAATTTATGTATGCATATATGCATTTAATTATTGTTTATTTATTTACTGATGTTGTGTTACTCTCGTTTTGGATACTCAATTGCTAAATAAATTTATATATATGAATACATATTTGGAAATATATATATATATATGTTGGACTTTACCATTGTTGTTACACATACGTACATCTATAGTTTATTGGTATTTAATTATTTCTGGAAAAATATGCATTTCATTTATTTTTTTTTGGTGTAAATAGCATGTTGCTTAATTGTTAATATATCTTTTAATTGTGTACATTTATAAGCTGAAATGACTACATTTTTGTTTCGCAATTATGTTTTGTAAATATAATCTCTTATATTTGTAATGTTTATACGTAATTTACGCGGCAGAAGAACTCGACTTGACTTGAATCGCTAGCGATAAACGTTTTGCCATTTGCACTTTCCATTAGCTGCAGTGTTTTGTTTATAGTTATGTTGAGATGAGTAAATTTGTATAAAGGTTAAGGTAATGCGTTTATCTTTAGTAAGGCACTAGTTACACGCTAGCTAACGTGTAACTACTGACTACGACATACAAACTCCTCTACCATATTCCAATCGAATTCCTTAAAGCTTACGGGTACAATTTCATTTAGCGTATTCTTTTCATTATAGTTTTCATTTTCAATTTCATTTGTTTTAAGCTGCTACAGCGCTGCAAATAAAACTAAACTGATAACAAAACAAGCAACGATGCTCCAGCGACCACGCCGCCTACTAAAGATACATTTTTGGAGAATATATGATTTGGGGTCAATATGGGAGGATCGATCGATCTGTCGATATGTAGTATCGGCCACTACACAACTTCGCTAAGATTTGTTATAGTATGTGGGTGGTTATTGGGGTTGACTGGTAGGTTGGTTTGTTGATTGCGTGTACGTTTAGGCTGATAGTTTACTGTATCTCTGTGTTTTTTTTTTTTTTTTGCAGAAAACACGTTTATTATTATAATATGTCGCCCAGTTTTGGTTGTGAGCTCACACATACACGCTAGTTACAATATCTAACCTATAATTATGTGTAGCATTAAAGGGGGAAGAGAGATAGAGAAAAATAGAAAGAGAGTTTGTAAAATTAGCGCTTGGGTTGTTTTTTTATCTTTTTTTTTATCTAAGTTTCTTAGCACAATTTTTTGTTTGTTTATTTTAAAAGTTCTGCCCAAGACAGACTAAATAACTAGGTTTAATTTTAACGTGACAGTTATCATACGTTAAGTTAAGAATGCAACTGGATGCAGTTGGAAATATTGCATTGTATGCACAAGCAAACTATGTTAAAATGTTATATCAAAATCCTTGATGTTTTATGTAGGTGTATGAATATATTTGTGTAAGTGTTGTATTTTCGTGTGTTATGCACAAAAGTCATTTAAATAACATACATTACGTTTTAATGAACGTATGCATGTATTTATTATTCGAAGTTAAATGGCAATTTTGCAAATTGATTTTCAGTTAACTAACTTTGATTGCAAAAGCCATTGGGAAGAGCTGCTTATTGTATGTGTGTGTTTGTGTGTAGTGGGTGTGCAAGCGTGTGTTTGGGGTTAGGCACATGCATAGCAATACTAGCAACTACATACAAAGGTGCAGGATGCCATCTACTCTATGCTTTTATGATATTCTCTCATTTCTAATTGTTGTTTTTATTTGTTTTAGGCATACAATTCAACCTAATTAGACGTGGATGCTTTTTGCTTACAATTTAAGATTTTGTTGGTTTTTGTTGTTGTTGTTATCATAACGACAAATTAAATTAAAAATCGTTTATTATAAAATTTCACATTGACTATAAGGTTTGCCATGATTTTCGTTTTTGTTACATGTTATTTTTATGCATGTATGTATATATGTAAGGTATTAGTATAGTATATGTTTGTTGTTTTTTTTTTTTTTTATGTATATAGTGAGTGAGAATGTGAGTGTGTGATGCGCTTATTGCTTCTGCTTTGACATGTACAATGAGATTCGCATTCGACTTACATAAGTTAACTCATTTAATAAATCATAATTAAGGTATAAACTAAAACAAATGTTTGACAATAAAAATTTTTCACTTAAAATCAAATAAAATAACATGATTCAAACTTATAACATAGCGAGCAAAATGAGACTTCAAAAACGAACTTAAATCATAATAAACATATACATTTACATATATATATTTACTGTCAAACATAAGTAGTAATTCATAAAAAGTAATTAAGAATAGTTGTATATTTCATATAATACATAAGGCCTTTTGATGTGGGAATTGAGTTTTATACTTAAAATATACATGATGTGTTCATATAACGCTTTGCCAAAGGTTAAAGCCAATCCGGTGAAGTGTCTCAATGTTTGTTGTGTATGCTTGTATGAGGATGTAGCTGGTGAGCGTGCCTTTGTGTTATAAAGGCGTGTTCCTTGTGACGACACATATAATACAGTTCATCAAATGTATGTATGTATATGCATGTATGTACGAATTTTGTATTTATATATGTACGAAAGTATAACAACATTTGCTACACATATGCAATATTAACATATTAGTTTAGTATCGAATTGTCTTGGTGTTGTTGTTTTTTGTTGATGTTGTTGTTGCTGTTTGTTTTGTTGTTGTTAAATTATTCTGTAGACGACTGTTTGTTTGGTTTAGTTATTCAATATTGGTTTTGATTTTATACATTGTGAATAATGCGTTTAGTTTAAGAACTTGGCTACTGTTATCATTATGAGGTTGGCCAACATGATGCAAATGCTTGATTCTGGCAAATAGCTACCTCCGCTAACAACAATGTCTTTCTCCTCCAAAAGCGGATAGTCGATGACATGTATAATGCCATTGGTGCACTCCACATCCGGTCGATAGACATTGATCTTCTTGTAATTCCACAACAAAACATATCCTGCAAATTAGAGAAATAAGTTAATTAATTTGATTTATTTAAGCACTCATGGTTAGAGAGATCTAAGGTGCTACTGCAATAGAGCACAGGGTGTGAGAGAAAAATTTATGATATGCATGGAAAAGGCCAGTTTTGATGGCTATGGTGGGTTTGGTGCGATGGATTGACATACGGCAGCACTCACCAGTCCATTCGTGACTAGCATACTCATCATGTAGATCTTTTAAATATTTTGTTTTGGTTCAATACAAAGCATGAAGTTTTTGTTAAAGTCATAGAGAAACAGCATATGTTAGTACAAATCAAGGGGCCAATAGTATCGAATTTATAAATAGTTTTAAGCATTTTGAGTGCCCTAATTGGTTGCAGTCAAATAATACTTACGTCCAGCTTCCTCCTCGACTCTCACTTTGAGTGAGTCACGGAATGTGGGCAGCACAACATTGTCGGTGTTAAGCGACATTTTAACCAGATCCTTCATGGTGAACACATGATCAGCAATGACCAAATGACGCTCCAACAGACTCTTTGACTGTAAAAGAAGTGAACACAGTAAGTTGGATTGTTGAAAGCGTATATGTATGCATAAAGACTAACATGATAGGCAAAGTCACGCATGAAGAGCTTCTTGTGCGCCGAGGGATAATCCAGCTCAGTCTTTTGCCAGCCCTTATCGCGGGGCACGAAGAAGGTGTATCGTCGCTGTGTATTATTCAGCTGATCGTTAAAGTGCGAGAAGTGGCCCATTTTGTATGTGTCGCTGTTAATAGAAAAGCATTTATAGCGTTCATAACAATACAAGCAAACAGTTTGTAATGACTTCGTACCTCATCATTGGATCGGTTTCGAGTTTGCCCAAGACAGTGGTATGCGGTATGCCCAACACTCGATCAATGATATGTACATATCCATTGGTTTGAGCAACATCAGCCTGCAGCACGGTGGCATTAACACCACCTCCTTCAACAGTTATGACTGCATCAGCTCCCTCGCCTTTGATATTGAAGTACAGGAACGTTCTATTATTAACAGTAGGCACCTGAGCGATCTAGAATAAATGAAGAAAAATGTTTTATAGTTAAGAATGCGTTTTCTTTTTTTTATATCTTACCATATTGGCATTCTTTTGTCTGATCTTCTCGACGTTCAAGCGATCCTTGATGATGTGCATGTTGAGAATATCGGTCATCTTTTGGCGATCTCTGCGAGTATCAACTTTAATTTAGTAACAAGTTTGGTTTGGATATAAGCCAATTGTAACTTACCGGATAATATTGTCAATAGAAGAAACGTTCCATGCCTCGTTGCTGGGCGCTAAAATTGTCACTTCGGCCAGGTTGTTAATACCTTCCAGAACAGCGCCGCCTGCATCCATAATAACCTCATAAAATTTGCGTAGTGCTCCATTTTCTCCGTTATCCTTTAAAACATAATCAAACGTTTTTTAAACAAGTCCTTACAATAAATTGTTAGTTGTAAATAAATAACTTAAAATATTGATTATTAGTTATTGTTTTTGTGATAAAGGGCGATCAAGCTAGATATGTTTGAAGTTAAAGTAGCGTGTGTTTTTGGAGAGTGTACAAACATCAAACAGCGATTTTTATTTTTTGGTTATTCACAACATTTATATGTTAAAATATTAAAAAAATAAATTTATCCAATCAATTAAGAAATCATATTGAAAATGGAAAGCGGGCAATTTTCGCAGAAATAATGAATATCATCTGGTGATCTTAGATATTGTAACTGATGAATTTCCAATCTATCAAATCAAAATTTATCTTTAATCGTCTCTGGGCATGAGAGATGAGAAACAAAGTGATAAAGTGAGATGGAGGGCCAGGTGGCGGATGGTGCGATCAGTGGTTTGAGGTCCAAGGAAGGATAACTAATGAATGTTGTGGTTGAATTGTGTTATACAGTTACTTACGTTCAGAAACTAAATCGGTACAATCGGTGTACAACGGGTGAAGTAGTAGTAGTAGTAGTAGTATAAAAAGATCGTTATAAAGTACGTTTTCGTTTTGAAATTGGGCAATGTTTTATAAATTTGTGTATAATTTGTGTCGTAACGCAATTCAGATTTTGCGGATATTATTCAGGTTCCGCGCATTGTTCATGTTCCGCCACAGAGTTGGAAAAATGTTTGAAATAAAGCATTAGGGAATTTAGAGTTTATTTTCTTTGTTTCTTTATCGCAATTGATGCTTATCAACGAGTATTTATATTGAAATTTGAATTTGACAAGCAGAGCTATTGATTTTATTATATGTTTTACTTATGCAAAGCAGCTTTACAACTTGTATTTCGTTAAACGTGCATAAACAAAATGCGAAGCATAAAAGGCATAAACTATATAAATAGTAATAAAGGGAATACCCAAAGAAACAATAAGTCCAATCAAAATAAAATATGTTTGAAAATGTCAAATAATTTATATAGTTCAGCGTAACATGCATTCTTAAAATCCTCAAATGAAAATATAACAATAAATCTGACTTTTTGTTTAACAGCTGCGATCGAAACAGCTTGACAAACATAGAAACAGTTCTATCGTTTATATTGCGTTGTTTTGAAAGCTGACAGTGATCAAGACAATTGAATCCATATCAATAATACTAAATTAAGCCTATTTTACTGTTCTTAAGAACTCATCAAAGTGAAATAAATTGCTGTTATCATTAGTATATCAATATAGTAGTAGTATGTAGGAAACATGCAGGCAATCGACATACATATTGATTGAGAATTGAAATATCAACTAAACTTTATGGTATATAAAATGTATTTACATTTATAAATAGTTACAATAAGAATTGTTTACCTTGAACGACTGTTTTACAAATTGTTTGTTGATGAATTATCGAAACAAATTTGTCAATTTGCGAGCGATAAGGGATTTGCATGTACGAGAAACAAAATATAGAGCAATCGGTCAGTAAAGCGAATATGACAAACGCGTATGTGACAACAAAACGCTAAACAAACAATCAGAAAAGTTGAAAACTAAACAGTTAGATGAGCCGACTTTTGAGCTGATATCGAATGCACGACAATGTATATAATGTTTGTCGAATAATGGTCTGTGATCTGCAATGATCGAAATGCGTCTACATTATAGGTTACAGTTAAAAAGCATGCCGACTGATCGGGCGAACTGTGATCTGAGTGTGAAAGGCTATGAATGAATGAAAGCTTTTAGCCAATTACAATTACATTTATATTATTATTATACAAGGACTGGACGTGGTTCACCAATGCACTCAATGGACTGATGTGAGGATATTGTGAATACAGTTATTGATTGACGTATGTGAAAGTTAAGATAATGTTGGTCAATCCAAGCAATGCTATAAATTTTGCATTTCGAATTTAGTTTTCTTTTATTTTTGTGTATGCCAATTTTGTTAATCGAATTAAAGCAATTTGCTTGCAAGTGCCACAGAGTCGAGTAGGCGGGTTGAGCTGCAGTTTAAAAGCAAAGAATTTGAAAAACAAAACCAATTTGATAGTTGTGCGAATTAGCGCCTTGGAAAATGCAGCTCTTGATAGTTGATCAATTTTGGTGGTTAGATAGAAATTTGAAATTTGGCTTGTAAGATAAATTTACATTAAATACATTGCGTTTTTCTTTTGGTTTTTTTTTTTAATTTTTTTGGAATTTGGCAATACTTACATTACACCCAAAATTTTTTTAAAATAAAATTTGTATTTTAAAAAATTATTTTAAAATAAAATTTTGCTTATGATTTCACATGAAACTGAACAAAGAGTTAACAATGCAAACAAAGTTTGTGGCGCTTTGACGCCACCAAATCTTGCACAAATTTTAAGATCCCATGAAAAGATCTAAGCAATTCAGTTCTATGTGAAATCAGACTTTGGGTATTAAATATTTTTTCAGTTTTTAAAAGTGTAGCTATTGAATTATTGAGATCAGACGTTGCATTATGTGTAACTATTGTCAATGTCAAGATAATATTGCTATTTGATACTTTGGTTTGGACTTTGCAAATAGACGAACGCTAGAAATCTTGGGCCATCAAGCAGACGCGTGCGATTTATTTTAGTCGAGCGCAGCTCAGCTATATGCAAAGCTAAATATGCTTTTTAAGCATGAGTATGTGTGTGTGTGTTTATTTATATGTGTTATGTGTATGTGTGTGTATGTTTAAGCGTTTGCTGAGGCAGCTGTCAGCCCAGCAAATCCAGTGCTGCGTGCCGAGCCAATCAAAATGACAAGACTTATCGCCAGTCATGGCCATTGTCTATTTATTTGCTATCGGTGTGTGTTTGTGTGGGTGTGAGAGTTTCTCTGTTCTATTAATCAGATTGGGTACTAGGCCCACATACCTGTAAGAATTGTGTGACGGTCGTATCAATGATCATTAGCGGACGATGAATCAAATGTACAACACCGTTTTTCACAGGAATATTGGCCTTGACGATCTCAGCGAGTACTACGCCTTGTGGATGCTTGGCATCGCCTAGGATTGTATTCGATTTGACATACACTGAAAGAGCAGTTGAATATGAATTTATATGCCACAAATTTGGAGTTTAGTGGAGATCTCACTTTTTCCATCCTTTTGCTTAAAGAAGCTTACTGTAACCTTGAGAAGATCCTCAAAGGCAGCGGAAGTCTTGGGTTCATCGTGTTGCGAGGCGGCAGTAAAAATGACAGTGTTTGGTATCACATGACCGTCAATGACCTTGGCATCGACTAAGCTGCTGCGAGTCGAGAGCTGCAACACAAAAATAATAATAAGATAAACAAATCACAACTGATCCAACACATAAAGTAATATTCAAACGCACTTTGAATCCCTCATCGACGGGCAAAAGAAATGTGTGCGCTCCGGGCGACTGATAGAGTGATTCCTTCTTCATAAGCGTCATCTGTGAGCGATAAGTGCGCAATTTGTTATCGCCCAAGTTAAGCTGATCGGCCTTCTGTATAAATTGCAGGGCATCTAAGTTGTTAATCTCGGCTTTGGCACTTGGCAGTGCAGTGAGTGGCTCCAGCACCTCGTCAATAATGTGCATGACCTGTTTATAATATAAAAAAATATACAATTATAGGCATATGTTGTTTTGTTAATATCCAATATTTAATAGGTCACTAGCCTGACGCTTGCCCTCGCGATTGGTCAGCTCGACGCTGAGTGAGGGAATGATGCGCGCATTGTTCACATAGATGTCACCATTGCGGCTCTTTGTGATGTACAATGGTGGATTGCCATCCATGTCCGATGACACGCTCTTTTCCAGTTGATCTTTGCTGAATGCAGCGGTCGCTAAACGTGGGACAGATATTGATTAATTAATTTAAATATGATTCACACAAGAGTCCAACTATATAGTAGTATATGCTTACTGATGTGATAGAGGACATGCGTGGGTCCCTTGTGACGTTGGAAGGCTTCGTTGGTCGGCACAAAGATTGTGCAGGAGCGTAGCGAAAGTGTCGAATTCGCCACAGGATTCTGCTCCAGCAAACTATAGAACTGTAAGCATAAATCATTGGACAAATATGTTTAAGTATTTGTGTGCGTGTACAAAATTGTAGGACAGTGTAACAAAACCGAACAAAAACCATGCAATGTGCTGAAAAAGGGGAGCGCTTGACTTTTGGCAAACTAGTAACGACCGAGCTAAGGGGCCAATTCCATGGCAACGTCAAACAACTAGTTAAACTTAGCAAATGGCTGTCCTGGCAGCAAAAAGGTTTATTGAACTAATTACGTAAGCATCAAAAACGAGCCAACGTCCTAGCCAACGGGGCGGTTTGTTGCCCTGCGCCCATTTTTATTTAATAACCAAAGCGTCGGTATATCATTATTGGGCGGGTGTTGTCTATCAGGCAGGACACTGGCTTTTCTGATGTCGCTGGGAAATGCATTTTCCAGTTGCTGCCTACCCTACATAAGAGACGCTGACCCTCAACCACCTGCCTGGCAACACATGCGACCGCACACTTTGCGGCTTCCCAACCAACGCTTGCGACGTCGACACGCCTTGCTGCACATTCTCAGCCAACTTTATGACGTGCTGTGCTGCAAACGAAGCTCGCTCATTTTCAAATTGACCGTTGTGTGTGTATTTGTCAAAAGTCCTGCACCTTTTTTTTTGTGTCCTTTAGTTTAGTTTCGTTTCGTTTCTCTCGCTGTTCATGTTTCTCTCGTCCTGTCCTGCCACAGTGAGTCACTTCAATATTACTTTAAAGACCGTCTGCCTCTTTTCCCTCATCCGTTTTACACTTTTGGCATCGCCATCAAATTCGTTGTGCTCTTTTTCTTGTTGTTTTGGTAATTGGAGACGCCTGTTGTGGATGTCTTTATCGTCCTGGTCGGATATCGTTGCTATTTTGTGTTTGCTTGGTTTCCATTTCGCTTTCTAAATGCTTTCGTTTATCTTAGTGCTTACCGGTTGATTGGAGCAAGCAAGCCAGCTCCTTTTGGGTAATTGAACTGTAAATTGGCGAGTCTCGGGTTTATTGAGTGAAAAGACCGCTTGATTCCCATTCAAACAATAGTTTGACATTTTTTGCTTAAGACAGCATATTTTAGCGGCGTTTGAAAAGTTTTTACGTCAATTTATTTTCATCATACATTAAACAACAAGTTTCTGAATGTTGATCCTAACATTTACTACATTATACAAATAAAATTTGAACATTTTACATCACATTATACAAACACATTAATTTATCCAAACAAAAACACTTAAAAAAAAAAAAAAACGATAGGAAATAAAAGGCGGCAATTACTGTGAAATGGTTATTTAATGATAAGAGGCTGTGACTGTGACTAATTGCGATAATTCAGTTGCAATTACATATTTGCATATATTTTTGGGAATATAGACAGATCAACCTTAATGGTTTTCATTGAGATAATCCTGCCAGATGAGCTGTCATCGCATATTCATTGCTCCCCTGGGAGCAGAGCGCTTTTGCATAAGTTCAAACTGTCAAATGTAATATATTACAGAAACTCCGCTTCGCATTCACAAGCAATTTCAAGTGTAAACCAAGGACTCATATTTCTGTATACATAAGGGAAACACTACGACCAAAGTTCTGTTTTGAAATGCATTTGATTTTCTAGCGCAGAGTGCCATTGAACCCTGGAGTTCAGACCAAAAGAAAAGATACCCAACTGACGCGTGCTGATGTTGCTTAGTGGTGTACTGCACACCCCTTCCCCCTCTCTTGATGGTGGTGAGAGTCAAGGGCAGACGTGAGTCAGAGCTAGACGGCGGTGCAAACAAAATTCGGCTAATGCAGTTGAACAGCTAGCTCTATGCTCTATGGTCAAATGCCAACCCTCTAAGCCACTGGCTGGCTTGTGGGGGTGGACACGCCCACTCAAAAAAAAAGACACACACACATACAACCCTTGTTTCAAAATGTATTAACTAAATTAAGGCAAAAAACATGTAACGCTTTTCGTTTTAAGATAAAAATTGATGTTGCTGTTGTTGTCGAAGTGAGTGTTTTGGTGTTTGTTGTTGTTTTTGCAGCTTACCCTAACTGGCATAAGGCGCCTGAAGGATTTGGCAGTGCTCTGAAAAAGATAGAGAAAGAGAGAGAGAGAGAAAGAAAGAAAGAGAACCGCTCACAGTTCAAAATTTTGTTTGCAGCTAACAATGTTTGTGTATGTTCTGTAAATATTTTCATTTTATGTCTGTATAAAGTTTTTAGCCAAATTTATTTAATTTGTCCTAGTCAGGGAAAACAAAATTCAACTACAATTACGAGGAGCTTAATGTGTGTGCGTGTGTGTGTATTTTTGGCGTGTCACTGAAGGAAATTCAATTCGGTAGCTAATTATTACTTTGCCAGGCCCATTTCCTGAAGAGCATACTCGATCATGATCAGCATCAGCTGTATAACCAAGTGAGAGTATGTACATATATTCAAATACAATTGGTACATATTATGCATGTATGGTAAAGTTTTTCGTTATTTAGTAATTGCAGCAACCCCTCTCTCTTATGTTTTTGTCTTAATTGCTGTCGGAACAGCAGACACTGACTCAAGGGTATGGGGACACATACGGAAGGGGAGGTGCAGCACATACGATCGCATGTCAGTTGGATCTCTAATGCATCTCGCTTTTAGCTTTAAGTAACTGTACACATAGAACATATGTGAATATGTTCATAAGCTCCATTAAGGTCAGTCGTCGCTCATCATTCACATTTCATTCAACGCCACAGAATATTTTTATTTGTAGTATTCGTATAACACAAGAAACTATTTGAGTGTATAACGCGTCTCGGCACGAGTATTGTAATCTTAAATTAAATTTAATTGAATTCGATGCTGTCGCTGTTGATGCTTCATTTGAAGTGTATAAGTGTGTATGTATGTGTGTGTGTGAGTGTGTGCCTAGGTCGGTCAGCTCACTTGATATAAATCCGCCTACAAATGGCTCCAACGTTGCAGCACTGCAACTCGCCGACAGTCAAAGGTTAAAACAAATTAAAATTAAAATGATAAATATAAATGCAATGTTAAGCTAAAGATGACGTTGCAACGTCACAAAGCCGCACACTCGACAGGAAGTTTAGGGTCAGTACAAAAGGTCAGCCGTGCAACGCCCGCACAATGCCATCAATGCCATATATACAAAAATATGTTTGTATCTGAAAGGGGAATTTGATCTTCAGATGCATTTATGAACACTGCTTACTGTTATGTAAATGAGTTCTGATTGAATTTTCACTTTACTTTTATGTACTTGGTTTCTTCCAGGAAAATTATTATTATTTAGGTTGTTCATATAGAGACTTTCTTTACAATATCAGTTTTAATAGTAAAAATTCTTCAAACCGCAGCAGTTATTTTTTCAAGGCAATACCGCTTACTTTATAAGTATTCCGTTTATCTATGGTAACTATCAGACTGCAATGATATTTGAGAATAATGAGCACAACCGTGCTATCTGAAACTTCTTATGAATATTGCATGCAAATTCTCATTTAAAATACAGTGCATATTTGCTATAGTGAACTACTTGGAATTTATAAATTGCAAAATGAAATGTTCACAAAAGATTATAAAAAGTTCGAATTAGGCAGCAGAACAAATATCTTCAAGTGAATAATATAAGACTTAAGCAAATACTTTTACATATATGCATATATCATACATACATGTGCATGTACATATATGTACATGTACTTGAATTATATTATTTTATTCTATGCTTTCTCACATTTTGCAAACAAGACGTAAACTAAAGAGAACTTAACGAGCACGCTCTGTTAAGTTACAGCTGTAGTGGTATACCTACTATTTAGCACTATAGTTTAAGTCAGACACACACAGTTAAATACAAGAGAGGTAACGGCAAAGGCACACAGCTTTGCATTGCATATTTCGCCTCATTGTCGCTACAATTACAGTTGAGGTACATAACTGGCTAGCAGGCTGGCAGGCAGACAGTTCGCAGTTCGCAACTCGCACGCTTTCTTTTCAATTGTGAAATTAATTTTTCTTGGGTTTTTAGAAATGCTTGCTGGATTAAAACAACAACTATTTTTGGGTATTAAATGCTTAACAGAGTAGAACGACAGAGATAGGCAACTGTTTGATGTTATTGTTGTGTTTACTGCCGGTTGCTAGTAGTTGTTGTTGATGTTTTTTCAGGCTGGCAACCTTTAATGGCTTCTGACTTTTTACATTTTTATGTGTTTGCCCATATGTCAGTGAGTGCGGGTGTGCGTTTGTTTTTTTTGTTTTAAAGGTGTAAAAAGGCAAACTGTGTACTTAAATAGGTAGAAAACTGTTATGCTCAGTCGACGGCAACGGGCAGCGCTTTTTGTGCTCCTCTCAACCTTTGGGAGTTGTTGTTGCTGGTGTTGCTTTTGCATAATTTATTTGGCTTTTACATAATGGGCTCATAGTACATGCCAAATGTGGCCTAAGCTTAGCTGTCGAGTCGCAGCTGGACTTTGGACCGCGCTTTGGCTTACTGGTCAAATCGATTTTCCAAACAGCAAGAACAACAAGTGCAAATGCCAAAGGTCAAGGACGACAAGGCATCTGCGGCGGCTCACTCACGACTACCTGTGTCCCTCTTTCTCTCTCTCTCTCTTTCCTTGTCTGGCTTACTCTCACTTTTCTTTCTCTATTTAACGACTTTCTGCACAATGATTTTCTTTTCAAGGGCAATTGCCGACAGGCTTGACCAAAATACATACATCAACAATTGTCTACCATTTGTGCGTGTCTAAGTGATTTAGCCAACTAAATACGGTTTTCATCCAAAAGTTATGATTTTTTTCACTTTCGAGCCAAAGATATTTAAAGAAACTTCTTACTTTTGAGCGACTACACTAAAATGCATGAGTGTGTGTGCGCACATGTGTGTCTGTTTGTGTGACTGTAAACAACTTAAGGGCAAAAAACCATCTGGCCAAACAGCTACATGTGTTTTCTATTTAAGGGGCAAATAACAATTACATATATTAAGACATTATTGTGACTCACCTGTGAAAGTTCCGAATCGTCGCGCAATTTGTCTGCTAAATCGGCAGCAGTTGCATACGAACAGCAGAGCAGCAGCAGCGCCGCTAATGCACTCAGAACGCTGCGTGCAAACATTTTACACAAACAACACTCGCGCACTTGTTTTTGCTATAACAATAATGCAGCGACGGCAACGGCGGCAACGACTTCGACGGCGACTTTTTAGGGTTGGCAGTATTTGTTACTGTTTTGGTGAGAGCGCGCGACGTTTCTACGATAAATATCTGCAATTTAAACGCAAAACACATGCATAAATAAAATACAAAATTCAACCACCGACAACTATTCAGCCATCTCCTGCCTCCTCTTCCATTTCGAAGCACCCACAAGAAATTTGCCATATGAAATCTGTTAGCTTCTGCACAAAACAAAGGGCTTCGAAAAAAAAGTCAAACGTTCTCACAAAATACACACACACTCACATACAATCCAACTACCGTTATGTCACATAAAAAGCACAACAGCCCAAGAAGCAGACCATAAAAAAAGAGGCAAACCTAAGCTGCGCTTATTGTATATTGTTTTTGGTTATTTATCTATCCTTTTTTTTTGCGCTTGTTTGTATTCAATATTATGCACATTCCGATTATATATGGTCATTCGTTTTAATCGCCTCTTTTCGCTTTCTGCTGCTGTTTGCGGTTCATTTAGAATGAAGCCGCCGCTGTTTGTTCCCGTTCTTGTTTTAGTAATTTAAGAAAACATTATTTCAAAAATGCCAAGCCAAGCTATAAAACTAAAAACTTAATTATGCAATGTGCTTTCGGGTAACCGTTGCCTGCCTGCCGCGTAACACTTTCTATGCCTTTTAACGAGCCCTTTTGTGTTGTTGTTTATGGCAATCAATAGCGAATTAGCTATTTTCGCTGCCAATTCTATGTTAAGTTTGCTTACACCACTTATTTTGTTTGTACTTCTTTTATAATCGGAGCAGCAAAAAACAGAAAATCTATACTAAGCGCAGCAGCGACGCACAGTTTTGAGCAGAGCGAAGAGTTCCACACTTAAGCCACCACAGCAGGTAATTCACCCAAACAAGTACCGAAACACAAACGTACGCCACGCTTCAACGTTTTCTTGCAACTGACTCAAGCCGAGAACAGGTTTTCAAGAGTGCGCGAACATATATAGATGCAAATTATAACTGCAGACTGTTCTGTTAATTCAACGTTGTGCTCATTGTGAGCTGTTAAATTGCTTGACTGTAAAAAACGATATCAATACTTATCGACCAGCTCGATAACGGCTTTGAAAATTTTTAAATAATTCAACAAACAAAGAAACAATTAAACACGTATCGTGAGCAATTTCTGTTCGTTTGTAGATGTACTAAGCAAGTAATGCAAATTAAAATTGTTGCATCACATTTAACAGTATTCGGCTTAACGAAATCGGTAGTGCTCTTTGCCCTTAAATTGCACGCTTCATACTATTCTGACTGCATAAATGAAATGACTGTTTTGATTATATTACACTTGCAAATCCAACTATTTATTCAAAAACAACAATATTGCTTAAACGAAACGTACAAAAAAGTTCACCATCAAAAATGCAATGCCAGCAAGAATGCAGATACCAACGAAATGTGCAACAAGGTTATATATATAAAAGCTGCAACAGGAAAACAATTATGTTAATTAGTAAAACGTGAAACTGAACTGTCACTGACTCACCGTTTTAACAGTGTTCTACCACGCGTTGCGGTTTCTATTTTCTCTTTTCCCAAGAACTCGCGTACACCCAATATGGCAACGCTCCAATAATCACTCCAGTTTAATCTGTGCATATCAAATTCATACAGCGATCGATCCTGTGGCGTCATGCTTTCTAGCAATTGATCCATATTGCCCATCTCAAAAGTCCAGTTTTTCATTGAAAACGGACCCAACCGTCGGATATTATGGTGTATCTTCTTGTACATTTTTGCCATGCGAGGCCTATCGCCTCTTAAACGCAATAGCATATCAATGACAAGACCGGGCAGATGATGATAAAATGTTATTAAAAGAGTAAGACCCCAATTAGAAGTCGTTGTGAGTATATATGGATACCATATCATATTTTCAAATGGAACAAAAGGCCGTTGCTTCTGAATGAGTCCGGTGAATTCACCCCACAAAAGCGGATTGTCCTTAGTGGGAACATAGTTGTAAACGGGAGGAGCTGATGCTTTGGCAATAACCTTTTCTTTGCGCTTAACACTATCGACAGATGTTTTCCAAGCACTGGCTATGATCAGATTAACGCAATAATCAGCTGGTACAGTGTTGGATCGAACAGTTGTATCCAGAGTCATGACACGCAAAACGCCCATTGCGCAACCATATAGCACAGATATGGGTCCATAGAGATTGTCGATCCAGCCTTTAACTGGCTCCTTATAGGCCGGAAGAACTTAAATTAAAGTTTAAAGGATTAGCACATAATAATATTAAGGAGTTTTACCTACTCATGCCAGGACGAAAAACGCACGTAGGCATACCATCCGACTCCAATTGAACCAACTGTTCGGATAGCGCCTTTGTATAGGTGTATGTATTGGGAAACTTGCCAAGCAGCGCTGGCGTCATGCTATCAATGAGTTCATCGCTCAGTTGCTCATTAAGCGTCAGAGCCTTGTCAGCCGTACATGTCAATAGTCCTGGATAGAACGTCTCTTCAATGTGACTTAGTATGCAGGTTGAGAAGGCTGTCGATATATGGACATATGCCTCCAGGCGACGCATCTTCTTGGCCAACTGCATCAGGAGTCGAGTTGCACGCGTATTAATCTTTAATGCAATATTCAATGACTCATCGAAGTTCACTGTTGCTGCACTATGCATCACAATTTGAACCTCGTCAATTAGCTTTTTCCTATCTGTCTCACTTATACCCAAATCCGGCAGCTCACAATCGCCAGCAATGGCCACAATTCGATCCAAGAAGTTCGCATTTTGTTTCAGCAGCTCACTATACACCTATTTGCAGAGAGAGTTGTTATGCACAGGACATCAGATTAATGTTAATTCACTTACAAAATTGTCTTTAAATGCTTTAACACGATTTTGGATTTCTACGCCTCGCTTAGGTCTCACTAACGTATAGATGCGTTTCACTTCAGTTGTTCGCAGAATCTTCTCAATGATAACTAAAATAAATTACAATCACAAACACTGGTCGTCACAAATAAAAAGAGTAGCACATTTTGGATCGATCCTTACGTGATCCTAAGAATCCTGTTCCACCGGTTATAAAAATAGTCTTATTTTTATAGAATGCATTTATTTTCGATTCCATTTTTTTATTTTATTCTTTTTATAAAATACTACTTCAAAAATATTGTCCCAAGGTTAAAAAAAATAAACCGAATGCAACCGTGCTCAACAACGATTAAAAATAATTATTTTGTAAGAAGGCCTTTTATAGAATTCGATGGCATATTCAAACAACGTAACCGATCGAATAAAATTGCGAATATGCGTAATGAGGGCATATCCAGTGACATTCATTCTTACTTACAAATGTACATATCTCTCAGTTCTTGTATGCCTTAGTACATATCTATCTATATATGCTTATGCATACGCGCGTACTAGTGTCTATGATGGAGCTTATATCAGTTCCGGTATATGAAAGTATCAACGTGGCTCTCAGTTTCATGGCCAAATTGAACTAAAGCATTTTTGCGGAAATTAGCTAAGGCAATCGAAAAAATCAACACATAAAAAAAGTGTTTTAAGTTATCATGAAAAAACATTCTTTCCAGATATTTAAATAAATATTTAAATTTAGCTTATCCCCCATCTGGTTGTGCGTTTTCCTTCAGCTAATGGATAAAGTTAATTAACATATGCAAAATTCTCTAAAAGCTGCAAAAATGTTTTTGTCCGTCTTTTGAATTAAGTTTACATTTGGCGGTCTCATACCAGGGCTACCGTATCAAATATTAAAAAATAAAAATACCAAAAGTTCATATTCGTTAACAGGAGCTGTTAACAGTTCTTGCTTCTGCAGTGGCCTTATGGCCAGTCCAAACAGTAAATTTATTATAAATTAGTTAAATTAATCAATTTAAAAAGAACACAATCCAATAAAACTATTTAAGCAATATGTTAACAGCACATTATCTAGTGATGAGCAAAAAAGAAACAAAGCGGCCTGCTCAAGACTTTTCAGCACTGTTTAAACAGTCAGCTGCTTGTCAGCTTGTCTAAATCAGCTGTAAACTGCGTGTTGTGTAACTTCCCTTGAATTTATAAATTTCGGAATGGAATGCGCTCGTAAATTTGTTCGCATTTTTAAAAGCTCTCCACAATTTTTAACGCGCGGTATTGCCATGAGTTCGTCCCGCCGTGCTAAGGAGGCTATCGAACAGCTTAGGGATTCCAACCCCTACTATTCTAAGTATGCTGATAAATTAGCTAAAATGCAACAAACCTCTGCTGAGGAATTTTTGGATCGTATTGAGCGTGTTGTTGCTCCAATTAAGGACGGTAAAAGTCAGACAAGGTAAGCTTCATTGATAATTAGCAGTAAATAAAAACTAATAACTTTTGCAACTTGCATTGCTTTAGATCCTACTCTGAGTTATTGAGTCCAAAGCAGAAACTAGCAATTGAACAGGCTGAGCTGCCACATAAGAAGCTATCCGACATTATGAAACTGGAGCTGATTGCGGACAAAACTGCTGAAGAGATTTCGCAAATCTGGATCGAATACCACAAGACTAAGGACGTTCTGGCTGCAACGCTGACTGTAGCGCAGTACGAGACGCTAATGACGCGTGCCAAGGCGCATCCAATCTTTTTGTTGCCACTGCCGCGCAGTGAAGGCTTCGAATTCATCTTGTTGCAGTTCTCTGCAAACACAGTGCATTTCACTCCGTTGCTAGCATACCAGGTTCATAAAGAAAATGCTCCCGAGTGTTTGACAATGGTACACTACACGGAGGAACAGGATAAGGGCATTGTTCTAATGCGCGGCGAGTACGACACAAAGGTGCTAACAGCACAGGAGGCTCAGTGTCTAGCGAATGAGCTGCAAATGTTCTATTACAAGACCGACGAAAGTAAACTTAAACTAATGGAAACATTTACCAAGCGTCCAGATGAATTCAAGCACGCGGATCTTATTAAAGAAGTTGAAAACATTCAACTCGTTTAAGAATTGATATTATTCAAACATTGAATCTAAAACAAAACCAAACTTTTAAATAACAATCGTATAAATTGCTTAAATGGATTTTTAATTCAGTTTTAACCGTTAAACCGTTGCTAAAATGTTATTTATACAAGAAATCTGTTATTATAAGAGTTTCCGTGTGTGAAATTCGTTTAAAGAAAGCCGTATGTACTTTCCTGTTAATAACAAAACGACTGGCTTGACACCTGGGTGTTTGCAAAATCGAAAAAAAATAACGTTGCTCGTTCAAGCCTAAAATGTACATGGCAGTTTGTTTCACAATAGTCGGAATTTTTTAAATTGTAATCTCTACTTATTATGGTCATTTTGACTATTTTGTAAATGTTAACAGGTGTATTCGGATTGGAAGCTGGCAATTATGTTATGTATATATCTCAATTAATTAGTTGAATTTTTTAGAGACTGTCCGGGGAAATGAATTGCAACTGTTTCGGAGAAGTGTTCTTTTAATTTGACATTCATTAATAATACTGCTTAATAAAATAAAACTCAAATATGTCAATAATTTACCATATATTCATGGATGCTTTGCAATAAACGTTTTAATTGTATTTAACATTAATATTCAAAAAGTATTCTTTGGTATTAACAGGATAGTAAACATTAAAACTATTGCTCCAGTATTGTTCAACAAGATCATAAACATTATTTTCATAGTGTGTTTCTAGTTTTCGGCATCGTGATTAAAACATTTCCTCCTCACCAGTGGCATGCAACTGTAGTAGACATAAATATACATATACGTATTGTATATATTATGTTAGGTGTTTTCACTTACCAAAACACCACCGATATTATTATCATTACTATTATCGCTGCTAGTATTAATGCCGTTTTCAAGTACTCGATTGCGTATTGCTTGCATCAACGAGCCTCTTTTTCCAAATCGAACTCGTGCTCTGTCACCATAGTAGACATCGAGATCCTGCAGATACTTTAAAGCGTCTGCCATGTTGCTGATTTCATTGTTGCGTGGCGGACGCGCATTGGATGCCTCAACGTTGCAGCCAGCGGCAAATAATGCGAGTGCCACACAAACTACCAAAGTGCAACGCACTGTATTCGACATTGTTTTCAATGGAATTATCTGTGAATGCGAAATAAACAAAACGGGGAAGCAGATTAAGTTGCCATTTGCCGATAAGTATTAATTAACTAAAATGTTAAGCCTAATTGAAGTGTTTGCGCATTTGCAAAATATAATACAACGGTGGTGTTTCCTATTGAGAGAGAGAGAGTATAAAATTTTTGTTGGTGTCATAAAGTGTTCTAGATTGAAACGTGTCTAAAATAGGAAATTAATCTGGCAAAAAAGTAATTGTAATGTAATTTTATGAAAGTTCCAATACGCCAGCGATAATAATAAGTTGTTTCTAATGAAGACTGGTTGGCGAATTAAAGCGAATTAAGGCTTGTTATATTGCGATTTAAATAACTAACTACCAGTTACTGAGCTTACTAGTTAATAGCTCACATTGTCTGGAACCGTTTGCCCCACAGTAGCCCATTTACGGGTCTGCCTAGGGCCAATCTACATACTACAAACAAATGTACATGATAATTTGCTAGGGGCGTTCTATTTCTCGGCGCTTTGCTTTATAAAGTTCACAAAGAGGTTGTTGGTAGTTAGTACTACTACTTCAACTTCTACTAAATGACGCAAATCGCTAATTGCCTAAAGAAAGCTAAAGTTGAATTAAACAAATTTGTTATAATAGTCTTGTTTTTCACTTTATGGTACACTAAGCAGAGAACACGAAACACGAAAATAAGTTTTGGGAATTCACAACAACACAATGGTTTTATTTTGCATATATATTTACATTTCCGTTAGAGTCTGCTTTTTTAATAAGCTTTTTGAACTTTTCCGCTAGTTTGTTAATTGCTTGTTGCATGCAACACCGTCGAGTACGCGCAACAAGCACCTGTCTGCTCAAACGCACAACAATAAATGATAGATGGCACAATAGAGCAAAAGGCAATAGGTTACCGATTTATTGTTCGAGAACAGTATGCGGTAGCGAATGGATTCAACAACCGAATGTAAATGGTAGCCGAAATGGCAAAGCAACAGGCATTTATACTCGAGCACTATGACCTAGATAAGGCTGGGGGACTTTCAAGATTGCCCTAACCTCCATACCCCTAGTTACCTTCCTGAAAGTTGTGTTGTAGCAATGAAGCCTCAAAAATATATATATAAATGTTCTGGTTTTTATTTTTAATATCATATGCCAAGCTAATTATGTTGCAAAAGTTTCAGACCAGCTGGAACGAAAGAAGTCACGTCCCGACAGCAACGCCAACACAATAACGCAAACAAATGCTGACAGTTGTCTAACGAGATATCGAACGCAATAATGCAAAAAATGAATTTATTAATGACAAAATGCGATGCCGAAGGATTAGCGCCTGATGTTGACCCACCTGAATTTATTGTGACCGACGTTGGTGGGGGAAATGGGTGGGATATGCAAATGCCAGCAGCTATCTGGACATACTGTGATTAATTAGAATTATTTGATTATTTTATAATTGCTGTGATGGCTTTAGTGGCTGTGATTTGAAAATGAGTGACGCCGTTAGGAGCACCAGTTAAATCTCTATTATTAAACGGTATGCCACTGTAAATTGCACTTTAATTTGGGGTCAGATGTTCTCTAATCTCAATAACAAATGCAATTCTATAATCTCTAACTTCTGGTTGTTGTGCGTACACGTGACGTGCGCTTACACTCGAAACTAGCTGCTTAACGTTGTATATAACGTATACGCAGCATGTTCCGCCTGACATATCGATATGATGATATTTAATAAATGCCTTTCATTATTTTCATATTAACTACTTTAAATGACCTGGTCAATGGTTAAAAAGCTTACATTTTAAAACCATTAATTAATACAATATATTTATGTATGTATGGCATGGATACTCTTGTTAAAAGTGCAACATATGTAATTAAGCTAGTTAAATGTGCATTAGAACTGGCTAGCAGTCTATCGTATTTAAATTTAATTGGCATTTGGTTGTTTTTGTTCCTTATTGTACAATTTAGAGTTTAATGCAGTTCAACAGTTATATGTACTTATTTAATAATAAGAACAACAACAACAGCAACAACAAATATCATTGATTTGATCAATCAACAACAGCATTAATAAAACGTTATATGCTTGACTCACCTTTACCCTTATAAAGCACATGTCTTATTACAGTTGTGCCAGTTAATTACTTGAACCCATTAACGAGGGCATAACAACAACTAATAATTGCATACTTTACTTTTGTTTAGTTATTTACATAATGTCTGTAATGTAAGATTCTATGCTGATACATTCTGTATTTTGTTCTCTTAAATCGAGTGACAGACAAGTTAAACACCTGACGCATGTGCATTAAAGGGGATTTCCCATTTTTAAGTGCTTCACATCTTGCTCAAATGTTGCCCTTGAGCGATGTCAAGGATTTTGTCTATGTTAGCCGCTGGTTGACTTTTTTTTTTTTTTTTGTCGTGCATGTCTTTGGTTGAGTAATGTTTTTTTGTTTTACTCTTCTCACCTGTAAAGTGTGAAAATGTCGGTAAATTTTACTTATAAGGTCCATAGAATAGCATCGATTGCAATAAAATGAAAGAAACCTTCAATTTGAAGACAATGCATACGTACTATGCATTCGCAGTTGTTATTGAAAGAAACATGCAAATGGGGCTTCCCGTTGCATCCGGAAAGAAAACACACGCATCGCGTGTTTGGTCAAACTTGACAAAATGATGCAAAATATAACCTTGTCGATAAATACACATATATGCTTATTGGGGAATGATTTAAGAGGCGGGCATCAAAATGGTTTTAAAATCGTAATAAAATAATTCTGAGCACGTGCAAAAATGTGACGCAGCGTAATAGTCAAACGATCATATATAAGTACAATACTAAATTATTTAAATCAAAAATGTATTAGTTTAACAACGTTTTAAACTTGTAACTTCATATTGTTTCATGGTTCAAACTCAGTAATGTTCACTTTGATTATAAAAAACATGAGCAGCAAATTATTTAGATTGATATTGAATTATAAGTTATTCATAAATAGTTCAAGTTAAGTTAAATAAATTGGGTCATAAAAAACAAGTTTAACGAAAAGATATCCCCATCTTAAACTGCTTTTTGAGACAGACCGGAACATCGATAATTTTCAACGTAAGTGTCGTAAAAAAATAAATTTTAATTGATTTATAATTGTTTGTTTACGTTTTTTATGCAAAAACTTTCCAACAGCTTGAAGTGCTTATATTTAACAGATTGTTGCTATTGTTGTTTTTCACATCAAAGTGCTTTTTAGTTCGTAAATCAAATCCTTGTTCAAAGCTTTCAACGTAAGGAAAAGCTTTCATGCTTTTTGGGGTGTGTCAAAACTTTTCGAAGCACTCTGCCGTCAAAGCAAAACACTTTTAATATGCCATAATTATGGTGTGACTTGCTATAAATAACAATTAACAGTTAACAACATGGTAAATGCTATTTAGTGGGACGCAATGACTGTACATTTCTCGTGCGTTCAAACAAAAATCTTGTATGGAAAACAGCCGAGAATTTTATTTTGTTTTTTACTTTAGAACATAAGACAGTTAAGTGCATAAATGGTAGCATTATAAGCATGCGATCTTTACGTGGAACTAGGGTTTAGCTGAGGGGCTCAGTTTTTACTTTTAAGTTGTTTAAATCGTCATTAGTGCCTAATGGTACGCCCTGTGCTAAGCCGTTACTAACAAGTTTTTGTGTTGCCACCACAATTTTATTGTCGTATTATGACGCTAATGGCCAGATAATTTTATAGCTCACAGATCAGCGGTCGAGCGACAGATCGACCACGTTGTACACGTGAGCTGGGTATTGTCCACGATCTAGATCGATCAAATGGATCATTATCCGCATTGTTTTTTAAGCGTTATTAACTATTAAGTACTGGACCCAACCCCCCGCGGCACTTTGTACTTCCAGAAGTTAGTTCTCGGTATATGTTATAGCTTTATGAATATTGCATTTTCACACAAATTCAAAAGCGGTGGTTCACGTGTGCGGGCTCAATTGGGGATTAAATAGAGTCATTTGTGCTATTAAATGTTAAATAATGCTTAAGCGACAAAGTGATCTTTAACATGGCTTATATCTATGTATACAACTAAATGTATGAACAAAAACAGAGTCAGCCACATAAACATCAACATCAACACCAACAATACCAAATTGTCGAACTTTAGTAACCCCCGCAAGTAGATCCAGTGTCGATCAATTCATCGTTCTAAAGCGGGGTTTAAAGCAAATAACACTCAGAAACAAACTACTTAGTTGCAGGGTACTTGACGTATACTAAACGTTGCCAGAGCCATGTTCGCGTCGTTGTTTCTGCTGCTATTGACACCCAGGGACCGGCGCTGAAGCTCTCTCTGCTGACGCTGCGTCAGCGTCTACGTAGGCAACGACGACGACGTTGTCGTTAACAGAGGCTTGAAAGTGGACCGGTTCATGAAAAGATTTTCGCGCTTTAACGCTAGATGCTTGATCGCGACTCGGTCTACGTCTCGATCTGTGCTTGGTCGCAGTTTACGTCTCAGTCGGAGCTGAGCTGCCCGGCCCAAGAGTCCATATAAAGGTACCCACTGCCGTTGAGCTAAGCATTAAGTTGTCAAATATCGTGAGAATAGGAAGTGCGTGTTAGTCGATTCAAATAAATAGTAACAACAATATCTAAATCAACCGAAAGAACATTACAATAAAAATAGAAAAAACAAACCGCGAGTGCATCAAAAACAAAAATAAGAATATATAAAATTCTATAAATTTCGATAACAAGTGACTAATTGAGAATAAACTATTTTTCTAAAACAATATGTTGGTTCTAATTTAAATGAATTGCAACAAGGGACAATGCATGTTGAGCAGAAGTCATAATCCTTGGAGTTTTAAATCGCAACAATAAAAATACTATAAATATTTAATTTTCTTCATAAAAACCAACCAAAATTAAATAACGGCTAATTTATTGCAACACACGGCTCTTAAATAGGTAGTTAATTTATTTGCAAAAAGTGCGGTAAATAAGAAATAAAACATTTTCGACTTTTAAAATGAAATTGTTCACAAGCAAAACCCAGCGCAATGCAAGTGAGTAATAATTAAAATGCAACTGGCTCTTAATTAAAACATAGCGTTTAATGACCACTTTATCCAAATTCAAAGCCCCGTAAAAGATTATATGGAACGCCTACAAAGTTAAGGGAACCTCCCGAAACGATCGTTACAACAAAATTAACCACTTGCAAAACTGGTTGTTAAATACATTAGTTTTGCAACTTGTGAGTCTTGTGTGAATGCTATAAAGCAGGATTTGACAGAATGTCGAAAACTTGACGGATACTTGCAAAAAAAATCTCGTTAAAAGTATGCAGTAATATTCAAGAGTTAAAAGATTTATTATTTTAGAAGTTGCACAAATTTAATTAAAAACAAAAGTGCTGAAGTGCTTTTACAATATGTAGGTTCTAAATATCCTTTTTTTAATATAAAATATTTTTTTTAAATGCAATTTAATAATTTCATTAAACCAGAAGCAACCACATAATGTTCTTTGTAAATGAATATTAGAATACAACAGATTTTGCCAACTCATCTTTCAAACTAAAAAAGCTTTGGATAAAAATTTTTCAGAGAATGTGTTGTATTGCTAAAAAATATTTATATAAATAAAACTAGCACAATTTTTGTGCAACTCAAATCCTCATTTAAATAATTTGAATTGCCAGTTTTTATCTTACATTTTGCTTTAGCTAAACCAATAAATAGAGAGCACAAGAAAAATTAACATAAATATATATTAGATTAAAGGCATAAAAAGTGGAATGTGCGCAGGCCCAATTGATCTGTTTATAAGTTAGTTCACATATATTGTTGCCATAATTATTTAGTAATTGCTGTCGTTCTACTTATCATTAGATCGTAACTACAAAGTCATTGAATATTAACTTATTCCAAAGTTTAGTCGCCACACATACACACACTTCGATACGTGTATTAACGGAACTCAGTTGTAATTAAGCTTGCATAAATTAAGATTTGAAGTAAAAGCGATTGTGACTGTAACGTCACGTACTATCTTTACCATGAAGTCCGATTTGATGACGATTTATATCAAACAAAACGATTTGATATTGAAGTCGAACCTTAAGCAATATGCAGCATTGGCCTCAAAGATGATTTGGGTGTGATTAGGCGGCAACACAACATCAAACACTTAACATTTATTTATTTTGAAAGAAGAAACGCGCTCGAAACCTAATGTTAGTTGACCCAAATCCATCTGAGTGCTACACTTGGCAAGTATGCGAATCGCGAAAAGTATTCCCCTAACTTTTGCTTTCCTCAGAAGTGTAAATATTTACAGCGTAAAGCTTGAATGCGAAGATATTCGTCGGATCGTTTCCAGCCAGAATATTTGGCAAAGCGTAATATTTGCTAGATTCTTTAGCGCTTTCGAGAATCGTCACTTGTACAAAATAGATATAATGCACAACTTAACGTGTTCTAAACAATGCAAACAGTAATTATACACAAAATACCAACAACAAATTTAACAAAACAAAATCAGTTTCAAAGCTGTACTGCCGAACGGAACTGACATCACAGATATTTGTATGAATGTGAATGAGAGAAAACGTTCTGGTTCCGATGAGCCTGTTCCCTGTTTACATTTCCTTATTAGCATGCCGCCTGATTGTTAGCGATACTTTGACTTCGCATCTATTTTAGGGTTTTTTGGGTATTTTTTTTTGGTGATGATGATAAACAACGACAACAACTAAAGCAAACAACTAACTACATAGTCAGATTAATCATTAGACAAACACAATCAAACAGGCAAACAGATGCGGTGACAGAGCGGCATGCGCGAAACAACTTCAAATGCTCTACGAGCGAATCTTGTAATTACATACTAATGTGTTAGCTGACTAGCTGGCTAATACTCTGACTAGCTGGCTGATCGGCTTATGTGTATACTTAATTTATTGTCATTTGACGGAAGTCACACATACATTCGCACACAGAGCACAACACAGATTTGAAGGTGCTATTGGTATTGTGATTGTGCTGTGTCGCACACAGCTACAACAACAAAAGTAACAATTCATTCTTGACTTTTAGTGGGTCAGCAGCGGCGCGCCGCCACTGGCAGCTGACAGTTGAGTTATTTCGGAGTGTGTGCATTTTAAAGCACCTTTTATATAAATTTATATAGAAATATATATATTTAGACTCGGCTTTTATTTAATGTTATGCCAAATTGCATCGAACTTGAACTTCAAACTGCTGCAGATAGCCGTCAACCGCTAACTGCCAACCTCATAATCGCGAGATACAAATGTATCTGATGCTTGCACACACTTATTTACTTTGAATCATTGGCTTTAGTCTGAAACGGGTTCAGAGCTCAACTGAATCAGCTGACGACAAGACAACAAGCTCGCCGCTCGCCTCTCGCCCCTCGCTCAATTATGCTCATTTGAACGGTTGTTTTGAATTTTTTGGCGTCTCAAACTTTGGCAATGCAGTTGCACAATTTTACCACACACAGACGTTGTCAAGCGCCGATCGGTGTTTTGCTATTTGTTGGTTTTTTTTTTAGGTTGAGATTCGTTGCAGCAGAATAATTTGATCGCTTTGTTTGGCATTTAATTTATGGCAGCTGATTGTTGTGACTGAAAGCTATCAATGTTTGTGAATGGCTTACTTACTAGTTGACAAACTGGCGTTGTCCACTTATGGCCATGAGTCTTAATGAGGCTCGAGTATTCAAGGTGTATCCTTTAGAGACATGCAGCATAGGTATCTGGTCATTGTTGCTATAAAGGATGGTTTCTTGAAATTTGTTTTGATTTTGAAATCTTGAACTTATTAGCCCTGATAGCGTGACAAAAGCTAGCATCGAAACAAAAACGGCGACAAAATTGTTAATGAATTTATGCTGTTGAGTTTTATTGTTGTTGCGGCTGATTTAAAGATTTGGCTTAGGGGCTTGGTAAACGGTTCATTGATCCGAGCATTTGCTTAGTGCGGTTCTTGGTGTGATATTTAATTGTTTGATGTCTAATTGACAGGTACTTGAGGTTTTTGTCATATGTGATATTTTGTGGAGGACATAGCTTGTTATATGGGCTACGACTTGAGTTTATGATTTGAGGTGGGGCATGCACGTGACCATGATCTCTTAAAAGCGGTCAACTGTGCTTGTAATCAGTTTGAGTTTCACATCCGCAACAAAACGCCTTCAATGATAACAGTCGCAGTAGAAGGTGAGCATCTCCAAACTAAAACAAAACTAGTTTTCACAACAATAAATAAGAATTTTGGGTTCATTAAAAAGTATTATAAATATGTTAACTTTTTACTTAAGTCATTTCATAGCAAGGTCAACTCTAGAGTTTTTCAACCCGAGCTAATTTTTCAGAATTCGATCAGAAAATTTAACATAAGAACTTCACATGGATCGATACAGTCGTAGCGACAAGTTTATGATTTCGTTTGCATAATAAATATCTTGTCTCAGTGCCTGCTTCAACTTCCCGGTTTTATTTATTTTTTTTTTTAAATTCGTCTGAAGAACGTTCATTGAACTCCATGGGCAGCAGATGTGCCTTGTCATCGGCGACTGCAATTTCGTTTTTATCTCTTTTCTTTTGGCGCTTTGTATTTTTGTGCGTCTTGGCCAAGTTTGGGTGCCTGCTTCTGCCATTGAGGTAGGTCGCAGATCTTCGCACCGCCGGCAACAGGGGCAACAACAAACTTTTAAAAAACAACAACAACAACACTGAATAATCGCGAATCGCGAAGGTCAATAGCACACGGCAGGCGCACGCCAGCAACAAGCTGTCAGCAATTTAGCAAACTTGTTGAACTTCGAGTGCTTGTTGCAACATTGGCAAATGCGACACACACACACACACACACACAAACTTTGAGATCGAGCTAATTGCAAAACTCACCTCGTACTCCAATTTATTCGTTTCTCGCAGGGCTGTTACAATGTGCGGCACTTGGCATGACATTTGTTTTCTTTGGAGCAGCCATCTTGATGACAGATCCCACCTCGCTAATCATAGATTGGGTAAGCTTAATGCAAAGTTCTATCTGTGAATGGTGTTGACTAATTTTCTATGCCTTGTAGCAATTAAGTTTAAAGCCGCACACAATTTTGAGCACACTATGGCATGTACCACCTTTGGATGTATATATTGCAGTCTACATGTTTAACTACACAAACTCAGATGAATTTATAGCGGGCACCGATAGCAAAATGAAGGTCACAGAAGTGGGCCCGTATGTGTACAAGGAGCTGTTGTCCAATCATAACATTACCTTGAACGAGGCCAATAACACCATCACCTATACGCCAAAACGTGAATATATTTTCGTGCCGGAGCGTTCGGTGGGTGACCCGAAAGTCGATCGCATTCGGGCGCCCAATATACCTTATATGGGCGTCAATACTCAGGCATCTAGATTGTCGATGTTCGCTGCACTGGGTCTGAGCGCACTGACCAAGCGCCTGAATGCACAGCCCATGCTGGAGATCAGCATTCATGACTACATGTGGGGCTATGAGGATCATCTGGTGCGTTTGGCTGCCAAATTTTTGCCCAGCCTGATCGACTTCACCACTTTTGGCATTATGGAAAAGGTTAGTATTCATTAACCGAGTTGTTGCATTTTTACTTAAACTTTTTCTCAAACTCGCTTGCAGCTGTTTCGCGAGGGCAATGAAACCAACGTGATCAATATGCATCTGCCGGAGCGAAAAGATGCATTTGGTGTTAAGCTGCCCAACTCGCCACGCGGATATTCAATTCATTCTATCAATGGGGAGCGTGGTTTCAAGCGCTGGGATTACGATGAGGCTACCAAGTAAGTAATGATGAGTACAGCTGTAGGGAAACCTTTGATGTAACTCTATCCTCATCTTGCAGTGGCACTGAGTGCAATCGCATTTGGGGCAGCCATGATGCCACACTCTTTCCGCGCGACATGAACGAGCATGATTCCTTTTCAATCTATCGGAGAACGTTCTGCCGTCGTCTGCCCATGAAATACAACCGAACCCTGACATTTGAAGGTCTAGATGCACTTGAGTTCGTTATGGAACCTCATGCTTTTGATGAGGTGCTGGGCAGTGTTAACTCTTCATGCTTCTGCAAGAATAATCAGTGCCTCAAACGTGGCTTAGGAAACGCCGCTCCCTGCTATTACAGTAAGCAAAATGAGAAAACTTTCTTATTTCTCGATGTTTTACATTTTTTCTTCTTCCTAAAGACATGCCCTTGGCCATAAGTTATCCACATTTCTTACATGCTGATCCTAGTTTGTTGAAACCTTTTGAAGGAATCAAACCAAACCAGTCCCGCCATACATCCTGGCTTATGCTGCAACCGGTAAGTTTATCAGAAAGTATCTTATTGTTCCTCTAATATCTTATTTAATCTATTCCAGCAACTGGGAATACCTTTGCATGTTCATATGCGATTACAGGCCAACCAGGTGGTGGGCAATATCAAGTTCAATAGACAGATGGAACCCTTTGAGAACATGGTGCTCCCATTGCTCTGGGTCGATTTTACTATCGACAATTTACCTATGAGTCTGCAAATACTTACGCGTCTACTTAAAACCGGCTTCCCATTGATGCAGCTAATATTTGCGGTCTGTTTGCTTATTAGCGGACTCTACCAGCTTGGCATAGCGTTTCATCTCTTCTTTTGGGCAGTGCCAATGGTCAAGCACATATCCGATCATCCGATCGAGAAGGCATCGAATGTATTGAGTGGACTCACTTTAACCACATCGCGTCACAAGTCATTGACAGTGGACAGTGCGGAGCAGGATGCACAGCGATTGCTGTTGAATGAGGATAAGATCAAGTTGGGCGAGGTGTGAGGATAGCCTGTACTTCAAATGGACAGTTGCTAACCGCCAACTGTGTCCATTGTCTGTGATATTATGATCTAAGCGCATAAGGAGATTTAGTGTAAATATTATTATATTCTGCTCAACGGAAACAACTTAGGAAACATTCTATGCTTATTAAAAAACTAAGGTTGATGGTTATTCTAATTCGTAGTCGTATAGAATGTACAGTTGAGTTTTAACTCAATAAATACATAGTACATCATATTTACTGTAATTAAACTTTGTCTATTGTTAATGTGAGGCGATTGTTTCTTCAATCCAATTCAGGTAATACGAAATCCGTAAGTATACATCAGGGAAATTTTTCAAGGCACAGCCTGAACCGAACGATGTGACTCCGGCTAATATCCACGGTCCATCCCGGGACAGGCGACACTGCAATGGACCACCTGAGTCACCCACACAGGTGCCTCCCTCTCCATTGAGCTGTCCGGCACACAAATGACCATCATGAATATTCACAAAGCTGCCATAGGCGTCTCTGCATCTGTAAGCAATCAATATCAATCATAAATAAACTTAATTGAATATAATTGCCTATATCATCATAATTAAAAAAAAATACTATCAGACTTCAAGGGAAAACTTTAGTAAAATTTACTCTTTCCAAGTTTATAGTTTTTAGGAATAAAACTGTCAGATATAAATTTAACCACACCTCCCTCATATTATATATTCTAAGTGTTATGTGTGTTGTTCAAAATTGACGAAAGAATCGAAGTTGATTTTAAACTGCGGAAGTTACAAATCTTGGGAATTTGCCCGCCCCATTTTCTAACATCTGTTCGATTATACTATACAATTTTGAAGTCGGTGGCCCAATAGTGTCGAAAGAATTGCATTTAGACAGACCGGCACACAACCAGCACACATTTTTTCACCTTTACAAGCACCGACTTAAGAGTTGTTTCAATCAGTGACGAAATGTCTCAATGTCTGTCTTAAAATTCCAGTTTAAGCAACAATTTTGTTGTTGTTACTTTTGGTCTATTCGAAAAATAATTGTTAGCTCACTAGTCACTAGACTCACCACTTACCTGTGATTCTGATGCAGAGGCACTCGTGTTTTGAGCAGCTGATTGGACAAATCACCGCTGATGTTCGCCTTACCCCAACCGGTGGCAACACAATCAAAAAAGGGCATCTCACGCGTTTCCTCGCCCCTGGCAAAATGTGTCTCTGGATCGGAATCAAGCTTCAATTTCATTAGCTTGTCGTTGCGTCGACGAGTGCGTTTGACGCTGCGCGGGGATCGCGGCGACTGCATTAGAGCCTGACGCAATCGACTCAATATCTTCATGTTCATAAGTTCACGCATGGACATGTTTATGGAGCTGGGTGCCGTCACATTGCGATAGCGTCTGCGACTCTGTGCACTTCGCAAAAAGTTGTCAATCATCTCGGGAACATCGTCCAGTTCCAGTTGCTGACTGAGAACATCTTCCGATCCTGTTGGCGACGTCTCATATTGCTGCCTCAGCATGAAGGGCAAACAAATGCGTCGTATTTGGGAAGTTCGTGAGAGATCTGCGGGTTTGGACAGCTTCATGAGCACCACATCGTGTCGGAAATTGTGATAGTGATGATGTAACACAATTTTCTCAACTGGAATGCGCTGCTCATTGCCCGATTCCACGTTGCGATCGTGCTCACCCAGCACTACTGTCCACAACGGTGGTATTGGCAGATTAAAGAGATCACTGCGGGTTATTTGATAGAAGCAATTAGTTGCTACAGTTAGAGCTTGTATTTGTATTGACTGGTTACATACTTGTGTACACAGTGGGCGGCCGATAGTACCCAATATTGATGAATGAGCACAGCACCACACCAGTGACCAAGAAAGCCAAGCGACGGATGCAGCAGCTCCAGCGACGCTTGCCAAGGAAATTGACCTTCGTGTGTGCTAGAGCCGGCAATGATACGTGCCTCTCGCCTACCCGGACGACAGCCACAGTCTGCCAGAATATTTGCACTAATCAGACTGCTGTCTTTATATTGATAGCGTTTCCTCGCACACACTCACCTGTTTCAAACTGCGCTGAATTGGGCACCAGCAGCAGCAGGCAGAACCAGCACAAGGTCAACGATGTTTGCCTCTGTAGTTGTTGTTGACGGTGTCGTCTTAGTCTTTGTTGTTGTGTTGATGGTGACGATAGCTTCATCATGTTGTCGCTGCCCAAACAGCAACTCCACAGCCTCATCGGCTCATCGCGCGCATGACTGACCCACAGTCAGAGCCAGACCTAGAGCCAGCTGCTGTGGCAGCATTAACAGATGGCGTTAGCGGTATCCTGATGCTAATGCTAGTCGACTATTTTTACTGCTGCTGCTGCTGCTGCTGCTGTCGGTGCTGTTACGGCGGCTTTTCACTTTCACGCTCGCAGTCAAATGAGCTGCCAACTTAAACGTTAACACAAGTGACTCTCGTGGCTCTGCAGCCCCGACTGGCCTTTTATATTTTTGATACTTTTTATAACACGCAAACCCTCTTTTTATGACTTAAATATTATAATTTACAAGATTTCCCAGCTTCAGCAGCTCGGCTGCATTTCTTTCCACGCGCTGCTCATTAATTAGCCAACGGTGGGCGTCACTGACGACGTTCAAAACCTTAGAAAAACGCAAAATAACTCAATGTTCAAGCTCAGAAACTGGGGGTCCACTGGTTATATAACTGCGTTAATGTTGGGTGGCCAGAGGCGGGCAATATTAACGAGTTGGTCTTTGGCGAGCAGCGCATGCGCCGCGTTTGCTTTTTAGCTTGAAGATTTTAGACGTTTTATTTTTTTTTTGGTTGTTTTTTTTTTGATGGTTTTTTTGTTGTTCGGAATTTGGAAGCTCAGCTCGATGTTGGTAAATGCGAATCGTTTGCGACGAGCGCCAAAATGCAACTGTGAGCTGCCCAGGTTTGCCAACAAACATTTACCGTTTCGGTTACAGCGATGCTGCGCAGTCAGCGTCAACGATAGTGTTGCATGCCCCGCAACAGCAACAGCAACAACAACAACAACAATAATAATAATAATAACAAAGCGACGCCAACGAAAGTGAAAAGGCAGCGCAAGGCGGGTAAAAGAGAAGCAAGCTAACAAAAACAACAGCAACATCAAACAACAAACAACAACAACAACATCCACACTGATGACGATGACGCTCAGTTAGGATTGCAGAAGAAACAAGCAATACAACAACAACAATAAACGTCTAATAAAAAGGGTATGTTGGGCATGCCTCAGCATCAACTAATCATTCACCTTCGAACAAATCCTAATAAATGTAAAAATTATATGTTAATAATTAATTGAGCGCATTTTATTAAATCAACATTAAAATTATGATAAACGTGCAACTGACAGAGGTAGTTAATAATTGATATATGGTATTTGTATTTAAATGTAATTTGCTGCTATAATTATATACAACGCTTACTGTCTAGTTTATCAACGCTGCCCGCTTGTAGGTATTATAAATATGTTAATTATATTTGTGTAAATAGGGAAAGCATTTAAGAATGTTTAAATCAGCTTTGTTCTACATTTGAGAGATGTCAAAACAATGTCAGTTAGCTGTATGTTAACATCATGTTTTTACAGATATCATTGAACAAATGTCAAAAACAAATTAAGTTATCCCATTGTTCAATTGATCCTATTATTAACAAATACGTATCACGAGCACGATTTTTTGTTTGATATATTGATATATATATTTATATATATTTTTGAACACTATATCACACATTTGAAAAGTAAGTTGCTTGTCAGGTCAACGTGCCTAAATGACATTGGAACTTATACGAAACATGCCAACAACGTTTCAGCGCAGCGTTACGTAAAGTTCCAGTAATATTGCTTACGTGTTGGTACAAATTGCAAGTGCAAGTTCCTAATATGGCATTTAACAAGCACATATTAGCAAGACTAAAATATGTTAATTACGCCATTTAAGTGCATTTACTAAGTCATTTTTACTGTCTTATAATAATAAGACCAGCATTTATTTGTTGAGGTATTTATGTAAAAAGTCAAGTGATATTTATAACAATTACAGTAAGAACTACAACAAAAATAATTGGAGCAACGTGATTGATCAATCGTATAATGTCGGCCCAACAATTCAAACCGAATGAGTGAATGGAAATGAGTTGACACTGTGTATGCGAGTGCAGTTGAATATGAGTGCGAGTTACTTTCGTTTTCATTACAGTCACAGCAACAGCAACAGCAACAACAGCAGCAGCAACAGCAGCTGACTCTGCAGGCTATATGTCCACGCGAACTGGTATCCGGACCCGCGCCCGACTTGAATTCCGCGTTGATGCACAAACTCATAAGTCATCTTTCTGCTGCTGTTGCTGCTGCAGCAGCCTTGCGCACAAAGCCAATGGGGAAGTTGTAAATGCAACAGCGACTGCAACAACTGCAGCAACCACAGAAACAGCAGCAGCGGCAATAACAAAAATAGCAACAACATTGGTTTGTTTACACAGCCAATTGATCATTTAAGCCATGTTAAGTCGCTGCTGAGCTGCCAGCTTGTCAATTTGTTATTGTGGGCGTTGTCATTGCTGTTGCTTGTGGCTTTTGTTGCAGTTGCTTTTGTTGTGCTGTTGCTGTTGCTATTGTACAATTAACAGGCGCCTTGAGGTCCAGAGATTTGTTGATGTTTGCTTCTTTCGTTGTTTGTTTGTTTGCCGCTTACCGTCGTTCGTTCATTGTTGACCAACGTTATTCAAAATCTGAACGAAAATATAAAAATCGTTGCTTGCACAATCGGCGCACATATTTTTAGTGAAAAGTTTTAAACACGTCCCTTGCTAAGTCTAAAATTTTGAGAGCTATGCTGCTAAATAAAGTGTAGTGAACTTTCTCAGCGTTGCTAAAATCAACTTAAATTAAAAAATAAATCTTTTTTTTTTAAATTTAATGAAAATCAAAAAAATTACTAAACGAAAAAATATGAATTTGTACGCATTCGACGTGCGGCGACAATCAACGGAAGCGATGCGGGTCACTCAGCAACATGAGCAACAATCAAAACAAAACAACCACAGCAGCCAGCAGCCAGCCAAATTAGTCAAGCTAAACCAAGTGAGCACGTAAATCTTTTGCGTTGGCGTTTGGGAGAAATCGTGGTTCGAGACCTTGAATGCAGCACTTCACATCAAAACACACATACACTCAACCAGCTAGTGGGCTGAAATTTCGCTGTGCGCTGCGGCTGATGTTATTCAATTGCAATTGCATCATAGCAACATGTGGCCAGCTGATCGGCAACGGATGCAGCGAGAGTTTTTTAAACCCGACAAGATCAAGAAACAAACATAGCGAAACGGGCGTCGACAGTAGCAGTAGCAGTAGCAGCGGCAGCCACAGCTGATCGATATTAGGCCCGCATTTGCATGCCACGCAGCGGCAGCAACAGCAAAAGTCAAAACAACAAAAACAACAACAATAACAACGGCTTGATTTAATATCGAAGCGTATCTTCATGATGCGCGCATTACATTACCAAATGACAGGCGGGCGCTTTCCACGCGGCTGACGCTCAGACTCTTGCCGTTGCCTCACATGAAAACGAAAGTGCTTCAAGTGGTTAGCCAGATGCTGTTGTTGCTGGTTGTATATTGCTTAGCTTTTATACTTTTTTTTTTAGCTGGCGCTCACGATTAAAAGTTTTGTTGCTATCTCTGTCTGTTGGTTGGTTGTTCGTTGCCGTGTTTCCTGTATCTCCATGTTGCCATTGTGTGTTTGTGTTTGAATTGCAGTTGCAGTTAAAGCTGCTGGCGCTGACAGTGGCAATGGCAATGGCAATGGGGAATGGGGAATGGGAATGCCAACGTCGCATGCCACATGCACCGCGTGCAGACCGGCGCGAAATATTTTGTAAAGCTTACAAAAATGTTTGTACACAATTTGCAAGTCAACAAAAACAACAACAACAAAAATACAATGAAAAACAACAGCAACACACAATAAAAAAAAAGAAGAAGCCATTTACAGTTTGTAGTTGCAGTTGCAGCTGGGGGCCAAAAATAATATAAGAAAACAATCTAATTTAATTTTATGCCATACAGACAACAAATTTAATAAAATTCCCATTAAATGGGAAAGAAAAAACTGTAAAAAAATCAATTACCGGTTTGATGTTAAATTTATATTCGATATAGTCAAACGTATGTATATATGCTTAAATAAAAAATAGGCATATTTTCATGGTTATTTATGTGTAATTTAATTAAGTTCTTTTTAAAAAATTATGATTTAATACAATTAAGAAGATTGTTAATCATGATTAGTGTATTCAAACTTCGACCCATCGCATAAATTACAATATTTAAATTTTAATTTAATGTTTGATGTTATTTACCATAGACTTATCCACACTCCTATTTGCTTACAACCAACCACAACAATTAGTTACATGAAATGCGATAAATTTGACTTTAACTATTGGTATTTCAAGGCTACGTTTTGCATACAATAATTTCGTTTTCGTTTTGTTGTCTGTTGAGTGAAAATTTTAGTTTTCGATTTCAATGCTGAGAGTTAAAGCAGAGAAACGTTAAGCGAATTGCCTATTCTTGGCTCAAGCTAAATCACGTGTCGCTTTTGATCAGAGCTTAAAGCTGTATTATAGTACTGCGACGGGGACTAGGACTAGGACTAGGACTGGGACTGGTATTACTGGTAGCGACCACACGAGCGTCTCTCAAGCAGTTCCGATGTTTCAGCATCGTGAGCTGGAAAGTGTTTTTTTGTTTTTATTAATATCAATTAGCGTTGTCTAAATTGCCTGAAAATTGCAGTGCATGTTGTTGTTAATTTTTATATGTTTCTTGAGTTTTTTTCTCCCTCTATTGCTTTGGCATTATATTTGTGCCGTTTCTTGCTTGTTTTATGTGGCGCACAACTAGCGATTTCTACATGATGGCATGGGAAATTTTGCTTGGCAATGCAATATCATTTATGCATTTATGTACCCACTACACCCTAGACGGGTTTTTTTATTTTTGTGGTGTACGTGCTTTTGCTTTTGTTTCCTTTCCGAATAGATATGCCATTCAAATGTTTTGAACTCGATTGAACTCGCTTGAAGCAGCAGTATAAATACTGATAAAATGCGCCATCTTGCCAAATTACTATTTACCTGGTGATGTGAAGTTTTGGCCCTCCTGCTGTGATTGTCTAATCAAAGTCAAGTAAACATTAAGTAGTTAAATTATGTCATGAAGCGATGCGAATTGTTGCTGCTGTTGGTTTTGTTGTTGTTGGGTGTCTTTTGTTTGCCGCAGTGCAGTCAAAATCAAAAACAATAGAAAGAAAAACAATATTTCGCACGCCACGCGCCTGATAAACGTAATTACCAACAGCAACGAGTTTAAAATAACAGAAGAGATGTGAAAGAAACTGTTGCCAAAAGTACTGAATAAATATGTTTATTTAAATACAGATTTGCATAATAGTTTTTATAACCAAAAACTTTTCCATTTGCGACAAAAGAAACGGAAGTGTGAAAAAGTATAGTATATAAGTATATAAGTATATATTTTACTTAAAACATTTTTATTCAACTAAACTTGGTTTACTTTCTCATATTTGTTTTTTTTCAAAATGGTTTTAAAATTTACATTAGAAGTTACAGCTTATTCATGTTCTGGCCTAGTTCAACATATTTTTTCTTCGAGTGTATGTAAATTATCTACATTGTTGCCAAGAAGACAAGTCGTAGATGCATAATTACAAATTAGACTTGATTTGACTTATGAAAATGATTTCAATTCAACAGAAGGCCAACCAAATGTCAGCTTTAAATTAAACAGAATTTAATTATTAAAAAATGACAAATCGCATGGGCTTGACAATTCGGATTTGATGAGGACAGTCGCTGTTGGCTGACGTCTCGGCTGACGCCTTTTGTTTGATAAGCGTGCTTGTCTCATATCAGTTGGCTATCACGTCACAGCTTTAGTTTTTTTCTCTATATTTTTTTTTTTTGGTTTCTTGGCAAACATTTCTTGTCTTGGCGTTGCTTATCAGCAAAGCATTTACAAAAAGTGCCCCAGTTACGCGCCTCTCTCTCTTTCTCTCTCTCTCTCTCTGTGTTTCTCTCTCTATGTATCTGTTAGATACAAATGCGGCAATTGCTAAACATTTGTATTTGTTGTTAGTGTTTTTGAACAAATATTGTGCACATGGTATTTTGCATGTCATAACCTTCGCCTAGAGCCCCACACAGAAATGAGAACACATATGCTTACTACTTGAAACATGGCCCAAAGTCTGCGTGCTGGGGCTCAAAAGGGGTCGGCCAAGAGATAAATTAGCCTGACAAGCCGGCTGGCAAGCTGTCTGGACTGACCCAGCCAGCTATTTGCCATTTGGGCCATTACCGACTACCGACTACCGACTGCCGACTGCTTACTGCCGGCTGCTGATGTAGCCATTTTTTTTTTTTCGTTTCTTCTGCTGTGTTTTTCATGGCTTCCGTTGTTGTTGCCGCTTTGTCGTCTCCGTTGCCAAAATCAATGGAAATATTTGGGCTTTCCGCTGTCATTTCAGCCACCCGCTTTAGAACCTATCTCTCTGACCCCGGGCCAAAACCCTCTCACTGCGGCAAGTGCCAAAGCCAAATTGGGCCGGCGGCGCAATAATTGTTATGATGCCGTCCGTTAGTCTAATATTTATTTTGCATATGTGTTGCATGTTTGGCCTCTATCTACCCAATGCCCTAAGCTTGTTTATGCCCTAACATTTTTGTGGTAAATTAAAACAAACTGCTCAATTTGTTAGGAGCTTTTAAATTATTATATTAACGGCATACATTTGTTTCGCAATAATTTATCTAAGGATATTTTGGTTAAGAAGCTTTAAGTTTAGTTTTTTAAAACTTTTTAAAACTATACTGTTGAGCAATTAAGAGTATTACCTACTTCGATGTGGCATTGATTGACTTAGATAGGCTTAGTTTTTTCGGTTGCAATTTTGGATGCCAACGCTTTGTTGTACCATTGAAGGTCAGTTCTGGGCCAGGCCTGGGGGTCGGGATGTGGCTATTGCAGCTGCAAAAGCTGCAAATTAAAATTCGTTTATTGTGCCAAAAGTTATGCAAGTTTTTGTACACATCCGACGGGTTTTTGTATGGCCTGTAGTTTTATAATTCCGTAGCGCCGCCAATGTAAGCCCATGAAAATAATTATACAAGCATGTGGATGTCAGATGGCAAAATGCATTTAAGTGCAATGTCGGTGACTAGCACAAATCTTAGATCATCTATTTGGCTGACTAAAACGACACAAGCCAAATTTATTTTGTTTGAGCATAAATCGGACAGCGCACAAGCCGGTAAAAACAAATACAAACAAAAAAGTCACAGATATAGTGGCAGTGTGACATGCTAAAAACATTGCAGGACATGTGTAATTTCTCACGTGATTCAGCAATGAAAGCGATAAGGTTTACACTATCTGCACTACAGGATACCCTAACAAATAGAGCCAAAAGTGAAGATTTGAAAACAAACATTCAGAATTGAATTGATATCCTTAATCGATTCAACTCTCTTGAATATTGCTCTAGAAAAAAAGGAAAATCCCAATAAGACATCTTTAATATTTTCAAATTATATCCATCTTATGATAAATAATTCTAGATAAAGTTAAGCTTAAAGAATATCCATTGACAACCCGTTCTACCATTTCTGCTTCTCGTAAACTAACACAAGCAAAAGTAAGTTTTCACACACACACACACATACACAAACACTAAAAAAAGAAAGAAACATACAAGCGCACAAACAAAAATTTCCAAGTGAAACAAACAATACGATTGTTTGCTTTGCTGCTACTGTTACTATCTGGTTGGTCTTGTTGCTGTTGCTGTTGGTGGCGTGAGCGCACAAGCGGAAAGTGCTTAAAAAATAACACTAAATTACACAGACACCGAGCGACACGCCATGCCACGCCTTCCTTTCAGCGACTCAGCGATGCATGACGAGCTTGCATACTTTTAAGGGACAGCTGATTTAATTCCGCGCCAAAGGATGCAAGGATGCTGGCTACAGGCACACACTCACACACATACACACACTCACGCACACAGTGTGCTGGGGCTCGTCCTTGCCAGGAGATGCAAGAAAATTGGGCGGGCCACAACGTGCATCGTTACAACCGCTGCTGCACCTGACGCTGCTGTGAATCGAGCTTAGCACGCAGACCCCAAAGAGAAAGTACATATTTACACAAAGCGAAAAAAGTCAAATATATCGGACTTAATACCTCACGTTTCAACCTCAGTTTCAACTGAAAAGAATATTGCTGATTTAAGCTTATTTCCCCAAGTATACAAACATTTCGGGCTTGATTTATTGAACACTCATTTTAGTTAATTCGTACTTAAAAGAAATAGAATAAAATAATTTTTTGCCTGTGTAGGCCCTGGTTTGGGTTCACCATTTATTTCTATGAGTGGAATTTGTAAAACGAGCGTGTGTTCTAAATGGATTTTTTTTTTTTTTTTTGGGCAGAGACTTTACAAATCAGATTAGCACCAAATTACAGTAAATTCTATTAGAAAGAAGAATGTTTACACATTGTGTTCGTTTGCATTGTAGGTGTGCATAATATGATGCTAACATTTTTAAAACGAATTAAACATCTTAATTGATAGGTTTTTCAATTAAGTGTTTTCCATGTGGGAGGATGCATAAGATATGTCCAAAAATGCACTCGGGAACTGAAAACTCATCAATTAAATAAGCCATTTGCTCTAACTTTATCTCTTTTCAGCGTGCTCCTAAAAGTATGCAATTTACGCTTTAACGCTTAAATGCAATTTAATTATTGCACTGCACGTGCATGTCCTCCAAAATCATATCGGGTATATCCTTTACTGTTAATTTGGCATCAAAAGTAACAGCTTAATAAAAACCTAATAAATTTTTACCGTGCGAGCTATTACATCTGCCGTTGATCTAAATTCTATACTTGTCAGGAAAGTTAACCTTTCATGTCATTGCATCCTTTCCTGTCTTAGGTTTGCTGTCTTTTCATTTTGGCAACTACAAGAGTATTTCTTTTATTCGGTCATCTTGGTTCATTCATGCAGCGCCTGTTATTGTTTTGTTCTTTCATGCCATTGTTATTGTTCTTGTTTTGGCGTAGATGTTGTTGTTGTTTCGGCGCTTCTGCTGTCGAAACACTAAACAATAAGGCGAAATTACTTAATTTCATGTTGGTCTAATCAAGTTGCCATTGCCAAGAGCCGAAAGCGAGTGGTTAGCTGGCACGGAAGGCCGCACAAAAGCGTGCAACGGCAATAGCACGTGAAAAGTGTGTACAGGTGTGTGGATTGCCAGCAAATAACGTGCCGTTGCCGTGCCAAGTTCCAATGTGTGTGTTTGTGTGTATTCCCCATTCTGTGTACATGGTTTAAGACCCCGAAGCGACCTGACTGCTGCCATCTTTTTTTATGTTGTTCGTTTTATTTTTTTTTCTGTTTTGGGGCCAACATTTGGTGGCCGCTCATTTATGTTTCAAGCAGCGGCATCAGCATGGCAACAACAACACGAAATAGGTGGACAGCTAAACGCTGACAACAACAAGATAAAGACGAACAACAACAACAAGATACAAAACGTGAAAGCAAAAACGATTCAAAAGGCTTGCAGTCATTTAACATTTGTCTGGGGACTGGGCCTGAGCTAGGGCCCCGGCCCCGGCCCCATGTTAATCTGAAAGTGTGTCAATGTCGACATCCGTTTCCTTTTTGCCAAGGCTTGCAAAGAGGCGGTGGCAAACCCAGAAGTCGTTGCAGCTGCACTCATATGGCTACTTCAGATGCAAACAGGTAAAAGGGCCACAAATTTAAACATTTGTCTACTCCAACACGCACCGTCGCACACTCACACATAACCACACACTTGCAAACACACACACACACACACACACACATAGACAGAGATGCTCAGCAGCACTTGGCATAGGAACGAAACGAAACTAGGCGAAACATTGGTAAAATGGTCATCCGCAACAGCAGCTGTGAACGTTATGGCAAATGAAACACGAATATGGCTTCTTCTGCTTCTGCATTCTTGTTGCTGGCTTTTTCATCTTTCTTCTTATATTCTAGTTTTTGGGCCCAGCGACCAATGCCCCCCGCTGGGATAGGGCAGCGGGCACGCTTTTCCGTTGGCCACTTTTTCATTCTGATAAATTGGCAGCGACATTTCAGCAAGAGTTGACAATTACCAGAGCATACATGAGCTCATCTACAGTACCAATACATATATATGTCTTTTTCTCTCTCTCTCTCTGTGTCTGTGTACGTGTGTAATTAAAAGCAAGAAAACCAGGCATGAAATTGTTTTGCTTAAATGTTTTTGGCTGGCCCAGCAGCCGGTTGGTGGTCCACATTTGGATATGATCGAATGCGAAAGCGCCAACACTTTAATTATGCTGCCAAGTAGCACCATCAGTTGTACTTGTGTTTGTATTTGTATTTGTATAAGTGCATATGTGTGTGTGTGAGTGTTTGTGTCAAGGCTAAGCTTAAAATTTGTCCAGAACAATTGCTCATTTTGATTTGTTGAATTTTGGACCATGCACTGACAGAAAAGTAATGAACCGTGCTCTACATTTTTGAATTACATTGAAGTTGCAATCAACTCAGATTTATATCGAAGTTTTCTGCAGTTTGGTTGAATCAAAAACACATTCTATAAAGAGTTTACTTGTTTTCTTTTAAAGTTTGAGTAAGTTTCTTATTTAAAACATAATAATATGCACTGAGAGAGTTTAGCATATGCTAAACACAGATAAAAAAAATTAATATACGTTTTTTTTATAACAATAAGCATCATTCTAAGTAGCTCACATCCTAAATATGCCAGTCAATCAATTTGCGTGTATCTAATCTCTATGGCCAACTAAGCAGAACAATAAATAAGACTGCGATAAGATTATTCTGTCTACAAACTAAGTACAATCTAAACAATTCTTAAACTGATGCCTTTATCGCTGTTGCAAATTGTCTAATAATTGCATTGAAATCAGACCAACTTAGTTTGCAAACGTATTGATGTAGCTATGATTAAAAATAGCATAATTAAATTCAATTAGTAATTTCTGCAAGTGTTGAATCTCAACAAAAAAGAATCAAGCAGACACCAAAAAATGCCGCATGGTGTCCTGTAACGCAGCACGTGGTAGCCATAATACAGAATTCACACATACATATACCAACGCAACAATACACCGTTGCAGTCGGTAGACACAAGTGCAGAGCAGCGTCCGTCGACAGCGACGCAGACGCAGCGATAAGATAAAACGTGTGCTGACAAAATGCACCCAAAGCGACCCACGACGCCGTCGACGCCGACGACAAAAAGAACGACAGCGTTCACGATGTACGCCGAAGTTCTGCAACGAAGCGACTGTGAAGCGTCGCTGCTGAAGCCGACGCTGACGCCGATGCCATGGAGTGGATGGCTGTTGGTTGCTTCTGCTGGTGCTGGTTGCTTATAAAAGCCGTTGGCTCGGCACGAGTGAACATCACAAAATATCGAAGCGCGCTGCCGAGCACACACAAGCCCGGAGTGGAGACCATATAGAACAGCTACATTAGTACCCAAAGCCACAGTCAGATTCAGAGTCAGAGTCAAAGCTAACCAAACGGTAAAGTGAAACAATAACACAAACTATTGTGTGTGTGTGTGTGTGTGTTTGTGTGTGTCAGTGCGAGTGCAAGTGCATTTGTATTTGTGTTAAGAGTTTCCGTTACAAGAAAAATGCCATAGTTTCGAAAACACATTTCAAAAACCGACAAAAGAACAAGAACAAACGGCAAGTAACGAGCACAAGTTTCTTCAAAAGATTTTAAAGAAGAACAAGTAATGGGATGGCCTTCCCAGCAGCGTAGTTAAGTGGGCTGGCAGGTTGTCAGTCATTCGTCCACCTGGCAGGCCTTGTTAAGCGAGCCGCCTTATCATCATCATTGTGAAGAGCCCAGAACTTAACAAGTCCGAGACAACGTTGCTGCTGCTCTGTTTTTGTAATGAGTTCATTCAAAGTGATGACGGCCAAAGGTTTTATTTTTTTTTTTTTGGGTAACTTGCCAAAACAAAAAACAGAACTATGTTAAAACAGTTCTGCTCAAGGATCTTCGTCCTGTCACGCTTTGCTTGTTTGGCCAAGCGTTGTGGTCAGCGGCTGAGTGCGCCGCAGGCCTAAACCAGCGCCTCTGGCTTCCTTTCCCTGTGCTTTGTGGGTCTGTTGTTGCGCACCAAATTAAATGTAAATTAATGCAAATTACACGAAATTACTGCGGGCCGCACAATGCAACAGCAAAAGTAGCTGAACGCAGCTCGTTGTTTGCAATCGTTCTGTCTGCCCCCAACCGATGGGCTGCATCAACAGATAAAAGTCTGTCGCATTCTCTATTATTTTAAATTGGTTTCGCAAATTTGCGGCATCGCCAAAAGTAATTAGCGACCATTGTAAACTGTGCCACAAATAAGCAATGGGAATCACAATCTGAATTAAGCTAAGAAAAAGAGATGTAAGAAAACGACTGAAGGCCTTGTCAATCAAGTGAATCTTAGAGTAAATTCTAAGCTGTGAACTTTGATATAACATTAATTTTTCAAGATTTAAGAATTTTTGCTAGTAAGTTTAAGATCCTTGGCGAGTATATCTAAAAGTGTGTTAAATATCATAAAATAGGCAGACAATTTGATATAAAGTGGGTCAAACGAATTGGGTCAAGTGTCCTTGATTCGATTTTCAGATCTATTTTATGTGTGATACCTTATCTACAAACATACTCTTGGGTTCTTGCGTTAAATTAAACAAACTTTTATATATATGTATTTTACGATTCTTTTTCTAACCTTAAGATTGTATACATATTCCTTTGAATTTTGATTATTCTTCCTTATGTCATATGAGAATTAATCACAATTAACTTAAATAGCACATATTTCATTTGCATTTGCTATGCGAAAAGCTTGCATGAAATATGATTTATTTTTATTTGACAAAGTGACTTTTCAACAACGATATTTCGATGAAAGAATTCAACAAACTTCTTGTGGCCGGAATTCTGTGAAGAAACTTTGTTTCTTGATTCAAGGGAAAAGTTGCAAAAAGTGCAAAGCCTTACAAATTTCGAATAAATACGTGCAACGTTGCATTTCCTGCGATGGCAGAAAAAGTACCAAACTTAAGAAACTCGGAGCTAATTTAAATTTATTTGGCAAACTCTTCGATTGCGGCCCAATCACAATATTTAATGGTCTTGAGTAAATGCCCAGTATATTCTGGAAGCTGTGCCAAAATGACAATTAAAAATTTTATGACCTAATATTGGGCCAATTATTATAATAATATCGATGTTAAATGTTTATGGGCAGTACGTCATAAAAATTACAACAAAATTTGGCATTGGTCTTTACGTGAGTATTAGGAACAGAAGCTGGGTCCAATTAACAACAAGCCTGGCAGCCATTGATTGAGCCGCGGCCACAACCACAATCACCACAGCTAAAGCCATTTTGTGGCATTAAGCGCGCGGTTTTTATGCACTGGCGCATGAGTATTGATATTGGTAATTAATGCGCGACTTGACACAAAAACTGCAAACATTATGAACAGGATAATCAACAAAGTATGGTCAAAGGCAAGGGGTGTTGGGTAGGGACTCGCAGGAAGGAAAAGACATAAGCGGAAATGTGTTAATAATAATATTCATGAAAACTCTTTGAATGTTGGGCAACAGCAGTAGCAAAAACAAATTAGAGCGTAATGCTTTATTTTGTTCAGATGTCGCATTGTCGACCACAGCACGTGGCGTATGCGTAATGAGTAAATATGTAGCATAAGAGCGCGAATTAAATTGCTCGCATATTAAATTATTAATTTCAGTACTGTGCGTGAGTGTGTGTGGAAATGCGCAGCAGGCTATTAAAAGGTTTACAATTTCATTTTCAATTTTCAACTTGAATATCGCGAATATCGAATGCAAATAAAAGCCAATTCCATTGCTGACACATTTGCCTTAATTCCATCTGCTCCAGCGGCTTACAGGATGCATGGAATGTAGCAAATGAAATGAATACGCAAATTAAAATGGAAAGCTCTTTAAATTGAATTCCATTTTCTTTTTATCTTTTTTTTTTTGCATGCTTTGCGTAAATTGTATCGACGTACACATTAATGCTAGGTGCGTTGACAATTAATAAACTGTGACAGCCAGGCCAGGTAGGCCATGTGTTTGATTGTGTGTGGTTAATATACTTGTTTGTTCTTACATTCTAATTGACAATTGAATATTTAAATTGCAAAATTTTAATAACACATTGCGCATGAATATATTAATTTAATTAAGCAAATGTTGCAGATATTATCATTTGTATTCATATGGAAAATTTAATTAATACATATAAAATTCAATATTAGTTGAGTTGAGGTAGAAAACTAAATATATATTCAAATTGTTTGCATAACTGCACAGAAACTAATGAGATTGCAGAGATATGTTTGTTAATTACGGCAGGTATAAAAATCAAAAGCATAAATATTAACGAGGATTTAGGAAATTTAAAAGCAGATTTTTAGCTTTATTTTAAGCCAAAACATAAGCTCTGCACTAAAGTCTGGCTTCTTGGCGATTTGGAATTTCAAAAATGTTAATTTTTTTTTAGTCAAGCAGCTGCCATAAAAAAAACATGAGTTATTTAATTTTATTTCTAAGATGCTTTATTATTATAAACGAAAACAGTTTTGCGTCCATCAAGTATGAGGCAGCCATCAAGAATTTAGCCATCGGCATCATCGTCTCAACAGCTGAATCTGCTCGTCTGCGGTGGTGCTGTCGTTGCCGTTGTCATCATTTTCATTGCAGTACGCTTTCCACTTGACATACCAGCTGCAATTTCCTTGTTGTGAAATTATGCTTTGGCTTTGCGATGTTGCTGCTGCTACGGCTGCTATGCGATGGGATGATAAATAAAACAGCAGACTGCTTGCTGCAAGGTGATTTGGTAGCCAGCCAGTATACTGCAGTAGTAGTAAACTAAAGTAAACAGTTCTTGAATGAAGCCCATGGTCACGCCCACAAAGCAACAGCAGCAGCCTTAGTTGCCACCCACACCGATTAACGGCACTGAAACAAAAGCGAAAAGCACCCTTTTTAAGGCTCTCCCAATGACCATGCATATGCCCGTGCCCATACCTTTGCTCATGTGTGTGATGATGATGATGATGATGATGATGATGATGATGATGATGATGAGGTAGCAATGTCGTGGTTTTCATGCCATGCTCTGATTTAGTGCAACGCTTTTGGCCTCGTTGGTTGTTTGCTTTTGATTGAAGGTTAAATGAGCCATGCCACGCAAAGCTGATACACACACACACATAAACACAAAATTCCCCACAGATTGCCCCATCTCTCTTGAGAGCTCGTCGTGCATTTGCATTTGCGCGCATCCTTTGTGCGTCCTTAGACAGTCTTATTCTATTTCCTTTTTTTTTTTTTTTTTGAATTAGCTGGCAGCAAGCGAAACTAAACTAAGCAGCGCTAAAGCCATGCAACCCGTTAGCTTTCTCAGCGACATTCCATTTTACGGGTCATCAGCAAGCCATGATTTAGCTGGCTGACACGCCCGTTTAAAATGTGAACGCCTCTAATTGAGTGCTCTTTAAAATTTAAGACTTTTGTTAAGCTCAGCGTAATTTATTTTCCATTTTCTTTTATTGTTTTTTGTCTCTTTTTGTTTTTAATTTGATATCCAATTTTCGATTTTGGTTTGTTTGCAGCTGTCGACGTGCAAGGACTAAACAACTGACATACCCAAAAACTTCAATAGAAAACAAAAGAAAACGAAATTACAAAATGTCCATCTCCGACTTTCGCAAGAAGAAGCTGCTGTTCCTGTTCAATGTGTTCTTTGGTGAGTAAACGCAGCCTAATGATAAATGACACACATTGTATGCTGTGGTACTACATATACCGTATTGCATATATAAGAAATCTATGTTAATGGCCGAACATTTATATTAGGATGAAAATCGTTTGGAAGTTTCAATGTTTTGATATAATTGGCATGTATCAGAGTATATGAAGTCTCAATGTTATTGTTTAATCAACAAACATGTCTACAAACTAGCTTAAACTATTCTCTTTGAGTTAACGTATTGAGTGCAACTTTAATATTTTAAATTTAAGCGATTCAATTTCGTAGAACGCTTTGTGTAAATTTGCGTCTGTGTTTGCATTACACATGCATTATGATGTATGCTGTGTCTGCTTTTAGCCAACAGTTGTGCACTTTATAACAATTGACTTATAAATTTTAAATGGGAGAAAGGCTGCAAGTTTTGCTGTTAACGCTGAAATGTAGGCAACATATTTGTGTAAGTTTTATGAGCAACAATTGAGCTGAGTGCTTTTCGATTATGACTAATTGTCAGGTAGTTAACAGTAGATAGTCGCTTAAGCGACCCGCTTGGCCATTTGCCATTTGCCATGCATGGCAGCTGGTGTTGCCAATATAAAACACAAGCGCCAAATACTTGACACTGAAATTTGAAGTGGCCATTTGCACACCGTTTTGTGTATGTGTGTGTATGTGAATGTGTTGCAGTCGTTATACCAATGCTAATGACACGCCCACTTTGAATGCAGACATGGCCAAAAGCCAAAGAACGCGCTAGAACAAATAGGCTGGGCGTAGGGGAATTATAAATCTGCTGTTGGGCACAATGGCAATTGCAGGAAGTGCAACTTCGTGCCAGCTGCGCGACCATGAAATCCGTTTAACTTGCATTTATGTTCACACGCTCATTGGTCTACTTGTTCTACTTTGCATTTTTGTTTTTTTTTTTTGGGATCACAAACAACCGACTGACCGACAACTGGATGCAAAACATGCAAACAATGCAATTCATGCGGAATTTGCCAAAATAACAACGCGACCCAACAGATGTGAACCAAAGCGGCGAAATTGACGTTAAGGACTTCGAGTTGGCCATCGAGGTAAGTGGACCGAAAAAGCGCCATACACAGCCCGTTTCGAACATGCAAGTGCCAAAAACAAATGTGAAAATATTAGAATATTGCTACTGCTGATAGATATGCATGCCCGACAGAGGATGTTTATCGACCAACATCTGTATGAATAAAATATACCAGCTAAAACACACCATCAAAACTAAGTGCAACAATGTGTATGCTAAAAAGTTGCATACAAAATATTTTATTGGGCGAGAACAACACCCAATGCTGATTTTGTATTCGAATATTTTCACTGGTTGTTGTTTTGTTTTGGTTTTTGGCAATGCTGTTTGGTTTGGTTTATTTTGTTTGCACAACTCGTAACTGATAACTCAATTTATGCTGTTGCCGTTTGCAGCGTGTGTGCAAGCTGCGCGGCTGGGCAAAGGATACGCCAAAAAACAAGGAGACCTACGATGTCATGATGGAAATTTGGACTGGTCTCCGATCGAAGGCTGACAAGGATAACGATGGCCAGGTGAGTCCACAGTCAACAAAATTGACTGGCTCTTCTTCGTGTGTGTGTAAAGGGTGTGCACAACTACAAAAAAAAAAGAGCAACTACATGTCAAGTGTTTCGGTTTTTTGGGACTGCTGCTTGCGTCTTTTTTTTTCGTCCATTGTCCATTGTGTGCGGCAAAAGTGTGGAAATCTATGGACTGTACTCGATGCTATTGTGACAGCAGTTGACAAGTGGGCCTTGCCACATCACACTCATACCCACACACTCCCAACACACACACTCGCACACACAAACGTATAGCTACGCCGATAATATGTGTGTAAGCGTCCAACTGCAAACATTACAATGTCAGTCGCATACTGCAAAGCAATGCAAAAAAAAGTTAAAGGAAAACTGTTCATAAATTTTCTTTTTATTAGTGGGTGGATGTTTGTTTGGTGGCTGTACGCCACCAGTAAGCAAAGTTCCGTGTCTACAACATCGTGCGGAAATTGAATTGTGAATTATTTGAGTAATGCAGTTGCAGTTTCCGGGCAACGACTTCAGTTATGTTTTCTAGGCTGCGCTGCTCATTATACAATGACAAAACTTTATAACCGCTTCTGGGGCAGCACCAGGCTTAATCAAACTGCGTTTAATCAAAATTAAATCATGGACATAAACCAGACGACTTTCAATGGAAATTTACTTGCTGCATTTAGAATAGAGAGTGTGGTAAGAAGCCAGGTACTTCGGCAGCAGTTTTGCGGCACTTTGATTGTGACACAGATAGCCGCAAAAGTTTTTGGCTTTTAGCCAGCAACTTGACGAAGTTCCTTGCAAATAAGCTGAAGTCAACTGGTTTTGTGGCCTTTGTACAGTTCTTGGGCTTTGTGCTTTGACCAAACTTGGATTTATAGTTGCAGCCCTAACTCATTTTTCACAAGCACAAGCACAAAGCATTGGCAACAATACACAACAACAACAATAACTTGGGTAGGCAGCAAAAGCCAGGCCTGGCCACAAACAGACACACGGTCAAGGATATGTCTATTTGGTCTCGTTTTTTTTTTTTTTGGCATTTCAATTTGGCAACGCACACCACTTAGATACAATAAACATTAAAAATATGCAGTTAGTTCGACTAGAGGGTGGCTTAGGGCTTACAAGTGTTTCGGGGCCTGTCAATTGGCATTGAAATTGATGGCGCTGACCGCACATTGTCTACGGTTTTGCTTATTTATGGCCACATTAAAACATGGCCAACCGCAGGACCTGCTTTGGTGAGACAGTCTTTGACCAAAATTAACGTTTGCCCCCAACTACAACAGCAAACACAGCGGCATCAACCGCCCAGCCAACATTGTTATAGTCAAAGTTCGTGGGTCAAGGAGCCTCTCAAACTTGTTCAATTTTGGTCAAGGCGTCGATTGCTGATGTTGCGGTAATTGCCGTTGTTTGCTAACCGAAACATAAAAAAAAAAATGTAGAAGATGAAGTAGCAGCACTTATAACCAATACAGCTAGCATAAATTATAGCCTCCATGTATTCTGCCACCTTACATAACCCCAACCCAAACCCCAACCCAATATCCATCACCAACCCCATCCTCAACTCAACTCAGCATAGCAGCCATTATGATGTTTTATGAGCAGCTGCCACGCCCTCCTGCGGCTAGACGCCTTATGTGCTTTATGTGCTTTTCAGCGCGTTTCAGGGGCGTTCCACATAAATCGGATGGTTTCAACTCGATTTTCTCTTTTTGTTTTTTCCAGGTTAGCGTGGATGAGTGGTGCAACATGTGGGACGCATACGCCAAGGATCCGAGCAGCGTAATGGACTGGCAGAATGCGTATATGAACTTTATGTTCGATTTGGAGGACGCCTCGCATGACGGCGGTATTGATGTGACGGAGTTCACATTGGTTTGCTCCAGTTACGGCTTGGACAAGAAGGAGTGCGAGGAGGCGTTCAGCAAGATGGCTAAGGGTGAGGATGATGTGACTCGCGAGCAGTTTGCCGCCTTGTGGAAGGAGTATTTTGCCTCGGAGGATGCAAATGCTCCGGGTAACTTCATATTTGGCAAAACCACATTCTAACTGCTGACTGGAGATGCCTGATCGATTTGGTCTTTATCAACTACTAGTAAAATATCAAATTTACATTCTAATTTAATGCTGAATCAACAGGCAGCTTCAACTTCCATTTAAATTTTTGACAATTTATAGCCAAGTTAGAAGTTAGCAAACCGTCTCTTAAATATTTCGGAAGTTGTTAATTAACATTAAAAAAAAAAATGTTGTTGTACACGCTACTCAACTCAAAACCTTTGCTCAATTCAATATTCTAATTTAGTAACCTAATTTCTTTGAAATACAAAAAATAAACAATGTCTTTATTAATGTATATTTTATATTCAACTACTATTACTAATATACTACTTAGGGTATACGAGTATATTTAAAACTATGTATAACTAATTGTTGTTTGAATGAATTACAAACATACATACATATATATGTATCTCAAAGCTCAATTAGAACAGGATTCGTGTAATCACGTGAAAAATACTGTTGATGCGTAAATTATACCAATTAAACTGTCAAATTGTTTTGTGTGTGTAGTCGTAGTTTATCGTCCCAAATCTCTGGCGTTTAAATTTAAATGTAAATGTAAAGTGTTCCAACCAATTACAAACAATAAATACTATACATCTATAGCAAATGCATTTCGCAATTTATGTAGACCACAAAAAATCCATAACTTGTTGCAGGTCCAGTGGGCGTTCGGGTTTTCTTCTGGGGTGCCGCCCAGTATGCAAGTCCTTATGGCCGCCACAGGTTATGGAAACCGATAAGATCAGCAATTGGTTGGCAATTTATGAAAATTATAATTTTACTTGGGGCCACAAATAACCTTCGTACGGTTCAGCTACATTTTCGAGCTTGGGTGCACTTCGCAGCGATTTACTATCCCCATGGGGTGGCGGCTACGTAATTTATGCAACTGCATATGTATAAAACTTACTTACTATGCGCATACATATGTGTGGACAAAAAACTGTGATTTTTCGACTGTAACGCACACATGCTCCAAAAGCTTTCTAACTGTGGATTACCTTATAAATGACTGCAGCTCCAATTTATTTGGTTAGTTTTTTAAAAGTAACGTCAAAAGCTCTTTTGCCAAAAGCTGTGTCGAAAGTGTTTTATAGCAGCGAGCTTTTGCAAGTCATTATGTTGGCCCTGCCCGATTTTAAGAACAACTTTTACGCCATCTGGCAACGCCACTATATGGCGTATAATAGTTGGCGCAACTATTAAATTTTTCGCTTTGCGCATCAAGATGTTGTATTTGTGAATAGCACGCCGTAACTTTATAAGCATTTGCACTTAAAGATAACATTTTTTAATCTAGTTAATTTTTTATTTTATAACAACATAACTTTAATGCCCTCATTCGTATCAACTTGTTGGTTTTGAAAGTATATTTAAAAGTATACTACAGTTTTTTTACTTTATGACAGTTTAGCCATTACAACAACCTTATTTGTTTCTTAGGTGCATGAATAGGCTAGCCCAAACTACAACCAGCAAAAAAAAGCGATGCTAAAAGAAAGTAATTGCCACTCATTAAAATACAACATCTTTGTTTTTCTTTGTAGCTTGTTTGTTTATTTGTAACAGAATTTCCGCATCCTTGTTCAACTTGGGTACTTAAACACTTAAACACTTTAGTTATTTTTTAATAGCTTTTATTTTTATGGTACGCTGCTTAGAGTAATAAAAGAAGTTGTTAAAATAGCAATAGAAGTAGTAGTAGATACAACGTTTACAATATAAATATATAAAATATATGGTTGTTTGCTGGTATGCATGTAAATATTAAGATTACAAACAAATGTAACTTTCATATAATGCCTAAAGCTGAAAGAGTCTGCTGTGTTTCACAAAGGTTTTGGCACATTGAAGTATGTATGTAGTTTATGTATAGTGATAGTCTGTGTTTGAAATGCTGGTTGCTAGCAAAGCTTGGTTCGATTTCTAAATTAACAATAACAAATTACTAAAAATAAAAACCAAAGCGCTTAGTTTGTTCATCTGGATATTATTGCAGGGCCACAAAGTCCACGACCCACTTTGTTGGCGGTGTGCGAACGCGTTAGCAGCTGAGGCAATTAGTTTTTTGTTTTCGTATGCTGCAGCGCGTTCAGCTCATCCTTAAGCCATGACTGCCAGTTCTCCTGCGATGGGCGAAACAGAATGTTATACGAAAAGTGGCCAAAAGGTTGATACCAAATAACAAAGCGATTTTGTATGTTCAGCTCTAAAGTCCAACACCAAGCCAAAGCCAGCGAGTGTACAAAATGTAGGTGAAAAGTGGGTGTTAGAGTGAGTGTGTGTTTGTTTGTGTGTGTGTGTGTTTGAGAAGTGTGCGTATGCTAATAGAAACTACAACTATAGTTAGCCGTTAGGGGAAGCAGCCACTCGGCATCGGTTAGCGCTAATTGCATGTGTCAACAGAGAGCGAAACGGAGCCAAGTTCGCTGCCAAAATCGGAAATGCTTAACTAGTCTCGCTTGTGCGTGTCTATCTGAGTTTCTCAGTGTGTGCGTTTAAGTTGGACCTTGTGTATGTGTGTGTGCGTGTGTGTGTGTGTGTGTGTGTGTGTGTGTGTGTGTGTGTGTAGGGAATGTATTTGCTTTGGCTGTGTTTCAGTGTCTGCGTCTGAGTTTGTGTTTGCCCTTTTGTCATTTTAGGGTCTGGTAACGTTTCCGTTTTAGTCATTGTTATGCAAATTTTCCTGATATTCATCATATTCGTTTTCATTATCTTCCGTCTGCTCCTCCTCTTCCTCCTCCTCCTGTTCATAATCGCTAGCATTGCTCTCTGGCTGTGTGACATCCGGCAAATAATCCTTGTGCATGGGCGTTGAGATGATGGGCTCCTATGCGGTCCACGTATTTTGCATATGTGTCCATGTGTTTGCATATGCACGTGTGTATGTTTGCGTTTGTGTGTGTGTGAGTGTGTGTGTTTTAGTGTGTAAAAGCAAAAGTTAGTTAACCGAGTTAGTCAACAGCAATAACAATAACAACAACAAAGTAGATATATGTACATAGGGCAAGTTTTTAGTGGCACATGCAAAGTTTCACGTTTTAGTATTAGTTTTTAGCCAATTAGAAAGTGAAATAGTTTCGCTTGTTTTGAAACGCATGCTAACCTTTGGCGGCCGCCAGCCACAGCCCGGCAACGGTAGCCCGTCAACGCCCAGCGGACAGGGCGCATCCAGTCCGGGCACACCCTGTTCGCCCTTGTCACCGCGATCTCCTTTGCGTCCACGCTTACCCGGCGGCCCAGCATCGCCGCGTGAGCCCTGCTCGCCACGTGGACCCTCTTGGCCGGGTATGCCGTCGGTGCCCTTTTATTTAGTTTTTGTGGTAGAGTGTTTGATGTGTGTGTTTGTGTGTGTTTGTGTAGTTCGAAGGTTTTTGGGTATATGTGAATTGGTTTTGCATAGATTGAGAACAGTGTACGATGCCAAGTTAAGAGAGTGTAAGAGAGCGTGTTGCATGCATACAAATAAAAAAGAAACAAAAGAATAAAAATATATGTATGTATATAAATAGAAGAAACACAAATTATTTAAATTAGCAAACCACATAAGGTAAATAAACACATATGTGTGTGGGTGTGTGTGCAAGTACGTGTACATATAGAACTTTGTACATTTATGTGTTTTAATTCTGCTTACCGGCAGACCCGGATCGCCACGTTCTCCCTTGTGACCCGTTTCACCCTGAGCACCCTGTGAGAAAAAACAAAAGATTTCAGTTAGACAATGAGGCCCAATCAATGCTGACAAAAGCTGGTTAATATACCTTCATGCCATCCAAACCAGGTGGACCCTGTATCAATTAAGAATGAAAAATGAAAAAGCGTCAGCAAGTGCTCGAAAAAGAGAGAGAGGGAAAGGAAGAGAGTGACAAAAAACCCAAACTATGACCTTTTGTTGTGGATATTATTTGGTATTTGTGGTTGATTATTTGCTGCATGTACAAATTAGTAACATATCGTTATTTTTGTTTTAGTAAAAAACCATCACTTTATTGGAAAATGCATAATTAATATGAAAATGATATTGAATTCATTAGCCGCTTTACAATTTGTTGGCGCCTGTCGAGGCGTTGTTGCCATTCATATAAGCTTAGTTCATTTTAATTCTCATAATTTGTGTGTTTCGGCATTCATACGCAATCTCTTCATACATACATATGTTTAGACATAAATACACATAAAAACATATCCATTTATATATTTATTGCTTTAATTGCAGAACTTTTTTTTAGTACGTAATTAACAAATGTACACTTACAATTATACGTTAGCAGCTTATGAAGTTAATGTTCAAATTGAATTTCAATACAATTTAAATGCTAATGTAATTTTTTATTTTATTTTATTTTTTTTGTTAAGTTAAATGGAATGCGCATTTGCCGATAAAACATATTGCTAGCGACTCTGCACAATTCATTATTCTAGCCTATGGATCGCCGTTAAAGTAGAAGAGTTAGTTAAGTTAGTAAGGTTAGACAAAAGTTAGAGGGTAAAAGTTAGAAAGAGAAAAGTTGAGAGCAATAACGATAAGGTTTAGCTGATCAAAATATCATATCTTATTGTAGAGTTTGACAATTTATATGTACACCTTGAGGCTATTTAAATTAAAATTGACATGCCAAATAGGTTTGGGAATTTTTTTTTCGATAAGTACTCCATGTGTTTGGGATCAATACATCTAATTGCAAACAAATTGACATACATATGTTTGTTTTTTTTTTTTTGTTTTTGTAATTTTCCAGCTTTCAATTTTTTTCTCTTGCATAAATCCTTTGAGGCTTATGTTTTGTAAAACTCATGTGCACAAAATTGGTTTCTGTGTTATGCAAATGCTGAGCGAGTTTTTTTTTTTTTATTTTTTTATTGTTTTACATACCATAGAAGTTGTTTGCATTTGAAATTTGTATTTGCATTTGCATAGTACTATTTTAAAAATTTAAATTTTCTTTTGTTTATGCAATCGTTTTTTTATGTTTTGTTTGAAATTTAGATTTGCATTAATTTATTTGAGATTCTTAATGAAACCAATAGGATACATGATAAGATTTTGTAGTTATTGTTCTCAATTCATTCGCATACAGAGTGCAGCGAACTTTAATCCCGTTTAATTGGATACGCGTTCGGAAAATGCGGTTATGTAATTAGACAAGAAAATAGGGTATTTGTTCAATATATCGGCTAGCCGATGTTATTGCCAATGCTTTATTGTAATATTTTGTTTGTTTCGTATTTTTTTATGGCTTCCCACATTTCTAACACATATTTGTGTAGGTATACATACATACATATATATATTTAAACTTTAACCTAGCTAATTTATGTTTCAACGCGTTTTTGTTTCGAAATTACACATACAACACTGAAAAATATGCACAATTGGAAGATAGCTCTTTGTTGTTATCGCATAATAGTAAAATAATTTTACGAGTACATACATACATATTTTAAGATGCTTTATCATTAATGTGTATATTTTTTGTTTATGTATTCAATAGGTATGGTAAACATTTGATTTGTTGTAGACAAAAAACACGATCTGTTTTATTCGCAAACATTGAGACAAATTTTGAAGATATTATTTTACACTTTTTAACTTAGTTTAAGATAATATTTGCATCAATTTGAGTTAACCAATTGCTCGCTATACTATATATATAGAGATTGAATCTTATTCTTGCTGATTTTCCTTTCGTCAAGCAGTGAAGCTTTGGCATTCTTGAAATTTAATATACGACAAAGCCTCTGGACGGCACCTTAGGTAATGCAACAGCAGCAACATTTCGGATATCAACGACTTTGCCGCTGGCAATAAAATTTGTGGCTCAATCACGAAACGACTGACGTTGTTGCATCTGGAACGGTATTTTAACCAAATTGCAGCCACAATATGATCATTTTGACAGTTTTCGTGTGCCACAGTGCGTATGATTTATGCAATAACTAACACCGCTTATGTCGCTATTGCTGCTGCTGTTGCACTGCTTTTACTTGAATGTACTCTAGTCGGAAATGCGTCGATATATGAATGCAATTAAAATTTTTGAATTGCATATTTGTTAGCATATTTGAGAGCTTGTTTGTTTGTTTGCATTCGGTGTTTGATTAGTTGTTTATAGGCCCTCACTGTATATCTAAATGTATATTCTATGTACACACACTTAAATACTCAATTTAGTCCGATGATTCAATTGATTGATGTAAATACGTTTGGTAGAAATAATTATGTTTGTTGTCATCATTTTATTATTTTCTTCTGTTTGCTCTGTTTACCATAAATTGTTTTATGGATCTGTTATTTTAAATCTGATATGAATGCATTATCATTAATTTGTATTTGTATTCGTTTTGTTTTGGTATTCTTTGGCTTGCGTTTGTGTTAGCGTCATGCAATTTTTTTTTGTTTTGAGAGCGGTTTTTCGCTCTGGGGCTATTTGTTAATAGATATGGAATCATTTTTAACTGGCATGCTTTTGATATTTCTTATTTTTGCTTCGTTTGTATGTACAATTAGATATAGTACATACATACATATACACAGAGATCTAATTTACGCTATTTACGACTTTAGAGATAGACGATTAAACTGAGTGGGGTCAGCGCGATAACATTTCCTATGCGTATTAAATTTTTATGTCCGCAGGGTTCAGCGTTTTATCTGTTTACCTTCTGTGCGTGTGTTTATATATTTGTGTGTGCTTGTTTATGTGTGTTTGTGTTTGTGTGTGAGGTGAGGTGAGTGGATAATTTCGTATCTCATTTCATTTGACTTTTGGCGCAATGTGTTTGTTATTTTATAATTAAGCTGCACTTTTTCTAAGTAAGTTGTATTAGTAGTCGCCCCACACCTGTTCCAGGTAAGAAGAAAAAGAAAGAGAAATACGAAAACATTTAAGAGGTTAAACACTGTTTAGTCACATTAACGATTAAAATAATTTACGATTTACCAAAAGCAACATGATGAACAACATTTTTGTAGCAACATAAAAGCCAAAACAATCAATTTTTTAGTAAGCTAATAAAAATAACACAATAATGACTCATAAACTTTGACCTACCGGAATGCCAGCTTTGCCCGCTGGACCAGAGGGGCCAGAATCGCCACGCATGCCCATAGGACCCTAAAAGCATAGTATATAATGTATACACAGTTTGAGGAAAAGAAATACGAGCTACTTACCGGTAAACCCATGGGTCCCTGATCGCCCTTGTGACCCTTTTCGCCCTGTGAAAAAATTATTGTTATTATTTTTGAGAAAATCAGATATTAGAGTTTGAGTTTGCTCAACTTACAGAATCACCTTTGCGTCCATCCAAGCCTCGATCGCCCTGACTGCCAGTATGTCCAGGCGGTCCCATTGGGCCAGGTGGACCAGGTGGGCCATATAGCTTTGGTTGAACGTTTTAATATATAAGTAACTGCTTGTGGGGCACAATAGGGATTTAGTTACTTACGTATTCAATGGTGGGCATATGTGGCGCATCTGACATGCCATCGTCCTGTCGACGACGCATCTTACGGTACTGCAATTTTAAACGAAAATAAGTTATCGATAAACATAAGCAATGGCTCATACTTACCGAATCACCACGATCACCCTTGTCGCCCTTGACGCCCGGATAACCGGGTGGTCCTGGTAAGCCCGGAGGTCCCATAAGACCAGGTGGACCAATATCGCCACGATCACCCTTATCACCAGGTGGTCCCTGATAGCCAGGAAGGCCAGGTGGTCCTTCAATGCCCGGCTCGCCAGGTAGCCCATCCAAGCCACGTGGACCCAAGGATCCCGGCTCTCCCGGTTCACCAGCTTCACCCTTACTGCCATCTCGTCCATCTAGTCCGTCCTTGCCAGAACTGCCAGGTGGTCCAGGCGGGCCGCGTAACAATGTAACAGGCGGGTCTTCATAATCCTCTTCCAGCTTGGTGCCGCCAGGTCCAAAGAGCTACTCAAAGCGAATGCGAATGCAAATGCGAATGCGTTTCGATAAAACAAATGAGTGGGTGGATGAAAGAGAGATACGATGGCAAATTTAGTGAGAAGATTAATTTATGCCACGTGGCACCGCCTGAGGCGTTGCACGCGCTCACGAACACACACACACGCTGGCACAACAAAAGCGGAGCGTTATTCGCTGCCAAGAAAAAAACTTTGCCTCCGTTTGCATTGGTGATGTTATTGGTGGTGTTGGGTGGTGCTCATGGTGGGTGAGCTGTGTGCTGGTTTGGTGGCTGCGTCGAGTCGCAGTGAAAGTCTATTGTGTGCGCTCCGAAATTGTGTTAAGTGCAAGTTGGTGCCGCGTCCAAAAGCGACTCAAGCAACTCCCACAAAAAACTTAGGCAACGTTTGCATAGAAAATCTTTAAAGCTTGCTCAGGGGGTCATTGCGTGGTGGTGAGGGGAGGTGAGAGTTCAGCGATGCGAGGTACAAGTCGAAAATAAAGTCAAGCAGCGACGTGCTTCAAGTGCGCTATGTGGGTAGGTGTGTGTGTGTGTGTGTGTGTTTGTGTGCGAAAGTGTGTGCTCGTGAGAGGTTTTTGTGCGAGTGGCTTGTGCTCTGCTCCTTAAGTGCGTGTGTGTGAGTGAGTGTATTTGTGTCATGAGCTCCAAAGTAAAAGATAATGAATTTGTTTTTGGTGCGCTTCTCGTGTATGTGTCGAGGCATATTTTCGAGGAGTCAGCGACAAAAGGAACAAAAACCGCGAATGCTCCAATAAAACCACAACAGCCAAAAACACACACACACACACAAACTTTTACAATAAACCCAGTTGCATTTAAGTCCCACTTCGAACAGAGAATTTGCGAAAAGTACTCGGGCGTTCAGGTTGTTTGAGCTGCAGCAAATAAAGTCTATTGCACAAATGCGAAAGACAAACAATACAAAAAAGCTTAGGAAAATAGAAAACGTTTACACACGTGGCCCAAACGCAAGCATTTTAACGGCAAACTGGGTACTGACTGAAGCGTGCGGCAAATACAATTTGAGCAGCTATCGGCAGCTTAGGTCAAACATTTAATGTATTAATAACAAACAAAAAACTTTTAGAAGTAAGCACATTTAATGGATAGAACTTGCATTTGGCCATAAAAGTAATTGAATTTCACAAAACCAAAACGCATTTGAAAACTTTAAATTATAGTAACTGCAAGAAGTTTACTTTTAAACTTAATTTGTTCTGGGATAATCCTTTCTATACTCTTGTTGCTGGTACAAGTAAAACAATTAAGTTTTATTGTCGTTCGTTGTTGCCTAAGGAAGTGGCGTACTTACTGATATTAAAATACAACAACAGCAACAATGAGATGGCATAACAATGCAAAAACGCTTAACACACATGTATGTGTGTATCTGTGCTGTGCATATGCTTAAGTGATGCTACGAAATGGCGGCCGTTCGCTTGCTTAAATGCATAAAAACAAAAGAAATGACAGAGAGTAAAAAGTAAAACAAGAAGACAGCTACAGCTATGGAGTGGCAGAACTTCAACTGAACTGAGCATAAGGAGTGGCAGGAGCAACGACCATGACGTCAACGTCGACGTGGCTAACCGCAAATGCAGTTGAAGCAGCACAGCGCACGAGTAACTTTTGCCCCTTTATGCAAACTCATATAATGCGCTGCTCATCTCCGTCAAATACTTGTACGTGTGTTTGTGTGTGAAGCACAGCTGGCGCTTTTTGTTGCAAGCTCTACACAATGTTGCAAAGACCAAAGCGACTATACATATACATATGTGTGTGTAGGTATGGATGGGTGTTTTGTGTCGGTTTTTGCTTTTGGTTCTCTCCATCCATTGCTCTCTTTGAATTTCCGCTTCCGCTTTGCGTGCGCACAATTGTTGAGCTTTGGTGATTAGTCGTCCATTTGTTGAGCAATAAAAGCGCTTTAAATTAAAGCGAGCGCTTAACGTTTGCTTTGCGTGCGGCATTGGCGATAATTAAGGCAAATTCAGCGGGATTAAGCGATGCCCTCTCTATCTCTATCAGTTCTCTACTAAGTTTGTCCATCTGTCTGTCAGTCTGTCGATAAACAAATGCCATCGACAAATCAAGGGCTGTCAGTGCGTAACAGCAACAACATCTGCAAAAGTGTACGGGCCTAAAGATTTAAAGGCTTTAAGGCGACCGCCGGCAAAGGCAGTTGCGATAAATAACATAAATAAAAGATAGGGAGCCAAGTTGGATTTCGGGGCAAATGTTTGTTAGCTATTCGGCAGGACGATTCAATGTTGGCGCAGCTGCCTAACTACGATAAAAACTTCTCGACTGGCCTCTTCTCGATAGCCTTGATGACTCAGCCCTTGTCTGTGTGCGAGGGCGTGAGCTGATGAGTGTGTTTGATTGTATGTTTGTGCATGTGAAATCCATTAGAATGTATCAATATTTGTGCGAGCGCCTCGAGTTGATTTTAATTTTCAAAGTATTCGAGCAAACATACACACACAATCACACAAACAAACACTAACAAACACACACACACACATGTGCAGCTTTACTGTTACGAAAGGAATTGCTTTAAATTATGCGCAAAATTTGGTTTGCTTTATTTTATTTGCACTAACGCTTTTTCCATTTAAACCTTAAATTGCCGAAACTCACAGCATACTTTCAGGCGCATTCGATAAGAAAAATGTGTAAATGTTTGTAATTGTAAAGTAATTGCCAGCCACACAAAAAAAAAAAACACGCCCAGACGCCCCATAGCTCGGACTCCGGTCAAGTGTAACGCCGGATATTGAAATGTGTTTTTATTTTCGTTTTTTTTTTGTTTTTTTTTTTTGCAGCGTAACTGCCGTTTCAGAAGCAGACAAATGGCCGCACGTAAACGCGTTAAATTGAAAATCATTTTGATCTCGTCGCGACCTTTTCGCTGTGACACCGGTTGCCGTAGCAAGGGCGTGGCCAGTGCCCCATTCCAAGCCATCCTGCCACGCTCGTGCTCAAGTGCAGCATATGCCGCAGTGCCGCAGCGCTGTCTGTCTGTCTGTTTGTCTGTTTGTGTGCGTGCGCGCATATTTTTCAAATTTTTTATAGCGTGTTTCCTTTTGGAATTTCATATTTTTCTCAGCCACAGCAGCCGCAGCACCAACAGCAGCAACAATAACGAGCGGCTGAGCACCGCTCGAGGTGAAAGTTTTGTAGCTCGTTTCCGGCTCACACACAGTTTCCTTTTCTCGTGTCTTCTCCGCTGCCAGTTGTGCGGAGTTGGCCCAGCCATGTAATGTGTTCCTCATTGCTTTTCGCTTGCCGCAAAAGTTTACAAGAATCACACAATCCAAGGAAGTTCTTGGCAAGTACGCGGCCACATTAAATGCGTAATATGTTCCGCTTCGCAACGACTTTTTTGACTATGGAGTGGCATGAAAAAAATTCTGCTTTTAAAACTGAAAGCTTTTTGCCTAAATACACATATAGGCAATTTAATACCATGTTAACATGATAGATCCAAAATATATTCGAATTTAAAAATTCCCGAAAAGAAATTTTTTTTTTTTCAATATGAAACCCTCAATATTTTTTTATTAACATTTTTTAATTTTTATTTTATTAATTCTGGTTTATTGGAGGTTTTTCTTTAAAGCTTTCACCAGCTGTGCCCATCGTACTTGCCAGTCAGCCACAGGAAAAAGTCAAGATGCGTTATAAAAATTTCGCGTGATTTCATTTTGCCGCTAACATTGTTGCTGCTATTATGTTGTTGTTGTTGCTATCGCCCCGATAGTGTAATATGCCGGAAATTTGGCAGTATTTAGGGAAATCGTTGCTAAAGATTTTTGCCTTTCACTGCCACAGCCACAACAATGGCAACCCACCCCTGAACCAGGAGGTTGTGTGGATTTAACCCAACTTACATACGCAAGACATTGCGAGCTTTTGGAGCTGCAGCCCCCAAATGGATTTAAATAGCAAGCAACCCTCACATCGGGCGTGCTTATAAATTGCCATGCGTTTTTGGTCTCTCCGGGTGGGCGGTAGGCGAGAACATTCATTTGGTGTCGCTAACTTGAGATTTTTATTTGCCAGCATACGTAACTTATAACGTAACAAAACAAAAAGTTGCGCGTGTGTGTGTGTGTGTGTGCGTGTGTTCTTGTGGTACGCGTAACGGCTGGATTTCTTTATTCAATCGTTTTTGTTGCTCCCATAGCGCCCTCATCATCAGTTGCCATAAAATAAAAGTTACGCACACCCCAGGGGCAACATTACAAGCCACACACACATACACCAAGAAACACACACACACACAAAGAAACTTGTATGTCCTACGGCGTGGGTGGCAACCATGGATAACATGCTTGACCGATTTTGCTGGGTTTCATATTCAATATGGGAAGACATATGAGCACTGACCACAAATAATTGCCATAGTGGAGAAAAATGGAAAATTGCGCACATACAAAGAAAAATGACATGACAAAAAAAGAAAAAATAAGGAGAAAATGAAAAAGGCAATTTGCATGCTGCGCACTTTTCAATGAACAATGACGTCACACACACACACACACACGCACATTAAGAGAACTTGGCAGTTGACACAGCATTGCTGAGGCTTATCAAATCAAGCTCTAAAAACCCAACCCAACTCAACTTAACTCAAGTCGAGCAGAAGCAATGAAAATTCAGCCAAAGATTTTCGTTGGGTTGGTGGCAAGTGCTAAGCTTATTGCGTCGTTTAGGCAACACCCGAAACGAATTGGCGGCGAAAAGACGTCAACAAATGTGAACCCTTTGAGTGGCAGACATGAAGATATATAAGTAAGCAAAAGAACAACACACACACACACATGCAAAGGGACTGCCGTTTAGGTTTCTTCACGTAAGCAACTTTAAGGCTTTGATTTGCGAGGCAAAGTGCGTGCCAGTCTTCAAAGTGGCACAAAAGTGGTATCGACTCCAAGTCGTCAGCGGTGTGCCGCATGCCAGTGACTTTTTGGCCACGAGTTTGGGGCCTTATTTGGCTCACATTTCCCTAGCTACTAGGTTTCGGGGGCGGTGTTATATAACGTGTAACGAATCTGCAAATTTTTTTCCTCCTCCTCAACGGTTTTTGTATGTATTTTTGTTTTTGCGGCAACGCAAATTTTTATGACTCTATTTACCGAAGTAACACACACGAGACACAGGGCGACGCTCCAAAGAAACTTGCACAGTGCCGTTGATAAGAAATGCGAGCTGGAAGCTAGAAGCTGAAAAGCTGAGAGTTGCCTGGAAAATTTATGCAGATTTTGAGCCTTAAAAGACAAAACACACACACACACACACACACACATGGGAGCACGAGGTGAGCGGAACGACGATTGTAAAATATATTAACATAAATTTTACATAAATGCTTCAAGAACAGTTTTTACAACAAACGCTTCAGGCTTAGGTTGTTGTCTAGGCAACACCTTTAACGCATTAGTGTGCATGTAAAATATTGTTTTAACTTTATTAAAAAAGTGGCAATGCAAATCTAAAAAAAAATAGCTAAAGCGATGTCAGTGCGCATAATAAATGGCAAATCTCTTATTTTCACTCCCCTCACCCTGCCCGGCCCGCTGCCACAGTTGGACATTCATTGAATATTCATCATACGCCCCAGTTGCCAGTCGCAGCAGCGCCACTCGTCAAAAAGTTTGAAATTAATTTAAATTTTTAATATGTTGGTTGATCGTAAATTGTGTATTTGACTCCCAAAGCATGGCAAATTGCGAGAGCTCTAAAAAATTCAATAGAAATATTTTTGTGGCATAAATGGAAACGCAATTTATTGCGTAGAGTCCATTTGACAAATGCCTTTGCATATATCAATAAAGGACGATATTGAGTAGGCATTGGAGTGCCAAAAATATAATTCTACAAGATTTAAACTTTTGTTTCACAAATAAATTCAATTTAACCTTACCAAAACGAAAATATTAATAATTATATATCAGGTCAAATTCGGACTAAGTTCTTTTAATTTTAGCCTTGTCAACATTTTATTTCTATTTTGTCACAATCTTAGTCTCGGTTTCTAGAGCTTGCTGTTTTTGTTAACTAGCTCATTAGTGTTGTTATTGTCACATATTCTTTTTATAAAAAAAACATCAATAATTCATATAGAGATCTTTTACTTAATTTTTGTATGTCGCCTCACACGTCTGTCGCAATGTTTGGGCTTTGTGTAGAACATAAGTCCATCACATCGCAAACTCATTTCAGTTTGTGTCTCCTCTACTTTCCAGCCAAACTCATTCGTTTCATATGGCAACCCGTCGCTTTTCCTTTCCCACCCCAAATGACGCAATATTCTCATATGAGCAATATACTCTGATGAGGCGACGAAAATAACATGTCAAATTTATAATGCCTACAATTGCGTTTTTTCTTTTTTTTTTGTTTATGACCGTAGACGACGTTATGGCAAAGGATAAAAATAACAAATGCCGAAGATTTGATACTCTTGCAGTTATTTTATCATAAAGTTTTCGTTTATTAATAACGAAAAATAAAACATCTTATTTTCATTTAGATTTTGAAGCAAGAATACAAAAATGTTTCTAGTCTGGGAATGAATTCATGGACTCTTCACAAGAGTAGTACTAAGAGCATTGAACGAGCCATTTAACATTGTTGCTGTTCTTTTGCTTAAGACCATAATGCCAGATGCGAAAACCATCGTTCAAGGCATTTTAGCATTGGGCGTGGAATTATGGCGCCAAACGGATTAATGTTTTTCGAAACACAACACACGAGCTACTTCTTAAAAATTTGTTTTTTTTTTAACGACTTGGCGAACTAATTACAAGAATTTGTAATGCTTGGCAACGCTTGTACTAAATGTTTTGCCGAAGTTGAACTCTGACGCACATGGAATGAGCTGTATGAATAATAATTTCTCATCGTTTCGCAGCAGCAACATCATCTGTATCATCAGATACATTTACGTTCATATTTGTTCTCACATACTCATTCACATTTTCTTACTTCCAAATAAACTGCCTGTATTTTTTTGACTTGAAGGCTTTTACTCGGAAAATCAAAGCCGCTGATAGTCGAATTGAAAAATTGACGTCCCGTTGTTGCTGCTGCCGGGAGGCGTCACGTTTCAGCAGCTTTGTTCGGTGGTACCAGCCTTCATCGAAGATGATGGCAATTGTTGCAAATAATTTTTTATGCTCAACATTGCCTTGGTGGTGCGACTTGCGATTGGGTCCGTAGCCTGTGTTTTGAGCAGGAGGTGGCGCGAACTTTTATTTGTTGCCAAAAGTTTTGTTTGTTTGCTAAAGGCAGCCAGGGAGCTGCTGCTGATATTGCTGTTGCTGTTGCGACTGCCTGCCGTTTCTTATGACTTTCATTTGTTTTGACATCACGTCGCTGCAGCGTCTGAGCAACACTGAGGCGTTAAGGGTACGCTGTAATCGGCACATTCGAACACCATGGCACGAGTGCGCATAGCATTGAAAATACATACCACTGTGTGGCAGGAGGTGCGGCATGCATTACCCGCAGCTGAGCGACAGCCGAGAGGTGCGTTGGAGAAGTTCTTAGACTGCCAAGTCTAAAGCTAATTTCGCTAAAGTTTTTTGGACTCTGACACGAGTTTTGTCTGTGTCTAGGTAGACTAATTAATATAATATCTAAAAAATCGTTAGTTTTCTTTTGTTACTTAAGTTTTCGGAATTATTCAGACAACTCTCGGCAAACGTAAGGAAATCGACGCTGAAGTCATAAAAGCAAAGCTGCACGTTGCCAGTTGCCATTTGTATGTTGTTTTTTGGTGTTTGCTTCTGGCTGTATCGAAGCATGTTTGAGCTTCTGCTCTTTTGTTATTACGCGTTATTACAGAAACATCAATAGCAACAAAAACAACAACAGCAACTGCAAGAACAACAATAACAGTAAACGCTAGAGCAACAGCCATGCCAATGACTGCGGCAACAGCAGTTGGCCAAAGGCGTGCTATACCATGCATTTGCCACATATGCGAGTATCTGTTTGTGTTTTGTACAATAATCAGACTGTTTTACGAAAATTGGCAGAAAGCGTAAATATTTATGTAGCGGGCCAAAGTCGAAGAAAACTCCTATCGAGCCCCAATACATACATACCATTCATCATACTAGATCTACGTTTGCCCGGGGCTCTTATGCATTTTTCATAACGTGCACGAAACACGTTCTAGATACATATTCATGTGTATATAAGTGTATGCCATACGAGCCCCCCACAATTCACTATGCATATACATACATATATCAGAAGTGTTTCGCAAAATATGAAAGAATCTGTAGATGTATTGTCGTGCATCCATCAGCACGTCACGGGGTGGCAACAGCTGCCTGCCTCACCAAGTGCCAATAAAAATGTTAAGTATCTTTGCACTGTTGACATTCCAGAGAGAGAGAGAGAGAGAGATAGACGAAAGCCGAGCACATAACGCCTTCAGATACACACACTTTAAAGCAGAAACGGTGGCCCACATATATTACGCACAAGATTAAAGCTCTTGAACATTTTTGACAATTTCGATGAGGCGAGAAAGTGCGTCGACATAGTTTTGCGCCACGGGGAGCAGTAGCTGTAGGGTGGGGGGTGAAATTCCTATTAAGCGCTAACACTCCTCAGTTAGCTTGCGTGTATCTGGCAGATTCTTTAAGACTTAATCAAAGAAATTTCATCAAGGTTTTCTCCCGTCATTCTGCCTCAAGTCTGTAACTGTAATGAGTTTAGTTGAGCGTTGAGTTTCAGCTTCTTAGGGGTTGCCATTGGAACATGCTCATAACATAGTCAAGGACACAAACATACATCACTCATAAACATATTTATGTAAATAGACTTTCGTATGTACATACATATAAAGACGTACTTAACATGCATGGAAGGATAGGAAGACACCTGCGTGTAGGTCGGGTCATGCGAAAGGATGCGTCCTAATTATTTACAGCTTACTCAGTATAGCTATCTCTTCGACTGTACAAATATTTACAGATTAATTATAACGAGTATGTAAATTAATGTTACGCTTCTCCGCATATTTACAGGGATTTACAAACCAATTTACATTTTAATACAATCATCTTCATCTTCATTCATTACTATTATTTTTGTTTGATTGTTGATTTTTTTCATCTCTTTATTTAAGTTTACTTTTTTTTTGAAGCTCGCACTTAATTTGCAGTCCTCGCTGTTTTCTAATTAAAATTGACTGCAAAGTGAGTTTTTGCTTTGGTTATTCATTGAGTTTGTTATAACACTCACCCGTTTGCCCCGTTTGCCGCGTGGTCCTTTCTCGCCAGGCGGTCCAGCCGGTCCAATAGGTCCCACCTCGCCCCGTTCACCGCGCTCTCCGGGCGGACCTGTAAATGTTAATATTTGGCATTAAAAGCAAATAATTTTATTAGCAAACAATATACAAAAATACACATACAAACTTCCTGACATAGATACATATACACTCGAAGAAAAAGTCTAGAAATAAATACTTCAAAGTACACAAGTAGTAAAAATACTTTGTGGAGATTGTGTGGATTGTGTTATGATTAAAAAGGAAATTTCTTTAGAGAAATCAAAGGTTTCGTTTTTAAAGCTTTCGATTGCGATTTGAAAACAAACTTGATTTGTTTTATGAATATTTTTTGAGTGTATCTACATTGTTACAGCGATGCTATGCGACAAGTGTGGTGCAAACAAGAGGCGTGCCACTGACGTAGCATTGTAATTATACCCGTTATTATCGCGGCTCAATGGACTGTCGCCGTCCATCTGTCAGTGAACAAACAAGCTTTTGTCGGGTTTTTGGTCAGCAATTTGTTGAACTGCTGTTGATGCTAGCAGTACGATAAGCGACTTTTGTTGTTGCCATTTATTGTATGTTTTGGGGTTTTAGTTTAAAATGCAAATTGTTTATTTGCCATAAAATATAATGCCCCAAATATCAACAGTGGCTGACAACCACTCGTTGTAAGTTAACAAAGAAACTTGACCTATTTACTCATTAGTTATTCCAAAAGTTTGCAGCTATAAAATGCGGCAAAAATAATGCATTTGCTGTGAAGTATGCGACATGTGTCAGAAGACCGGCACTAATTATGTGACACTCAAAAGAATGCTAGAAATTAAATTTGTACCGTTGACATTGGACTGCTTTGTATATCTGTCAACATAAAACCCGCTCTTGCTCCACTGTGGCGCTACTAAAAAGCCTCGTCAACGAGACTAAAACAACAACAAAAACAACGATGTGACGACCTGTTTAGTTAAAGTAATGTGAAATTGTTTATTTGTTTGTTTGGCCTGTTGTTGGCTGTGGCCATTAAATGCGACCATTTATACAAGCCACAAACACACACACACTATCACACACGCATAAAGAGACGTGGTACACAAGAGTACACAGAATTCATCATAGATAAATCCAATTGTGCGGCTTGTCAAAATATATGTGTGCATGTGTGTGTCTGGTCTATTTGACATGTATTTGTGTGAAAAGATATAGAGAATTTATTAAGTTCGTAAAATTGCATTTAAGGACGTGAACCGGCAGCTAGAATTCTTCCCGTCTTTTTGGTGAGTGTGCATAAATTTGCCTGACTAAAGTCTGGTCTGGCATTTGGTTAATGGGTCCTGTTCTTGCCTCTCTGTCTTTGTCGTTTATTTATTTATTTATAAAGTATATTTTTTTTTTTGTGCCTCTTCTGTTGTGGACATAGGACTCGGTAAGTATTTATGGTGGCATAATTTACCGTTAAGCATTTTAGGCAAAATTTTCAGCCACAATCAAAACTATTGCCAAACCCAGAGAAGCCGTTGGGCCTAAAGTGGATTTATATAATCTGGATATTGGATACTGTTGTTGGTCTGGTTGTGTTTCAATTTTGGTTTTATTTTTTTTCTATTTCACTTCATCATGCTTTTTGCTTCGTATTCGGTTTTCGGTTTACTGTTTTCTGTATTCGGTTGTGTTTGGCAAAACAAAAAAAAAAAAACAAAATAAAAAGAAAAGGCAATTCAGATGAAGTGCAAATGATAAGTTTTAATTTCGGACACAAAAGCCATGGACAAATGCTTAAAGAGTGAACGGAAGCAGAGAAAATCAGGCAGGCAGGCAGAGCTGAGCAGACCAATGAAATCCACCCGGATGAAATGCAATCAAAATATAACTGAAAATGAAATTCAAATAAATCAGCAAATAAATTGAAATTTTGGGCATTACAACAGGGACTGAAGCAGCTGGCTGCCGTTGTGCCAGCATTTTCTCTTCGATTCGATTCTGTTCTGGGCAGGAGGCAAAATACAAATGACACATTAAATTGCTGAGACATTTTCCAGGTCCAAGCAAGCTGTGTAACTGCCCACACATAAAGCACAAGTCAGCTTAACTAATTACGACAACGATAAGATAAGCAGTCAACAGAGTGAGACTGTCGACCAGATGAAAGAATTCCAAATACAAATGACATTCAATTTATTCAAATCAAGCCCAAATGACTGAAGCTCAAGTCCATATCTAGAACTAAACAAACACAAACACACGCAGAGACGCATGTCCCATGAGCTGGCGACTCAAAGCCGGGCGCTGATTTCGTAAAATAAATTGCAATTTCATGTCCATCAACTCACCACAGCACCATAGTCATGGGAGACTTCTTCCGCTCACCCTTACCACCCATCCCACACAGCCTAAGCGTACTGAAAGTAGGGGCCCATGGACTAGGGTCTGTTTTAGTCGTTGTTGTTTTTGTTGTTGTTGGGCAACTGCTTGGCAACGCTGCCAACATTTGCGGCTATCTCAACAGTAGATCTTGCTCGAAACTAACAAGAAATTTAAAAACAATGCGCCCAACATTAACGCAACTGCAAACAACCAATCAGCGACAACAGCAACATCAAAAACATTGACAACAACTGCATCGCTTTGATGCTCTGATAAGACAAGTGGGAGTTTACTCAATGCGATGCGGGCTTGTAACAAGCGCTTAATTGATATCGGTGTGCTTTGGTCAACTGCATAATGCATGGGGTATTCATTTCGGAAAAAAAACCCAAGGTTTCCGGGTTTGATTCCCAAGCTATCTTCATTTTTAAGTAAGTAATCTAATTATTTTAACTTCCATACAACGAATCTCAAGCAGACAAGAAAAACCTTTAGCTTAGCGAAAATTCCTAACATACAAATGTAGAATGGTTTTTGATTGAACCAAATTGCAGGTCTTTTGATAATTAATTCGTATTATAGAAAACTAAGTGGTACAGTAGTGCGTTGTATGAAAGTTCAACTGTTCATCAAAAAAAATTGAAGTGTACAACTTTTTTTTTTGTAGAAATAACGATTCAAGATATATTTTGTTTTCCCTAAAAGCCACATTCGTGGATCATGAAATTTTCAAAGTAAATTAAAGAAATAAAGTTTTCTTTTAATTGGAACACTATTGTATAGTAAAAGGATTCCTTCACGATAGTAAATCCTATTTTATGATTATTTTATTTCTCAAAGTAAAACCTAGAATATATTGTCAGTGTTTTTACGGTCCTGTTCTGCTTACATTTATGACCTAATGTCTTTTTTTATCTCATGTGGTATTGTTTATTTATGACGCCCTCACTGAAGACCCCTAATAAAACAATTGGTCAGAGATCAACTTCGAGGCATAGGTAATTACATATATGTATGTACCACATATACCACATGAAACATGAGGCATGTTGCACTGACTGTGCATAGTGAACGGGAAATGTGGAACGAGTAGCGATGCTAATGAGCCGCTAAAAGCAACATTAATGACATAAAATTTCATTTTTACGACTGCGGTAAGTGTTTCGAAGCTGTCAGAAGTCTAAAAAGTTGTATGACAAACGCTCGATTCGGATTCGGATTTGGATTCCAGAGCGTTTCAGCTATTTAAGCTATTTTGGTCGGGCGCTTGGTTTATTTTCGTTTATTAAAATCGCATAAAGTGCAGAAATATGTTAGGTCAGATCGTAAAACTAGCTGCTTGCAAATGGAAATTGTTGTTGTCGACCAATTGTGGGCGTGGATGTGTGCTGGTAGTAACGGGACAGCGAGTTCGAATGAGTGGGCGGTGGCTGCTGTTGCTGCCTCCAACTGAAATTGTGGAGCATTTAATTGACGTCGACGTCAAACTTTGTGGCATGCGGCAGCACACAATGCACAAAGGTCGTAAATGTTATCGCAAAATGCGGCAGGCAAACCAATTTCATCCAAATGTGAATGAGAAAAAACTAAATACAGTACAAATAAATAAAAACAACAAACTAAATTTATACCAAAATATTTCAAAAATTTGTGCGGCAATAAAAAGAGCAACGGAAATGCATGTGTTGCATTTGGTATTTGATTTACATTTTAACGAGCTGCATTTCACACCAAAAAAGGCCACATCGAAATCAAAAATGCGCTCTAATGGCACAGCGTCAGTCAATGACTCAATTAGGGCCCCTTAGGCATCGGCGGCGAAAAACTATTCACAGCGAGTTTGCTGGCAATAAATTAAGCGACCCGCAGATGAGCAGCCAAAATCAGCCGCGTGGCAGCACTCGGAACGATCGATTCCCAAACATTAATAAGCTGCGGTTTATGTGGTTTACGACTAGTCTCAATGTATCTGTATCTCTGTTTTTGTGTATTTGTGCTAAGAGTTAAGTGGCTGTCGAATGAAAACAAACATTGAAAGAGGGCAGATGCCAACTATCCTAGAGAGTTTTTGTTGTTGTTTTTTTTTTTTGGTTGGTGACACTTACCAGGTGGTCCAGCCGGTCCCGGTGGACCCTCAATGATGCCCGTTGGGAACTCGTCACCCTTGATGGTTGTGGTGAGTCCACGATCACCGCGATCTCCCTTGTCACCCTGTAAACGAGAAGAAGGGAGCAATGGAAAATGAGTCACAGGGCTGATATCTGTTATGTGGAAAATTAAATGGAAATGCCAAGAACAGAGGCATAAAGGTGAGAGAGAGAGAAAGAGTGGGCGCTTAATACATAAAAACAAACGATAAATAATGTGGAAAAACCCGAGAAAACGAACAAAGGGCATTTCACAAAAACAATAGCAGACAGCACACACACACAAGCACACACACTGACGACGCCGACGACTTACTCATTCGAAATCACTTTAAACGTCCCAATGTTTATCCAACAGATACAAATAGTGCATTAATCCTTGTGACATCTTTCTTTTACTTATGAAACGCTTTCAATTCCTATCGGTCTCTATCTTATTAAGCCCTCTTCCTCTCTCTTTGTGACATTATTTTGTTTTTCGAATCACTTTTTGTGTTTTACTTCTTCTCTGTCATTGTGAATCACTCACCTTTGTGCCAGGTGCACCCGCAACGCCAGGGGGTCCAATCGGTCCGGCCAAGCCTGCCTCGCCCTGCAGTCCCTGCGGTCCAGTTTCACCGGGTGGTCCACGTTCACCAGGCACGCCTGGCGTGCCCGGTTCGCCTGGGGGTCCCGGCGGCCCAGGTTCGCCCGGCTCTCCCTAGTTTATTGAAAAAATATGTTTATTAGCATCAAGAACCCACACGGTTTCTGGTTAAATAGGTAAGAACGTGCAACAAACAAAGATTGAACCGCTAAGCATGCAATGCACAAAATAGAAGTGTAGCAGGACCCGAGAACTTACCTTCAGCTGTATGACCGTTGAAGCGGATACATTAACGCCCGCTTCTTGCAAGTCCTTACAACACACACACAAACACATAGTAGGATTAAACGTAACGTTGTTAAAAAAAATATTATAAAAATATAAGTTAAATTGGTTAATAAAAATATAAAAAAAAATAAAACTTGAAGAAAACTATTAGTATAAGCTGCTGCAAAGCAAAACTTTAATGCCAAAAGGTTTTGAAACATAATTAAATTGTCAAGAAGAAGAAACTACCAAGTAAAGAATAGAAAAAAAAATTAAAACAAAAAATAATCGGAGTTTAAAAATATTCTAGAGAAATTCAAGATTATAAAAACCAAAAATAAATGTATTCATAACCATGCCGTATATGCCATTTTAATTTAAATGTTACTCAAAGCTTTTTAGTTCATTGCAATCAAATTGATATTGGTGCAATATCATTTTGTAAAACAATTTACGTTAAATTCATTTGATATATTGAATTGGATATTCAACTAAATTGTCATTTGAAGCATCGTGGGAAACGAAAAGTCTGTAAACGTTTACGCAAATCACTTATCGAGTAACTGGAGTAAGTTAAAATGGCAGCAAATGGCATTCTACTTACAAACGTACATGTGTAAACAATTTTAAATCGTTCGGCTTTTGTCCGAACAAAATAAACGGGAAACTACAGCAGCTACCATTAAAGCAATGATAAAAATTCCATAGAAAATATTCAAATGACATTTAAAATGGACGGAAAAAGGAGCTGGGCAAAAAAAAAACGGGATGGGCGTTTGGTTAGCATCGCTTGGTCACCAATGAAACAAAATGACTAAGCAGAAACTATGCAGAAGTAGCAACAATTTATGGTGCAGCTTAGACCAAAAGAGCTGAGCCAAGTTAAAAGCATTACGAACAACAATGAGCAGGATAATAAACAAGTACAAATACAAAAGTACAACAACTACAATGATAGAAATAAAACAACACCGATAGAAATAAAACAACAACAACTACGTTTGCGACTAGAACGAAGGACAAATCCTGAAGGACAACAAGTTGCAAATATTTGCAAGCTTCTCTGTCCAACTGAATTTTGCCTTGAGAAATTACCATGGCCATGTGCCACAGCATCTAGAGTGTGGGATTTTAAAGTGCAGAGAAAGGAAATCGGGATTGGGGAGTGGTGGATTGTGGGCTACTGGCTGTCATGTCCAGTGTCTACGGCAGTTGAAACATATTTATGGCCAAAAATACCTTAACAGCAACTATTTCCGCATAGCCAAGTGTGCCGCCATGCAACGTTGTCACCGATCTCTTCAGGCCCTAAGAGAATATGCAGAAAGCAGAGGGCAGCATTTGGTTAGAGATTTTGCAAAAAAAATAATTTTTAATAGTAGTAGAATCAAATTTAGAGTTTCCAATTTCGAATGCAAGTTTGCAGCAGCAGAGTTTAGCAGGAACTCCTTGACTCGACTTACCTTGACCGTCTGAAAGACATCCACTCCCGGATGGCCAGTGTCGCCTTTTTGACCCTTATCGCCAGGCTTACCAGCCAAACCCTTTTCACCACTGATGCCATTAAGGCCCTGTTTACAGTTAAGACAAATGGCATATAAGAATTTCTGCTCTCGTTCAATTCGCACTTAAGTACTCACCGCTTCACCCTTATCGCCTGTATCGCCCTTCTTGCCGCGCTTCCCTCGCTTGCCGGGCGGGCCGGGTGGACCTGGCGGACCTGCAATTGCAAATGAAATTTCAAAAATTGTTGTTAGCTCCGAGTTGGTAAAGTTTTTGTTTTCAAGTAAATGGCAAAAGGCAAAAAGAGTCAGACCTCTCGGTCTTAAGGTCAACTGATTCCAGCTCATTAGATGTTCGCGTTGAACTTTGCAGTTGACCGCAGTTTGCGTCAAGTGACAGCATATTCTTAGATAGAATCCCACTTTTATACAATCAGCACTTTTCAAGTACGCTTTTTTAGACGTTTTTTGCGCATTTTTGCCCGCAACTTGTGCAAATTCATTTAGCTGAAAAATGACTTTCGCTGCAGCACGAAGGAACCCAAAGGAACTTAACGGGTGGCTAGAGGGCAACAGCAACAGAAATTGTGCACAAAATATTTATAACCACTTTGGCTGCTATTATTTTAGTGCTGTGGAAAACTTTATCTGCTGCCAGTTAGAAGATGCAGCAAGGACCAGCCAAGATAGGACAAAAAGACTCGACTCGACTCAATGCTTTTCAATTATTTCGCATGCAATTTTACGGCGCATAAAATTTCAGGCATCGTGCCTTATAGCTAGTCCTAGCAATTATTCTTATTAAAGTCGACGTTTACAATACTAGTTGATGTTGTTGCTATTAGAATGTTGTTGCCCTAGGACTGTTCTTTGTTGTTGCCTGGAGACAGGAAATTAACACCTAGACATAAAGGCCAAGCCAAGCCTAGGAAGGACGAAAGACGATGGCAGCAAAATAAATGTCTAGCCGCGTTGCGTTCTTCGCTGTTCCCTGGCCTGGCTCAAATGAAGTAGGTGCTAAAAATATTTAATTAAAATAACAGCCAGTAACAAACATAATAACAAAAACAAAAACCAGTACCTGAACAAAAACAGAGAAAAAATAAATACAACAAAAGCAACAGGAAACACGCGCCGTTTTTACCGTACTTTTTTCTGTTGTTGCACGACCCTTCGGTTGCTGTTTAATAATTGTTGTAATTAAGTAATTCCGTTTTTAGCTGCCTCACAAAAAAAGGTGCAAGCGAATTGAGATGAAGAAAAGACCAAAGCAAGAGGAAGCTGTCTTTAATGCAGGAAACGCCGGCAAACAATTTAAATTCATTTCGCGCCAAAATGGCGCCACAAACTACCAAAGTGAAAAAAGGGCCGACTCCGGCCCAGCATGGCACGCGTCGCTGTCTTAATGTGGGCGGCCACAAGGGTGTGGGTGTGGGTGTGGCTGTGTGTGTAGGTGCGATGTGAGCAGCTAGTGGCAAACAGTCAGTCAGCCAGCATGACGCCAACGGAGCAACGCCCCTCAAATCCCACCAGCTCATTTAATTAAAAGAAGATTTTTTTGCTTCCCCATATTGGGCACAAAGCAGAGCAAACAAAAGAATGAAGCAAGTTTAGACGAGATTTTAGTTGAAGATCGGATATGCTAAGTACTAAAGTTACAAAAAAAAGGCGCAGAAAGATCTTCCTCTCAGTCTTGGATTTTTAACACAACAAGCTGCTAGAAAAATGTTTAAGAAATCAATTTGATCAACAAACAAGAGTTACAAAATTGTTCCTGTCCTTTCAAGATCTCATAATGATATGCTAAAAAACAAGTGCTGATAAGTTCTTTTTATGTTCCACTGTACCATGTGGTTGCTTAGTAAAAATTATGCGCTCACTGTGCAAGCACTTTGCAAGTAATAAAAGCTAACCAATTAAGCGTGGCTAAGACGCAGGCACAGCTTGAAACAATGGACGACGTTTGCTCGGTTGGGCGCTCTGGGCCCCGTTTTTGGCTAACTTGGTAACTTGGCCAACTGGGGCATCAAGTGTCGTAAGCCAAAGCCAAACGGAAGTGCCACAGCACACCAAAAGAGTCGACTTTACAACAATGCCATCGGAAGCATCGCTGAACAAAAGCAAATGGGGCATTCAAGTAGCATAAAAACAAGAACACCAAGAAGCTAATGCAGTAAGGCGGATAAACAGAAGAAAAAAAAGTTGAAATTGCGCTTAATCTAATAACAACATAATAATCATAATCATAATATCGTCTGCCTTTTTCACATGCGTTTTGCTTTCGTTTCCCAGTTGGGTTTTTGCTATTAATGTCGCATTTCGCTCTTGTATTATTTTTGCGTTGATGGCGACGACGCTTGCCGCCATTTTGGCTAACAGTTTGTTGCCTGTTAATGGTATTTTGTTTGTCGTTGTTGCTGTTTTTGTTGCTTCCTAATGTGCTAAGAAATCCCATTGACAGAAACACACAGGGAAAGAGGATGAGGTAAACTAAGTGCAGATAAAGTTGTTAAGTCAAAACTTTTTTTTTTTCTGTATTCCTCTTGTGTTCTTCTACATGATGTCGCATCCGATAATGATCCAACACTGTTGATGCTGATAATGATGATGATGATGGCAATTGAACGTTCCTCAACGAGTGCGTGATGCAAGTCGCACACGCAACGACCATAAATCCATATCGAGATGTCGAGTCTGCCCTCCCATTCTTTGCACTGTTTGTTGCTAGTTGTAGGGAAAAAAAAATCACCGTAGCCGCGTCAGCATTAGTGCAGCAACAGTAACAGTAGCTCATCCCCATCGTTGTGTCTTGTCACTGGCTGTTTGGAAAGGGGGAGAGGTAGGAAGCTTCATCAATAGCTTAACTGGCAGAGCGGAAAAAAGGAATTATGTCAAGTTGTGCGCGTAATAAATACTCGGAATCGTTTACGTGCGTACAACACCGCATTCACACGTACAACAAACAAGAGCCAAACAAGCCGGCAAACAGAAGAGACAAAAAGACAGACAAACACACAGACAGAGAGCTGAGTGGAGGCAATTGACTCTCAACGAGGCGAGTAACTAAGGTGGTCTTGCTGCCTGGTTATCCAACGATCATACAGCGCATGCTAAGAAAAAAAAGCGAATGCAGTAAAAATGTTCCGAGTGTTTGCTAATATTAGCTAACTTTGCCGACACACTTGGGATCCCGTGTGAGAATCCATGGAGACTTGGGTAATTGGAAAACTTGCTCAAAATAGTTTGTCTAACTAAAAAACACTGAGTACTCTTTATATATATATTTAGAAGTTTTTTGTTGGCTTATTAAGCCATTTTCACATCGAAATTCCCCAAGAAGCAAAGCTGTAGATTTAGTTGGGCCATCTCTAAATATTTACTCAACAAACACACATACAACATATTCGACACAACTATAGATGTACTTGTGTTGTTGAATGTGTTTGTCATCAATTTTGGGCTACAGTCGTGCAATGCAGTCAAGCATCAAATCACAGACAGCGAATTGAATCGAACTGAGTTTGAAAATTGGCTTTTCTTGGCTGAGGTATCGGTTGCTTTTCACAAATTGGCAGCCATGTTTTATGTATGTATGTACGTTGCCAGCTTGATTGCTGAGTGTGTGTGCATGTGCGTAAATAACGCTGATCTTTGACTTATGGCCAAAGTTTTTAGTCAGTGAAGCACAAACTTTGTTTAAGTAGGCAGCTGCCTAATGAGTTTGAGCTCTAGCTGTTCTGTTCTGAATTTTCATTGGTCCCCTTTCCACTCAAAATATGGCATTATTCACACACTCAAACACATAAATACAAGCGTGTGCCAGCATCTACTTAAGTCAACTGCTACCACTCTTGCTGCTGCAACACCAGCTGGCTGTGCATTTTGCAAGCCATACGACATCCTGTCAAGGACGTCTGCGTGCAAAATGAACTCGAAATGCAAACATTGTTTGGCAAACTTTTTAACTTCAACCGTGTCTCGACTGCCATGCACTTTTCGCAGCGCAACTCAGGGTTAAGGAATAAGAAAATAAAGAGAGAAAGAGAAAAAAAGTCTAAATAAATGACAAGCATATTCATATGGTGAATATGTTTTGTTCTAGTCAAGCTGCCATTGTTAGCGATATGACTGAGAAAACTTTATCGTTATAGTCATGCCATGCCCATTGATATGTACATACATATATGCATATATCCTCCTAAACCTATGCGATAGAATGTTTCAGCCAAGACACTTGATTTCATCTGGCTGTGTTCTGTTAGCGGTTGCCGTTTTGCTTGGCGAGACTTCAATAAATGCATTTGCTTATCTCAAGGATATACGATATGCGCAACACAAACACAAACAACAACAAGGACTTTAATAAAGCATAGCTGCTGTGGCATCTGCACCACGCTGAGAATCTGTGTAAGAAAACCGTCTGCTTCGCGTAATGCGAAAAAAACTCTTCCTTCCAGTTTTTGTCCTTATCTCCTTGTCCTTGTCGCTGGCATCTTGTCTCAGTTTCTTCCTTGACATGCGATACTTTTTCGTACAAAATAATTCTTGTCCTTTCGTTGAATAAAGTCAACGGTATTTTGTTTGTCCTACTGCGTCTCATGTTCTTGCTACTGTTTCACTGCTCAAAAGATAAACGCAAATATATACATTTATGTATATATATAAGGCATCTTTGCTTCTACCAAAGAATCCATGTTTATGCATATGTTGTCTGCTATAATAAAACCTGCAACAGCTGCCCGAACAGGTTAAGGTTCGTACTGATTTATGAGAGCTCATTAAAATGAACAAAAACCCGTTTTTACTTATATTAATACTGCTTACTCTTTGCAGAGGTGAGATAATAGAACATGGCCTATAAATCACTAACCAGGTCCATTGGGATAATTATAAGGAACTTGTAATTAATTAAATTGCAATTTTGCTTTGCTTACAGCAGTTAAGTCTTGTGTTCAATAACAATAATATTAATAATCAAACATAAATGAAGCCGGTGTCCATTGTCATAAGCTACAACCAGTTAATTATAATAAGCTGCCTCAACTCTTCCACAATCATTTGGCTGCGTGCTCGATTTTAATAGCCAAATCATTGCACATAAATGTGAAGACAATGGTGTCTTTATTGAATTATGATTACTTCATTGTTTTGCAGGCTAGCTTGGCCAAGTTCGGCTTTGAGCGGCTTTGGGCCTATTGTGCTTGACGTGAGGATTTCTTGAGATATGGCATACTTTTAATTGGCAAGAGAACAACAATTAAGCTTAACACACAACACACACACAATTGCTTAGCTTTTGTTTACTGGCAGCCTTAAGCCCATGATAACAGACAGTGTGTGTGTGTGTGTTGGCGTGTGTGATTGTGTGCGGCACACATGGGTTGCTTAGTAACAAATGACGGACAAATTTGTTGCATTATCTGCACGCAGCATACTGTTCAATCGTCTTCTTGTCTTTGGTCTTTCAAGCAGCTTTGTCCATGTCACATTTAAATGCTGGCCATAAATTCAATGAAGCTAATCAGCAATAACAAATCGTTGCTGTTCTCTTTTGTTGTCATTTATTTGCATTGTTTCTCAATTTGTTAAGACGATTATCTTTAGTATTTTCATATTTTCAACCAAAAACCAACATTAAAAGAGCCACGCATCAACAGGTCTTTTACATCAGAGAATATGGTTGTATTTGTTGTAGTTACAGCTTGTTGCAACATTGCAATTAATTAACAGCTTTTATGTGTTCATGTTAACATTTTAAACACCGTAGCGTTTGACAAATGTTTGCGGTACTCCCTCCAATAAATATTCCAAAGTATTTAAAGAGTACAACAGTTAATTGCAATATGTATGGCATTCGGAATTCGAATTCAATTCAAATTGATTGACGGCCAGTTGTGGTAGGCAAATCAACAATACCCCAACCCCAACCACACACACACAACTTACCACCCTTTGACCCCTTGGTGTCTGGGTGCATCTGTAAAGTGTTGCCGTTGCTGTCAGTCTGGTTTTGACAAACGACAAACTGACAAATTAGCTTCACGTTTATACGACATTTTGCGTGCTGTTTTTTTATTTTTATTTTTTTGTAAATTTGTTCTCTGTTGTGTGGAAATAGTTTTCATGTATGGTTATTTGTATTTTTGCATTTAATTTATTATTATTCAATTTCTGATCTTTAATGCAATTACATTGTTGATTGCAGCTTGTATTCATTCAATTTCCAACAGTGAGCGTAATTATTGTTTTTATATGCATTGCATTTTTATTCTTATTCAAATTATATTTAATGATGCGTTATGTGGTTTTGACACATTATACAAAGGGCATAACACAATGCTGATAATAACATATGCCTGCAAAGCCTAATCTTAATATTTTTGCAAAATAACATTTCATAAGTCAATTGAAAAGCCTGTTACTTTGCCGCACTAATTGTTAGACAATTTGTTTTAATTCAAAATACAAAAAACAAAGGTAACTTTAAATCAAATAATCGAATGTTTTTCAGATTTTTAGAGAGAGAGAAAGAGCCCGAGCAAAGCACGCATACACAAATCAGTCATAGGATATCAACTGAAGCTTATCAGATTACAGATTGTTAAGCTGTTTATGCTATGAATTTGACTTTATTTTAAATAGCTTCCTTCGTTGAGCTACATTTTTTCACACAGTTTGATGTTAGCTTGAAGTACTTTAACTTTCCTTTTAAACTTTTTAAATGCAAACAATTTTCCTTACTCGAGCATTGCCAAACTTAACTTAATGTTTATGTCAACACCTAACCGAAGCAAGATATAAAAGAGTCCCAAACGATCAACTAATGCGCACATCCCTTGCCAAGGACATGCAGAACAGAAAAAAAGGCAAACTTGCAGCCGGAAAAATACTTGTAAATCCCCCGGCGTTGCTTATGTTTAAGTAATTGGCAAAAGGCTTAAGTTGCTGCTTCGCCTGACACTCTGACACCACCCCGCTGAACAATCCAAACCTCTTCCGATTCTCTTTCAATGTTCGGGTTGGTTTGGGAAAGTTTTGGCTTTCGTTTTTGTCTTTTTCCAACATCCTGGCTTACGACATTCTTTTGTAAATATGAGTGCAAAACTGGAATAAACACACAGAGTGCTGTTGCTTTAGTTATCTTGCCCGTATTTTCGCTTTTCGTATCGACGTCACACACTAAAAATGGTTCGGAGTAGTGAATACTCCCTGTAGGGTATTTTATCGTAAGGCGAAACAAATGGATTGAAAATCTTCGAAAAAAGTTAAATCCCATCGATAATCCTATGAAAATTAAAGAAAAACAAGAAGAGCAATTTTGAAAGAAAAATAAACGCTGTGAATAAAAATGTTTCTGGTAAAAAAAAATATATATATAAACAGATACTATAAAGGCAACAAGGCAAAGAATGGAAATAATCCACAGCAAAAGCATCAACAATATACATTTAACACAGAAAAGAAAATAATATTCCTTACGTAGCTGGGTAGCCGTGAAGCGCAGAGCTCTTGCTTTCAACAATAGAAAAGGTTTGACGCTTCAAAGTGAACATGAATTTAATACGCTTTTTATACCCCGTGACGTGTTTGGATGATGGATGGCTGCTTTTTCCCTGTCGTGTGGTATTAGCATATTTTCCAGTAGATTCAAAAGTGAAGGACGCAAGCTGAGCTGACTCACTTATTTCCAATACGTTTCCAGGCAATTGCATCGCATCTGGGCACAAAAAAAAAAACAAAAACAAAAACCAAGAAGTAAAGCTAAAAACCTCAGCTAAGTCGAGCTGTTGGAGGGAGGGGATCGAAGTGGTGTCAGTGTTGTCAATGGAAACGGTAGCGGCAACGGCAACGGCAAAGAACAAAGCATCATCCAGCACCTCCAACGTAGCTTTTTTTTATGCGTATTTGTATATTGCATTGCATTTGTGTATATAGAGTCTGAGTAGGGGTAAATCAAGAAATTAATCCCTTCAACAGCTGCGACAGCAACAGCAAACAAATAATGAAAAATATTTGTGCGCCTTATGAACACAACAATGGATGGAAATCAAGCTGATGAAGAATGATATAATAATAATAACAACGGCAGCAACAGCAGCAACTGTTGCGGCAGATTCTGCTTGCGGATGAGCCATAAAAAAAAAGAGAATAACATCCACAACGGCAACAACAACAACAACAGAAAAAGGCAATAATAATAATAATAATAAAAAAAGTGACAAGTGATACAAAGTAAATTCATGCGAATATGAAACAAGATGAGGGCGTGCAGTGCAGCAAAAATGGAAATATTGTAACTATAAATGTAAATGTATAAGAGCATCTATATATATATACATATATATATATATGTTTGGCTGGCTGCCCCGCAGACAGACTGAGCTGTGCCTATAGGCAATCCACTCATTCACTATCCATGCCCAATTCCAATTTCAGAGCTCCAAATGAGCTGCTTCTTCACTCATTGTTGTTGCCTGTCTGTCTGCCTGTCTGTCTGTCTTTCTGTCTGTCTTTTTCTGCTGACAAGCCGCTGCATGTTAACTTTCATGTGTATTTGTGTGTGGCATTTTTGCGCATTCTGCTATAAGCCTTATCCATTTATTATTTTTTATTCGTTTATATGTACATTTGTATATCCGGCTGAGTGGGTAGTGTAATGGTTTGTTACCAGTCAGAAATTGTACAATATACAACCTGTATGTCTATATGAGCAGTAAAACAAGCGGCAAGTTATGGCTTAATTGCGGCGTTAGTGGGAAAAACAGATTGGTTGCATGGCCATAAATTCTTTGTATGCCCAAAAGATTGTATTAAATTTTGACATGCAAACAAAGGCACATTGAATATAAGTAAAAAAAAAAAAAATGAAGCTTAGCTTTTGACAGCAATCAAAACGTTTTTTTTTATTCGAATATGCATCAAACAGTGGCAAGGCTATTTAGTTTCCAATAGCTATAACTGTATACACTTGTTACGCCCACTGCTATGTTCGCATTCATTCATTCATTTATTCAACCATGTATTCATTCCACTGCACATCCCATATGATAACTAAGCACAACGACACATCGTGCGCTTGTCAGCTACCAGAGATCATACACACTAACACACACTCACACACACACACACACACTGCCAAGCACTTTACACTCAACACTTTACACTTTACGGGCTTTGCGACTCTAGTTACGATAACGTGTTATACGCGGCGTATGTGCAATATTTCTGAAGTGAGGTGGCGAATTTGTATCTAGTTGTTGGGCAACAACGCTCGCAAACGTGGCATGGATGAAATGAAGTGACACTTACACAATGACAATGATGTCGATATGCGCGATATTCCGAGCCATCACTCATCTACTCCCCTTGCGCCTTATTCCTGACGCCTGTGACATTCCCGCTGGCTTCGCTGATGATATGAATGAATTATGTGGGTAGCTGGGCAGCTGGGATATGTAAGTGAGAGCGAGTAGAATGGGATGCGTTCAAAATTGGATGCGATAGCATGGGAATGGCATTGAGAACGGGTACAGAATGCCAGCCAGTGTCGACATGCGTTAAACTTGCGGCAATTTTGTAACATGGCAGACGACGACGACGATGACGACAACGACAACGAAAACAAAAAAATGAGCTACAACATTGCGAACAAGCAGCCAGACAACCAGGCAACCTGCAGCTGTTGCTGTTGCTGTTGTGTATGTTGCCGCTGATGTTGCTGCTACTGGTGATGCTGTTGTTGGTGGGTGTTGCTTGTGGCATATGTGCGGCGTGCGCTTTTGTGGCGTTGTTCATGTGGTATAATTTAAATAATTGAAAGTTTTACGCTTGCGCGCATAATGCGATGGCACAATTACAACAACAACAACTATATCAGCAGCAACAGCTGATGTCCGGAAAAGTGTAGGCTATGCCGCTTAAAGCACAGTGTGTCCTGTTACATCCTGCAGCCAGCCATCGTCGACAGCTGTCGCTGCTATTTAATGAGTGTATACTTTAGGTGGCCCTGCTGCACAAACAACACGAGAATTAAATTAACCAATTTTAATGTAGCGCATTTGGTAAACAAAGTCTCTTCCCTGCAGCACTCTCTGATCGAAATTCAAATGAGCTACGACTAAAACATAAAAGGGGTTTTGTTCTTTTTTGTGCCATTTGTTGCCTCGGGCAACTGCAGACTGTGAATTACAATTAAATGATCAGATAGCTGCGAGTAGACAAATGCGCTGCCTTTTTTTTTGCCCAATGGCGTTGGACCGGCAACAAAGTACAACAACAATGACCAGCTAGCTTCGGCTCCAATTGCAGCATTTTTGAACCCATCCACACACACACACACACACAGAGCGACATACTCTTTTGTCTGGCCAGAGACTAGTACGTGAGTGCAAACTGCTTACGTACATATCATACAAATCATGTAGCAGCCATAAATTTCAAATTGCCAGCCATTTTATACACACACACTAGCAGACAAAGAGTGGAAGGGGGCCAAGGAGGAAGAGACAGATATAGATGTAGACGTAGTAGAACGGTTGCTGATGTTGTTGCTGCAAGTGCTGTAGATTGGTCGATTGGCCAGCGGGCGCAGGTTGACTGATAAAAACGATGATGTTGCTGCTGGAGTCGCATCTAAAGTTAGTTTAATCGGACAGCAGCAACAGCTTCAACAGAGTATTGCCTTCAGGCGAGGGTTCTCTAAATTGTAGGCGAGCTGTAATGAAACTTGACATGTTATTTGTTCATTGAGTGAACGTGCGATTGAGCATGTGTGTGTGTGTGTTTGTGTTGCATACACTGTATGTGCCCAGTTGCATAAATGTTGCAGCTGCCTGCAGCAAGCACACAAAACTCGACAACGCTGCTGACACGATTGGAAAAAACTTTATCCCAAAACCCGAAAAGATGCACAAAATTCGGGAGCTAGGGAATAAAAATAATGCAGCCACGTCCAAATTTAAGTTACATACAAAACGCATCTTGATTTAAAGTTATTAAGCACAGGGTATCTTTAGTTCAAACCCCTCCTTTAATTTAAATAGTTTAACTCAGCTTTGGTGCTTTGGTTCGCTGGGACGTTGGGGCGCAACTGTGGCGCAGTGACTGAAAGTTACGCTTTGTAAATAAATTGAGCCAGTACCATGATAAATACATAAAAATACGAACACACACACAAACACACATACACACTCTAGTTGCTCGTATGCAAAGTTTATTTATTTAAGGGCCAAAATATGCAGCAGACGCAGCAGCTTTCTATTATTTTAGTTTGGTTCATTTTCTTCTTTTTTTTGTTTTCAGTCGCGTCGCGTTGCCCTTTTTTATAGCCACACTCCGCTTGCTGTATTGTTTGTTGTTGCTCTTCAGCTCTTCGAGTTCTCATTATTTTTTTTATTGGATTCTTGCAAAACGAGACAGCGAACAAGCGTTAGCCGAGGTTCAGAACTCGCCACCGTTCCTGCTCCAGCTATTTACTCGGTAAGATATGATAATGTGTTTGTCTGTGGGTTCAATAGAACCGTTTGCACAAGCCAAGCCAAGGATTCGCCATCAAGTCGAGTGCCTAATACCAACCCATCTATCGGTTCCCCTTCGAATACTATTATACTCGTTGCACACACTTGAAGTGCAACTGCAGTTGATTCTCTTCAAGTGCCTGCTCATCGTGTTCGGTTGGTGCTTAAACGCAGCCCAAAACCAAGACAAGCCGAGCAGCACTCTGTCATTTTGAGCGTTCGCTCGGACTGGAATGCTTATATTGGCATATTACACATACGCCCCATGGCGCACTGTCTAATAAATACAAATTTGGACAGCATGAATTGCCCGGCATGTTGAACATTTAGCCCCGAAGCCACAATCCACAACGGGTTCTCTCTCGCAAAGCACTTCGCAGTCAGCATTGGAACACGAATACACGATATCTAATATTTATTGGCACCCATTGCGAAGGCGGCAGATATTTGGCCGACCGCATGACGTGTCTAACAGGCTCATTAGGCACAAGTGGCAATGCACTAATTATGCGCAGATATCGCATAAGGGTCAGCCGGCCGGCCGGCCGGCCAGCCACCGAGCAGCAGCCGCAGCATCAGCTGCATAAATCTGCCGTCGCATTGCCAATTATGCACATTGTGCCAGTGCTAACATACATAAATCTTAGTTCCATCTGTGCTCGCGGTCATATTATACGACCCAAAGTCCAAGGCGCATTATGACAACGCTCCCAACGCTGCAGCACAAATAGTTGAGCAGAAAAAACTTTGCGATATATCCATTGCTCAACTAAAAAATGCTCTGCGATGTAAAAGATAGACTGGGCAGAAGATTATGCACGCATATGTAAAGAATAAACTCAACAAAATGCAGACCAGCTACAGTCCATTGTACTGTTAATAACTTTTTCCACTTTACAGGGTATTGAAAATTGCAGGATATAAAAAAAAAAACAGCAACTGTTAAGTTACAAAAAGCTGGTAACAGCTGTGACCTGCTTGCGCACTTTTAAAACAGATTTAGTTTGTTGAGTTATTTTACATATATAATATAAATCGTTAAGGCCGCTTAATGCTTTAAAGTTAGTCACATATTTAACGTGCAATTAATATAAACGTTTAAAAACTGTAATTATTACATAAGCATGCTAGTTGATAACAACACATTAAATACGTATATAAGCCGTAAAGTTAATTCGTTAGCGTAATTAATTTTTAGTCAAATGGGAAATTTAAAAATTCGCTAGGAAAATCAATGTGCCGCATCAACACGTTGTTAAAAAATGTTTTTGGCCAAACGTTGGGTGGCCAAAATTTCAAATTAAAATTAACATTATGCTAATTTTGTCTATTGCCGCCGTTGCTGCTGTTGCTGCTACTGTTTTGTTGCTGCTACGTCGCGGGTCGCTGACTACCAAACAATCAGCCCACCCACGAACCTGGCCTTAACTTTTACGCCAAACGCTGCCTGCGTTGGCCCCTGTGGCACTGCCAACTTTGGGGGCTGTCACCTACTTATCCCAATAGTAAATGTAAATGTATCTGTATGTGTGTGTGTGTGTGTGTGTGGATGTATATAAGTTTTTAGCTAGGGGTAGTCGTGAGATGGCAAACTTTTTATGCAAATTAAATGTCTGCGCTTGACGCGCGTGCGTTTTGTTTGCTTTAAGGCAGTCAGTCATTGCCATTCTCTTAGCAGTTGGACTGCCTACCGTTTGCTACATGCCTCTTGCTCTAATGCAGCACTGACAACACGTTGAAGTTGAAGTCGAAGGCATCGTTGCTGTTGAAGCCGTTGGGAAAATTTGAACAAAGAGAATGCTCATCAACTAGACTAAAAGATACCCGAAACTTTTGTTTCTAAACATTCTGTATGTACATATATGTATATTAGGTTCTTAACGTTTTAAAAAGATAAAGAGTAAGCCGAAAAGTGAAAATTAGTTAAAAAACTAATGCATCTTAAACCAACTAGATAAAAGAATAAAACAAAATTTTTATATTTTATTTTTTTTTATTTATATTTAATTATAGTTTTTTCTTTTCAAAATAATATACATTATCCCTTGGCAACACAGTGGAAACAGGTAAGATTTACTTTAATGAATTTTTAAGCCACTATTTTGAAGGTTTGTTTTTTATGTTGGCTTAATTAAAGGGAACTTGTGCATGTATGTGTGTGTGCTACTAGCTACTGCTAGGGGTGCTGCTGTTTATTTAACTTTCAACACGCTGCGCTGCATCATCATTAAAACAACAAAATATATAGTATACAGCAGCATGCAGCGTAGCCAAATACAAAACAAAAAAAAAAAAAAAATTTAAAATCAAAACAAATATGCTAAGCACAACAACAAAATGCACGACAACAAAGAGGAAGCGAAGTGTTTAGGGAGGCAGTGGAAACTGTTAACTGAAGACTTAGCGTTGTTGCTACATGTGGCAGGCGTTTCTTTGACGGTGTAGGACGAGCAGGCCATTTTGGCGTTCTAGCAGCAAACTTAAGCAACAAATAATAATATTTCAACCCACTTTTTGCTCTATTTAAAGTTATTCTAGTTTGTTTGTTGCTGTTGTTGTTGTTGTTGTTGCTGTTGCCAGGCTGATAAATTTAAGCGCCCTGCTTTTAGATCTTGTTGTTATTATTTTTCCTGCTTCCGCTGTGCCTTCAGCAGCAACAAATACAATAACAACAACAATGTTGCGACACGCTGTGCCCCAGACAAGCAACAGGCTGTGTGCCACAGGCAAGTTCAATGTAGGCGTATTTGTTGTTGTTGCGGTTGATGCTGTGGTTGCTGAATTTGATGCTGTTGTTGTTGTTATTATTGTTGCCGCCACTGTGAGTTACTTGGCCAGGCTAGCGCCAGCCACGCTGAGCCTCAAAGTCCGCCAATTTTCAAAGTTCTGCAGTTGCTGTTGCTGTTGTTGTTGTTGTGGCCAAAGTGAAGTGCACTAGCGATTGTTGCCACTCGTTGCCGTTGCTGCTGGCTGAAAAGTTGAAGCGGCTGCCACTTCAGCAATTTCCTCGCCGCTGCCTTCACTTTTGTTTGTGCTGTATTTAATTTGATTGCTTTTGATTTATCTTTCATATAGTAGCGGTTGCATAAGCCCATACATATCCATAATATAGAACTAGTAGTATATAGACCCTATATATCTTAGATATATATGGACCATACGAGCGGCGTCCCTTTCTACCACTTAATTCCACTTGATGCACAATATTTTTAATACGAGATTTTGTTACAATTGCAGCAATGCTGTTGCATGTGGTTTGTGTTTTGAGTTTGGCCTCCCAACTTGATTAAGCGCCAATTTATTAGTCATTCATGGACTGGCCGCTGCTTTCAACGCTACCCACAAATATTTTTCCATTCTTCTACGGCTGTTGCATTTCAGTTTATTCAGCTTTTGTGTTTTTGTTGCTGTATGTTTTTGTTTGTTTGTATTCTTCCATGGCACTGGGTAACAAAATAACAAAAACTCCCATGAATTGCTCTATGAGTTCTGAGCAACTTCCAGCTAGCCGTAGCCATACAAATTGTTGGCCGGGCTATGGAAGCCATTCGCAGTGGTGCGCAAAGTTATTAGCCCGCTTGCAATGGCTGTCTGTGTGTCTTTGAATTGATTTACTACACAGCTAAATGGGCGCCTGCACACTTGTTATTTTGTTTATGCAACAAATGCTAGAAACTATTTTATGAGCTCTTTTTGAGTTATGGGACAAACGCGCTATGTTTCGGTCAAATAAATTAGAAATAAGCTTCTAAAACTTTGCATTTCTTAGCACTAAATAACATTTTTCATTTCTCAACTATTTCATTCAAATGACTTAGTTTTTTTGATTTAAGAAATGATAAAATAAAATGTTTAAACGAAATTTTGTGAAAAAATAAATAAATGAAATAAAAATATTTTATTTGATAGCTTGTGTTGAAGACTTAAATAAATTCAAAACAAAAAATGTGTACTTTTATTTCATATCCAACACTCCGACTCTGTCATTAAAATATTTGGTCAATATTTTCATTTAAAAAGCCAAAAATATCAATCTCATTTGGTTCTTACCATATGAAAATTAAAAGCAATTAAGGATATACAATTTTTCAACATTTCTGTCCATGTTCAAGTGAATGTGGTAGGACATGAAAATGCAATTGGATCGTAATGCCTCTCGTTTGATAATTGAGGAACACAGCTCTACCAGTTTTAATTAAATAACAAACTCGAGTCATACTACTTCTCACTTTAAATGTTTAGCTTTGAGTTGCATTCATTAGGGGGAAGACTTGAATATTCTGCACAACTAAGAAAAGTGAAGAAAATTTAATTTAAATTTTCATCTGGCCAAAGTTAAATAGCAACCAAAGACGAAGACGCGAACAAGTCCAGTTGGCAGCAGTTAATCACACGACAAACACAGCGACACAGCAATACTATAAACAAAGCAAACACTGAAAATGAATGGTAGAATATAGCTGGCAATAAGTAGCGGTAGCTAGCTGGTCAGGGCCAAACCCTTGCAAAAAGCTGCAGGACTTATTTCCGACCCAGCAGGTTTCTTGTGATTCTATTGCTCCAAACACACACATAAACACACTCTGGAAAATGCAGCAGCAGCAGCAGCAGCAGCAGCAGCAGCTGCGTCACGCATATCGGACAGCAGACTAATTGTAGCTTTTGCAAGGGGCGGGTGGTAGTACAGGAGGCAGGGGTGACCGGCGTCAAAATCAATTAAGCGGGCAACAGGCGAACGGTAATTGCAGCTAAAAATCGACACAGACCCCGCACACTCATAAAGAGTGCCACGAAGCACTTTGCGCTAATTGCACGCAGTTTCAATGGAAAACGATGCGAGATGGAAGCAGTTTGATCGCTTGAGAGGGAGAAGACGAAGTGGCGCAAAGGGTATTTTTGAGTAGCATTGGCCACGTTGAGTGGCAAGCCAAGGCGAATGGCAAATAAAAACAGAAATTAAACAAAGTAAATAGAAATTCATCAACGTCATTGATGGCGCGGCAACAGCTTCAGCTTTAGCTTCAGATACACCAGCTATAGCCTCAATAAAATCTACAAACAATCGTCGACGTCGTCGCTGGTTTGTTGTTCTTACGCTGCTTGCATCTCCCCTACGTGCAACATCTTCCGCTTTGCCCCAGAAGGTTCTTAGTCATCGCTGTTGCAGCGTTTTTGCGGCGCAGACAGTAAAGCAAACAAAACAATTGGAATCACGGGCGGGGGCGGCGGCGGGGGCGGTTGGTCAGTTCAGCCGTATAGCCGGATAGCTGGACATACGGAAAAGCCAACCGCCGTTATGGCTCATTTTTAGTGTGCAATAAAATGCGATCGACCGACAGAGAGACTGGCGGACCGACAGACCGTATGGTCCACCATCTGTGTGCGGCTTATTCAATTGATTGGAAATTATACTCGCAATCTTTTTATTTTTTTCCTTTTTGGGGTCAGAACCCACTTCGCCTCCTTCTACACGCAGGCCTTGCTGCCGCCACATGGCGTGCAACATATACTGCATGCACCTCAAGACCCCCAAAAACGCCAAAAAAAAGCTTTGATGTTTACGCTTTGACATGCAAGCCCTTCTCCCTCTAGTCGGCCTGTCTCTTTTGATTTTGTTCTGGTATGTAATCATTTGCATCCATTAATCAATTTCTAGTTGCGTCTGCATTGTTTCACTTCTCTCTCTCTCTCTGTTTCTTTCTCTTTCATATTATTGTTTCCCTCACCTTTCACTGCTTGAGGCCTTTTGTTTCTTAAGTGGACAACCAAGTAGGTTTGTTTTCCATCTGTCGCCATCGGCCAAATGCTCAATGCACCAAAGCTTATCTCGTACCACACAGCCGCCACTTTGGCACGCGGCGTTAACCCCCCTGTAACATTCCCCCAAAACGGTCAGCTGCCTTGTCGACCATTAGCTGCCTCTGTAACGTCATTTTCCCTGTATATTTATTTTTTTTTTTTTGTTGTTTTGTTGTCTTGCTTCCCTGAGGGCACAGCAGACCCTTTTGTCTGGCGCAAAAATTTGTCGGTAGGTCGCCACTCGTTTAGTCAGTTTACTGTGGCTACAAGTTTAACCTAGCTCATTGTCTTGTTGTTCATCAACTTTTTCTATAGCTGCCGCTGGGGGCACAGCAGCCACCGTCTACCCTTCGCATTGCCCGCCTCATCAAACTGCAACAATGGCTGCTGTCCAAGCGAGGGCGTTCAGTATTTGTTGCTTCCTTTTTTGGGATGTTGCAAAATAATTTGAACGTGTTTTCTTTTGTGTTGCGGTGTTTTACCCTATAAAAATATAGGTGGGTACTGTCAATTGAACAAAATTAAAACTCGTGGCTTATTAAGCTTGACTTTAGTAATTTAAAATGCTAGCCCATAATATTTTCACCTGCTTTAATTAGTCTAAAAACTTTTCAAAAAGCTAGCTATAAAAATTTGTGGCAAGTTATGAAATTAATGCAAATATTAAATAAATTTAGATCAAGCAATAAATAAATAGAAAATAATGTGGCAAAGGAATATTTGATGCCCTTAACTTAATTAAGCATTAGCTATTATCGGCGCATTTTGTGTAGGGTATTTCAGTTAGTCAATATGCTTAAACTTAACAACATACAAGTAAACTGAAATTATTCGCTTCAATTACACGTTACTGTCAATATTTTTTTTTGAATAAAATTCAAACGTACATCAATATTTTTTTTTAATGGTAAAAAACTCGTTCGGCGTGAAAAAATACTGATTGCGATAAAAAGCGCAACATATGATTTTTATTAATTTATTTTGCTTCCAGATTGATAGTCATGCAGCGCATTCAAAGGTCGCATACCAAGCATAATATGCGAGTTATTTGCTTTTTGGAATTCCACAGCCGTAACTTGCTGCGCCGTAGCTATTTTTGTGTACAACACGGCATTTACACCCACACACACACACATACAGACACCAAAATACAAACAGTGGCACTGATTACAGTGAGTGGTAATTAAACTTTTGAACTCTCAGCGGAGCTACCATTGACGTGTCATAAGCGACAAGCTGCGGCTTTTGGCTTAGCAAAGTTGTCCTGCGGTCCCGTTTGCATAATCAGATAAGCAGCAAGGAGCGAAAAGCACAATAAATAGATGCGCCTACAAACGCCTCGCAATGAGATTCATGACAGGCATAGACAAAGTCATGGAATATTTTGTCAGTGAGGCCAAAGGTCAGGATCTTGGCCGGGCCACTTAATTGTATAAGAAATGAGCCACAGCAAAATAAGCAAGAAAGAAAACAGTACTGCGGCCGTGCCCCACAAACATGGCGTTCAATGACTTGGGCGTTAATTACATTTTTATTATTTTCATTTGGGAAGGGAGCCAATTGGAAGGCCATGCAAACAACCAAAGCCAAAAGTTGCTTTCAATTCGAACTCAAGACGATTTTTTTCTGTTTGTTTGACTAAATTAATGATGCCATTGACGGCGACCCAAAAGTCAATTGGGTGAATCCGTGTTTGGGCCAAGAGGGCGGAACCGATACCACCACCACCGCATTGGTGGAGAACTTGACTTGAGTCACAGTCACTGCATTAGCTGCTTCATTTTTCATTATGCCACTAGACGATGCTGTTGCTTAGGTTGCAGGTCACGTGATGCTGTTAATTGCATGTCCATGGCCGCAACTTGGCGATGCTGTCTTAGCTAAGTCTCTACCTACTACCTTTTTGCTAATTGAAAAATGTTTGTTGTTGTCGTCGTCTGTCTGTCTGTCTGTCTAACTGTCTATCTTGTTGCCAAGTGCCGGCGCATTTGCAACTAATTGAGTTTCCTCAGGTAGAGAGCAGCCAGCATGAATTGTTCCCTTCGTTTGTAACCAAATACACAATTGAAAATTCAAAAACTTTCACACGAAGGCGCCGGTCTCAAATTCATCTTCATCATCATTCTCAACTTCATCTCGTTCTTCAATGGATTATCGGGTCTCTCCATCATCATCGGCATTCATTGAATGCCCCATCAGTCAAAGTAGCCTATCATGCATCTTGGCGGGTTCTTTTGTCTGACACTTGAAACTCTGCCAATGTAAACTTGGCCGCCTCATAATCATTATTACACTCAGTATTGTTGCTCAGAACTCTCTTTTAAAAACTAGTAAAACATTAGCAATTCATCTTCGAGATGTTGTTGTTGCATGCAATTGGAGGCACACACACTCAGTCACACTCACTCACCCACCTATATACGACCTGAGTTTATTGCAGTTGGACGGACGGCTGCTCTTAAGGTCTTACCCTGTTGAGGGCAAATCAAGTCAACTTCCTCAACACTTTGACAGCAATTTGCGAAATATGTTGCCGGCAATCAGCAAGGAAGTGAGAAAAACAAGAACAGGAACAACAACAACGTACCCAAAGACCAACTTACAAGTCTCATAAACAGCAGCGCGCACAAAAGTATGCTGCAAACTGACAACCCAAAAAGCCCTTACTGTTTGTGTGTGTGTGTGTGTTTTTGTATTTTTCGGGCTTTTGTGCACAATCTTAGTGACTTCCTTCCGGTTTGCCGGCTTGGTCCGTAGGCTGGCCACAAGTGTTTGGCCTGGCTCGTTTTTTTGCCAGCCACGCTTTTTGGCAATTAATTAAAAAAAGCAAAAGACATATAGTTTCCCTTCCCTTTGGCCCAAAAACCTACAGAGTTGGCCTGATGTATGGCATGGCTGTAGCAGCTTTTGCAACAATTTGTGTTACATTGTTGTTGCTGTTGTTGTTTACTTTTATGTTTGTCTAGCTGCGATAGCTGTCCAATTTCTATGTCTGCTGCCGGTGCTGACAGAAAAGTTTTTTGGTTCGGACCCAAAATAAAACCTGCAGGCACAGCAATTTACTGTCCTCTCGTCCCAAAACCGACGACAAGTAGCCCCAAATATAAAGAAGCCAAGTTACCATTTGTGAAACTTCCGGACTTATTTTTTCTGAGACCTCTTCACCAAAGAAGCTAAAAAGTAACAAAACCGTAGTAATCTTTTATCAAAATCGGAACTTGCTTTGTAACATTATTTCCGTATTAGCTATTAAACAAATAGTTATCTAACTTGCCTTAAAATTATTTATGAAATGATGTGTTAGGGTAACTGCAAGTCGACTTTAGCATTCTGTAATTAATTCCTGTTGTTTTTTTTTTTTGGGTACATGATTTTGTTGTTGTGAGCAACGTTTCTTGTTATTTATGGTTTAGGTTCTGTTTCTTTTGTTGTTGCTCCCATTGCTGGGTTACATTTGAGCAACAACTGCAAAAAAAAAAAGAATAAGAACAACAACAAACACAACAGCCCCTGACAACGAGCTGCAACGAGCAAATTGAACAGCAAATCAATAAAAAAAAATAGAGGTTTTTTTTTTTTGGTTTTTTTTTTCGGGTACCGAGTTCTACTTTCTGTGTTGACTCCTTTCGGTTACCGTGAATATCTAACTAGTTTTCAATTTTTGGCTGCCACGTGGTTTGTTTGCTTGTTGTTCACCGTTGTTGCCGTCGTCGATGTTCATGTTTTTGTTGTTTGGCTTTTGGGCAAATATTTTTGTTAGCTGCAATTTGTTTCCCTATATAAGTTGAAGCCGCGAACATTCAGCAAAATTTTGTTGTTTGCCTTTTTTTTCTGGTCTAAACTTTTTAGTTTGCTTTGGCTTTTACTGCTTTGAAGACAAGCCAATTATGACTTTGCTGTGTAAGAGATTACATGAATTTGTTAAGCAAACAATAAAACAAAAATATTTTATATTAAGAATAGATTAAACTTCATCCTTGAATCCTTTATCTGTAATCATTAATACTTTTGAATCAATTAGTATATACAGAAAATATCAGTAAGCAACATTTGGCCTCATCTATTAAACAAAGTGCAAAATAAAAATGTTAAGCTTATTCATTAAATTGTGGCTGTTGAATTTATAAAACTTTTATCTTTTGAACTTTTTGTATTCGATACCAACAACTCAACCCGTGTAAAAAAGACTGCTCATAGCGCAGTGGTTTAATGATGGCGAAATTTGCTATTTTTTTCCCTTTGGTTTTGTTTGTTGTTTTTTTTTGATACAACAAGTTGCAACAACACACGCACATACAGAGACACATGTTGACAGCTCGAGGGCGTAATCAGGTGGGCGGTACAAATTGTATTTTGTTTGCAGCGTGTTACCGTTAATTAGAGAGTTGGTCATTGTGGCCCATAGCAGTTGCTAATCAACACACAATGTTCAACTTTTAGCAGCTAGAAAAACTTGCTAATTAACAACACTCAACATGTTGGAGGCAACTCAAGTCAGATGCAGCAGGGATGCTCTTGCTGCGTGTTTGATGGACTGCCAATATAGATTTGAGACAGTGTTAGTTTGTTATTATGTTTGTATTGGCTCAGTTGAGCGCATGACTTATTTGAGGAGTGGTTTGAGGGCTATACGCCTAATTAAACTCAATGGTGTTTTTATATTTTAGATGCGATCAATTGAACCGAACGCTGTGTAAATAAACAGAAATCCACAAGAGTTTGAAGCAGCCGCGCGGTTCGCACAGGAAAGGGGCGTTGGAAAACTAGTAACACCTCTCCCAGGCCCACACAAACAAACAGTTTGTCTTTGCAGAGAAACGGAAATGTTGCGTTTCAAAAACTCTTGAACGGGACACTCAACTGTTTGGCTGAACGCGCTAATGGACAATCAACAACGACCAAATGCAAATGGCAAATTACTGGACAGATGCATCGGCTGCTGCCGCTTGCTGCAAAGCCCGTTAGTGAAATGGCCAAAGTGACTAATGGCTTTCGGTGACGTTTGCTGTGACAGCATCAAAATTATAGAAAATCTCTTTTTTAAGAAACCAAAAAAAAAGGAAATTAAAAATAAATAATATATTTTAAACAACATTTTTGCTGTGTATTCCACTATTTTCAACAGTCACATATAAAACAAACACCAAATGAAATATCTCTAAGACAAACAATGCAATTTAACCTTCACCACCGGAGGGCCTGACAGGCCACACAATAAAATCGCTATGCCCAGCAGAAGTAAGTGGAAAAAAAAAAAAACGGTGCATGGGGCATAAACGTTTGTAAATGCAAGGCGGCGGGCTTATGGCGCACAACAATGCAGCTTAAAAATACAATAAATGCAATCAAAATAACAATAAAACATGCGCTACATTTGCCACAAATGGCAGCCTGAGCGCTGCCGTGGAAATAACAACTAGGCGACTAGTCAAAGCTGACGTTGACGCTGACGTCGCTGCTGTTGCTGTTGCTGTTGCTGTTGCAAGCGCTGAGCTCAGCTAAGCTGTACTGAACTGAACTGAGCTGTTTAAACAAAACCAGCCAAAGAGGCAAACGCAGTGGTTGTTGTTTTAAATGTGTGTGCGTTTGTGTTTGTGTGTGCAAGTGCAGAAATTATGACAATATGCAAACGAGTTTCGCAAGCAGCAAACAGAACACGCAAAAGGCGATGAAGATACAGAAAACCGCACACACAAAGAAAGACGAACACAACGAGGCGGTAGATTGGCAAACCATTCAAACAGCCGGGGGTAGAGGCGGGGACAGGATGTGTGTTGGTCGTCTAGGCAGATGCGGAGGCCGTCGCTGTCGTTTTTGCTCTGCGGCTGCAAAGGCGTCGTCCCCAGCTTAAAACCGCTGACAAGCAAAGAGAGCAACCAACAACAAAGGCCTAAAAGAAATTGAGCAAAAGTATAAAAAAAACATTGGCAAAGGTAAGTCCCAAAGACCAAAGCAGTTCATGTTGATGATGACGTGTATGTGTGAGTGTGTGCACGTGTGTGTGTGTGTGGCGAGCTAACAGGAATGTAAACAGTGTTACCGCTGCACAAAAGACCATACTGCCACACTGCAGTCGAACGAGTCGGTAATAACTGCCAAGGGAAAAAAGGGAAAATGGCCAGGGTAAAGACCATGCTTTTATGCTTGCAACAAACGGCAATTAACGACAGGGTGATGCAATGTCAAAAAGGGCAGACAAACGCAGCAACAATGTTTACACGTGGGATTATTGATGAGCATCTAGTGCAGAGATTAAGGGCTAGGAGGGTATACTTTATTCCATTTTGTGGCAACTGCGCTGCTATGCTATGATGTCAACTGGTTCATTAACTCTATTCAAGCAAAGCAAATATTTGGGCAAGAACTTATAACAAGAATGGGGCACAGTTTGGTTATGCAGAAGTAATAGAAAAAAGTATTCCAGTTTTTTTCTTTTTTTAACATTTAATTCAGTTATTCATATAACAAGATGCTCTCTTAAGCTTAGCTACTCATCACAATCAGCCCACGTTCGAAATCAAGGCTTAACTGAATTGACTCAGCTTTAACTTTATGTAGCTTGTGCAACTTGTTGCTGCTGGCCACATTAGACTAGACAAAGTATCTGAATTTTGAGTGGGTTTGATGACGACGACTACGAGCAGATGCAGCTGCACGAATGTTGCTACAACCAAATGCAGCCGATGCAGCTTATCCACAAAGGAAAAGGTGTGAGTTTTATGGGCAAACCGTTTTGTTAACAGCTGCCTGCCACAAAAAAAAAAAAATCAAAAACTCACACAAACATACAAGAACAATGCAACTTGTGAATAGCAGCAACAAAATTACAATAAATTATATAAAGTGTTAAGAGCAGCACAAACTCTCAGATAAAATAGCGCAGATACGGATACAAAAATGCTGCCGTTGAACTCGCTGTAACCTTTGCAGTTTAGAACACATGTGTATGAATGTGTGTGTGTGTGTGCACAACAAATATCTCGCACGCGTTTTGTTAAAAAAAAAAATGTTTGAGAAAAGATCTCGTTTGGTATAGTTAAAAATACAGCTGGGTGCGAGCAGAACCTTTTTTCTAGTCTAGTTACAAATGTATCTATCTCTCAAGCTTTGGCTACGGCCCTTAAGATTTATGGCGCTTAATCAAGCAGCGAACCCAAAACGTATTTTCTACTCCTATTCTCATTCCAAGCATAGCCAATTTGTAGTGACAACTATAAGCTGCATCCCAAGTGCCATAAAAAAAAATAGGAATAAACAAAATCAAAACTTTACACATACTATGAATCTCTACATATCTTTGTATCTGTATCTTGAACTTGGCTGTAGGTGTCAGAACGTTGACGCCGTTTGGGTTGTGTTAAACACAATAAATGTGATTCTCAGCCGTTCTGTTTTTTTCAGCTTCTTTTAAGATGCGATACGGGCAACGTTACCGTCCTGTTCTTCTTTATGTTGTTGTTGTTGATAAGACAGTGACCCTGGCTGCTATAGAGTTATATCCATTATTATTATAGTTGTTAATGCGGTTCTTGTTGACTTTAATTGACAACTCTTTGGCGTTGGTCCAGGCACAAACAACAAGCTTCAGCAAACTGCACAGTGGGCTAAAGTATTGTGTGCTGCTTGTTCTTCTTGTTTGTTCACGATGTTTGCTCTTACTGTTTTTCTTGTTTTATTTTTTTGTTGTTGTTGTTTACTTAAGCATTTTAGTTGCTTTTAAGTGCATACACGAAATGCATTTGTGATGCTTAATATGTTTAACTATGTAAATGTTGCCCTGTTTATGCGATGCGTTCACGAAGAGTGTTTTGTGTAAGACACTTCAAAGATGCTAAAACGTTTTATGTACACCCAAAAAGGCCAAATATGTAAATAAATATGAGCAGCACGCAGCGGGCAACAAAGTCAAAAAGAAAAAAAAAACAAAAACAAACATAAGCATCGCATAAGCGCCACACATGAGTGCTTTCCCCCAGAGGTGTTAAGTGAGGAAAACAGCAGAGGGTAACAAAAAATGCAAATGTTTAATTTCCAGCACGCAGCACTTTGCATAATACAATTTTCAACAACGCTCGCATCACTGTGCAGATGCTCCAGAATGCATGCGATGCCTTGCATACGAAATGTAAACTGGAATCAAAAGCGCTGCATAGTTATGAATGGAACAAATGGAATGAGCATCGGACGGGGGCAACATACTGCAACAACACCAACAGACTCTACTGCAAGTGGAGCATTGAAAAGGCATTAAACAAGTGGTGTGAGTGTCAGAGAGATAGCAGAAGCGGTCTGCAACTGAACTGTTCAAAGATGTCGCTTAAAGCTGATTAAATTTGTAAACTAAGCTTGCGACAACTTGACAAACTAGTCAGAGCGTCTTTGCCGTCTCTAGGGCTTACGGCCAAACGGGGTGTATTGGGTGCAACATGTTGCGGTAGTGGCAGACACAACAAGCAAACAACTGCGCATGCGTTCCTTCTGCCAGCCAAAATGCAATTCCAATGAAATTGACGTGACAACCATGACGAAGATGAGTGTGACAAAAGCCACACTAACTGGCCCAGTCTGCTCCGAACAGACCGCAAAACCACAACAGAGTCAAAACCAAGTCAGAGACAGAAACCGAGACACAGTCAGACTATACACGTTGGCTGTGTAAACGAGCAACAATTACTATTATTTTAGAAGTCATGCCGACATTTAAATGCTCTGACATAACATAATTGATTAGATTTGTTACAGGTATATATTGCTTATAATAAAAAACATAATAAACATAACTCTTTTTTATAACCATTTTATAGTAATAAATGTATATGTTTATAACACAAGCTTTATTAAATAATATTTAATAAAATAATTGTTAAATCACTGTAATGTAGAGCAACAAGTTAAATAATTGTAGTTTTTACACACAATTTATAACCGTTTATCAAACAACAACACTACACACTATTATTTAAAAGAAGTGCTAGAGTATTTTTGAACGACAGAGAAACCGTCAACGAACAAAGGCAACGAACATGTCAAAAGGTGTTGCATGCCATGCACTTGAAAAACTTGTCTCCTTGCTCTTGCAGATGTTGTTGTTGTTGTTGCTGGTCTTGGTGTTGGTAATTTGAATGGCGAAATGGCGACCAAACGGCCTACAGTATGTAAACGAACGCTGCGGCATGGGAGCTGTTGCACCACACGTTGCCCGCGTGCGAAAGAAAGGCGGCAACAAAAACAACTACAACGGCTACTACAACGAATGCTACAGCAAAACGCGATAAAAGCGAGAGACACATTCGCATTTTGATTAGATTGAAACAACGCTTTGGCGATACAGTTGACATACAGAGACAATATGGGGAAGGTGTGAAGGAGGGACGCGAAATGGCCGACACATCGTCGCAGCAGCGGTCGTGGTCGTCATCATCGATGTCGTCTCTAACGACGTCGCATGTCTGACAATGCGTTGAGGCAAATGCAAATGCAAATGAAATGCCAGCCAAAGGCAGCAATAGAGCCAACAAGGCGCGCCAATACAAAAAAAAAAAAACATCAAAATAGTAGAAGGAAAACCCACAGAGCAGAGCGCAACTTAATTGCACGCCAATGGCACGCCTAGTCAAAGTGGCAAGATGGAGGGTTGTGGCAGAGGATCTGGTACATATACAATGTAGACAGAGCCAACAGTTATTCGCGACGTCGGTTGACAAAAAGGCGACAATTTTGATTGAGTTTTAGCACGCAGGATTTTAAAAGCAAAAGGATGGATGGCCAGGAGTGCTCTGTACTCGAATTGATGAATCAGACAGCCACAACAAAGGAAGGTAGTTTTAGGCACCACTATAAAAGAGTTTTTTATGTTGCTAACAACCCGTTAAAGGGTGTCATATGAGACACGGAAATTGTGAAAATGGGCTCGCTGATGGGAAAACTCAATTAGATGTGGCGAACACATGCATGAGAATGAATACCTGTGACTAACTGATTGAAGGCTTTAACAAAGCACCAATGACTTTCCCTAAAAAAAAAATATGAGCCAATCGTAACTAGTGCATCTTTGACTCGACTCAAATTTCGGTAGTTCAAAATGATTTGTTAAAATTATAAATCCAACTTGCCGTGAAATTTTAGATTTCATGATTGTAATCTCATAGCTGATACAAATTATGGCAGACTAAACGCAAAAAGACAATGGATTTGATAAATGTACAAAAATATACATAAACGCACATAAATGTGAATTCACATAATTGTAAATTCCCGGACATACTCTTGGTTCTCATATTACACATCGGGCATAATTTATCAGCATTAAAGCAAAAATCAAAACCAGTTCGCCCCAACTGTCACCCTGGCACTCCTCCGCTTCTCATTTTGTGTTTACCATCAACGAAAAGCAACCACGTTAACAGCCACAATTACGGGTGCATTGCACCACGCACAACGAAACGGTGGCAGCTGATATCCGAAACGCGCTAACTGCCCCATTTTGAGGGTCGTCGAATACGCTGTTCAAGATTTTTTTATTGAATTTTCTGGGAAAAGATGTAGATGTATAAAGTAAAATTTAATTATGTATGTATAAGCAAAACGCGTTAACATATTTCTCATAAAACGGTTTTCTCGTTTTTTATTATGTAGGTTTTTTTTGTGTTGTTGTTGTTGTTGTTTGTGTTCGACAATGATCGATTGTGATTTTTGTTAAAAATGCCTTGACCTGGGCACAAGTTGAAGAACGAAATGTGCAAAGAAACACTTGAAATTGATATGGTCAAAGTTAAAGATTGATTTTAATTTCGATTTTGATGGCAATGTTGATGTTGATGTTGACTTTCGCTGTGTGTGCAAAAGAAAGAGAAAAAAAGGCTGCTGTCTGGAATTTGATGTCTTTGACTGCCTGATAGACTGTGTGTTCTGTAGCTTGGCTCATTACATATCAGATTGTGTTACCAGATTGTTAAAATGCTTGGCTAACCCAGTGACATTGATGGGGGTTTTGTTTTTCATATTCATTTTTCATTGATTGAAACATAAAAAGAAAACAAAGCAAACACAGACTGACTGACAGACAGTCTGCCAAGCCGAATTGTCTGTCAAGCTGCGACGAAATATAAATCTTTGAGTTTTATTATATTTGTTTTTTTTTTTTGGAGCTAATGAGCCGTGCTGGGGCGCTCGCAACGGGGCGTATGAGTGACATTTTTGCGCTTTTATCGATTGTACACACATATACATATAGAAAATGATGGCATTTTCAACTTTTATGCATATTTACAGTTAATTTGCATAAATAGTCGAAAATTGAAAATGAATCGCTGTGGCCCGTAACAAAAGCAATGACGGCTGTGACCGTGCCTGGGAAAATTATGCATAAAATGCTTCAAATTATACACCAGCCAACCAAACGCCAGGCCAGATAGCCTGCTACGGGGAGTGCCACCCTGTCTATATTATTATTATTATTATTATTTTTAAATGATGCAATAAAATCCAAGTTAGCTTATGCACTGAATCATTCTTCCAAATAAAAACAGCGCTTAAGGTTTTTTTCTTTAAATTTTTTTTGCAGCCCCATTTTCAGGTCGATTTAATACACAGATTGGCTCAAACCGAAAGCCAAACCGATGATAAATGGTTGGAATTTCTATTTAAAACGTAATTGCTAATCCTACCTGAAAGCATAATCCACCCACTTGGCAACGCGCGAACTGACACGCCGGCAATACATCATCTCTTTATCTTGTGACCAGTTCAGCCCCCAAAGACAATACCAATGATGCCGCAGAGCGGCTGCCGCTAGGCGGAAGCAACATACATATATCCTTCACAGCACTTGGAGCACGAGGCACATAAACAAAGCCGGCAATGGGAAGAGATGAGATACAGAGAGAGAGAGAGAGAGAGAGAGAGACGGTGGGACCAATGCGGGCACAAAGCAAATGAAAACAAAACCAGACTATTTGTCAACGCGAATGAAGCCATTTATTATCCATCATAAAACTTGTATTTATCGCTAAATGTGAGTGAGGTGACGATAGGGGCAGGGCGAGGCAGGACGGGGCGGTGATGGGTGCCACGCGTTGCACTAACGCTAACAAATCCCATGAGTAGCGTCAGTAGCAGCAGCAACAACAGAATAACGACAAATCCTGGCAGACGACAGCAGTAGTAGTAGTTTTCTGTGTGTGTCTGTCAAACAAACAATGCGTTTGCAAAAATAAACGTCGGCCAGCCAATGGAGTGGGACCGGGTAGGATTGGATGGAAATGCCTGAAGGGAGGCAATGGTGACTAGAAATGTGGCTGCGGCTGTGGCAGTATCTCTACAGCATACACTGAGAAAAATATAAAACTAAAATTAAGCTTTTACAGCAAAGTAAAGGTATCTGTCGTAATATTAACGGAAAGTCCCAAAAAAAAGAGTTTCTTTCAAATTCATTCGCAATTTTAAATCAACTGCGAAACTGGAATCACAATATAATAATATCCGTTAAAATTATTTTTTTCAAGTGTAAATGGGCGAGATGGGGCGGTTTCGGGGCGGGTTAGCAGAGGTTGTGTACAGAGCACGCAGTGTCAAGGCAATAAATCATAAAGCAGCCGTTGCCGCTGCTGCTGCTGCTGTTAGTGCTGGTGCTATTGGAGCTGAAGTTGGCGTTGCTATTGGACGCTTTGTACGTGAGCATGGCATGAAATTGGAGCATGTGCGTCGTCGTTCAACGGCAATGTCGCTGTACTCGCTGAATTGTCGCTGAAAATCACGTAAAAGTATAAAAATGAAATCTGTTTACAGGCAATGCACGCCCAGTGCTCTCGTACCTCCCCCATACGTCTTCCCGCGCTGCCCCTATTTCATATCCAGGCAATTGGAAGTGTATCGCTTGCTGACGCTTGTCAAATGTCGCAGTTGCGGCCGAAAGCGAGCCGCCGAGTCGAATAAATTTCAGTTTGGCGTTGAAATATTTACGCAGCAGCAGCAGCAGCAGACGCAGACGCCAAACCAACGCTCTCAATTTCCAGGAACAGGCAATGAGGCGTAACCACGGCAAAAAAAAAACCAAAGCCAGCATCAGTGCCAGAAAGCCAAGCCCAGCTAACTAAACCGAATATGTGTGGACTGGAAACGTAAAACCGAAATAAAAAAATAAAAAACAGCACAAAATCCACGCATATGCGGCTAATAAACTAACCAAACATCCCAGACAGTTGTAGATACGGTCACAGCTGTACACACGAACACTTTAATACCATAAATACAAGATACGCATTCTAAGCATTTAACATTAAAGTGTCTGCGCTTCTTGACTTGACGAATGAACAGCACGCGTCACTTGAGAATCGAGCTAATTTGCCAAGTTCTTGGGCAAAGGAGTTGTCGTAAAAGGATTCAAAAACACAAGAAGAACAGTTAAAGCAGTTGAAGAAGAAAAATATTTGAATCAGTTATCTAGTCGGAAGTTACTTATAAAACAATTGAATGTATATTTATACAAATAAGAAATGAAAGTTAAAGTTGATATATTTTCCTTACTTTGGTCTTAATTGTAGCTTATAATCTGACCTGAAACATTAGAGCATGAGCAATTCTATTTTTATCTCTATTGCAAATCGTATCGTAATTATGTTTATTTCTGAATTTTTTCACAACAATTTTACTTATTGTACTGTATTATTTCTTATCTTTTAATGATGTCCATGGCCTATAGAATATAAAATTAACTTCTCATCTGATTGACGTCGCCTCGTCAAAAATTGGCTTCGTTGGTTAAAAATAAATTGAGAGATGCGAAAGCAACACGCAACGAAATCGAAATCGCGGTGAGAATTAAATAAAATTTATGGAATTTTTGCTGGTAATTCATTTATTTTATTGCTGCCAATAAATTAATTTTATATTCTCATGTTGTTTGCTGCTACTGCTGCTGCTGCAGCTTCTGATGCTGCCGATTCTTTTATTTTGTGCATTTTTATTTCAGGCCAGCTTGTTTGTTTTATTCCGACTGAATTGCTTTTGTGTTATTTTTAATAGCATTTTTTTTTTCCATCACGCAATTCCGACGCACAAACGATGAGAAGCTGCAACCGCAAGTAAAACCAAATGATGGTTGCACGAGCGTCAGGAGGCAACAAGGGCAAGGGCGAGAATGGAAGAGGTAGCGGAGGCTGTATGTATCGCAAACAAGGCAAATAAATAAATTTGTCAACAAATGTGGCATCCGATGTCGCATCGTGTGTGGGTGCAAGTCTGGGAGTCTGGTATTGGATTGGAGTTGGGTAGAAGTTGGATGGAGAGGTGGAAAATAACGGCGACAGTTGAGCATTAATTTTGTTTTCCTAATTAATAATTTGTAGCTGCTGTTGCCTGACTGCCTGCGTGCTCTGAAATATTGGTTGTTGGATTTGTTGTTGTTGATGTTGTTGGCTGTTGTTGGCTGTTGTGAATCGAAATGGTTTATTGGCCTATTAGCGCAGCATTTAAATGGTAATCAAGGCGTGTTCCGATGTCCAGGTAGACCAAAAGTCAAGCAAAGAGTCACAAATGAAAGTCCAAACAACAGCAGCAACAGCTCCACATAGCAACAAACTCTCCAACTCAAAGCATAAGCCAATTGCCCAGCATGTCGGCTGGCAACAGGGAACAGGGCGAGCTTTGAGCTGGCTAAATTGAAAACGAAAAGGAAACCAATTGATATGTAGCGACAATCGATATACTGAGGTGTGGTATGCTCCTGCCAGCATTCAATTCGGGTTTTTGTTTTTTTTTCTTTTGTGTATTTTGGGTGCTTCAGTACAGTCTGCCCGTGTTGAGGACGAGGACGAGAAACGCAAGCGTCTGTGGGCACGCTTTAAGTGGCCGACACAGAAGGAGGGTATTGAGTTAGCCATTCGGTTTTGGCACGCCCTCAAAACCACACACAGAGACAGCAGAAGCAACAAGGAACGTTGCTATTTTTTTTTTTGGGGTGGGGGTAGGTGGAATTTTTGGGTGCGTTGGCCTCTGTGGCAGCACCCTCTAAACACTGAACTGGCTGGCGTCTGGTACCTGATGGTAGTCATGGCTATGATGTTAACATATGCAGAGCATATGACTGTATCTACTCGGTGTTAGCCTGACAACGTGATTGAAATTTATGACTGGCAAAAATAAACGCAGCCAACGACAACAAGCAGCACCACCAGCAGCAACACCAGCTGCTGTGATATACAAAAAACAAATAAAAGACGGGGTGCGGTATTAGGTTGGTGGCGGGCGTGTGTGTGTGTGTGCTAAGCACGTGAGTAGAGTGTGTGTATGGACTTAGGTTTTGCTACCGTTGTTTGTGAGAAATTGCACTGAATAAAAAGCACTTGTACGCATTAAAGCCTAATTGGGTATTTCCATAGTTCATATGTCCGGTTTATATAACTGTCTACATGTCTCCGATTTCTATCCTTGTTGTCTCTGTTCGAGGCTTGCTGTTCTCTGTGGCTTGTTCTACATATTTTGGCTTGCAAAATGTCACACACAGCCAACGTAGTACGCTTCAGCATCAAGCGCTTGTCCAGTGATTGCTGTTGCTGTTGCTGTCGTTGTTTTTGTTGTTGTTAAGTGGATTTTGCGCTTGGCTATGATAAATTGAGGGACTGGCTATAACAGCAGCAGCAATAGCGGCAATACGGTTAGCTTTAGAGTGATGCTGAAAATCTTCGTTCAAAAACAGAACATACTAGATCTGCAACGAATGGGAACGAGTGTGTGATTGTGGGGCAGGTTTGGGCATTGACTGAATGAGAAGTGGCCAAATGTCATTTGCAGTTTGACAAGAACCAATTCAGTCTTTGACAATGGGACTAAATATGCATTTTATATGATTTGAAAATATTTATCAATATTTAATTGAAACAACAATTCAAATTTTGTTTTTTAGTCATGATTATTTGACAATAATTAATTTTATAAATTATTGTTATGTAACATTTTTTATTTTCGAACCATAGTACATGACTTACTCTGCCATCTATTTTTGTCGGGTCATCGTAGTTTTATCAATTTTCCACTACAAAAAACGAGCAAATGACAAATCCAAACTAATCGACTTAACCGTACCGTTTTCATACAGAAGTTGAGCATCCCGTTTGGCATTCGTTGCAATGTCCTTGGCACGAACTTCAGGATTACTGCCCTGCACATGCGGACAGCTCAAGTGATGTGGCTATGAGAACCCCATGCCGCACTTGCTTCAAGATAAGCAAAGCGACAAACGTCTAACGTCTGCTTCTCGCTCCTTACCTTGCATTTCTTTCCCTCCTTATTTTTCTCACTTTCTTTTTGGTGGCTTTGATTTATTGTGTGCTGCTCAGAGTTGTGAAAAGGAGGCGGCCCCTTTTTCGCCCTGGCACGCGCTTATCAAAGCCGCCGGGAGCGGTGCGGTGTTGAACAAAAAAATATTTATTTGCAGTGACTTTGAAAAGAAACTTTGACTTCGTTGCGCTGGCAAGCAGCAAAACTTTCGACCTGCCTGCGCATCGATTAGAAAACTTTTGTGTCGTATTTTGTCCCTGAGACTTAAACAGTGGCCGGGTGGGGAGGAGGAGCAGGAGTTTCAGTTGCGAATTGGCCAAGTTGTTAAATAATTGCGTTGAGCATTTAGTTGCTTGGCGCATGGTGCGTATGCGTCATATGCTGCTGTCCAAGAAGTGCAAGCAGCTGCGAATAGTTGGAATGCGGTCCATACATGTCCCTGGGATTAGCTGCAAAGTTTGCCAGGAGTCAGCAGCTTAGTGGCACTCGACTGTATGAGTTAATTGTGCGAATGTCAAGACAAATTGCGTTAATGCGCCAAGCGCACAAAACAAAGGAAACAAGCGACTCTATGACGAGGACAGCATAAAGTTCATATTCGTGTCCTCGCCAAATCCTATGAGGATGGGTACGGGATGGGTGGTTCTCTTACTGATTGCAATAGCTGTGTGTACTAGTAGTATGTGAGTGTCGCAAAAGTTTTTAAAAAGTATTTTAAGCGAAATTTATGCAAACCACAAGCCAAGCTGGCAGCCAGCCACGCCAAGCACGAAGGCACTCAAAGGACATGGGCTAATCCCTGAGTAATCAAAGTTTTGGGCATTGCAAAAAAAAAAAAGAAGCGATACGAGCAGCGCAAGAAGCAGCTGCAAGCTGAAAGCCAAACATGGAACAAAGAGTCGGCTGCCACAAGGGCTCAGACAAATTGCACACATACTACACAAAAGTTGGCCAAAACATTCGTGTGTGTGTAGTGTGTTGGGGCATAAACTTGTCTATGTTGATGCAGAAAAAAGAATGCGCAAAAATAAAGAAACACTTTTCCAATTAATGAAATCTCTAAACTGCCATAAATTTGTCCAGACGCAAATAATTAAATTGTGTCAGATTTACGCCTGCACACACAGGCAGAGAAAAGACTCTTTGACTTCAGTGCTTTTGTGGCTGTTTCAATGTATGTGCGTGACGGACATTAAACCATGGCCCCAGCCACAAAAACCACAAATAAAGGCGGTTTTCCGGTCAACATCGTAAGCCATCTAATCGTCAAGTGTCGCAAACAAACGTTCAACACGAGACAAGGGTTGGCTGGTTACACAAATTAAGGGTGAGGTCTAATTAAAAGGGTTTTACTTTAATTAAATTGATGATATATTCAATTTCGTTTGGGCCAAACATAATTTTTCGATAAAATAAATTCAATTTGACAACAAACAAACTTTGACCCTTAAAAAAAAAACAAATTTATTGATAAAATTCATAAAATTTTGCAATACGTTTGCATATAATTCTTGGCCATTTGAACCTTTTCAAAAGCAGTTAACAAACTAAAGTTCGTAATTTTTTGATGCAATTTTTAAAGCAATCTTAAATGCAGAATTGTGTGTATTTTATTTTTATAAGGAACAAAAAAGTTATTTAAATAAATCGCTTAGAGCTTGAAACTTACCCGGCTGACACTGACATTCTCCATTGGCTGTCATGCTGCCACCTAGATTTGATGCTGCTGCCGCTGCTGCAGCTGCCTCTGCTGCTTGCCGTCGCTGTTGGCGTCGCGTCAATTGCAGGTGGGAAACGTCGCGACGCAAGCGATGCAGCTCGCGGCGCACGTGCAACGCCAAGTGTGGCGATGAACCGTTCTCGTTGGGAATGGGACTGCTAGTCTGACTGCTGTCTAGGATTTGAACCTGGTCGATGGGCCAGTGCAACAGCTGTTGCTGCTCCAGACGCAACTCCAGTTCAACAATGCGTGCATCCAAATGTTGCAGGCGCTGCAATCGCTGCTCGATGCGTGTCTGTCGCACATTCGCATACAATGCGAAACTAAAAGCACACAGGCAAAGCACATAGCTGGCAATGTGCAGCAAGGACATTAGCTGAATTGTATATCTTGGGCGTTCCTTGCTGCTGGCTGTTGCTAATGTTGCTGCTGTTATTGCCGATGTTGGCGCTGCAAGGCGACTAGTTGGGCTTGCTGTTGCTGTTGATGTTTTTGATGCAGCAGCTGTTGCTGTTGTGTTGCCATCGTTTGTCGCATGGCCAAGCAACATACGTTGTTGTTCCATTTCGTGTGTTGCTGCTGTTGTTGTTGACATTGCTGCTGCTGCTGCTGCTGCTGCTGTTGTTGTCGTGCTATCGCTGTGCACTGTTGGCATTGTCCTTGGCATGGTATTGGTACTGATTGGGTGGCCGCTGGGCGGCGCTTTATGTTTGCGCATGCTGCGATTGAAGATTACTTTGTCTTCTGACTGTTTTAATCTAACGCTTTAGATATTGCTGAAGCTGCTGCTGCTGCTACTGCTGCTGTTCTTAAGTGTGTTGGCGGCACTTGAAGTGTCCTTGTCGCATCACAAAAACACATGTGTTGCAGAGTGCAAGATGCTCCCTTAACCTTTTTTTTTTGCCAATGTTTCCGTCGTTGTTGATTCTTCTACGATTTCGCTAGTTGCTGCTGACGTTTCGTTGCGCTATTTGTCCGGCACATAGTGCGCCTGGAAGTGCTGCTGTTGTTTGTAGTTGTTGTATGTATTGTTGTTGCCAAGCCACGGCATTCGAGCCGCATACAAAAGCTACGCGGCCATGGACTGCGGTTAGAACTTCTACAATGACTGCTGATGCTGATGCTGCTGCAGGGCTGCGTTTCTAAGTTGAAAAACTAGCTGCGTGCTTTTGGGTGCTGCAAGCTGCCACTTGTGCCACTTGTCAAACTCTTGCCTTGGCCCTAGCTTTTGTTTTTGTCTTGTCAATCGTCACAGCGGCTGGTTCTGCTGCTGCTGCTGCTGCTGCTATTGCTTCTACTGGCTTCCTGGGCTTCTCGACAAGTTTTCTGACAGTTTTCGCCACCGAGTTTGTGTCCTCTTCACGTTTTACGACTCGCTCTCTTTTGGCTTGGTAGCGTTTTCACTTGTCCCACAAGCGCTCTTCACATTCCAACTTATTTAGTTCTTGAGCTCTTTTCACTGCAACAAAACGGAAGAGAAAAGTGAAAAAGTCACAAAACGCAGGAACATTTTTTTTTATCTGCTGTGGGTTGGATAAAGTTAAGAAAAGTTGGTAGCAGAATCGAGTCAAGCGTTTGCCGCATTGGCCATGCTTGAATTATGGCAACTGGACCCAGTCGACACATTTTCAATAATCAACCAACATTGCTACGTTGCCTAGGACGACATTCATCCTGGCACCCTTGCCGTGACGTGTCCCGGCGCTAACTTCGTTTTAAGTCCAGCCAGCCGTGTTTAGCGGCTCCCAACAACAACTACCTCGACGATGACTTGGGCCCCTCAACCAACTCAAATTGTTCACAAAAACTTTTTCGCCGCTCAGCTCAACAACTGAGAAAACAAAAACAACAATCTCAATAGTAGCAGCAGCAGCAGCAGCATCAACGCTGCCACATCAGCCAGCTGCTATTGAGGGGCACTAAAAGTATTTGACCCACAGACTTGGCGTGTCAAAAACATTTGCTGCTTGCTGCCTACAGTTGTTGAATGGTTGGAATAGATGGGGGTTGGGGTGACTGAAGCTTTTCAGCGGGAAAGCCACTTGAATCTTAAAAAATAACAACAGACAATATAAAACCCATAAAGTGGAATTATTGTCATGCTGAAAAAATAAAAAAATAAAGGGAAGCACAACTGAAATAGGCTTTGTACATAAGTTGTTTTAAGAATGAATCATGTACATATTTATATCCATCTATAAAGATATTTTTATTCGTTATCTGAGCGAAAAATTATGTATACTTATGTGTAAGCTAAAGTTGTCCCAGAACTGACATCAAATAAATGTTTTTCTCAGCCTGAGTTTATTCTTGTTTGCAAATCTGAAATGATATGATAATAGAATAGTGTCTAAGCTTTTAAAAACGGAAGAATAAATACAGAATTGTGTTTATTCAAAGCAGATTGCGACAGATTAACAACAATTGAATGACATCTTCACAGAATAACATAATTGAAACCAGAACTGAATCAAGACTGTTTTCAAAGTTAAGTTCCTGCATAAATGAATAATAAGTACGAAATTATATTTCTATAGTTATTTAAAGGCAATAGTGCGCTCTATAAGCCAAGTATTAAGCTCATTGGTTGACAAACAATTTTTTTTTTTTTTTTGATATATAAACCATTTTAACAAATTGAATTAATTAAAATTCATTCAAAAGCATTATTCAAACAGTTTTTGGTTATTATCGTTCAAGTATTATGAACGCATCAAAATGGATTATACAAAAATAGATACTCTTAATGTGTTTGTAAATTGTAAGCATTTATTGCGCAATCATGCGGCAACAGTTAAAGAGAGAGAGAATCTCGCTTATAAAACTGAAAAAACAAAGAAGAGTAAAAAAAAAAATCCAATCGTATGAAATGTGAGATGCAGCCAAACCACAATACAAAAATTGAGCATAAAAGTCAAAAGGCCAATTTCGATGAGTAGAGTTGCGTCGGCCGTAGGCAACCATAACAACAACTACAACAATAACAATAATAATGCGCGACTTATGGGGTGAGCAGCGGTTGCAAGTCAATGGAATGTTTGGTACACCCTAATAAAACTAATTGAAAGTCTTGTGCGCTGTGAGGCCAATAATAATGCCAATAACAACGGATGGCAAACAACAGCAACAACAGCTGCTATGCAATGAAGCTTTTAATTTAACAAATAAAAGGCGAGCTTAACCGACAAGCACTTACAAAAAGACATATATACACAACACAGTCAGTGTAAAGTCAGAGTTGACCTGAATGAGTTTTTCTGCTTTTCTATTTTACGCAGACTTTGCAGTTGGGACATACGGATAGCTTTATATAAAGTTGATAGGGACTCGAAGCCAGCTAAAGGTTAATGCATTTTGATGCTAACTCAATATAAATAAATTGATTTCAAATATCAACAGCTTGGTGCGCAGCATTTTGTCAATTACATAGAACCGAAGCAGCCAGCAGCCAGCAGCCAACAGCAGCATCCAGCAACAACCCTAAGGGAGGGCTGGCCCCAAAAAGCATGCTATGAATTTTTGTGCGCACAAATTCAATTATGTGTGCCGGTCATGAATGAGTGAATGTGTATGTGTGTGTGTGGGTGTTAGCAGACGCTACTTAGTAAACACACAAACGCATACATATACATATGAACACTTTACATATATTCAAGGGCTTATACAATGTGTGTATAGATTCTGTATGTCCAGCTGGCAATTGAAAAATTTGATTTCGAATTGAAATGCAAATCAAGCAAAATAGAATGGCATTAGCCAGCACGAGGGCCACTGGCCAAACCAATTCAAAGCCCAAGATCATCCAACTGGGCACACAATGTTGAGCTAAGTGCTGTCCGTTTGTGTAAGTGTGCGTATGTGTGTGCATGTAAGTGTCTGTGAGTGTTTTTGTGCGTGTGTGATTATGTACCTACAAGCTATATTCGATAGCGGAGGCAAAGGGAAAGCCAATGGCTGTAAAAAGCTCAATTGCAATGCATTCAAAAAGATTATTGTCCTTATTTATTTTGCTAAATTTATTCGTTACGCACAAATGCGCAAACCAATACACACACACACAAAATACAAAACACATATACACAAACTTAGGCACAATGAAAACATGAAAGAGAACAGCACACAACACCACACCAAACACATAACATGGCAGGGCAAAATCAAAGCAAATAAACAATAAAAATAATCGGGCCGTTAGCAACACATGCGCATTCTTCATCATCATCATCCCCATCATCATCATCATCATCATCATCAAGAGCAGCAGTAGCTGAAGGAGTACCAGAAGCTGTAGCAGTTGACGCCTCAACAACCACCGGTCACATCACATCCATACTCAACTTTATTGTTGCCACTACACAAGTACAACAATAACAACAACAACGTACAGCAATGCTCAAAATCTATGGGCTTCAAAGTCGTCCACGTCTTGGGGCTTTAGGGGCATGGCTGGGGTAATAAATAGTTGTCGTGTCATATGAAAAATGCAAGCAGTGTTTAAGTTTTTCTTAGCAGCAAGTTTCGGAAGCATTGGCGTTCCCGCCTCCATGCCCTGACCTGCACCCACAAGGATCGGTGGGTGGTGTAAGGACTGTGGATTTACCATTTGCCTGGCCGACACACAAATTTTTCTTGCTGCTTCATCGCCGAAATTGAAAAAGCGTCGGGCCAAGCCAAAGAAATGGAATGTTAATGTTTGACATGAGAAAGCAACCGAAACTAGACCAAAACCACCGAACCAATATCATTTACAGTTTGTCGACGTGTAGTAAAAGTATTTGAAGCTTATGTGAGAAGATGTATAGTGTATATATATTTTTGTTGGTATCGCATTATATATCATACATATAGTAAAGTGTAATAGTTCAACTGTTAATATCATTATACTATAATTTTCTATCTCGAAAAATTTCCTACATCACTTTTGTTTTATGGGTAAATGATGTGGCCAACTTTAGCTCGGCTAGTTTAGGTATTCTTGTGTGCCATGTTTTTAACACTGTGTGGCTGTTGTTGTTTATGTTCTTGCCATTTCCTTATAATTTTTACAGCTTGTTTTGCTTCGGCTGCTGAAGATGCTGCCACTTCTCAGGGGTGTTTTTTATGTTTCGATGCCGACTACATGCATACAAATAGAGTACAAACTATTAGTACATTTCATTGTTGTTTTGCCATCAATGGCGTCTTTGTAGTTTTATGTGCGTTGTTTTACAACACTGTCGCACGCCCACTCAGTGAATGGCATAGCCTCCTTTCTTACGTACAACTTGCCCTTGGCAAAAACTAACTTCATTTAGGAATTTCAATTTAGCACTTAAGACTCTGGAACATAGCGTCGCCGTCAAAACTAATGAAAATGAGGCAAGGTCCAGTTCCTAATACGAAACTATGTACACGCATACATACAAATGTACCACCATACATAATCAGCAAACAATAGAGTAGAGTGGTCTCTGTGTGTGTGTGTCTGTGTAAAAATCCAGCTTACACATGTTGTGATTTTTAAAAATTTCCGGAATTTTTGGCACGCAATGTTTGCTTTTGTTTACTGGCTACCAACTGCATGCCTCCTGTCTTGCCACCAGTCACCAATACGCATCCCTTCACACAATGCCACTGGCCTTTAGTTGGTTTGCTCATTTCACAGGCAGCGAAGCAAGCAGCAAGCTAAAGGGGCAAGTATGCGTGTGTATATGCGTATTTTCTTTGTTGCTGACGCAAAGAATTTTAGTGGCAGCAACAGTAGCAGCAACTGCAGCAGCAACAACTGCATATACAAGTATAAGTACCCGGTTTTTTATTCCAAAGCACATATTTTGCTCGGGGTGGACATAGGAAACAAAAACTTTGACATCAATGTAAAGAAAATAATATAATTTACTAATATATATGCAAATAAACATATGTAAAATGTAGTTATTAAGTGAATATACATAAGTACGTTAGTGTATTGAAGTGTTGCTAAAAAAATAATATCTTTAAAAGAATGAAATCCAATTCTTAAACTTTAAAGTAATGTAAATATTTTTATGTTAAATAAAAATCATACCTTTAAAAATACACAATAGAAAACACAAACTCCCGGATAAATGGAAATTTCCAATAATTGAAAGGAAAGAATTATTTATGACAAGAATCTTAATGTTCGAATTTTCGTTCCCATGGAAGTATTTAGGAATAACAGTTTATTTGCGTCATTAAAAACGAATCCAAGAATATACAAGCGCCTATCTCACAACCGATAACATGTTTATATCTTATCCTTTCATGCGATACGCATTTCATTACAAAAGTTAAGAATTACGAGGACAAGAAAGTCTTTCTTAACTCAGCTGAAGTTCTAAAAGGAAACTTTAAGTTGTTAAATTGTCGAAACTTTTTTTATTAGATCTTGTTGTATTAGCGAGTTCTAAAGAGAATTTATGATAATTAACTGTACATATGTCAGAGCTGCAATCTGCGACACGCCCACACACACACACACATGTGAAGGCGGGTAAATATTTGCGAAAGGCTGTTAAAGTGTAATAAAAGCAGACAAGTTCGACTTGTGGAGTTAAAGAGAGAGCGGAGTTGTGGGTGAGTATATAATTTCAGCATTATCCTTACTTGGTTGCTTGGTTAGTATATTTGCACCTGGCACACACATCCAACAGACACACACACACACACACAGACGGCATGCAACAGTGCAACAACAAACACTTGGTTCAAGGTGGCCACTGTGCACCGTGCGGTAAGCGAGTTTGTTAAACACTGTAAACTTACACGCAACTAAGCACTTAACTGCACAAAAGCTCGACCAGCAGTAAAAGAGATGGAGAGCGAGAGCGATGGGGAGAGGGAAACAAACTATATAAAACTTGTAACCGCAGGCGTCGGCGGCGAGACATGCAACCTTGCACTTGGTATAGTGGCTCAACCCATTGCTGCCACCCGGACATATGAGCAAAACCAGCAAAGAGGCAAACGGGCAAACGGGCAACGTGCAACATACAACGACACTGTCCAAAGTTGCAAGTTGCGTGCGCTTTTATGAATGAGTCTGGCAGGCGCAACAAATGTTAATCCGCGACCCCGTTAAAGGGTCGTCCATAGGCTGCACGCCAGTGTCCCGGGACCAGCAACGAAAAAGACACAGATAGTGGGGCACAGAGAGCTGCAGTTGGTCAGCTTGTCTGTCAGTGCTTAGGCGTAAACTAAAGCGTAGGCACTGCGGGTAAATTGGCTAACTTTATCTATTCTCTGAACACTGAACAAAAATATGAACACGGGTCAATTAATGTCCTTTCTATTAACATCATCTCGGTTATACTACCTTAAGTAAATAGGTTAAACAAACTTTGTCATGATTTTGGGGTTTACCCTTCCATTGGTTCCACATTGGTTCGCTCTTCCGGATAGAAACTTTTGCACAAGAAATAAATATCCTAAAATGTGAAATTTCAATAACAAAGACCCACCATTTTTTCTTAGTGTAATTGTGTATAGTTGTAGTAGTGTTTTTGCCTGCCACTTACTCGAATATATATTGCAAAAAGGGCAAGTAATGCAAACAGACGAGGCTAGAAGCAGCAGCAACAGCAACAGCACAATTGACAAGGGGCAGGACCTGTGTGCTGGTCCGGGCCTAGACTGGTCCCAGTGCTTTGGTCCAACTCTTTGAGCCCAGACTGTGTGTGGTGCTGTTGTGTGGTCTATTTTCAGGCATTGAAAGCATGAAAGCCTTTAAGCTGAACCTTGAAAGCATTGTAGGGTTCGACAAAGATAAAAGTTCTCGGAAACATGGAAAATTAAGTCCATACTAAACTGTACTGAAGTCTTCGGAATTTTAATCCGAATGACAGACTTAAAAGCATGTTGAATAAACAATTTTGCAGATGTGTAGAATAAATAACGTTCATGACTTATAAACGTGTTGGCTTTTGGTCATTTGTCATTTGGTTTAATATTTGTGCTGCATTTCAATTGTTTCAACTCTTTTAAAGAGCCACTTTAATTATCAAACCACAGCCGACACTGTGTGCAGGAGGCCGGTTTTTAAGCTCTTTAGAATAGCAATGCAGGTAATTGGAAATGGGTGACCAAAGGGTTCACTAATCAAGGATACGCATCAATGCACCCTAACCTGCTGCAATGCAACCCCAACGAGTCACGATGCATGTTGCATGACCAGTCAGCTCTGTGTGCAACAAAAGCAGCAATCAGACAGCAAAGTCAGCAACACTTTGAAAAATTCTTTAGGTTTAATATTTTTTGTGGAAACCAAATCGAAAGAGCTAAGATTTTTTTACAATCATTTCTTCAGCTGCAAAAAAAATATAATTCATAAAGCTTAACTATTTTAGATCATTTGTGAATGGGTTTCTTTTTAAGATACAGAAATATCTATGATGTTCTGTTAAATCCTCTTCACTCCAGAACATTTTAGAAGAAAAATAAACAAACAATGTCGTTCTGAGAAAACCTCGTCTCTTCAAAAGCAAATAGCCCGATGTATGTTACAATATTTATTGTTTTTAAATCCCATCTTATATTCAATGCGCAGTGTAGTTAATTTTGAGGCTTAAGAGCTGTTTAGAGTCTCTTTCCATGAGAGAAAATATATGTAAATTCCACTTTAAGTAATTTGCTAGCTACAACCTGTCGGCTATTTTTGGCTCCCTCATGCACTTATTTACAAGCTGACTGCAATTTTTCACCAGCTGACAAGATGTCGCCTCTGCTGCCCTGCCTGCATAATTGCTTTGTGGCTAAAGGATTACAAATACCCATATATATATATATATTTTTTTTTTTGTTGGCCAGCTCTTAGGTCTCGTCTGCCAGTCTGCCTGCTGACTCACTTAAGACAGCATTGCCTTGCGGCTGAGTAAGCCGTCGGCTTTGGCTGATTTGCGGCAAGCGTCGGTTTTAAAGCCTTTAAATGCATTCAGCTCATTTAATTTGCAATGCGCTGCAAAGCAGTAAACTTCTCTCTCTTTCTCTGAAGCTCTTTCACTCTTACTTACTGTCTCGTTTATTATATAATTAAGTTAAAGTGAACGGCGGCGGCGGCGGCGGCATCTGGCAATTTGCGGGCACAGCTTTAGTTGCCAATGCTACCTAAAAGCTGTCTCTCCCCATTGCTGGCTGCCACGCTAATTTCTTAATTTTCACCTTCCGCTCTTTGCGGTGGCAAGTAGTAACAACGCTACGCATCCAGAAACAGAAAACAGAAACAGAACAGTACCCGGGCATGGGCATCCAATTCGATCCATAGCCGTGTAAAGCACAACAACCCCTTTTGGATGCTGGCTGCCAAAAAAAAATCATTTCCGTATTTCTATGTCTATTATTATTATTATGACTTTTATTGTTATATGCTCGCGATGGCTGCTTCTGCGACACCCACAATAATAATGGCACGACGACCCCAAAGCACAACTCCAGGCATAGAAATTGAACTGAACTGAACTGAACCTCCCCTATTTTTTGTGAAGATGATTGCTGTCGCTAGTTCATTCGCGCGTTAAATGGGCTGTGGTGGGGTTAGCTGTGGTGGAGCTGCTTTTGTAAATGAAACACCCAACAACACCTCCCCTCTTCGATTTTGATTCGTAACTATGATGGGCTCCACATTGCTTTTGTAAACACTGCTCTTTGGCTCGATGGCCGTTTCGTGCTCAATTTAGCGTCATAATTTCGTTTATAGTAGCACTGGACTCTGCTTCTGCTCATTTTTGTCAACCCTCTATCCCCCGCCCCACCCTAAACTTTGGTTGCCTGTCGCTGGTGCTGTCAAGTGTTTTGTTAAGTTCATCAAAATTGTCGACGGATGTTGCTGCCTCTGCTGCCACTTAACGCAATTTTCAGTCGCGTCTACTTGACTGTCATCATTCATGGAATGCACACACTCGTTGGAAGCTGCTGTGCCATACTGAGCATTCATTCATTTGTTCACTCATTCATTCAAGCATTTCACGCCATTTACAGTTACAATTAATGTTTGTTTGCCTACAACAAAACATCAAAGTATTCCCAAGGAGGCAACCGTTCCCTAAATCTCTTATCAAAGCAGCTAAAAGCCTGCATATTTCATAAAAGCCAAGTTCATAAAGCAAATGGCAAAAAATAAAAATACCAGCAGCAACAGGAATGCGAGAATCCGACGGGCCCGGCCAATTGCCCCCGGGGAGCAGAAAAGGGTCGCACAAAAAGCGCAACCTTTGCACCGAACCGGCAGCAAGAACAACAACAACATTCAACATTCAACATTTCAACATATATTAATAATGTTGCTCTACACACAGCCATAGAGTAAACTTTACACCTTGTCCGCCTTTGGGATGCCCACCTGTACCACAGCAACCCAAACCCGAACCGCTGGCAGCTCACCTGACGACTGCTTCTGGGATGCTTCTGGTCAGCTGGGGACTGTCATAAAGTATGTTAAATATTTGTTGAGCGAGGTGCGTGGAGTAATTTAAACGGCAAGACGAGCCGGGGTTCATTAGATCTCTGTACTAATCTCAACTGAACTTGATTTGCCGGCAGACAAGTACAAGAAGTTGAAATTAAAGTTTTGCACAGCAGCTTTTCACATTGGACAAGCTTTAAAGAGTTACTTTTAGTTGATGGAACTTAGATAGCTTTCCATATAATAATAGAAACAATTTCAAGAAGAAGATGTTGAAGTAGCAGCAGCCGTAGCTGGTCACACTGGCCAGTCTTTTAAGAACTGATTGTTGTTGTTGTTGTGACTGGGATGCTGTTAGAATTTTAATGGTTTCGCATATGATTTCGTTTATTTTGTGTTTTTTCGTGTGCTTTCTACAATTTATTTTCTAGTTTTGCGGGCATTCGCCTAAAAGCGTGCAGGTATTTTTTTTTGTTGTTATTTTTGGCTTTTGGGTATGCTTTGTCGTTTGTGTGTGTTGTTGTTGTTTTTGTTAGAGCTGCTTTTGATTTGATTTCGTTTATGCAGCGAGCTGGCTGTTGGTCCTTTTGTCATTTTGGCCTAACCACCACCCTAATTTGTTGTTGTACACGTTTTGCATACAAAAGCCCAAACACACACACACACACAAATACGTATGCATTTCACATTTTGAGAGAGAAGGGTAAACCAGCTCATTATGTACAAACATGTTCACATATGCATACACATAGAGAAAGACTGTTTGTGTGTGTATTTTTGTATTTTTGGCTGCAACTTTTTTATACATACTTTTCGTTTCCACCTTGGAGTTTCATTTCTATTCTGTAGCTGCTGCTGCTGCTGTTGTTGTTGTTGTTGTTGGTACTGTTAGTGTGTTTCTGCGTCGAACGGTTTATGCACTTAACATAATTTAATTTCCCAAAAAATGCCGCAACAAACGATTTTTTTTAAGGCTAGAGCACTTGGTACACAAACACTTTTTGGTTGCTGTTTTTGTTGCTACAGCTTTGTTTGGTTTTGCTTTCCTTTTACTTTTTCTTAATATTTTGTTGATGTTGTTGGTGCTGTTGTTGTTGTTATTGGGAGGCCTCTTAGCCAAAAGCAAAAACAACAATGAAATAAAAACAATCACAAGTGCGCGCGGAGTTTAAAGGCAGTCACCAGCTCCCAAACGCTTGGACGAAACGGGTGCTGCAGGCGAATTATTTGCAAGACACTCACACTTACACTTTGACACGAACACACTGAAATAACTCTCGACGTTCGTTGTGTGTTCCTGTTTGTACGATAATCGTTTTGCTTCCGCACCGTTTTAACACGTCTACTCGCAATGCAAGTCGTCGCGCAACTGAAAACTGGAAATGAAACCAAGTTGTTGCTGTTGCTGCTGCGGGAGCTGCTGGCGCCGCACAGTGGTACATGTACATGCATATTCTGCTGACGAGAACCAAATATGAAATAAACGAATTTTAAAACAGATCCGAAATAATATAAGCAAATATTTGATAAATAAACTAAATAGTATCGCTCCACACATCATTACTCTTGCAGAGTTTGATGCTTCTCTCTATTTCTTGTTACTACAACTACTACTAATTTCTTCCCACGTCTAAGCGTCCGCTTCACTGTGCGCCAGATGGAGTTGTTGCTGTTGCTGTTAGTGTTTATGTTCTCTTCATGCCATCGCTGATGCTGCTGATTTTGTCTGTTCTCTGCATTGCAATCGCATTGGCAATCTCTATCGAGTGACGTTTGATTTTTGTCTGCGGTCGCATAAAAGTAAAGCACAGTGAAATGAAGCGCATGATGGGAAACACATAATTGGTTAAATTCAATTGAATTGAAATAAATGCAGATATGCACTCAAATTTGATGATAATTGAATATTCGTGATTGAAATAATATAAATTGACATGAAACAAAGCTTTATAATAATGGAAAAACCAGTATATAATCTTTATTACCTCCCAAATTCACATAATAAATTTTATGCATTTATCATCCTAAGAAAAAATTGGAATTAATCGACTATAAAAACAAATTGTATAAGGTAACAAATATAGTTCCTTTGCGCCTATCAAAACATTCAATAACTCATCTTTAGCTTTATTAATTGGCCGGAATAGTTGCTTTCGGGCCAGGTCTGCAACAATGTTTCATTTGCCACGCGTTCCACACACCACGCACGCTCTCTTTGCCGGCATTCACTCTCTTAGGCACCCACGCAATGCGCTCTCTTTAGTATTAGCTCTAACGGTACACTGACAATGGGATACTGCGTACTTTAACACCGTTGCACACTTGTGTACATATACATGTGCACAGTGATTGTAGTACCCTTACGAGACGAGACACTTTGGTACTTTTTGGGTGACATACTCATTTCCGGTTTCCGTTGCTTTGTGTGCGTGTAAAATTTGAATTGCGTTGCCAACTTTCGGCGCGCTTTGACTTTATTTTAGTCTCGTTTTTCTGCGTATTTGCAAATTATAGAAAACACATTAATCGCCTGCAAGGACGACGAAGTCAACGGTGACAGCGGATGTTAGTAATTTCCATGAGGAATGACGACAGCAGCCATACAGCCGCCAAGGAAGGCGGAATGGATAACAGCTATGCCGTCTGGTTTGGTATTTTTTTGTGGGCGTTTATCAATCCCCCAAATCAAATTGTCTCGTTCAACAAAATATTTCATTTCATTACCTGCCAATTGCCGGCAATGAAGAGAACTTCCCTTCTAGCTGGCTAATCAACGTCTAGGTCGCCATAAAGAGACGCGAGAGTGAGAAAGAGAGCCAGAGCTTTGACTGATAAAAAAAATATGAAAAAACGCACTGCATTGATAAGATAAGACCAGCTGGGCGCTGTTTAGCTTTCCATACGAAATAAGCCAATTATTAGTCACAATTGGGTTAGAAAGCAAAACAGTCATGGATGCCACAGACTTCTCGCTCTCATTTGGCAAGAAAAACAAGCACAAAAAAGACAAAGCCGATGCAACGCTCGAGGCCAGAACGCCCACATCGGAGGCAAATCTCAAGCGCACTATTATTTCCCGACCCACAGGCGATGATACCTACGAGAATTGTGCCCGCATCGGCATTGCCATAATTCTGAATCATAAGGATGTTAAAGGTCAAAAACAGCGAACGGGCACTGAAAGGGATAGGGATGATATACAGCAGTCCCTTTTGGCCTATGGATTCGATGTGCGTCCTTACAACGATCTGACCTTTGCTGAAATAACCGATTTGCTTAAAGAGGGTGAGTAATCAAATCAAAATCTAGCTGAAAGAAACACAAAAGTACTATTACTCGTTGCGTACATGTGCTTCGCTTTATTTGTACCTTATTAGAAAATTATTTGGCTTTGCAGTTGCTCGCGAGGATCATAGCCAAAATGATTGCTTTGCGCTGGTTGTCATGTCGCATGGTTCAGAGGGCAAGGTCTATGCCAAGGTGCGTATGAAATTATTTACAAATGTTAAAGTTATCTAACTAGATTCGTATATAGGACATGTCCTATCCCGTAGAACGTTTGTGGAACCCATTTTTGGGCGAAAGTTGCAAGACATTGATCAACAAACCCAAGCTCTTCTTCCTGCAAGCATGTCGTGGGGAGTTTTTGGAGAAAGCCGTGGAATTTACCAGCTTTGCAGTTATGTCTAGGGAACTTGAACCAGCAGCTGCCCCAGCACCACAACCAATTACCTATGCCATACCCAGTACAGCCGATATGCTTGTATTCTACTCCACATTTGACAGTAAGTGAGGGAAAGAAAGAACCTTTAACCCTAACAAGTTTTCGATTAATTGAAAACCTCTTTCTCTTTTGCAGAGTTCTTCTCGTTTCGTAATGTTGACGATGGCTCCTGGTTTATACAGAGCCTGTGTTGGGTGTTGAATTCAACGGCAAACTATGAGGCACAGCAACCTGAGGGAATTGATGTGCTGAAAGTGCTGACTGCTGTTAATCGAAAGGTTGCCTATGAGTATCAATCGAATACGAAAAACGAGGCGCTCAATCAGATGAAGGAAATGCCAAACTTTATGTCTACACTAACCAAAACATTTCAGTTGCGCGTTAAGCGTAAGACATAACCAATAAAATTGACCCAGCCAGCAAGAGAATATATACGATTATATATATTTATGCACTTAATATATACTATATCTAAATATATATATAAACGATTTGTTGGCATTTGTATCTGCGCCGGTTAATGTATCTGTATCTATCGATCGTTTTTTACAGCACTTATCTAGAATTGCTCTAATTCCGCTGGGGCGCGATAACAAGCGCCAGTTGAAGCTACACGTTAAAAAAAAAAATAATACTAAAATACATACAAATAACAAAAAAATGCAATGCAACGTGAAATTAAGTTGTGTCACTAAGGAATGTTGCTTGTTGATTATGTTGTGGAGGTTTTTTTTTTGCTCAGTGGCCCAGTGTCGGATTCTGTCTTGACTTTTATGCCGCCATGACCCCCCCAACGTTCCCTCGACTGTCTGGCTTTCTTTCAATTTCCGTTGCTGCTACTTTGAGTGTCCTGGACATTGGATCTATGGCTCATATTGCTGCAAACATTCCAATAGAGCCAAGTGGCTTTGGGTCGTCTTAAGTAGACGTTGGGGACTTCTTTTATATCGTTTATAGAGCCAAATTTTTATTAACTGCCTTTTATGCTATTTACTGATTGCCTTGTCAAATATTTAAATGAAAAATACAATTTTGGTACAAATAAATTGTTTACAGAAGTTTTTTGTTTAGTTCATACATAAATAACTTTAATTTAAATATATATAAAAATTTTAACTAATCTAACAAAGTTAATAAGATCATAATGAGTTTATTAAATTATAAATATTTGTTTATAACAAATAATTTGGAAAACTAATTTTTTACAATTTTCCGGTTTTTATTAAGGAATAACTACTTTTTTTTGAGTGTAGCTCTTATTAAACTTTAGTTAAATGGTCAACAAATATCGAGGCTCTAACTAAGCACAGTTCAAGCCCTTGCGGGGGCGTTTAGTTAGTTGCATTAAACATGCCACGTTTGCCGCACTTGGGTGCCGCGTGTCTGCTGCTGCTGCTGCGCCTGTGGCAATCACTCGGCCTAGCGCCTTTAAGCTACATAAAGGGGCGTGGCTTCCGCTGTCGCCGCCTATTGACTGCCAGCGCAGCGCTGCATTGGTTTTTCTTGTTGGCGCTGTCACCGTTGCTGTTGCGTCAAAGTGTGGCAATCTATGAGGCGACAAATGTGCAGCATTCAGTGCTCTTCACACACATCGCTTTGGCCACCATGGCTGGCGATATGGCCATCTCTCTGGCCTTGCTCGGTACACACATCATGCAGCGCCGGCGGCTGGCAAAGCTATTGATTGGATTGGAGCGACTGCATCGAAGGGTTAAATTGGGCTGGCCAGCAACATTGCTGCTGTGGGGCAAGATTTTGATCTCGCTCTATGAGCTGTTCTGCAATGTGCCGTTCTTGCACCAAAATGCCTCCCGCCTGCCCTGGCATCAGATATTGGCTTACAGCGTTCAACTCTATGTGCAACATGTGGGCAGCGTGTTTGGCAACGGTGTCTTTGGTGGACTCCTGCTAATCTTGGAGTGCATTAATCGTATGGAAATGCAGTGGCAACTGTCTCCAGGCGATAAAACAGAGCAGGAGCGTTTGTTACGTCGTAAGCGACGTTTGTTGCAAGTTTGCATGGACTTCATTGGCGTCTTTCAGCTGGGCATCTTTCTGCTGGTCATTGGCAACTTTATCAATATCTTGGCTAATATGTACGCCTTCATGTCGTACTTTGTGCAGAAGCACGGCATCCCCTTGACCATTTCGAACTATTGCGTGCTAGTCGCCATTCAACTGTATGCCATCATTTTGGCTACTCATCTTTGCCACATGCGCCACTCGAGACTTCATCGTCGTTGCTTGGAGTTGTGCTATCTGCCACCGGAAATGAGCAAGGAACAGGTAGGTTTAAAGGCAAAAGAGAAAGAGAGAGAGAGAGGGTGATCAAGAAAGCCTTATTCGATAAGTTTTCAAACCTATAAACATTTACTTACAGGCCATTCAGCCGACTCCGCTGCTGCTGTGGCCACTTGACTGTCTAAAGTTCTCCATTTTGGGTCTTTTTACGTTGGACAACGCCTTTTGGCTGTTTCTCGTCACCTATGCATTCAATTTTGTTGTCATCATTTTGCAGTTCACTGTGGAGCATATGAAACGATAAAACGAGCTTTTTTGATGCCCTGGTTTGGGCTTTCGCTAAAGCATTTTATTAGTTAGGACAGCAACCAAACTGTGCTGGCGCCACCTGTTTCTCGTAATTGGCAAAGTGCGGTCGATTTGCATTTGAATCTTTTATTGTGGTTTTGGGTGAAATGCTTGCAATAACTTAAAACTGGATAAGAAAGTTGCCAAATAATATCAAAAACTGCATCATAAAAAGAAAAAACAACAAAGTTGAGGTTTAATGCGACGGCTGCTTTTTGTTTGGTCCATAAAAACAAATGCTTGCAATAACAAATTAAAACCAATTTAATAAACAATTGTTTAAGAAAACTAAGAAATATTTAACTTTATTGAATTATAATAAATTATTTTAAAAAATAAATACATATATGTATAAATAAAATATAATTCAAAGCAAAACAAAAATTTGTTGTTGTTGTGCTTACCTTTTGGTTCTTCGCGTAACCGTTAATCGTTTTACTTGGAACAAAAGAACGAAGAATCGTAGAAACTACTGAGAATGAGAGCTTTCGCTTTCTATCTGTCTTTGTGCTATCTTAACTGTTCAAAATTCGATGCACTTTTATCAGTTCTAGTTATATAAATGCCATTGGCAACAAACTGGTTATTAGATTAAGCCAACAAACCATATCAAATTGGTTCGTGTTGCATCATTTGCCAAACAATGCGAATTGATTTGAAAAGTGTTATTTGTTTTATGGTTTTGAGCAACTTTTAAGTTAGTAGGGCAAACTCATAAGCCAAATGCATATGATTACGATTTTGTATAGACAAATTACTGAATTTGCTAATAGTTTATGCTGCTTCTTCCTCCTTTCACTTCTGCAGCACAATGGCTCGTTCAACCCTCGTATATAATGGACATTTGCATATAAATATTTATTAACCACAAGTTTCACGAGTATTTTTCTTGTTGTCTTCGCACGCGCCAATTTTCCAATTCGCTGGGCGGACGATAAATGCGTCTCCCCCCCCCCCACCCCTCCACGCTTACCAACTGCAGCTACAGAATCGAGTTTAAGCTTCGGATGTTAGATGTTATGTAAAAGTCTATTAACCACAAATTGTTGCACTTGTTCAGTTTGCTCTTGAGATGATTTTTTGCGAGTTTGCTTTGTTGTTTAGCTGTTGCATTCTTTGAGCGCATCTCTATAGCCAGCTGTGTTTTCAAGACCGTTAAGAAAGACGCCATTTCCGACTTTGACTTGGGCGCATTTTGCTAACAAAAGTCCATTCATCTGTTGGTTAGATGATGGGTCAATGGCAGCTTATCGCATTATTTGTTAGCCACTGTTGGCAAGGGATTTGTAATTTATTGTTGATTTTTCATAGTAGTTGCAGCTGCGCTTGGCTGCATCTCTGGCTCCCTGCTAACCAAATGGCCAACTCTAGCTTACGTCGCGGCTAACACCGCGCATTTCATTGGGGCGCAACAAGTTAATATGCCTGTTTTTTTTTTTTTCTTAACTATTTTCTACTCTTCTGCTTTGGAAAGCTTACGTGTGTGTGTGTGTGTTTTCATGTTTATGTTAATAAGTTTGGCTGTTTATTGTTTTTATTGTTATTACTACAAGCCTAATGCTTTTTTCTTCTATTGTTATTGGGCTCGTCTTCCTTATTTCTTTGCTTTTACACACCTTTTCTTTTCATTACAAAGCGCATTTCGAAACAAAGCAGTAACGGTTATTTTTGAAAATATTACTCTCTCTCTCTCTCTTTCTTTTTCTTTTTTTTTCTCTGTGTGCTGCTCCTGACCAGCATCAATAAGGAGCTAAAGCTTAACTACTGCCCATTCTTTTGACCTAGACTAAAGATGCTCCCAGCAACAACACCAACACCAACAACAACAACTGCAACAAACAACACAAGTGCAACATTTTCATTTACCTGCATTTCCACTTGTCGTGTGGAAAAACAAGTCGCATCAATAGACTCCACTACTAAGACGACTATGACTGCGACTACTAACTTGGCTAGCTTGGCTAAGCTTGCGACTTGCAGCACATCATTCAGTTGGTTGTGAGGTGTTTGGGTCGTCGGTTGTTGTTCGCGATGAGTGTTGTCGTGTTTGGGCCATAAACAAATCAAATCTTCACAAAATATATAACAAAAATTATACGCATATAAAGTAAAGTAAAGATATTAATTATCAGTGTTGTCAATATGCAAACAAATATAAATTCAATATTAATCTATGCTATCTGCTTTTGTGCCTTGATATTCCTGCGAATTGAAGCCGCTCAAACGGGAATCGAGCAAGGCAAGTTGCCATGGCCTTATTGGCCATTGAATCTTTGCAGATGTGTGAGTGTGTGTGTGTGTGTGTGTGTGTGTGTTAGAGAGTTGTGCGTGCAATGTCTGTCGATTTGTCACGTCTGAAAGTCTTTCGTCTGCCGCATTGTTGTTGTTGTTGCCGTTGTTGTTATATTGAATGCATTGACCAACTTGTTTATCTCGTTGTATTGCTATTGATAAACCGTTAAATAACCCCGATTTCAATTTTAAATGCTGTGAATTTACATACTTATGTGTCTGCTGCATAAGCGATAAGAAAGAAAGACAAGGAAATCGGTGCAAGAATCGGTGCAGTGTGCCAATTGGTTAATTTGTTGTTGACTACGCTGATGCAACTTGCGGCAATGATTGGTTGCCTTCAAGCAATAAGTACAAAAAAAAAAAAACAAAAACATGTTGGCCCATTTCCTAACCAGCTCCTGCGCTTTGCTGCAAACACCTTGAACACCTCTTGGAGAACGCCCCAAAAAAAAAAAAATGATGGGGAAAACAAGTTGAAAGGCCTTAAGTTGTCATGAACAACTGGAACCACTTAAATAGTGCCGCAATGTTCTAATTAAATGCTAATTTGAACGTGTGAGTGTGTTAAATTACGTGTGTGTGTGTGTGTGTATAGTATGTGTTACTTGGAATAAATAAAACACTGGCCGCTTGAACTTAATGCTTAAGTGTAACACAACAAGAAGCTAATCAAAGCGAATTCTTAGTTGTGCTCATATTTTTTTGGAGCATAATGGTTTATTCAAATCACATAATTGTTGTTAATGTTTAATGAGTGCAATGCCAGTGAATTTGTTACAAATTGTGCCAAACGAAAAGAATTAACTCACACTTAACTGGATCTCTTTAACAGCCATGACATATGATCACAAAGTGTTACAAATCTAGATAAACTAATCTCAGTTGATTATCAATTAAATCGAGCATCAATTATTGATTTCAATCAGTGAAATGTTTAAACTTAAGAACAGTAAAAATGGTGAAATAATCGACTTTGAAAAGTTGAAGTCCCTTAAAAAATAAGCCAAAGGATTTTATGGTTAAAAAGTAAACAACAAGTGAGAATTGTTAAAGTACTTTGATTAAAACAATCTGGTTGCGTCTCAACAACAATGCACTTAATTAATTTAAAATCTTTTACAACGTTTAACAACAAAAAAAAAGCTGGGCTGGGTAAATTCACATAGTGTTTAACTTAATTAACACGCTTTATACCTTGAATGCATTTGAGAAATCTGCGTGGCAAATTATTCTCAGAGTTGAAATCTGGCCAAATTGAACCACATCAACTCCCCCACGCTGCACTTCCGGCGCAATTAAGCTTTGTGGCACAATTGCAAAGCTACATTATCGTATTATATATCTGTATATAACACATACGAGATTTGTTTTCATGCCCAACAATAATCCGAGTTCACACAAAATCGAGCTAGAAACTGCAAGTAAATAGAAACTGCAACTCAAATTGCATTGCAAGGCGGCAAAAACTGCAACAAACAGAAACAAGTAGAAACGTTGCAGTCGGACGCACCCGACTGCGGTATACTCGATACCAGTAGTAAAACAGATTAAAAGAGAGAGCTGATTGCAATGGTGTGTGGATACGGCAGGGGTGTATGCTGCTGCAGGGGTGTATGCTGCCTCAAAGATTGTCTGGTGCAGATGGGGATGCCAAAAAGCTATCTTCCTTCCAAATTTGGTGATTCTAGCTCAAAGTTAGAAGAATATGGTGGATGGTAGGCTGGGGGAGGTATGGGGGGGGGGGGGCTTGGCATCAAAATTTTAGCTGAAGATCTGTGTATGATGTCAATTGCTATCCTCATACCAAATTTGGTGACTCTAGCTCAAAAATAGTAAAATTTGGGGGAAGGGGGGATGGGGTTGGTAAGGGGGGGCGTGGCATCCAAACTTTTGCTGCAGATCTATTTATGATGTCAATAGCTATTCTCAAACCGAATTTGGTGACTCTAGCTCAAAGTTAGTAGAATTTGGTAGAAGGGGGGCTGGGTGCTGGGGGCTGGTATGGGGGGGCGTGGCGTCCAAAGTTTTTCTGCAGATCTGTTTATGATGTTAATTGCTATCCTCATACCAAATTTGGTGGCTCTAGCTCAAAGTTAGTAGAATATGGTGGAAGGGGGGCTGGGGGCGGTATGGGTGGGGGGCGCCATCCACTTTTTCTGGGTTTCTTCATCACCTATCTTGGCCCCAAATTTGGCGGCTCTAGCTCAAAAAATGTGGAAAATATAGGCGTTTTTGATTTCAAAATGCAGGGGGCTCGGGTTCAGGGGGGGCGCGGCTCCAAAACTTTAATGCAGTTTTTTGGGGATTGTTATTAGCTATCTTCATACCAAATTTGGTGACTCTAGCCTTAACGCTTTGGAAAATACACGCATTCCCGTTTTTAGTGAAGCATTGGGGCGGTTTGGGGCAGCTTGGTCAGTATGGATTGGCGTGGCATCCAAAGTTTTTATGCATTTATTTTGGGACTATAATCACCTATTTTGGCACAAAATTTGGTGGCTCTAACTCAAAAACTGTAAAAGATATAAACATTTCTGTTTTTCAACTGCTTGGGGGCTGGGGGCGGAATGGGTGGGTGGGGCTCCAAAACTTTGATGCAGTTTTTGGGGGGTCGTAACCAGTTATCTACCTACCAAATTTTGTGACTCTAGCTCAAACACTATGGAAGATACACGCACTACCGTTTTTAGCGAAGCGTTGGGGTGGTTGAGGGCGGATAGGGCAGTATAGATGGGCGTGGCATCCAAAGTTTTAATGAATTGGGTTCGAGATCGTTACCACCTATCTTGGTACCAAATTTGGAGGGTCTAGCTCAAAAACTGTAGTAGATATGGGCATTTTTAGTGTTAAACTGCGGGGGGGCTGGGGGCGGTATGGGTGGGCGTGGCTCCAAAATTTTTGATGCAGTTTTTTGGGGATTGTTAGTAGCTATTTTCTCCCCAAATTTGGTAGTTCTAGCTGTAAGGGCTTGCGAAATAGCTGGATCTATCGATTTTGCGTTATCGAGTCTATCGATTTGCCAGCCCCCTAGTTATCGTAGAACTCCAATCTTGACACTTTAATTTACTATGCCATAGATAAACAGATTTGCAAAGTTTGAAGTCTCTAACTTGAAGGGTGTGGAAAAAAGTTGCGAACATACAGACGGACAGACGGACAGACACCATGACGGACATTGCACAAACCCAATATACTCTTTACCTTCGGTATCGAGTATAAAAATGAAATAAGATTAACAATAAACAAGTAAAGCCTACGAAAAGACTGCAAAGATTTCACTCCAGCAACAACAAGACAAAAACCACAGCAACAATAAACAGCAGATAAAAACAAACAAAACAAAAAAAAAGCCACATCTCAAATGATAGTTTCTCGCCGTGTACTAGATGTTCCGAAAAAATGTCAGAAAGTCAGCCTAGTGAGGCAGTAAGTCAGTGAAGACAAGACATCCCAAGACACCCAAGCCCAGACTTGGAACGCCAACAATCGCAAAAACAACAACAGCCACAACTGGCAACGTCTCTTTTGTGTGGCAGCTTGTCACTCGAAGCACATTTGGTTGCAACTGCAAAGGCTCACAAAAATCAGCAAAAGAGGAAAAAAAAAACGAACATGTCTAATTATGTCATGAGGGTGGGAACTGAGCCACAAGCCTTAACGCAAAAATAATTCGCTGGTTGCAGTACTTGGAACTGCAACAAGAGATGAGAGATGGCAACAAAAATAGTTGAATGCATATGGAAAAGTGTTGCAACTGCTCATGAAAACTAACCGAAGAGTCACGAGAGTCAGGGGGCGTCGGCAATGAACAGGTGGGCGTGACAACGCCCAGCCACGCGACAAACGTAGAAAGTTTTTGGCTAGTCGGTAGTTACTCTAAAACAACAAATACAACCAACAGTTGGCCCAAACAATTCGCTTCGCACGTTGCCTTATGGAGATTTTCAATTGTTGGTTTGTTTTTCTTTTTATGTTTTCGGTTCTCAGCGTGCAATTAGCATGCCAAATACTAAAAGAGAAACAGCGAGACTTCGGTGTAGATAATTTGTCAAATTTTTTTTATTTTTGTTTCGATGCACTTTTCTGATATTTAAATATAATAATCTGTAACTGTTCCACTTTTAGCTAGCTCAACCAGCTGCTCATTCCATTCGCTAGATGGCGTCGCAGCTGAAAGTGAAGGTGTACGTTTTATACGGCTACGTGAAGATGCCCCGGTGGGCAGCGAAATCCTACGGCTGCAAGCCTTTCCGCGCTCCAGTGTGGCCCTTAAAGGTGGCGATGCTAGCGGCGATCACAAGTACTTTAATCTAACGGAACATAATGCCACAACCCTGGTGGTAAGCCTGGCGCGTTCTTTAGAGCGTTTGGTTGATCGGGATGTGCCCAGAAATCTGCTCAAGTTTCGCATACTCTGTGCTGGCAAGCAGGAAAAGTTGGAAGAGGTGAGTTACCTTAACGGTTTCAACAAAAATTTCTTCGTCTATTTGTATCTCAATCCGATTCTCAACCACAAATTCAATCGCAATCTCTATCACTCTGCCAATTCAACTCTTTTTTATAACCACAGGGCAGCTATCTTTCCATAACGGTCTACATAGAAGATGTCAACGATAATGCACCCGAGTTTCTTAATACGCCTTATGTGGTTGATGTGGATGAGAATACGTTGGTGGATAGCATTATATTTGAGGGCGTACAGGCCTTTGATCGTGATAAGCCCAATACACCAAATTCAGAGGTGCATTTCAGCATGTCCACAGTTCCGGAGCAACTGTCCGCAGATGGAAGACCTTATTTTGTACTAAAAAGTCCTCACCGACCATTGTTGATACTCAAGCGGGAATTGGACTTTGATAACGGGATACGGCTCTTCAAACTGCCCATTTTTGTTTGGGATCGTGGCACACCAGCTAATCAAGCAAACACAACGATCACGATTAATGTGCGGGATGTTGATGATCTGCCGCCAAAGTTCACTGAAGGCGTCTATCGTACGAAGATCAATGAGTTTTTCCCCTTGACAGGAATCCCCATTCGTATTCCCCTCTATTTCGCACCACCCATTATGGCATTTGATCAGGATTCCCTAAATGCCACTCTTGTTTATGACATCATCTCGGGCAACGAACGCCAGCTGTTTCGCGTTAATTCCCACAATGGAGTTATGTATCTGCAGAAAGAGATTGATCTAGAAGAGGAGAGCTTGCCGGGAAATACTTTCGTAGTTCAGATGGAAGCTAGACAGAAGGATAATCCACTGAAGAAAGCACTGGCACGGTAATTAGTTTATTTGCTTAACCATTTATTCTAGGATTTAATCCATATTTTCTTATAATCCCACAGCATCGAGGTTGAGGTGCTCGATTTGAATGACAATGTACCCGAGTTTGAGGCAGACTTCTACAACATTTCCATTGTGGAAAATCTGCCCACAGGCTTTAGCGTTTTGCAGGTGAATGCAATTGATCGAGATCAAGGCGAGAACTCAGAGTTTGTCTTTAATCTGGTGGAGAATGAAACATCAGCGGGTGCATTTCGAATTGACTCACGCACCGGTTGGATAACAGTGCGCGATGATCGATTGCTTGATCGGGAGCAGCGCCGAACCATACAGCTGAAAGTAGAGGCATTGGAACGTAATCCTTCCTATCTAGACGATAAGTATCTCAAGAATCCGGGTCCAAGTACGGTTCGTGTCGATATCACACTGCTCGACAGTAACGACAACAATCCCAAGTTCGTCCACGGCAATCTATTTGAGTTCAAAGTGCCTATCACTGCAACCATCGGCTCTAAAATAGGTCGGGTGGTGGCCCATGATCCGGATGAGGGACCTAATGGTCAGATTGTCTACGAACTACAAAGGCCTAAAGGCAGCGGTTACATTCCTTTTCGGTTGGACAGCAATAATGGTACAATCTATGTGGCTGGACCTTTGCGTCGAGGTCGGATTGCTGTATTTGTTGAGGCCAGCGATCAACCGATAAATCCTTCAGAACGTCGCTTCTCCCTGGCTGTGATTACCATTGAGGTGTATGCAACAATTGATGATCAGGCAATTGATTTTGTGGGCGCACCTTATCAATTTTATGTGGGAGCAAATTCACCGCTGGGCACATCGGTTGGTCAGGTGCGCACCACGCTGATTTACGATGGTGAAGACGAGATTATGTATGATCTCTTGCACACATATTCAGAGGGTGTGCCATTTGCCATCGAGGAGAGATCGGGCATTATTACAGTCATCCGAGAGCTATCCGAGTTTAAAAGGCATATCTACCACTTTGAAGCAGTGGCTAATTATGTGAGTAGAGAAAATGAATGCTTAAATATGATATTGATAAATTTATTATGAATTTCTTCATAGCTCTTCGCTAATTCAACCGAGCCATTAGTTGCTTCACGCAGTTCTCCTCCACTAACAACTGCAGCCTCCCTGGAGCTTAGCGACGAAGGTGTGTTAATTACGAATCTAACCATACACATTGTTAACAGGCCAGCGCCGGAGAAGGTGCCACTGCGACCAGTCATTGAGTAAGTATATCACTCCTTGAATTAGTTAACAAGTAATCACTGTGCGGCGTAACATCTAACTTGCAGAGAAATCAATATGAATATCATCAACTTCCATGTAGAGGAGAATCTCGTGGGTGGTATAATTGGACAACTACTCTACAAGAATGCTTTGGTTAACAATGAGCTGGGAAGCTTTCGTGAACTTAAAACAGCCGTGGGCAGTACCAATGTCACCACGGGTAGTCGATTCCGCAGTCGCCATCGGAGTCGGAGCTCAAAGACCAAGCGAAGGCTGCCGCGGCGTTTGGCAGGGGATACAAATTTGAAGTTGCGCTACATCATAGCCAATCAACAGGAGGTGATCAATAAAATTACTATAACTGAAGATGGCACTCTACTGACACTTATTGGTCTGGATCGGGAGCTGCAGGCCAGCTACGAACTGACTGTGATTGTGGAGTACAGCACGGGTCTAGTGAGCGGAGCTGGCATTTATCAGGTTAATATCAAGGTGGATGATGTCAACGATAATGCGCCCAAGTTTAATGCCCTTACCTACGTCGGGTTGATCAATGAAAACTGTGCTGTGGGCACAGAGCTATCTATGAACCAGGCCATCCAAATCAATGACGCCGACGAGGGACCCAATGCCGAGTTCCGCGTTCTCCTGCAGGGCGACTATAGCGATCAGTTTAGCATCGAGTATGTCAACTCCAGCATTGGAACCAATAACAGTCAGCATAAGCTTTCGCACAGCACGGGTGCTTTTAACATATTTAATCTAACCGATCAATGGAACGATGAGTTCAAGTACCAGGAACTACACACTTCCTTCATGCAAACCAATTTCAAGCTTAGCTCTGGTCCCTACTTTCGCATTAGCTACACTGGAAAGCGGGGCTTGGACAGAGAGAAGCAGCAGCTTTACAATCTTAAAATTGTTGCTGTGGACACTGGTGGACTCTCGGGTTATGCACATCTTACGATTCTTGTGGCAGACGTTAATGACAATGCACCTATGTTTGAGCGTATTTCGGTGTTCAAGGATTCACGCTTGGAGATACGTGAATACAATACGGATATGGAGATCTACTTTGTGGAAAGCTCAAATGGCATGGCACTACCGCCAGCTGCTGCTGCTTCCATGATGCTGGTGCCACCTGCCTACCACATACCCGGCTCTCCGAGACTGCATATGGATAGGGAGAAGAGTCCCAGCACTGGTGTTGGGGTTGTGGGTCGTGCAAAATCACGACGTCGAATGATCCGTGGTATACCCGTAAAGTGTCCCTTGTTTGCCATATATGAGGACACTCCAGTGGGTGCCAAACTGTTGCAGCTGAGTGCCAGCGATGAAGATTTTGGCAAAAATGCCCAGCTGCACTATGAGCTGCAGGGTGAACAGGTAGATCGTTTTCCCGGCATGCCAATGATTAAGCTGCAAGCCGTACGTCACTTTACCATTGACAAGCTGAGCGGGGAGCTAACCGTCAACTATCCGCTGGCTGCTAATATTGAAATTTGGCTAAATCTAAGCGTTACCGATATCGATGGCTTAAAAGACACGACCTGCATGCGATTTACAGTCATCGACGTGAACAATCATGTGCCAGCCTTCAAAAAGTCCTGGTACAGTTTCGACACTGCAGAGGGTGACTACAAGGACAGTGTGTTGGGTCAAGTGTTGGCCATTGACATGGATTACGGGGAGAATGCGAATATAACATATTCACTGAGCGATCAGCTGCTGCCGTTTACAGTAAAGGCCACGTCGGGTGTTCTGAAAATAAACGGACAACTGGATCGGGAGTTGCGGGCCAAGTATAACTTCCAGGTCATAGCCAGTGATAATGCGGAGCCCATGCAGCGTCTGTCGAGCAGCGTGGATGTGGAGGTAAATGTGCTGGATATAAACGACAACCGACCCGAGTTTATTGGCTATGATGACCAGGCAAAGGCGATTAAGTTTATAGCTGACCTAGCCGACCGCACAATGATTGTGCCTGTCTATAAGGCTTATTTGGATCGTAGTACGCTGCCAGGCATGTTTGTCAAGCAAGTGACTGCCATCGACAAGGATTATGTTGGCAATGGCAACGGACTGGTACTGTATTCCATACTGCATCAGGAGCTGCATGCACCCGTCTTTCAGATTGATTCTCGTGATGGCACAATTACAACGGTATCCAATATTCGGGGCTATAATGATTATGAGCACCTAAATGTGTCGGTTATAGCTTCGGATCTAGGCAGTCCAGCGTTATCAGCCACAGCCGTAGTTCTCATTAATTTGCAGGGTCAAGCGGTTACTGAGCCGACCGCACCACCCAAGCCGGAGATTCCATTCAATGTGACAATCTTCCAGCACTCGTACTACGATGTTCAGCTGATGGAAAACAATGAGGCTCCCATTGAGGTAATGCGTCTTAATCTAACAGCCGGCCTGAATGCCGAAAACTATCGCTGGTCGCTTTGGCTGGAGGAAGGTCTCGATGAGTCCGACGCACATCCACCCTTCGAATACGATGCCAAAAATATGTTGCTCTACGCCCTCAAGCCCTTCGACCGGGAACACATTGCACGCTATCAGCTGCGGGTTCGGGCCGATCGAATCAGTCGGGAAGCACGCAACTATGCCAAAGTCTCCTATCCGGTTGTAGATGAGCGTGTCGAGGGTCTCTCAACCAGCGAGTGTCGTATCCTAGTGCGTATTGGGGATGAAAATGATAACTCACCCAAGTTCCGAGGAAATGGACAGCCAATTGTAGCAGTACTTCCACGCAGTGCCAGCTTCGGCTATCACGTGACCCGTGTGAGTGCCACGGACGCTGATGAAGGACTCAATGCGGAAATTCGATATCGTCTGCTAAACGAACCCACACGCCTATTTGGCATCGATGAACAAACGGGCAACATTCGTCTACTGGGAGACCTGCCTTTGGATGAGCGCATCTATGGTTTCGATGTTAAGGCCACCGATCGCATGGGTGCCGACGATGGACGCAGCGGCATTGTCAATGTTTTTGTCTACATCATAGATGAGGCCAAGCAGGTGCGTCTTATTGTGGCCGGCAAGCCGGTAGATGTTGAGCAACGCATTGATAGCTTAACGGAGGCGCTAAGCGGTGCAATTGGAAAAGATGTGCGTGTGCGCTTGCTCGAGCCGAACTCAGAGGCAACTGAAATGGCGTAAGTAAAAATGTTCTTCAATCATTTGAACTAATATTGGAGAGGGCTGTCCTGATTTTTGAGTTGAACAACGTATATTTGATCCCATTCGTTCTATTTCTCCTCTGTACAGCACCAATGCGTACATCTATGCCGTTGACCCACACACCAATGCCATCGTTGAAATGGAGCAGTTGCAAGAGTAAGCAATGCAAGCCATGACCCACAAACTGACGATAACTAAAAGCTATATGAGTACTTTCTTACAGATCCCTGGCTGGTCTACAGTTGGATGCATTGCAGCTGCAACAACAACAGCAGCACATGGACAACACGAAAACCATGCCGCGAATCATTGAATTGGCCGAATTTGGACTGGCACCGCGACCCACACAAGCCTCCGTTTCCAGCTATGTGGGCGGCCTGGAATTTGTAACGTTGTTGCTGCTAGCGCTGATCAGTTTGGGTGCCATAGTAGCAGCCTGTTGCTATTTGTGCCTGCGTCAAAAACGGTAAAAACAGGAAGTGAAGAACTAAAAGACTGCCAAACAGGCGCTTAAATGTAGCTCAACGACATACTTATAGATTTATATACATATATTCGCGCACACGTACTTAAACTAAGGCCATCTAATAAATCTTTAAGTAATGATCAAATGCTTTAGTTTTTGTTGCTGCTGTTGCTTGGTTGGTTGTTTGGTTGGTTGAATTTTTTGTGGTGCAGTTAGAAAATACAGGCTACCATTATATCTCACCTGCACGCTGAAATTCTAACTGTAAAAAAAATCAACAACAACGTTTCGCCAACCAACAAACAACAGCAACAGCAACAACAACAACAACAGCAGCCAAATGAGCTTAGCTCTTCAGTTGTGTTGACAACTGTGTCTTAAATACGAATGTGAAATGTGAAATGTCCAAGCCACTTAATAAACCATTCTTTCTCTCGCAAACAGACATCTTTGGTCACAGCGCGACTTTGCTGCCTCGGAAGCCGGTCTCACATATACCATTGCCGGCATCAACCAGTCTCGCTCGCAGCAGCGACGTCAGCGGCAACAGCGTCACACGCAGCGCTGCAGCAAGGGCAGAAGCAGCAGGAACGGGCAGCTACAGCGTCCGACCAGCGCCTTTATGCCCGAATCAGTATGCTCCTCGGCACAAACGCAATCGACAGCAACTGCCACTGAGAAACTGGAACAGCAGCTGCATCAGCATCATCAGCAACAGGCGCTGGTCACACAGCAGCAACATCATCAGTATCTGAATGAGTAAGTAGTTACATACAGATGATGATGCCTTGCAGAACAGGTTGCAATTAAAGTGCATTCTCTCTTTCAAAAAAAAAAAAAAAAAAATAACAAGGCAGCAGCAGTGCCAGCGGGAATATATTGATGTACCGCTGCCAAAGTCCATAGCAAAAGCAGCGGCGGCAGCAGCAGCAGCAGCAGCAACATCTTCAGCCGATGTCAGTGCACCATTTGTGCTCAAATACAATGCCTGTCAGCCGGTGAACAATCTGTGAGCATAACTTTGCCTTTAAGAGATCAACAACTATTTAAGTAGTGGTAATAATTTCAGTAACAATTATGAAACATCGCTGTTCTCGCTGCACTCCGCTGGCCAGGATTCGGGCGTGGATTTCCTCAGCAGCCGTGAGCTTTATGAAACATCACCCGATTCCTTTCAACATGGCAGCTCCAAGCGTGCCAGCAATGCGGATCTGCTGTGTCCCCGGCATGCCAAGGCACACCATGAGCTGCGTCAGAATCCAAACACAGACAGCAGGTGTGTGTTAATCATAATCATTAAAAAAAAAACCTATCAATCTCTACAAGCTAACATTCTGCTTTTCTTGTCTATCTCAGTGATACCTATGAGGATTCACTCAAAACCGATGAGCCACTGGTGACGCACAGTTGTCGCAGTGGCAACTGTGAGCAACGTTTGCATCATCAGCATCAGCATTCGCATCCGCATTATCAGAACACCAAGTTCGATAAGCGTTCGTCCTGTGTGCGTCATTCCTTTTCAGGCGTCAAAGATGATCTGATGCTAGACTCGCCACAAATATCGCTACGTCCACGAGGACATGCGTTGCGCAACTCGATGAATGATCTCGAGCAGAGGTTACATAATCTGGAACAATCATTTCGGCGTCCGCTAGAGTTTAGTAAATCAAACTCCCTGTTTTAGTTGTTAAATTAACCAAGTGCAATAATTACTCATTCATAAGAAACAAGTGCAATAAATTAAGCTTTTTTTATTAGAATCGCAAATCCTATCTTTGCCAAACTATTTGAAAAACTCCAAGCAACCAGACCAATTGACCTGATCGAAACCGGACACTTCGAAGGATTCAAGCAAGAAATTGATCTCAGCGGGATCTTTGCACCTCAACCAAAAGTAAACCTCAAACTTCTTGTAGAATTCCGATTGCCTTAGCAATATCTGTGGATAATTTTGCCCATATCATATCCTTTGAATACAATGCGTCATCCTTCTTTATAAATTACACTATTATGGTACACTATTATTACCACAGCGAGACAGTATTGTCCACCAATTTGGGAATGGTGTGATGTGGACTAATCAGCTTATCGAGTTTAACACTAATCGCCTTGACCCTCCTATTGAATGCACGGCAAAGCGCAGATCCGGGTCGATAATACAAGTCCATTTGCCTTTTGTTTGGGGCTTATTCAGAGCAATAAATAAAGCAAAGAAACACAATTTATTGCAATCAAAAGCTGTCACAGTGCCACTCAATATAATCAAAACAAGTAAGAGGGCTCTAGTTAAGAAAGTTCGAGTAGGCTCGACTAAGACATACCCTGAACCTGAAATTTTCGGCGTACATCGTAAATGAGTGCGCTACTGCTTGCTTGACTTTTCGATAATCTTAAACAAACTTGTATTTCGCCGAGTAACCCTCTAGGTTTCATAGTCTCTGAGGTCGACGCCTTCAAACAATCAGATGGGCCGACAAACAGACAGCCATGGCTATATCGTCTCGGCTTTTGATGAAGTTCAACAATATGTTGACTTTATGGTTGCTTTCTTCTTTCTGTTACAAACATTTGCACATAACCATAATCACCTTTATGCCTATTTAATGGGCTCAGGGTATAAAAACACACAAAGAAAACCAACAAAGCGTCGAAATAATTTCGAGATAATTACTTTCGTTGGTTGGCAACATAAATGTCGGAAAAAAATATACAAAACATAAAACTCTAAGAATACTTAGTAAAAGTTTTACCTGTATTTATGTTGAAGGTTTTTCGATGAGCAGTCTTTTAATGTCTTAGCTTTTAAATTGCTTTTGCCATTAATTGACAAAATGGTCGTTTCTTGAGATAGATGACAGTCGAAGAAGATATTGTTTTTAGATTCTAAACATGTGACTTATTGTTTAATTAAAAAATATTCCATTTAGATTATCTCAGTCTTCGATTGCAAGTTTTACTCAAACAAGTATTTTATATCTTATCGCTATTATGTTCAATGTCAGCTCCCTTGTGTTTTTATCAACCTTACCCACTTATGAATACTGTCATCAAATAGCCCATGCACTGAGAAAATATAAGAACAAATGTTGTTCTACATATTTTTTTTAATTTTCGTTCCTTTTATTCTGATATAAATATTTTACAAATAAACAAACGACAGTAATAAGCAACATAGTTGCAATCTTTATTGCAAAATGCTCAAGTCAAAGATCAAGCGGCTTTTAATCAGAGCACTTTGCTTGGAATCCTTGGCATACAATGTATTGTTTTTGCCGTATTTTTTCACCTGATAAAATATTATGGCAAGTGAATCTCACATAGCAAAATCACCGTGAACTATTGCGGGAATCGTTCGCTGTGGACTCATCATCACAAATTCTGGTTTGAAAGTGTTGCTGCATTTCAGATCAGATCCACCATCTCTTTATTAAGCCTAACACCCAAAGCCACAATTGATGTTTGAACATTTCTCTTATGTTTGCAATTTCAACTTGTGCTTAATGACGTTTGAAGAAAACAACAACGCCTCAGTAATTGTAAACTCTTATTTACTCTCTTAATAACATTTGCTCATTTTGTTTCGAGTCCCAACGCAAATTAAGAGAGAGAAGTCGTGCCCCTAAAAGCCGTCAATCAAAGACATAAATGTTTTCTCTTAAATTGTATTCAATAAAAATGAATACTCTTTTATTTTTAAAAGAAGAAAAAGTCCAGCGAATCTTATGCCGAATAACAATTTAACATTTTAAGCGTTTTTTATTCGTGGTTAGGGTCCTGTAGTTGAATATATAATATTTGAATAAAGGATTATCGCTTAATCGAAGTATTTCTTGAAATCCAAGCAACCGGCCCAGTTCTCTTCCCAGCCGGGGGTCACCTTCTTGGCGTTCGCGTACCACTTGGTCACATTCTCGAACTTACTGAAGTCGTAGCCAGCAACTTCGAAGGTTGATACGGTGGCGAGTAGGGCAATATCGGCGATAGTGAGTGAGTCACCGGCAGCATAGGTCTGACCCTCCAGGAAGGTGTTGAAGAACTCCATGGCAACTGCCATCTTCTTGTACAGCTCAGGATCGGCGGGTGCCTTGCCGAACAGCTGGGGATAGTAGTAGTCGCCAAAGCTCTGATACAGTGTTCCCATATCGAAGTACAGTCTCTGGTTGATGACGGCGCGCTTCTTGGGGCACTTGGGGTAGAGAGAGTCGGTCTTGCCGTACTTCTCGACCAGGTATACCAGAATTGCACGCGACTCCCACAGAGCGAAGCCATTGTCCACCAGAGTAGGAATGGTGTGCTGGGGGTTGATCTTCACGAACTCGGGCTTCAGATGTTCTTCAGTATCCAGATCCAAAAACTTCTTGTTCAAGTCAAGACCGATAGCCTTGGCGACCATGAGGACAGAGCGGCATGACGCGGAGCCGGGCATGTAGTATAAATCAGCCATTTTACTATAGTTAAACAGAGCACACAAAAACAATTGATCATTAGATGCGGTACATAATAATAGCTTAGAAGGCACGACAAAAAGCCACTCAAATTTTAAATGCTGTCCCTTTTTTTATTTTGTAGTTGGCTTGCCTGTGGTGTCGTTTTTGGTTTCTTTGTAGCAATTGACTTTTCTATTATCTTTTCTCTTTTTATCGTTGTTTTTTTTTCACTATAAATTATTTTTTTCCGCAACAAGTTTTTGCACATACACGTTCACTTATATACATATATATTTACACAGTTACTTACTTTTTGGATTGTTGGATTGAAGTTGAGACGCGACGCACTGTACCAAGTATCAAGCAACACTGATGGGGCTTTGGAGAGACGGTCAGCTTTTATAGACCTCGGCTGTGTCAGAATCGCGAGCGCACGAGCAACCGGCCCGAAATGCTTGTGCCATTAAACCGGCAAACATACTTGTATACCACATGCCCACATACATATACAGATGGGAGATTAAATTTGTATATATGTATGTATATCGAAGCACAAGCCGCCATAGAGAGCGACCACTAGTAGCGTTAGTTAATTTTGCGTGTTTGCCGTTGCTATCGTGGGTTTGTACATATGTGTGTACATAACTTTGTATATAGTGTGTACATTGTTTGTGTGCACTTACATGCACATGTATATTAAATTTATCAAGTCTGGGCTGTATGCTATAGACATATGAATATAATCCACATTGTAGCTAACAACAAGCATGCGGAGTATGTATTTTTGTAGCATACCCTTCACTTGTAGTGCCACAGAAAGCGCCAACTTTCTAATGAACTTGTTGCACCACATTGTAGATCGCCACACATTTTTGAGGAGGCAATTTGCCGCTCAGTACTCAGCTTATGTTCTTTTCGGGTGCTCTTTATTTGCTAATTTATTCACATACATAGATATGTACTTATTTACATATTTGTTTGCTTGTCAATTTGTGAGTTGTTTTGCATAGAATTCCCTTGTTTCGTACTCTATTGTGCATATGTATATGTGTGTGTATGGATGTATATGTGGCTCTATATTGTTGTTCGCGTATTATAAACAATTTAGTACAAAAAATACGTACATACATACATACATACATACTAAATAAACATTTTTGTTTATTGCTTTTTGTGTGAATTTGTTGCGATTATTGCAGCTGTCGCTGCAAGCTTTAAGCACTTCGGCTTGAAGCTTGTTTGTTAGAACCAGCACAAATATTTACAAATACAGACAAACATGTTACACGTGTAATTATGTGCATATTTTGAATATTTTTCACCACATACATAAAGGAAAACCTATTTTATTAAGAACAAAAATAGAGGCATGAAATAAGTGACTTGAGCTTGCATATAATTAACTCTGACTTAAAGCTAATACATATACATATCTATGGTCACAAGTATTCTAAATTACATATTTTAAGTGCTGGTATATATATGTACATGTGTATGTTTGTTATTGAATAACAGTTGTTTTTATTTATGTAGTTAATATCGTATACCTCATATCACCCTGTGCCGGTCAGCTACCCACGCCTTCGACATTCGATCGATTGAGAGTAAAAGCGTTTTCAAACAAGGCAAGTAAATAATTACATATACACAATGTACATATATTTGAATACAAACTGTATGTAAATTGCTAAAAGCTATTGACAAATAAAGGTGACCAAAGCAAACAAATAACGGAGCCTTTTCTAATGATGATTAAAAGGCTGAATTTCAACTAAAACAGAAATTAACAGTTACTTTTACATATAAAGACACGCAATATGATAAATTATGTATTGACACAGTTATAGATATTTCAGTTCTCTTTAATTATTATAATGAGCCAACGTGAAGAAATATGTATTTTTGTAGCATATTAGTAGGAATTGAATTCTGAGTTTTTCTTAAAAATATTGAATTATAGAAAGTATTCTAAAAACACTTGTAACACTTGCATATGATGTTAGTTTTAAGAAAAAATTCCACAGCTGGCGTTTATTAATTTATTTACTTTACAGTAAGCCATATCAAAACTAAAATTATTGTGTTTATTCTAAGGAAAGTAAATAAAGGATGAAATCCATCAGCTGTTGCAAATAAATAATAAATAACTCTAGCAAATTCCATGCACATCTTGGCACACCACAAACATTTTGTAATTTTTATCAGATTTTTAAAATATTACTATCAGCATGACAATGCAGCATTACTAAATTAAAAATAATTCGAGCATTCGAATGCTCTCCGTGGTACACGTCAGTACAACCCAAAAAATGATGAGTCAGAATTAAAGAGACAAACTAGTCAACCTATCTATTGAGAGCGCTCAGCTTGGTCGCTCTTCCAAGTCAAGGTATACTTAACTAGGTAGTCTCACTCCGCTCTCTCGTTGCCTAACGAAATATCCGCGTACGTGCGTCGATTACAACGTTCGCAACGAGACTGAATCGTAAGGCAACAGAAAAAGAGGGCAAGCAAAAGAGCGGGACTACCTAGTTAAGTATACCTTGTTCCAAGTGACGAGAATATTGGAAGCGTACGAAAACCCCCAAAGCATATCGGAAGATGCCGGCGACTCATTTGTACATAATTTCAATGGAAAACATAAACAAAGAAGCGCTTTGCAGTACAGGTGGTTGGGGTATTACGCATTGATGTCTGACGATGAGATGAATATAGTATAGAGAAAGGTCGCGAAAAGAAAAATTATTCAGCGGCCTGAAGAACGAGTTTGCCTACGTAGACATCGCATGTGTCATAAGCCCAATAAAAGAAGTTAAGCTTGACTTGAACATACCCTACACCCAAATATCGTATAATCAATCAAATATTGATTGCTTTCTGCATTTTAGAGCGTCCGTCATGAAAATTTTTAGACTGTCAGATATGGTTAGATTAAATCCCTTTTATATAATGATATGTGTTGGAGATGAGTTTCGCTGATAGAAAAAAGCCGTGCTAAAATTAAGTTCAAGTGTACTTGAATTGAGTACTATCAAATGTTTTTCTTGATTTAAGCATTATTATTGACACAATATTAAATACAATATCAGCTTTCGATTGCAAGCTAACAAGTATTTTATATATATTTACTTATTTATATACTATCAACTACGAACAGTTGACATCAATTCAAGATAGGCTACAATATTGAAAGTCTGAAAATTATTTTCAAATTGATACATACAATTTTAAAAGAAAATGTTCTGGGGAATCCAACAAGAACAATTAATTAAATTAATATTTGCATTTTCCTCTTGTGATTTATGGCTTTTAAGGAAATTAACTACCCTTTTATAGTTTTGCAAAAATTCAAAGGGCTCAGCTGCAAACTTGTTCTATATAAATTGTAAATTTTCCCACTTCTTATTTGAGCTTCCTGCTTACTTTGTTGCTTATGTCAACTGTTTTTGATACATACATGTATGTAAAACAAAATTCAATAGCGGCCGGCAACTAAAATAAAGGGAAAGAGAGAAAACTTACACACACTAGTTTACAGAGCTTGCATGTGGATACACATAAGAGTGCATTGAATGCACTTGTTCGCTCTCTTGACAACATGGTTTACTTTTTAGTTGGAGTCCCAATACATACAAAGTAAGAGAAGACGTGCCCTTGAATAGGTCATCAACACAAATACAAATAGCGAAGACGCTATCATAAAAGACGTAAAACGAAGCTCAAAATATTATGAGTTAAATTGTACTCAAAAATATTTTAAAATTTGTTATCGCTTTCCTAATAATAATAAATAATAATAACATAAAATAATACTGTGAAAATTTTAATAATCAATAATTTGAGAACGACCGGTTCACATTAGAAGTTCCGTTTGCCAGGTTTTAAAAAAAGAAAATTTTGTTTGAACAAGTTTTATTTTTTCTATACAAATATGATGTTAATAAAATTGTAAGTATCTGAAAATTCTATCACAAATTCGCAGACTTTATGAAAAAGAAAAATATTCAATTTTATTTTTTGGTTTTTTATTCATTTAGTAACTTGTCGTATAATACTTGATAAAAGGAATATCGCTTAATCGAAGTATTTCTTGAACTCCAGGCAACCGGCCCAGTTCTCTTCCCAGCCAGGAGTCACCTTCTTGGCGTTCTCGTACCACTTGGTCACATTCTCGTACTTGCTGAAGTCGAAGCTGGAAACATCGAAGGTAGACACACTGGAGAGAAGGGCAAAATCGGCGACAGTCAGTGAGTCACCGGCAGCATAGGTCTGACCCTCAAGGAAGATGTTCAGGAAACCGAAGGCTTCATGCATTTTCTTGTACATCTCCGGATCGGCGGGTTTCTTGTTGAAAATCTGAGGATAGTAGTAGTTCGAAAAGCTCTTATACAGGACGTCCATGTCGAAGTACAGTCTCTGGTTGACAACGGCACGCTTCTTGGGGCAACTTGGGTAGAGAGCGTCGTTCTTGCCGTACTGCTCTATCAGGTAGACAAGAATGGCACGCGACTCCCACAGAACGAAGTCATTGTCCACCAGAGTGGGAATGGTGTGCTGGTGGTTGATCTTCAGAAACTCGGGCGTCAGGTGCTCACCGACATCTATATCCAAAATTTTCTTGTTCAACTGAAAACCAATAGCCTTGGCAACCATGAGGATGGATCGGCAGGAAGCGGCCAGGGGCAAATAGTATAAATCAGCCATTTTACTAAAAAAAGATAGATTACACAGAAAATAATTGCTCATTAATTGTTCCAAAAAAAAGCAAACAAGAAAAAAAAATTTAGTCGGGAAAGCTAGTTATCTCCGGTGTTTTCTACATTTTGTAATATTATTAAATGGTTTATTATGCTTTTGGTTAAGAAGAGCTTAAAGTTAAAGTCTGAGGTCTCACGCCTTATTAGTCTCTGAGACCGACACGTTCATATAGACAGACGGGTATGGCTTTTATGCTGATCAAGAGTACATATACTTTACTGGGTCAAAGATGCTTCCTTCTGTCTGTTACATACAATTGCACAAAACCGTTATTCCCGTAATATCATTGTAGCAAAAGGCAGCACAAAGCGCACCTCAAACTTGATTTGTTTCTTTTTCTTTATTTTGTTACTTGCTGTTCTGTGATGACATTGTTGGATTCTCTTTAACAATTGGCATTTCTATTATCTTTTCTCTTTCATTTTCAAGTTCAATGTCACACATATGCAAAAACACATTTAAATATATGCTTACACACAGTCACTTACTTTTTGGATTGTAGCTAAGACGCGGAGCACTGTACCAAGTATCAAGCAACACTGAAAAGTCTCTGAAGGGGCAGTCGGCATTTATGGAACTCGGCTGTGTTAGAATCGCGAGCGCACGAGCCATGACGAAACTAATAAGGTAGGCAAATTATTGACAGCGAAAGTGCGAAGGCAAAAGCTTATGTTCTACTCTCTTGTCACTTAGTTCTGGTGTTGTGCTCACTTTGGGCGATTGGGCTCATTGGTACACTAAATTGAGCGAGCTGTCAAAGTCGAGCCCATCTTTTTAATTCCACCAGGGCAAGAGCAACCGGCCCCTAAAGCTTGTGCCATAATACCGCCAAACATTCGTATATTCCTCACATGCACATATACAGATGGGAGAGTAAATACAAGCAGGCATAAAGAGCGAACACCAGTGGCGTTAGTTAATTTTGCGGGTTTGCCGCTGCTTTTGTTGGTTTGTGTACATATATGGACATAACTCTGTTTGTGTTTACTTATATTAAAATAAAGATTAGGGCTAAATGTTGCAGACATATGCATATTATCCAAATTGTGGCTAACAACAAACATGTGGAGCATTTGTTTATGTAGCATACCCTTCACTTGTGGTGCCACAGTAAGGTACAACTTTCTAATGAACACTTCGCTGATCTAATGATCACGTAGATCGACAGAAATTTTTAGGCAGTCAATTTGCCGCTCAGTGCTCAACTTAATTTTCATTTTCGGGGTGCTCTTTATTTGCTTATTTATTCACATGCATACATACATATTTGTTTGCTTGTCATTTTGTTAGGTGATTTGCATAGAGCTCTCTTGTTTCCCACTGTTTACATACATATGGGCATGTATAGTTAAATTCATAACCAGTTGAGTTAGTTTTGGGGTTTAAGAAAACCTAAGGTTTTCTTTAATTTTCCCAATTGTTTTCCACATTTCATTGTGAACTAAGATGAGGGTTATTTTTTGCATAGCCCGATCTAGCAGGTGCTAATTACTTTCTGTCATTGGAATTTTGAAATATAAAAAAGTTATTAATATATGGCAATCAATTACTATTTTTGCTTCAAGTAAGTTCAGAGTCACTGTAGTATATGTATGTGACTCCTTATTGTTGTTTATGAAAATATAATGTTACGTTCATTATAAACATTTTTGTTTATTGCTTTTGTGTGAATTCTTTGCGATTTTTGCAGCTGCCGACTCAAACCCTAAGCACATTGTTTGATAATATTTAATTACAAATCTGATATAGTCGTGAATAATATGGGTACATAATCTATAAAAAGTAAATCTATGATGAAATTCATGTGTTGTTGTATATACTCGCAGTTTTCACATATTGATTAAATTGCAAATGATTTGTAAAGAACTCTCGAATATTCTGTGATCATCATGGCACACCACAAACATTTTGTCGTTTCTATCAGTCTTCCAGCTTTTTTAAAAATCTTATATTCAGCATGACACTGCACGATTGCTTAAATGTAAACAATTCGAATGCCACCCCAAAAACCACGCGTCAGCAATAAAGAGTCAACTTTGGCAAGCTTCCAGATGAGAGCGCTTTATTTAAAAGTCATAAGGGATCACGTTTATAAAGAGAATTAATTAAGAGAAACGGAGTGGAAACTATACCCTGTAACAGTCAAATAAAACAGATAAGGTATTTACAATATATTATTAAGGCTAGTGAAAATAATGGTCGAGTTACAATATGCCTCTTTTTCTATGGCAATGCCATTGTGAATATTTTAATAAATGTACGGAAATGGTGTCTATATGCATTGAACATTTTAAGACAATTAGAAAGTAAACCGTAAAATACGTTAGGTAAATTTCGAAATACGGTTAAGTAACAAATAGCAAATATAATTTTTTTGATTGAAAGGTAAATTTTTGAAGAAACGTTGTTAGATTTAATTATTGTATGCAAATGCAATTCTTGTCTTGTCATTATTCTGGATATTTTTAAAGACAGTTTGTAGCTCAACAGACACAGATAGCAGATATAGAATGTACATACGTGTATGTACCGAGTTGAAGTAGATATATTGCCTTTATAAAATAAAACAATAAACAGTCTTTGTTTAACATGGGATGGTATTTATGGAAATCAATCCGACAGCTAGAATACTAATTACGCCAGTTGCTCTTCTCTTTTTTTTTTTTTGTATGATGATACGAACCCAAAACAAACATTCCAACTAAGTACATAAAGGTGCGCTCAAAATATAATTCACACTTGCTCTCTTACAGTTTCTTATATAAGTGTCTCATATTGCATATAGAATAGTACTTCTACTACATTTGTATATACTTGTTGAGGTTGATATTTTCAGTATTCTATATGTGGTTTTTAGCTGCCTCTCGAGAGTTGTTAGTAAACTTACAAACTTATCCCCCATTCCTTAAATTTTAAAATGTCTATTGTAGTAAACACTTAAATATAAAATATAAATGCCGACAGCAAATACCCTTTCAAACATAGCTTTTTTACGTATATCACACTTAAAATCAATATATTTACAAGCACATAGAAAAAATCATACATACATACAAAAGTTCGGCCGGTGACTTTAATTACGGGTTTAAAATATAATCAGTCTCTGATCCATTCAACGATATGAGCAAATCTTTTTATACTTTCCTAAAGTGCTTTTGAATTCGATTAGAATTCGTTTAGATTTCTGTTCTACTTTTTGTTTTTAAATCAAAAATTGATCGGTATGAATTGAGTTATGATTATTTCTGTTATCAATTAATGGTATCTACTCAAAAATAACACATGAAACCGACAGTAACAATGACAAACATAATGTTTTTTACAAAAAACTAAATAAACCTAGGTTGTAGCTTTTGCTGTTGCCCTCCGTCGGCCAGTTGACGTTCATAATTGTTAAGGGAAAGACGTTGATTTTTAGCATGGATTTATACTATTTGCCTGCTTCACCGCCCTGCCGTTCAGTCATAATGCTGGCAAAGGCATTGGGCGTTGAGCTCAACAAGAAGCTACTAAACACCATAGAGGGTGAGCAGCTGAAACCGGAATTCCTAAAGATCAATCCACAGCACACGATACCAACGATCGTCGACAATGGTTTTGTGTTGTGGGAATCACGTGCTATTCTTATCTACATGGTTGAGAAGTATGGCAAAGATGACTCACTCTATCCCAAAGATCCCAAGGAACAGGCTTTGGTAAATCAACGTCTTTTCTTCGATATGGACGTCTTGATGAAGTCGTTTGGTGCCTATTACCTTCCGCTTTTTCGTCTAAACAAACTCGGCACTCCAGAAGACTACAAAAAGATAGAAGATGCCTTTGAACTATTGGACACTTTTCTGTCAGGTCAGAAATATGTAGCTGGTGGACAACTAACCATTGCTGATATTGCGATCTTGGCCAGCGTTTCGACATTTGACGCAACGGGCTTCAATCTTACCAAGTTTCCTTGCGTAACCAAGTGGTACGCAAATGCTCAAAAGGAAACACCTGGTTGGGAGGAAAGCAGGGAAGGTATGATGCAGATGAAGGGATGGTTCGATGCAAAGATGAAGGCACTCCAATCCTAATTTATTTTCTATGAAAATGTTATAGCAGTCAATTAAAAAAAAAAAACATATTATTTAAATGTATTCAGTATATATACATACATATAAAAAAACATATATTTCTTAAGACTTACATATATAAATTTTTTGAGAAATTTGGAGATGTTGGCTAACCTGTTATATCATTTGAATATTTAAATACACTTATCAACCCTCGAAAGTGAACAGCATTATAATTGTAATGACTAAAATTAAAAGTATATTTTATGCGATTCTTCAAGTTTATTTGTTTACTCCTTCTCGACGAGCTTTTGCAGATGGCGATATTTCTGAATGGCATTGCGTACAAATTCCGTGGTGCGCCTTACGCGCTCTGGCGTAATTTCTTCAGCTAACATGCGACCCACCTCTTGAGAACCACCCGAACGTAGAATATTAACTGCTTTGCTAGGAATTTCACAGATTGGCGTCAGACGGCAGAGAGCATTGGTAATGGCACCTCCAAAGAGTATTACGCCCACGGCAGATATCACAACGGCAGCAATGCGGAACAACGTGGACATCAGTATGGTGGGAAGCAGTCTATATGCGAAGGCCATTAAAGGATTCAAGTCTGTCGAGGGAGCTGTGGTTGCTGCAACAGTTGTGCTCGCATCCCCAGCAGGTGGATTCGCCGGCACCAAGAAGCCTTCATAGCCGGTCTGCACCATAATGGGACCCGGATAGGGATATAGACCAGGTGCGCCTGGCATTGGCGCTGGATAGGCAGCGGCAAGTGGTGCCAAACCCGCTGCACCACCATACTGGCTCAAGTACTGTTGAAAGGCTTCGGGTGTAATCAAGCCACTGGCATAGATGGACACGGGCTCATTGTTGCTTGCACTGGCCACATTGTCAACCGACTGAGAATGAGATTAGCTTAGACAGGTTGTTTATTTGAGATGTTGTTACTTTAACTTACAACTTCTTGTTCCTGCGGCTCAGCGCTGCCATTAGCTGGCTGACTGGTTGCGTTAACAATCACCAAGCCTGCTTCATTTAAACCATTTGGATCAATGTTGGTATCTGGCAGCTTGTCCGACTCCTCAATACTATTGACGCCTGTTGCACCCGGTGCAGTTTCTAACGCTGGCAGCGTTTGTGCCTCAAACAATATTGCTAGTAGCAACATTAGTTGCAGCAACATGCTGAACTGTTTTCGAAAACTCATCACTTGCATCACACTTCGGCTTAAACAGACGACTGATTACGCGAGCTGCATTGCAATGCTCCTTTATAGGCTTGGGTCGAAATTTGAGAGACATTTTATTTTGCCTGTTATCCTTTGTCCCATTTGCAACTAATGGCAAGGTTTCCCAGAACTGCATGTCTTTGGAAGATTTAAAGAATTTTCCCAAAACAAGCATTGTTATTTATTTACCTGCCAAAATTGCCATTCAGGTAGTAGTTAAACAAGTGGCCATGGCAATAGTAGTTGTGCTTACAATAATGGCCAAAATAGTGTGTATGGCTGAGTTGTCTTTAGTTTGACTCCTGAGTTTATTTTGCCAATAGTATAAGACACTTGTGCCAAAAGTTAACTCAAATGCAAACTCACTTTCTTTGAACGTCGCCTCGCTCCACTCACTTGGAAAGACTTATAGCAATCAATAACAAATAAAACACGTAGCTACAACAAATTATGTAGTGACTTAATTTTAGATATTTTACTACACAAAACACGAACACGAATTCCTGACCGAGTTTCGGTAGCCGCCCTCAATCAAGCTGCTGTCCTACAATCTGACTGACGCCCCCACATCTACCTGCTCACCCATCAAAAAACCTCCACTCAGGTGAACACACATTAGGCGAGGCGACGCTTTGGTCGTCCAGGTAACGTTCGCTATGAAAACTAAACGAAAATAGCAAAACAAAACAAGCATGAAACAAAAGCGCCAAGCAGCCACCAATGGCATGAATATATATTTTAAAAAGCAAGCAGCGACGTTGGCAACGACTACGGCGGATACGGATCCACGGACAGCTACGTTGACAAGTTAACACAACACAACACAAGATTATATCATCATCATCATCATCATCAACACCACAGTACAGCAGCCACAGAAGTAGAACGGTTAGGCTCCGTCGCGACAACAGTAGAGCTCGACACTCGCTGGCACACTGGGGAACTGCATTGATATCGACTCTGTGGCCATAGTGCAACACAAGCTGGTGCATAAGATTGTGTGAGTATGCAGAGCAGCAGCTGCTGATGGGGCATAAGCTCTCCCATATCAATAATGGATAAATTAGTGAAGCAAACAAGCTGTTAATAATATGTTAGCGATTATATTTGACTTCGGATAATACGGTTTATATACCCTTTAATTATAACTATTTGCAAGACAATCAAAAACAAAGTGAAATAAAAGTAAAACATCTAAGGCATAGAATACTCCTAAAAATACGTTATCATATTTTTATTAGTAAAAATTCATATTTTAAAGCAACTCACAATTTTTGAGCTAAAGGTCTCTTGACTTTTCACCTTCAATGTTATCCATTTTTTAATGGATCCATTCCCACATACAACTAGGCGTTAAAAAGACAACTTTCCAACAATTTGCATTATTAAAACATTTTTAAATCGATGCATTGATTTTTTTTTTTGAGCACACGCTGTCTTGGCCCTTTTAACTGGCCAGTGTTAAGGAATTAATTTCAGTCGTAACTGATGAATCAAACCGAACAAATTGTAACCGAATTTGTTTACTGCCTACTTATCAGTGGTGGAAAGATGTCAACGCCAGTGCTGTACTATCTGCCTCCGAGTCCGCCATGCCGCAGCATATTGCTCTTGGCCAAAATGCTTGGACTTGAATTCGAGCTAAAACTCGTCGACTTACTGGAGGGAGAGCAGCTGAAGCCCGAATTTGTAGCCATTAATCCGCAACATTGTCTGCCCACCATGAACGATCAAGGACTGGTGTTGTGGGAAAGGTAAGTTGTCGATCTATTTCTTAATAATTGATAGATATATTTCTTATTGTGTATAATTTTACAGTCGCGCCATACTCTCGTATTTGGTAGCTGCCTATGGTAAAACGGATGACCTGTATCCTTCGGATATACGTGTTAGAGCACTTGTGGATCAGCGACTACAATTTGATCTGGGCACACTCTACCAACGCCTAGACGACTACTATGTTAGTAGCTTAAAGAGTGATTATTTTAATTCTTAGTCATAGACTCGATTCTCTTAGTTTCCCACAATGATGATTGGCGCCCCATTGGATGAGGGCAAAAGTGCCAGGTTAGCCGAAGCTGTTGGCTGGCTGAATTCAATACTGGAGGGCAGAGTATATGCTGCAGCCGATCATTTTACTATAGCGGATCTAGCGCTTCTGGTAACCGTTTCCCAACTGGAAGCTTTTGACTTTGAGTTTAAGCCCTATAAACATATCACGCAATGGCTGGAACGTTGCAAGGAACACATGGCACCCTACGATTATGAAGAACTTAATGGCAGCAAAGCCGTTATACTAGCGGACATCTTTAGGGCCAAAAAGAATCAAACAGGTGGCACCTAATCGGTCATAGACGTTCGAAAAAAAAATTCATTTTGAAAAAATTCTCTTGTTTGTGTTAGTGTTGTAATTAATAAATGTTATTTGGCGTTTTGCTTTTGATGTTGAATTGAAGCTATGCTCTACAGATAATTGGGAAAGACATAAATGGACAATGGATAAAGGAACTATAATTGTATTGTTGCAAGGAACAATTATGATACCCTATTTTATTTCATCGGAATAATCATCCTTATTTCAACCCGGGTATTGTATAGCTAAAAGTGAGTGTGAGAATCTGCATTTGTCAGCAGCTCTGCGCCGTTCAAGTGGCTTTAGATGTTCACTTGGGGCTGCGTTGATAATGTAAACAAATATGATATACGACAAATGTGATACATACAATTGCAATCCTCGATTGTAATCTAAACAAATATTGAACCTTTCTGCATATACATTCCATAGAATATTATTTTTATGTTAAATTCTTTAGTCATCATATTGATTTTTTGCTTAAGTTTTAAAAAGTCTTTAACGTCGCTTTGTTTCAATTTGATTTTTGTAGTTAGCTCTGGGCAAAATCGAAAGAATTCGTTTGCTTCCTGTCTTGAGCAGTTATAGCTGCCAATCATTGTAGGGACAAAATCCATTTAAAAATAGAACATTTTGTTTTTGTGGCTGATGCTGGCACCACCACCACAGAACCCACCAACTAACTGTTGGCGATAGCCATAACTGCAGCCAGCAGCGAGCAGAGGCAGAGGCAGCTACATAAAAAAAACCTCTACTTAAATTTAATAATAATCGTACCCAACTGAACCAGTTGAAAGGGATGGGATGGCTTGGCGCATGGCTATTTTTAAAGCCCAGAAGCAAGCGCAGGACGAACGTTGTGGCAAGTGGCAGGAATAACATTGTGATGCTCAGCAGTCACACTTTGGCCGCTGGTGATGGCGGCCACTGGTTTAACTTTGCTTCTGGCACTGATTTTAGCCAATTGCGTTGCTGGCAACAATAAACAATCACACTTATATTTGGGTAAGTTAGATTCCACTTGATTTTAATTGATGATTTAGCTGAGTGCATTTTTTGTTTGCAGACTGCTCGTGTTTGCATGCAAACGAACGCAATGCCACACAATGGGGCAGCTTGAGCATAAATGCCAGCCATGCGTTGGGTGCCAAAAACAACTGCCTGATGATCTTCATTGGTGGCATGGCCGACGAACTGGTGGCCTTTCAGCCGCAGCAGCTGCAACTGCGACCCGGGTGAGTAGCAACGCTTCCGGCCGTAGTAAGCCAGCCGTACAATTTCCACCCGCTGACTGCCAAATCTGCATACAAATCCGAATCGATCCAAGATCTGGATCTGTTTGGCTGCTGGCAGCTGCGCAAAACAGCCATCAAAATGCGAATGTAATTAAAATACCTTATGAAGGCCAATATGGCTGCTGTTCGTACACATACATATGAATGTGTGTGTGTGTGTTTTTGGGGGGTCCGTGGAGCCGTGCCCGGCATGCCTGGTTATTTATAAAGAAAAATATATAAATTTTATACGCGCTCGCAAATTTGTGTCAATTTTTACGAAATTTGCCAGCAATTTTCGCTGCATTAAAATAATGTACCGCAAAAATAAAAAATAAATAAAATAGAAGAAATGTGCAATTTCGAAATCGATTTGTCAATAAAATTGGTGAGCAGCGGCGCCACAAATTTCAGTGGAGCTTGGGCAGAGCGTTGGGCACAACGTTGGCCGCGGTTGTCGTTAACATTTTTTTCCGTGGAAAAGTGAAAAGCAAAAGTGAAAAAACGCTAGTGAAACGCACATCAGTCGCGCGTAAATCGCCTGTTAAACGCTTATCGCATCAAAATGTCTATGGATCCAACGGTATCGCTGGACGACCTAGAACGCGTGAGTGAATTGGGGGAATCTTTGAGTACTAGTTAAGTATTCTAATCTTAATAGCGGCGTCGTCGAGCCAGTTCAGCACGCAAAGCATCCCACACACCACAGCCGACAGCGTCTGGAACAGAATCGGAGGCAATGGCGGTCATTAACGAGATATTTAATCCCAGGCTTAAGCTGCCAGAGAACACTGGCCACTACACGCTGCCAGAGGAGCTAACTGCCGATGATCCTGTAGCACCACAAGATCTGGACATTTCTAAGCTGGCGGAGCTAAAGGAAGTAAGTTTGAGAGTTGCCAAGTGATGCTGAAAAATGTTGCTGATTTTGTTAATGCAAAAGGTGTTCACGCTCTTTGACACGGACTGTGATGGACTTATATCGAGAGATGACCTGCGGTTCACTTACACAGCATTGGGCAACGAACCCAACGAGCAGCTATTGGAACAAATGATGCTGGAAGCACGTGAGCCACTGAACTATGATGCCTTTGTTCAGCTAATGTGCCGTCGCACTCAAGAGTTGGATCCGGAGGAGGTGCTGCTAGAGGCGTGGAGCAAATGGGATGATCACGGCACGGGCATGATCGACGAAAAAAAGTGGGTGCAGTGAAGCAAGTGGTTCGTTTATTGTTGTTGTAATGAGTTTTCAATATACAAATAGAATCTATGAGGAATTGACCAACTATGGTGATAAAATGACCTTCAAGGAGGCTAAGGAGGCGCTAAGTCATGCTCCAATGGCAAAGCCAAAAACACTGGAGGAACCACCAATGATTGATTATCCAGCATTTTGTCGCATGTTGGGTGGAATGCGAAAACGCAAAAACTAAATAAAATCCCAAATCAAAACAACAATCTGTGGCAAATTTTCAATTTGCAAAATTATCATCAATTTTCTGTAGCATAGTTTTGAGATTATGCTATTTGATTTAAATGATATTTTGTTTGTTCCTAGTAGAACCTTTAGTTTATCTTTCATTTCTTTTATTCTTTTGTAGCTTTTATTATTAGCTCGCTTCAGATTGGCTATTTTATTTATTTAATTATTTTTGTTAACATTTGAAAATATATTTTTTTTACAAATTATAAACAGTTCCTCAATGTATGAGATATATTTTATTCTTATTTTATGTTTGTGTATAGTTTTGTATCATGTATCATTTCGTTGAACCCACATACTATGGCATAGTCACAAGTTTCATTAATTTTCTTGAATTATTCAAAAACCGAAGTGTAATTAAATTAAATTATCGATTTTATATTTACTGTCTGTCCATCTCGGTGAGTTTGACATCTACCGTGAATTTTTATGTTAACCTTAACGCCAACTTTTGTCAGACTTTTTATCAAAATAAATGACGAAGAACCAAATAGCAATGCAACATTTTATTTAATGGCAGCTCGCTCGATGCTTCAGGTTATTTATAGGCTGACCAACGAGCCGGCCAAGCGACCAGCCCCAAAAAGTATCGGCCAATAAATTTTCGACATCATTACGTTTTGACCAAACTATATATTGCCATATGATTACCAACGCCCTGCACTTTTCTTTCTTTTTATTATTATTTTTGTTTTTTTTTTTTCTCAACTTTTTTTTCATGCAATTTTGGTGACAGCTGCTTGGATACCGTGGAGGTCTTTCCCTATTTGCGGGAGCCCGTCATCGAGAACTCAACAGCGCCGGCATATACTTGGTGCCAGCACAGCAATCGCAATGCCACGCCTATTTATAGCGCTGGGAGGCTGCTTGGATTGCGGCTAAGCTTTCAAAAGCCACCCAACAAGTTGGATGGCTGGCCGCTAAACCTGACGGCAAGCTATCGATTCTTAAAGCAAGGTGAGCAAATGCGACACCAATTGACATCGCTTATGACTTATTTAATGCTTGTGCAGATAATTTCAAAACAAATGGTCGCCTGGTGCCGCATAGCTTCTGTGACTTTTACTTTTTCGCTAGTACCGGACATGATGGCAATTTGGGGCAGGGCTACTTTCATTCGCCGCGCTTCCCAGCCCACTATCCGGCTCACATCAAGTGCGCCTACAAGTTCATTGGGAGACCCGGGAGCCGCGTGGAACTGCTTTTTGAGGAGCTGCAGCTGCCGCCAGTGGCCACCGGTGGCTGTCAACTGGATGCCCTGACCATATTCGATGCAGAATCAGCGCATATGAATGCCGTGATTGATGTCCTTTGTACGCCACGTCCCACTCGTCGCATTTTGAGCAGTGGACCAGATTTACTGTTAGAATTCAATGCCAGTTCGAACCGCACAGCTAAAGGATTTCGTGGCAAATACAAGTTTGTGCCGAATGAGCAGCAATCGCACCCTGTGGCGCCAATTATGGAGGCAGCAAGCATAGCCAGCACAGCACTTAAACAGCCGCCTGCTAAAGCAAACAGTTTTCAGGAGGAGTATTTGAAGGCAAAGGATATTCCACTGGGACGCACAAATCGTAAGTTGGCGCCCCATAAATTAGTAGCTAAAGATTAACTGACTGACTGACTGACTCACACCAATCGATTCAATCGAATTATGCTAAACGGCAACAAATGGCGGCAAACTTCTTGTTCGACTATTGGCGTCGCGATTGCCGCCATCGCGCTGCTTGGCAGCTTCCGTCTGTCGGAATGTTGGAATGCCGGAAGGCAACGCGCCCTTTTCAACGGATGTGGCCAATCGACTTGGTCTGCGGATAATGTTTGCGTGGGGTGAGGGAGAGGTTGCTACGATTTCTTTTAGTGTCAATGGTTAGTCTGTTTTGAGTTGTCGACAAGTTCAAATGTTGTGCTCCGCGTTGTTATTCGTACTTCTTTTTATAGCATTGCTTTGGCAAACGGCAATAGCTGCATCTTATGCAGGACTTTCGACGGGCAGTGAGTCTTTGGTGATATTTAATTAACCTTTATTTAACTATTTGTTGAAATTGTTTTTAGTGTAGATTTGAACAAACTTTGAAAGTTATAGCTAGAATCTAATTAAAAGCTTACTAAGCGACCACAAAATGGCAGCTGCTCCACTGCAAAGGACAAACTGCAAGAGCCGATGCAGTATGTAAAATCTGTATTTGAGAAACAAAGTAAAACGTTACGACATATTTCAAAACTATGCAAAGAAAAATACATACTTTGCCATGATCTTTTTAGCCCGCTGCAAAGTCTCTTCGCCGGGTTCCTCTTTGGCCAAATAGATTCTCATGCCGCCCAAAGCGCGATAAAAGTAATCGTTCCAATCCAGAGTGCTCATATCGAATGTAAACAGCTGTTGATCCTGTTTCGACATGCGATCCCACAACTCATTTGTATTGTGCGTCGCAAAATACCAATTGGAGTCCACAAACGGCGACAGGACTTCAATATTCTTGTGTATCTTCTCATAGACCTTGATCATGCGTGGCTTCTGACCTCGCAGCCGTAACACTATATCAATAAAGTGACCGGGCAGAATATGATAGAAGAAAGCCACCAACTTGAAGAGCCAGGGTGTGGTGGTACAATGCAGAAATGGCAGCCACATCATCTGTGACAACGGATAGACATCGACCAATTTTTGGGCTTTCTCTTTAAAACCGCCCCAGGTCAGCAAGTTTTTCTCGCTGGGCACATAGTTGTAGATGATCGGTGGTAAATCCTGCGATGACTCTGAGTTTGTGGCATTCGTTCTGGCCGTTTGACAAGCGCTGGCTATGACCAGGTTCGCGCAGTAATCGACGGGCACAATTGTAGCCCGAGCTTTGAGATTTAATCGTGTGATTCTTACAACTCCAAAGGCCGTGCCAACCAATATACCAATGGGTCCATAGAGATTATCAATCCAGCCTGACACCGGCTCCTTGTACGTGCCAACAACTAAGCAAAATGGTTAAAAATCTGAGCACATCTGTACATACGTTGAAGAATTAAAATAACTTACTAACTCCCGGCCGAAAGATGCATATGGGCAAATCACCTCTTTCTTTTAGAATTACCTCTTCCGCCAGAGCCTTGGTGTAGGTGTATGTATTGGGAAACTTGCCCAGAAGCGCTGGCGCCATGCTGTCCAACAGTTCGTTGCTTAGCTGCTCTCTAAGCGCCAGAGCTGTGTCAGCGGTGCAGGTCAAGTTCTCCGGATAGAAGCATTCATCGATTTGACTAATGACACAATTTGAAAAGGCCGTCGAAACATGAACAAATGCCTCTAAACGACGCATTTGCTTGGCCAGTTGCAGCATGAGGCGTGCGGCACGTGTATTGATATCGATTGCCATGTGCAGCGGCTCTACAAAACGTACAGTTGCCGCTCCATGCACCACCAACTGCACCTGCTCCGTGAGCAGCTCCCTGTCCGCTTGACTGATGCCCAGATCTGTTTCCTGACAGTCGCCCGCTATGGGCTTTATACGATCCAAGCATCTAGCATTGGAATTAAGCAGCAAACCAAAAACCTGGTTGTAAATTAAAAGCAAACTAGTTTCATTTAGAGTCTTTGAAATCACTTATAATCCACTTACGGCATCATTCTTCCAGTCAGCAATGCGTTCCAGCATATCTTGTCCATGCTTCGCCCTGATTAACACATAGATACATTTGACATCTGTTGTGCGCAGCAGTTTTTCAATGATCACTAAAAGACAAACAAAAATAATGTTATAGTTTGAAACAGCTAAATTTTCCTAAACTTTTTTTCATTCCATAATGCGAAAGAACTTTAGTTAAATTTTATTGCGTGATCGGATCGGTATTAATATATAAATATAAAATGCGAGGGCACCTTAATGGACAATTAGTTTCTTAGAGCACAGCCCACTGGATTCCTCACTTCATTTCAAATAATTATATAGCTCCATATAAACAGTTTTGACCTTGGCTAACAAATAACTCTACTTTTAAAACTAGTTCTTACAATAAACTGATTTTTTTTTATTGCGTAGCAACGTAAAAAAACAATTTAACTTCTTAATTGGTGTTTTTTGTTTGTTTGTTTGTATCTTTTATTATTTAATGTCATATATTTTCCTACATCAACCATTTTTATGTCAAGTTTTTAAGTTGAAATACTTATTAAGTAGAACAAAAAAATATTAAAATGGTATTGGAGCCATATAAGAAATATTGCTGACCATCTTTTTGCTGACTACGGAAAGCATTGACAACAATGTGCAATGCAGATATATTTACATTTTTGTTTACACACTGAGCAAAAATTTGCTTATTCGGTCGATATAAATATATTCTTTCTAGAACTGTGAAAGTAGAAATTTCAAATTTAATTTCTAATCGTATTAAACACAAAGATTTTTTTGTTTAGTTTTATAAAACAAGAAAATTGTCGGCAACCAAGAAAATATTTTTCCTTAAATCGATTAACATATCGAGTTTTTTTCTAATAATTATTTTTGTAGAGCCTTCATCTACTTTAAATTAATATGCAAATACAAGGACATTGTCTTTTTTTTATTGTATTCCGCTGTTGGAATAGTTTTAAGGTTCCAAGGAATAAGTTTAAGGTGCCGCTAAGTTACTTTCATTTTATTTGATTGGGTTGAAATAAATCAATTTCTTTGTGCTTGTTCTCTTCATTAGGTTATGAATATTTTTGACAGTTTATTTATTTTAATAACTGAATTTTAAATAGTTTTTTTTTTTAGTTAAAACTTTGTTGACGTGTTATTAAATATTGCTCTTTAATTCCATTGGCCAAACATTACAGTTTATGTTTTAGTTCACTTAAATTTTTTTCTACCTTTTCCCAGAAAACCACTTCCACCGGTTAGAAAAATAGTTTTGCCTTTGTAAAATGTTTGCATTTCAGATTTGGCATCGTTTTCAACACTCATTATTATTTTTTGTTTGTTTATTAGCACAAGATTTAAATAGTTCAACTTTCGATTGCGAATGGTATTTTTCTGATAGTAATAAAGGCAGTCGCGGCTGCCAATTGAATGAGAGCTGCTCAGAACTTGCTGACGCTATTTATACATAGCGCAACTCTGCCCAGTGGGCAAGTTGTTAACCAAGCACTCGGCTTGAACCTATGTGATATAACAGAAAGAACCACAAATAAGTTATAACTCGCAACACACACAACGATTGTTAATATCGTCACTTGCACTTACTCTCTTCGCACTTGGCAGTACATACATATATATAAAACAAAAAACCCCATTATATGCATATAACGTACACATCGTAAAAAGGCTGCTTAAAGACGCATCGTTAGTTGGCGGCTAGTCAAGACGAAGTGACTAGCATTTGAACCGCCATACAATTTTTAGCGTGAGTATGTTTGGCTTAAAACTGGAATTTTGACGAAGTTCCGCTGTTTAACCTCCGACCAGTCTACATCAAATGACTCTTATTGAATTTAGCTAATTGCAAATCATTGTTGTCTTGGCCCATTGAGCTTTGAGTGTGTCCAAGTTCAATGAGAGTGAACCGGCAATATTACAAAAAAAAAGGTAGCTACTTCCTATATTATGAGTAAATAGAATGATTGTATCTTAGTGTTATATACGCCCTTTATTAAACAATTCTGTCAAAGTCAAAGTGTGAATTACAAAGTAAATCGAAATACCAAAGAGATAATTAATGTCACCTTCAATAATTTCAGTCTGTTGCTTAGGTTTTTATCCTTTGATAAAGTTGCGATTGAAATCTCTAATGTTGTTAATTTAAGTTTTTTAAATATTGGAACAACGAGCGGCTTATAAATATGTTATACATTTAACAAAAGTGTACAAATATAAATATTATCATTGTAAGCTAAGTACGTTAACTAAAGCACATTATAACATTGACTTATGACTGTCGTTTTAATTGCAAGGCATAAAGTGGATAAGGCTGAAGACTATTGGCCTCTACAGATGTTTCCAGCCATTTTACGTTAAGATGACGACAGCTGCGACGGTAAAGGGGTCTGAAAATAAAATAAATATATAGCATTGAGTATGTTAAAATGCAATAGTAAGGGGAAACATTTACCTTAGCTGCGCCAAATCCTTTGTAATAGAAACATCATAGAATACCAAAGATGCTTTAAGTGTGTTCTTTGTCAACAAGCCACCATTATTAACAAATTTATCCATATACTTGCTTTTGGCTGCATCAATAGAAAAGTAAGCCACCAATCCGCTAAATAATTTTTTACTCTCGTCCTTGACTAAGGATTTGATCAGCTCTGGAGATTTGGTAAGCTCTGTTTTCACTTCTACTTTTACTACCTTGGGCTTGAAGAAATCTTTAACAGTTGCTTGGGATGTTGATGAGGGCGCATCTACTTTAGAACGTTTTCGAGCGCTGTGTGATTTTGAGACTTTTGCATTTTCATCATCGGAGTCGTCTTTGGATCTATTTGCCTTTTTTCTGCTACTAGCCTTTTCTTCTTTAACCGTTTTTCCCTTTTGCGGCGTCTTCTCCAGCTTTAGTTTATCGTCCGAAGTGCTATTATTATTCGACTCACAGTTAGCCAGAAGCAGATCAACATTTACATTTTGCTTAGAGGCACTATAGAGTTGCTCTAGATGCGCTAAATCATTTCCCTGCATAGCACTTTTATCGCTTCGCAGGCGGGTTATGCGTGGAAAGCGTATAGAGATGCCCGCTGCAGTGTGCGCCTCCGATTGTGTGAACTCAGCTCCCGTAATCTCCCAAACGGGCATTGTCTCTGGCACCTTTGCCAGCACGTCGGGTACGAGTGATTTTTTGCAAAGCAGCCATTTGGGTAGCTTGTTGGCATCGGCTCGTTCAGTAAGCTTCATTAGATCTTCATGTATCTCATCGTTGGTGGCATCATCTAGGCCAGAGTGTACCTTGGTAACCGTCTTCCAAAGATGATCGCGCGTATCATAGCAGCCCATTAGAAAGATGCTAAGCACACCGCCTTTCTTACCGGAGCCATACCAGGCGCCAAGCACGACCAAATCCGCCGTATCAGCCATCTTGCCACCGAAAAGATAATCTTTTTTTACTTTGAGCCATTTGCGCTTGCCCGGCTGATAGGTGCCACTGGGGCTCTTAAGTACAACACCTTCCAAATTGGCCTGCAGCACCTTGGCCGTCATCATGGCCAACTCGTTCTTTGTTTTAAGAAACTCCGACTCTGACAACTGTACATGGGATTTAATAGGTTTTATGTTTTGTTCCAGGATCTCGCGACGCTTGCAAAACGCACTTAATTTGTAGAAAACTTTAGCATTTAAAATTGTCAAAGTGCTTTCTTACTTACAGCTGTGTCAGATCAGCGCCGTCGTATAGTAAGCAATCGAAGACAAAGAGACATACCGAAGCATTCGCATAGGTGTGCTTCTTGTGTGCTCCAAGCGTGCCAAAGGGTAACAAAGTGCCTGTTTCGGTGTCTACCAGTATGATCTCTGAGTCCAGTATCATATCATCTGCGCCAGGAAAGGCTTGTGGTATATAAAACTTGAGCTCTTTGATTTTGTGATCCATGACAGGTTTGAGATTCCGACTAAAAAACTTGAATTCACTGCCCTGTTTGTGTATTTGCACTCTTTCGCCATCGTATTTGATCTCACTGTACAATCCAGCAGGATTCTTTTTGAATGCTTCCTCCACAGACTTGCAGGCATTGGCCAGCATGGGTGAAACAGGCGTCATAACTTGAATACTGCTAGATGCGCCCTTTGCCTTTTTACCGGTTGCTTTCGTGGTAGTTTTCTGAGTTGAAGCCTTGTCTAGGCTGCCAGCAAAGTTTTGCACAATGGCTGTTAAATCACGAGAGGATTGATATGCCGGATAGGCTTGTGGACCAAATGCGTCCAGTATATGCCTGGCACGTGCGTTTATGCGCAAATCCTGTTTGACAAGCCTGATGAACGTGCGCAAGTCCAAGTCTGTTGCTTCCTTGCACAACGTGCGCAGAACCTCCATTTGCTCATCCTCCTTAGTGCGCTCTTCCAGCTGGCAAAGAAACTTTTCCACTTCGTGCAGGTAGAGCTTGCTTTGTTTCTGCGGCTTAAGTTTGTTCGAGCTGGCAAAATGCTTGCGTAGTGTTTCCGAAATGTCACCGTCTTTAGGAGAGAACTACATATTAAGAGCAGCACCAACATACAAATTGTATGTTACTCACCTTGCTCCAGGTCCAAATGCATTTGTTGCTGGTCAACATGCAAAATGCGAGAAAATAATTTGATGAGCGCCTTGTTTTGCAAATTGTAGACGCGTTGCGAAGCGCCTGGTATAAGGAATTGCACCCACTGCAAAGTGTCGCCTTGAAAGCTACTGCCATTGCTACCTTTTTTAAAGAAGTGCTCTAATTTCTCAACTTTTCGCAAGTAACTCGATTCGGCGGCTATTTCATCACAAATGCGTCGAAATGTGTCGAGCTTGTTGTCCTCATTCTGCGTCTTACTGCCCATAGCTCTGTTCCGAATACCAGTAAAGCACAACACACGAAAGTTGCTCAGCAATTTAAGCATAAATTTTTGAAAACAATGATGAAATTCCTTCTTCTTCTTTTCAGAACACTGCCGGCAGACGTATGACTCGCGCGTCAACAAGTCTGGCATCTTTGAATCAAACCAGCTGATAGGCTCATATATCGGCTCAGCGATTAATAAAAATATCAACTCAGCTGTCGCTGTGCAATGCCGCTACGAATTTGAATCGCAGAAGCCGGAAATAATTCAAATAAAGTTTCATGATTTTAATATACCAACGGAAGCAGAAAACTCCAGTCGCTGTCAGGATCAGGATGCACTCCATGTGCTGGGAGAGGTGCGTGGTAAATACGAGACACAGGAGCTGTTATGCGGCGCCTTTTTGCCCAAGCCGCTCATGTCAAACGGCCAAAAGCTTCAGCTGCAATTTGTTGGTAAATATCCGCCAACAATGACCAACAAAGTGCAGTATTATGGATTTCGAGCCGAATATAGATTTCTAACAAGTGAGTTGAAACAAAATCTCTAAATTTTTTTTACTAATAATGGATTATTTAGATTATGGAATAACATCTGGCGTTCAACAGGGAAATGAATGCAGCTTTGCATATAACAGCAGCGATAGGATTAGCGGTCTATTTCATTCACCCAATTTTCCAGGCTACTATCCGGAGAATGTTGTATGCAATTACTTCTTTTATGGAACCGATGAACGTATTGTCCTACGCTTTACATACTTTGATGTCGAAGGCATAAGCACGTAGGTGAAAAGTAGCTCACTCCCTCTTTTAAAGTACTATATCTTTTGTTTGTTTGATTTATTAGTTGTGAACATCAAACGGCCAGTGATTATGTGGAGTTCTCAAATTTTATGAGTACGGATCGCAAATTCACCAGACACTGTGGAAAGTTACCAGACTTTGAAGTACGTTCTGATGGACGTTTCTTTCGTGTGTCTTTTCATTCCAATGATCGTTTTGTTGCCAATGGTTTTCGCGCTCTCTACACATTTGAGCCCATGGTTGTCAAAAGTTCTCTGAAAAACTCGGATGGCACTGGATCTATGCAAAGCTATGTGTCCAGCGGACCGCGTCATACACTTAGAATTATTAACATAATAATAGCTCTCGTAATATCAATATATTCGCATTAGTATATTAATAAAATGATTTCTTGAAGTATTAAATTACATTCCATGCTCGTTTGTTATAAATTGTATACAATCATTCTTAAAAATATCGTTTCTTGTTATCGATATAGCATCGACTTAAAAATCTTGATATGGCATCACTACTTTTATAAAAGCATTGTTCAGCACTGTTTTCAATTACCGCCGCGCAAGTTCTGTTCGTTTTGTCTTTCTTTCGGCATTCGTTCATCATTTGCCGAGAGCTTCGCGCGTTAGAATTTGGCCGCGTCGCGTTGAATATTTAGTTTTGTGTGTTGGACATACTAAGGGTGGGCTCGTCATTGTCGTATGTTCGAACGTTAAGCATTACAAAAAGTATTAATACCTAGCAATAATAATATCAAACAATAAACAAGCTTCAAGCATAACACTAAAAGTTAACACATCTAAAGCAATTCTACGAAAATAAGCGCAAAATGTTCTCACGACCCAGGTAAGCTTCCAATTTCAAGTGGCGATGAGCCCTGGCCTCAGGTTGCAAAAGGAATTTTTTGCTTGCTTGCAACTATTTTTGCTAAATTTTGTCAAATTGACGGGCAGAAATATTATGCAATTTTGTTTGTCGGGCGACAGCTCCACATCCCAGCTGTTGGTCGACAGTGACCTAGTCTTTTTTTCGCGGCAGACGAGTGTGCGCCAAGGCAGGCGAATTTCACCCAACCCATCCGCCCCTTCTCTTGTTCTTCTTGATAGCACTGCGCAGCTTTCGTTTTCGTTGGCACTTACTGCGCTCACGTTTTGGCATTGACCTAACTTTTCTGGTTTTTGCTGGTTCCCAGTTGCCGCTGCAACAGCTGTATTATTTTGCTGTCCCTTTTTAATTTTGCTATTCCACATTGCGTAAGACTTTGGTAAAGGAAAAAAGCATCCAATAAGAATACACACTAAAACAATAATAACGGCAATTGTTCGCCAAACGTATCAGCTGACAAAAAAAATCAATAAACAAACTTAAATTATGTATGTGCATACGTATGTGTATGTCAAAGTTGTTCATATGTATATAATTTGTTCTATGTTATGTCTGGTTTAAGACACCTTCACGTTCATGGACATGAACACACTTTTCTAAAATATTTAGCTGTATGAACATGTGTACATATGTACGTAGATACATATTTTTCTAGTTATGCCAAATTCTAAAATTATACATATACAATTTCACGCACACAAGTTTACGCTATTATTTTGTTTGTATGTGCTATTGCGGGCATTTTTCTTCTTCATTTATTTCCTCTCTTCGTTTCGTTGCCAAGTTCAAACGTTTTTGTTGTATTGTTACGCAGCTTTATCTGCTGTCTCTTTTCGTTATTTACTTGTTTTGCTAGTTTACACATTTCACATTCTAGGGCGAAAACACATTCAAGTCCATTGACTTTATTATGCCAACACGTTAAACCTTATGACTTTTGGATTAACATACTTTAACATCCATACATTGTATGAGTGTATGTACATACATATGTATGGCAGTATTTGGACCAGTCAGTTTTCAACGTCAACCCTCAAATTAGCAGATTTTATGCTTCCACACAAATTTACTTAGTTTACACGCGGATATTGAACGTGATATCATTTTGCGATGTGTCATCATTGTACGGGATAGTTATTACGAAATGCAAAGTCGACTAGGGAGTTCAAATTATTTGTGTCTAAGCTAATGTTAATAATTATTAAAAATTAATATTGATTTTGTTGATTTATTTTTACTACGTTATAATTATACATGTTGTTTAAGGAAACTTCTGTGCGATTGTTTGCGCTTCAATAAACAAATAGTAATATACAAAATATGGAAAAAAAAATTTTTCTAACATAGAAATAACAAAATTTGTAATATTTGGCATTTGTTTATTAGCGTATAAACATACTTGGAAGCAACATGCGGAAATGTTTAGCACATGCACTTACACTTGTATGCGTGATTAGATAGTATACATATACATATATGTGTATATACAAAAATTTAATAAACTATATAGATATGTATGTATCTGTAACTAGTGCATATGGGAAATTATAAAGCACTCATGTGAGCGCTTCTGGCATTAAGTTGTACAAATAGCAACAAAATGACGAATGATACCGATGCCCATTCCAAACTATACCACAGACGTACATACGTACCCATTACGTACCCCTTACACTCTCTCGATAATTAGGACGCCGAGGCAGGCGGGAATTCAAGTGAATACCACGTCACGAGCGCGTGGGACCCACAGAAGCGTCATTAACGAGTTTTGCTAACGTTATGGCTGCTGCTAGTATTTATGAACGTATGAAAATAAGCATAGGCCATCATAATCCCAAGTGCTGGACAAACGATAAATTAGTCACAAGGCACCAATTATGCAAAATGCATTTAAAAACATTTGCAAATAGTTTTGTTGTCGTCATGTTGTTATCGAATCATTTGTTAACTTATCGCGCCTCTAACGCCAACGTCGCTTAATTACGCGGCAATGTGATAAACAACAATCTAGATAGCGCTAGTTTGAAGTGGCTCACTTTAAAAATTAGCTGTAAACAAATCAAATCAAAGTGTTTGATAAGCTACAATGTGAAGCAATTTGAATCTTTTTAAATAAGTTTCTTCTTATTATCTGATTGCTGTGAAATCTAAGAAGTCATTGATTTGATACACTATCCCAAAACTGTTATATCTTAGCTGATAAGGAGAGCTTAACATACCCCAACAGTTATCGAAGAATAACAGAAAAACAGCTGACGCTGGCCTTGGACTTGGGATTTATTTTAAATTTTATTGAATGCCTCCGCGTATCTCATCGGGCTGCATCAATTGCCACAATAATTAAATATGTAGCTCATTCACGTTTTTTATTTTTGTTTTGTTTTTGTGTTGCAGTTTGTGCGGCAATCTCGGTAAATTGTGCCGCAACGGCACTGCAGCTGTGACAGCAACACCAACAACAGTAGCAACAACAACCGGAACAACACTGCCAGCATCATCGGCGCTGGCGCTGTATGATGCCCGTAGCTATCATGAGGTTGTTGGCGACATCGTTTGCCCCTCGCAGGTGCGCGGCGTCGATCATATTCGCGATCCCCGCTTGAATAAGGTAAATGCTCTAAAATTTTGTTTTTCGTAATAGTAAATATTGATTCAATTCGTTATATTTGTGTCAGGGATTGGCTTTTACACTGGAGGAGCGTCAGGTTTTGGGTATTCATGGACTACAGCCGGCACGTTTCAAGACCCAGGAAGAACAATTGCAACTGTGCAAGATTGCTGTCAATCGCTATACAGAACCATTGAACAAGTATCTGTATCTGAGCGATCTGCACGATCGCAATGAGCGTCTGTTCTTTCGTTTCTTGTCCGAAAACATTGAGGATCTAATGCCCATTGTGTACACACCCACAGTAGGATTGGCATGTCAGCGTTTTGGTCTGATATACAGGCGTCCGCATGGTCTGTTTGTCACATTCAACGATCGTGGACACATCTTTGATGTCATGAAGAACTGGCCAGAGCCAAATGTCCGTGCCATTTGTGTGACAGATGGCGAACGCATTCTTGGCCTGGGTGATCTGGGTGCCTGCGGCATGGGCATCCCAGTTGGCAAACTGGCGTTGTACACGGCTCTGGCCGGCATCAAGCCGCATCAATGTCTGCCCATTGTGGTCGATGTAGGCACCAATAATATTGATCTGCTGGAGGATCCACTGTACGTGGGTCTGCGACAGAAGCGTGTCGTGGGACGCGAATATGATGACTTCATCGATGAGTTCATGGAGGCAGTCGTTAAGCGCTATGGCCAGAATACGCTCATCCAATTTGAGGACTTCGGCAACCACAATGCATTTAGATTCCTGGACAAGTATCGTAATACATACTGTACCTTCAACGATGATATTCAGGGTACAGCTGCTGTGGCTGTAGCCGGTTTGTATGCATCCAAGCGCATCACTGGCAAGTCATTCAAGGACTACACTTTCCTATTTGCTGGTGCTGGAGAGGCAGCCATTGGCATTGCCGATCTTGTGGTCAAGGGCATGGTTGCCGAGGGCGTGCCTATCGATGAGGCATATAGCCGAATATTTATGGTGGACATTGATGGTCTGTTGACCAAGTCGCGCAAAGTTGGCAGCCTGGAGGGTCACAAAATCAACTATGCTAAAGATATTGAACCCATGTCCGTTCTCGAGGATATTGTGACGACCGTTAAACCAAGTGTAAGTATAGTATTGTGATAATATTTTATGCACATAGTTTAAACGTCTTTTTGAACAGGTTCTCATTGGCGCGTCGGCTTGTGCCGGCCTCTTTACACCCAAGATTTTGCGAACCATGGCAGATAACAATGAGAGGCCCATCATATTTGCGCTCTCAAATCCAACCAGCAAGGCGGAATGTACCGCTGAGGAGGCTTATCACAATACGGATGTGAGTTGTTGTCCTTTTATGTTACGAATATGATAATGAAATGATTATCTTTGGTTTGCAGGCTCGCGTCATCTTTTCATCGGGCTCACCCTTTCCACCTGTTACCGTTGGCAATAAAACCTATTATCCTGGTCAGGGTAATAATGCCTATATCTTCCCTGGCGTCGGTCTGGGCGTCATTTGCACGGGCACACATCACATACCCGACGACATGTTCCTGATTGCCGCCCAAGAGCTGGCCAACTTTGTGGAGCCCGCTGACATTGAGCGTGGCTCGCTGTATCCACCCCTTCAGAAAATTCGTGATGTCTCCATGAATATTGCCATTGGTGTGACCAAATGTGCTTATGACAATGGTATGCTGACTGCTATGATTATTGTATACAAATGTATCTCTAGACTAATTGTGATTATGTGTGAGTTTAGGTCTAGCATCTACATATCCGGAGCCGCAGGATAAGCGCAAGTGGCTGGAAGATCAACTTTATAACTTCAACTATGAGAGCTCGATGCCGGTGACCTGGACCTGGCCACGCATGCCCTACATAAAGACTCGTGAATTAGTGCCCACCAAACTCTATGGAAAAAAAAGTGATTAACATTTGATTTTTTCTTTCTATTTTCTATTTTAGGCGCCGAGAGTCCGCTTATTGCCGCTATCAAATAAGCAAATCGTTCAGTTCTCTTGGTTGATCGTTTGATGGCACCTTATGTATTGCATTCTAACCCACTCTTCGTACTGCTACTACTACTATTACTATTCAAAAGTGAACCACCATCAGCCAGCACCAAACACACAAAACTAACTCAACCAATATGCCAATAGAATCTAACTGCAACGGCTCACATTATCTAGTATCTACATGTTATCTATGTACTATATATGATGATAATCACACGCTGCGTTGCTCGATGCTGTTTCAAGATCAAGATCAGTTGGGCGTATGCTCTCTCATTCTCTCTATCTCTGTTTCCCATTGGTGACTTAACTTAAAACAAAAAGTATCAGCATTGTTATTTAACTTAAAATCATAATAATTGTTAGTCAAACATAGATCTGAGATGTAGTAGTTGTTGTTGATAACCAAGCGAAGTGTGCGATAGAAAATGTTTTATGTATATCTGATATATGTTTATATATAGTATTATATATATGTATTATGTATATAATATATTTTTATAAAATGTTATGTTAATTTATGTATGTGATCGATAATGATAGTGCTGCAATGTATGCGATCCCTACTACGTTTAAATTTACTTTTTCTATATAAGTTAATACTAACTTCTTTGTTTTTGGCCTTAAGTTTAATTGGCTTGCTGGTTTTCTCTCTCTCTCTCTCTCTCTCTCTATGTTCTATATATTTTTCTACTGCTTTAACTTTCTTTATAATTTTGTTTCTTGCTTTTCCTTTAGGTTCTGCTAATCCTAATGCTAATGGCGAAAGTAAGCACTAAGCGCTTAAGATGCAACAAATTAAATTTCTCCTGCTTTTTTCTATTTCTTACCATCTCTTCTTAAAGCAAAATGAACATTTCAAGAACTATTTGATATTGATCTATTGCTATTTCCATTATTTCGTTGACATACAGAAAACGAAGACCTCCTTTAAACAAAAATTCAACCCACACACCGAACGCATAGTACCATTGGCATATATAGACAGAACAACGGTGAGATTTTGCACATCCTTCTAATGAAAGTTAAAGAGCAGCCGTTGACCCTAACGATTAACACTAAAAGTAAACAAACTAAGCTTAATGTTTTTTTTAATTAATATCGTATATACAGAAATATATATGTATTGACTATAGCAGTGATTATTTTTATTTTTTTATTATTGTTGATCCATGTCTGATATTTAATAAATAGCCTTGTTATAACTTATTGTTACAAAAATGTCATTTTTTATTTACCTAACAACATAAACCTAAACAAAATATGATGGAGCAATCCGCAATCGAAAAACAATAAAATATAAAAATTGAATCAAACGGTTATTTCAAATGTCAAAATGTTTGTTTGTATCGGGGAAAGGGCAATTAACACGTATTACATAATAATTATTTACTATCTTGCTAACGTACATATGTATCTGAGTCGATAGCTTGTGTACTTCCCGGCAGAAAATTGATTTTTAATTAAAATATATGCAGCTTATGAAATTCCCATAGCAATAAAACTTATGGGAAATTATTAAGTTAAGTGTTTGGGATAAAAAGCTTTTATTGAATAATCATTTAAATTTGATGTTTGATCTTGATATGGAAATGCCCTCTTCCCTTGGCACAAATTGACTAGCGCTAGTCTAATACCCTTTATAAGACATTTCTGGATTCAGATAATTGACAAAAAATTTATGCATTGAAAATATTCATGAGATATGCTTTAATACAGTTTGTTAATAGTTTTGTTTGATAACTTTTTATAAAAATAAAACATTCAGGATTTTATGTATGTATGAGTATTAGAGCAATTTTACGTAGAGAGTGTTTTAAGTTCGGCTCGCGCGTTTTAACATTCTCCTAAACGACTTAATTAGCTCTCTAAAGAGCGTTGAGCTTAGCTCTCAGCTTAGCTCTCAGCTTAAGCTTGATGCTTTACTCATTAAATGCAGTGAATTGATTAAAGATAGCTATCAGTTTATAAGAGTGCGCACATGTGAACAAACTCCAAACGGATTGAGACTTATCAGTAAACAAGTTGACATACAATAAAATATGATAAAGCATTTGTACAGCATAAGCAAAGGAAGCCAAAACACTTGAATGAGCTGGGGGGAAAAACCAATGCGAGTGCTCACCAAGAGAGTTCCGAGAGATGAGCTGAGATAGTATATCAACTTGATTGAGCGAGAGCGCTCCTAAGCTGACTATTAGGTTCATATAAAATAAGTGTTTGGAGCGCAGTTCTCGCTTAGTATCACTTGAAACGCAAATCCGATCAACAAACCGGGCTTCATCAGAGTTCAGTTTTAGTTTTTTTGCATTGCCAATAAGATGATGTTTCGTTGTTGTTGGTTCCTCGTCGCTGTCGTCTGTCTCGCAGCCCCGCGAGCCGTTCGAGCAGGTGAGAAAGAAATGTTCCCAATGACTTGACTTGTTTAAGCTTGTCAAGCTTGTTGTTTAGTTATTAACTGCTTGCACTTGACACATTACTTATGCATGTGTGTGTGTGTTTAGCCTACGCCGATGAATGTAGCACTCCGAATGGTGATTTGGGCCAATGTATGCCATATTCATCCTGCGCGGATATCGAGCAGCGTCTCTTGGCAGCAAAAAAGGCGGGCGAGCGTGTTCCGCCGGAATATGCCAGCTATTTGCAGAAGGCTGCCTGCGGAGAGTTCGATGGAGTGGTAAATATTTGAAATTGCATTCTATCGAAACGAATCTAATCGATAATTTACATTAATTCCACTTGTGTAGCGCCACTTTTGCTGTCCATTGCAACAGATCCAGCATAACTCAAAGGTCATGGAGTTGTTTCAAAGTTCCAATTTCAGTTGCGGTTCCATACTCAATCAGCGTGTAGCCAACGGCTATGAGGTTCAGCTCTCCTCTAGGCCCTGGATGGCCTTGCTGCGCTATCAGAGCTTGGGACAATCTCGTTTCCTTTGCGGCGCCACACTTATCTCGAACCGTAAGACCGTAACTGTTAAAGATCGATCAAAGCTTATAGCTAATGCCTATGATTTTTGTTTTTAAGGTTACATTTTGACCGCTGCTCATTGCGTTTATGGATTGGAAGATTCACTGTAAGTACTTGAAGATAAACAAACAAGTTTCAAGACTCAATAATTTTGTTTTATTACAGCTATGAGATTCGTTTGGGTGAACATCGCATTTCGACGGAGATGGATTGCCGGCAGCAAGGACGCAAGCAAAAATGTGCGCCACCCGTCAAGGATTTGGGCATTGAGAAGTTTATAATACATGAGAAGTACGATGTTAAACGGATTTACCATGATATTGCCCTGCTGCGTCTAAACGAAACAGTTGAATTCCAGAGTATGTTAGGGTCATCTTTTATAGCCTATAAACTTAACTTGAAACGTAATTTCTTTCAGAGCACATTAAACCAATTTGCCTGCCGGTTAGTCCAGAGCTTAAGAAACAATCTGAATCGTTGCCCAACTATTTTGTTACCGGCTGGGGCACCACAGAGAACGGTTCTGCCTCGGATGTCCTGCTGCAGGCCAGTGTGCCCATCATGTCGCGATCCTCTTGCTCGCAGGCCTATCGTCGCGAGGTGCCACACACCCAGCTCTGTGTGGGTGGCGGTGATTTGCAGGACTCCTGCAAAGGTGACTCGGGCGGACCCCTGCAGGCGCCCGCTCTCTACTTGGATGAGTACAAGCTGCGCATGGTGGAGTTTGGCATTGTTAGCATGGGTGTCACATCTTGCGGTCAGATAAGCCTGCCAGGCCTATACACTAATGTCGCTGACTATGTACAGTGGATAACGGATACAATGGCTAGAAATGGACTATAGAAGCTAGCACCAAGCATATTTGCACATTAACACTTAAAAAAACTAAAGTATTTCTTTTTGAACGATATATGCACGCATTACTTTCTGCTTTTACACTTGTTGTTTAGTACAAAAATAAATGCACTTTCTAAAGATTACCCCAGGCATTTAATAAATTCTCTAATGGCAGTTTACTAACAAATAGTAGTAGGTACACGCACCACTGGCGCACCCAGTAAGTTGCGTATTGGCTAAACATTTTTCGCAACTTTAAACTACTGCATACTCTTAGGCATAAAATGAAAATAGGTGGTTCGAGTATCGAATTCGCTTTGTTCGTACTCAACAGTTGTATCGTAAACGACTAAATGTGGCGCTCTTACGAGCGTTCCGGGTTGCTCAGCTGTTGCTAAACACGTTGTGCCAATCAGTGGCCGTTAGATGTCGCTTTTTTAAATTGGCGCGTAACTTACTTTATTTGAATATCCAATTGGATGCAATAATGAATAATTTGCTTTTTATTCTGCCAAGTCGAGAAACAATACAATTTATTTATTGTACTAAAAATTATCTTAAATACAATCATAAAAATAAACAGACCAAAAACAAATGGCTTTTTACTTTAAATAATTTAATATAATATTACTAACAAATATATACATATATTTTCTTGATTTGTGGCACAACATTGAAAACAAATAAGTCTGGATAATTAACACAAGTTTTACTTTTTTTTACAACTTTTTTTAGCTTCACTTGAATCACGTTTATGTTAGATGCGATGCATCGGAGTCCGAAGTCTGTTCAATTAACGCCGGTGTTCCTCAGGGAAGCGTTCTTGGACCAGTTCTCTACACGTTATACACAGAAGATATTCCAGTTTTAAACAGAGATGACCTGGGTTATCGCCACCTATGCAGACGATACAGCTTTCCTGGCCACTTCAAGTGACCCTGCAACATCATCGGCCATCCTTCAAGCCCAGCTGTCTTACCTCGAGCCATGGCTCAAAAGATGGAACATCGTGGTCAACGAAAATAAATCAGCACACATAACCTTTGCTACCAGAACAGAATCCTGCCCACCAGTTTCTCTAAATGGCTCGACCCTGCCGTCGGAGCACGCAGTTAAATACCTTGGCTTAACCTTGGACAGGCGGCTGACTTGGTCGGCACACATAAAGACAAAGCGTAAGCAGCTCTCCATAAAGCACAGACAACTGAAGTGGCTCCTTGGACGTACATCCCAACTCGACCTAAGAAACAAACTGCTGCTATACAAGTCTATTCTAAAACCGATATGGACATATGGGATCCAGCTTTGGGGTACAGCGTCAACATCCAACATCGAGATACTGCAGAGATTTCAAAACATAGCTCTTCGCAGACTGGTAAACGCACCATTCTATGTTAAAAATGTGGTGATCCATAGGGACCTTGGAGTTCCCACTGTCTCCGAAGAGGTAAGCCGTTACAGCCAAAGATACATAGACAGGCTCGAGTCTCACTGCAATCACCTAGCTATTAACCTGCTAGATAACAGCACCCAGACTCGCCGACTCAAGAGGCACCACCCTTTGGACCTTCCTTTTAGGCCGCCAAAAGCATGGTAACATTAAGATATTATAATTATAACTTCTAAGCTTATTCCACATAAATGAAAAATTCCCCTGTAAATGTTTCCTTATAAAATTTACTTATTATCTATAAGATAGATTGTAAATAAAAATATATATAATAAAAAAAAAAACTTGAATCAAGGATTTATATACATGTAATTTTTTGTAGCGAATATTAAAAAATGCGATACCAAACATCATAACAACCATTGACTTAACCAACACATGAGCGAAAAAGATAGAGAGAGAAAGAGATTGTGTGAGGAAATACAGAGCAAGAGTCACGGCTCTAATCTTAAGTTTTGCTCGGCTAGTGAAAACAAGTTTTCTTTTCCATAGGCAGCGTAGAACATTTTCCATTTAAATGCAAAAGCAACATACAGATTTTTAATTTTTTTTTATCCAACAAAGTTTGAACAAGTTTTTCATGTTGTATAAAACATGTTTGTTAGTACAGAGTGTACATAAACTTAAATGTCCTGTTCACTTAGGTAACTTTTGGGTGATGTTTGTTGAAAGTTTTGTATGTTTCCGATTTGTTAGCTGATTAAAATTTAAGAATGCTTTTAGCTTAGAACAATAAGAAAACTTTCGATTTATTGTCAAATAATATAGACAGCTTGTACTTAATCCTTGTCAAAATTGTATTCTTATAAGACAAACAAACAAACTTTCAGCCAATCAAATTCATCAGCGAATATTTTTGCTCAAGCTGACTTCAAACATTCAAACAACAGCGGCAGCAGCATCAGTCTCGACAAGTTCTGAAGAAGTGCGGAGAACGACGGCTTTCGCTTTGTCAGATGAAAGTTTTTTTGGGGTTATCTTATCGTCGCACTAATTGCACAAGAATGCACGGAGGCGTAAAGGATTTGCTTGGCAATGTTTCAAGCAAGCAGATGGCTTCTGCCAGCTTTGTGCTGCCTGCTGCCTGCTGCCAGCACACTGACTCACTCACTCGCACTCATTGGCGGCGTTAATTAAAAGCATCTCAAGTCACAGAAACTAATAAAAGCCAAACTATTTTTGAATCACGACTTTTTAGCTTCTGCCGCGATTTTCCTTCCTCCTTTTTGCAAACTCCATATGGCGCTGGCATTGTCGATTTCTGTGTTGCTAAAGTGCAACAACAACAACAACAACAACAACACAAAAAAAAAAACACAATACAGAAATATGAAAATACGAGAGAGAATTGTGGTCGCGGTTGCGCCACGCCAGTTGGCCAAAGGCGCGTCTTTGTTTTAACTAGTTTTCGTTGTTGTTGCTATTGGAGCCCGGGGTGATGGTTTGCGGACTAGTGAAAAGTGGTCGTCGTCGTCGTCTATGTAGATGTAGATGACTTGCTTTGTTGTTTGCCTGATTGCCTGTTTTTGTAAGTGTTTTTCTTGTTGTTGTTGTTGTTGTTGTTTTCGCATTGCAGCTGAACGGGCAAGACTGAAAGCGTAGCTCTTGCACTTGCCCAACCCCCTCCCACCCAATGCTTTTGTGTGTGTTTGTTTTCCATTACTACAACATGTTGTTGTTGCCGTGCACTTGCCACATCCATGCATAGCTGCAGTGAAGTAGAGTTGCGCAACAGCACAGCCGTCGCCAAAATATTGACATTAGCGAATTGTTTGTGATGTTCCTACTTCACCAACACCAAATTGTTAGCCAAAGTGGGTGTAAAATTCTAAATTAATGAAAATTAAAATTGCCAACACTCAAATAACAGCAACTGACAACTGCAGTTTTGGGATCTCTCACTAACTTAATGCTATTTCTCATATGGATTTGAGTTGTAACATGGAAAAAAAAACCTAAAAATTGGCATATTAGCGCTGCAATTTCTCATTTCAGTGGCAGATCATGTGAAAAGTGATTTATGCTCTTTATATCAACACAGTACAGTCGAACTTTCATATAACGAATAACAAGGGGACAAGAAAAAAGTTCGTTAAAGAGAAAATTCGCATTATAGAATTGGTGGATTCAAGGAAATCAATTCGATATACGTAGGTTCATGATATGAAAGTTCGACTGTACTTACTGAAATGCATCCATATTGCATATGTATTGCATTCAATCTGGTTACATATCATAAATACTACCTTTCATTACATGGGGCAGTAGTTTTAATAAGTTGCAACATGTGCAGCAAAGTATGAATTTATGTGCTGCAGCATGGTTAAATGTTTATTTGAGATACATAACAAATAATGTTCCGTATATTACAGTTTGTAAGTTATTGCATTTAAAAAGAATGCATATTAAAATTGTTCTCGGAAATGGGGCAACCTTTAATTAAGTACGATTCCGGATATATTTATTCGTGTTAAATTCTTCATTTAGAACTTTACATTAGGTACTGTATATTGCTCTTAAGAGTCTTTCATAAAAGTGTCTGACTTTTGAAGTTAAATAAAATCAAAACCAGTTTGTGCAATATATGGTTTGCCATTTTACTAAAGAATTTACATTTTGTAAACATATTTTGCTGTAATAGCAGTGCAATAAAGTGTCTCAGTGCACATCAACTTTATAAACGATTGAAATAAATAATGTTTTAAATGAATTATTCACAGATTCCAGAGAATTGCGTTATGCAAAATAATGATGGAAACAGAGGCCAAGGAGTTCATAAGATTTCACTCTCTTTCTTACCCGCTCTGTCTCGTCTTTGCTCCTTGGCTGTTGGTTCATATTTTGCGAGGCGCACTTTGGTAAAATTACTTATTCAAACTTTTTGGCTTTTATTGTAAATTTGGCATTTCCGAATGCAATGACTGCGCCAAAGGATAAAACATTTGTGCGTTAACGTCTCTCTCTCTCTCTCTCTCTCTCTCTCTCTCTCTCTCTCTCTCTGTCTTCCTCTTTCATTGTTGTGTGATTTGCAAATTTGCATACAGAATTTAAATTATATTGTCCGTTTCATGCTCTGACACTTATAAGACAAAATGAAATAAAAGATGACTCCAGCGACAACAAAAGGACTGCAAATAACAGGAAGGTAGTAAGGAAACACACAGAGTACACCGTCACCACACACACACACACACACACACACAAAAACAGTAACGAACGAACAAACAAGCAACAGGGATGACAAAGAAACAAATAAACATCATCTCGAAATGACACCGCTGGCGGCTGTATTGGTGGTGCTGCTGATGGTGGTGCGAGTTGTCGCATATGCCGAACACTCAACCACAGACACTCAAACAAACACACACAAACACACACACACACACACACGCACTCATTGAATGCGCTTTAATATTTCAAAAGCTTTAATGAAAACGCTTTGCTTTCCACAACTGTCGTTTGCCTTTTCAATTTGCTATACCAAACACAAGCCGGCTGCTTCTTATACATATAGTAAAAATAAAGTACATATATAAAATAAATATGTATTCCATATGCATAAGAGAAGCAAGAACATGCTTTAGAATGCGGCAAAAACATACACATATGAACAGGTAAATGTAAACTTTATAAAATGAATAAAAATTGTCGCATTCTGTAAACTGTCAAATTGAGTGCATTTTGTTTGCCTCTCGGCCCCAAAATTAGTTTCAAGGGTCTTTTTTTTTCGTTGGTTGGAACTTTCACATTGCGATGGCAGAAAAGTGTAAAACTTAAGTACAGTCTTTCGGGGCACGGTTTCGTATGTTCAATAACAAGCAACTTGGGAAATTCAAGAATGTTAAACCAAAAAACATTGAAATAGAAAACCAAAAAAAAAGTTACATTTATTCTTGTAAACAACTCAGGTGTGCATATCAAAATGACTTCAAAACCCCATAGAAGATCAAAGCTACTTTCTTTTATATAGTATTTATACATATAGTTTAATATATATATTTATTCAGGCAACAAGCAAAGGCAACGGAAACAAGTTTAAAGAATATTTCACAGTCGAATGCATTTGAAACCCCAAAGACCAAAAATAAATACGATTACCGCAACAGAACCACCTACCTCAATCATCTAACCGCCACGACCAACAACAACAACAACAACAAAAACAAAAACAACACCAGCGCCAGTTTACAGATAGCATACTCCTCCGTCGCACCCACTGGTCGGTTCATCGGTTAGAGACAGAGAGAGAGAGAGAGAGAGAGAGAGAGAGAGAGAGAGAGAGAGAGAGAGAGAAGCTTTGTTTGTCTATCTATTTGGGCCATTGTTGCGTTGACATGCCGCAGGCTTCTTCTGGTCATTTTGTTCTCGATTTACGTTTTCAAAAACAATTTTCTTTTCTAATGATGAGGCGGTCGCTTCCGATTCGCTTGCCAGCTCGTTTTTGGTCTCCTTTTTGTGTCTTCTTATGTCACTTTTATAGTGACAGTGTAGCCCCCAAAAGAGCCAATTTAATCCTGAGCCCAGCTCTTTGCTCAGCATTTGGATGAAAATTGTTTGTGTATTGAAAAAGGTATAAGACATACAAACAAGGCATAATTAAGTATGCTCAAAATATTCCCGTCTTCTTAACCTTTTTCTTTGATCTAAGAGACTTTAGCCAAATAACTTACTGCTACAATTTATACATTAAAAACTTTCTTCAAAAATCTATCATATTTTTAACAAACACAGAGTATCGCTTAGTCGCATTAGGCTCTTTCTGACTGGCCATTTTTGTCTTTACTGTTATATAACATCACATAGGCACATTTTTTGTTTGTTTGTTTCTTGCTAGTCGTATACCAATTACTATATTGTCTGTGGCCTTGTACGTGTGTGTGTGTGTGGGTGTCTTTAGGGCTCTTTTTTGTGGGTGTGTTTGGCTATTTCCATTTTCATTTCCATTCAGAGAACAGAGACCATTATTGTTCAACGAAACATATGACAGCGAAATGGCCCAAGCCAAATGGCAACTTGATTTCTATAACAAATTAGTTCATTTCGTTATTGCGTCCAGACGCAGACAACATAATTTTTTTGTGCTCAATCTTCACATAAAATTATGCCAACTGCGCACGAACTTCCATTTGCCCATTTTACCCAAACTTTCTTAGCTGGCAGCTATTAAATTGAGTTGTTCATCGTCATCAAAGTCTATTAATATTGTGTTGTCGCCAGAACAGATCTTTAACTGCCTCGGAAACCGAACCAGAGCCCATACTGTATCTCCTATTAGCTGTGTTACTCATTGCATGAAACAATTCCGAATCGACTCCATTTCAGAACATGTTGTAGCTAGCTACACCGAAAAGTATACTTAATACATTATGTATACGCACATGTTTGGATATGTTTAAATAATTACATTTACACATCCTTTCATTGGAAGCTAGAGTAGCAAGATTGCAGTTGATGGGTCGTATACGCAACATGTTATCGGATCTATTGTGAATGATTAATTAACACAGCTGGAAACATATCTGTTAACATTGTAGCTAGAATTTAACGTACTCCACAGACATTCATACAAGATTTAAACATAAATTATCTTCAATTGATACTATGTTTTAATGTGAGTGCTTATTAAATCATAATGAGTATGTTTTCTTTTTTGCCTGATTTAATGCTCTTAGCAATTATGCTTGCAGAGAGTTGTCTGAAGCAGATGGTGAAGCTTAGAATTCTGCAAATATTTGAGAAACAAACGATTTAAGCGTGGCCTTGCGTTAGGCCTATCCGATTCGGATTCCATGTTTGCCAAAGTTTCAACGGCAACTGTAACTCACTCATTTGAAGGTGGCCATGGATGAGTTGTTTCCCTTGTTGTCTGCTTCTACATTGCAATCGCATTCATCGTCGTTGGATGACGTTGCTGCTTTTGCATACCAAACGCCAAAAAGGATGCTAAGACCGCAGTCGATTTGCATTTGGCACAAACAGGTCGCAAAATCGGTTCTGGTTGCCACTTGCAGATAGCAGATTCGAGGATGCGCATGTTGCATAGCACAAATCAAAGCCTGAAATTGTGCGTACATACGCATCCTTAGCGTGTGTTTTGTGTCATTAAAATGATGCGTGCGTCCTTGCCCCAAACGCTAAAAACTATGTATAATTAAAATGCAGACCGCAACACACACACACCCACACACAATGACATCGTTTCTGATTCTCAAACAAACGCATAAAACAAAGATTCCCACTGACAAGCAAAGCTTACACAAAAGCACTCAAAACCGCACTGTGCAAACTGTAGCACAATCAATTACTTATTCAATATGTTGATGTAGAGTGCCTAAGTACACTGCAATTATGAACATAGTGCGTGTGCATGACTTACTTGAACCAAATATTAAATTCTGTGTACAATGAACATGCTACCTCAATCATACTATAATAAGATTGTCTTCAACTCGACCTAAAGTTGGAAATATTCAGTATGACTAACTAGCACTTAAACAGTCTGTGTTTTTTTTTTTTCAATTTTCTTTTCTTTATGGCTTACAGCTTTTAATAATAGACATTTCAACTATTAATTACTCTGCAAGCTTGTCAAGTCACAAGTTGGCACATAATTCATACTTGTGTATTTAATGTTTATACAACTTGTTTATCTTATGATTTATCTACATTCAATTTAAATTCCCATAAGTAAACTATCATCACAACACATATACTTTTCAACTGCTTTTAAATTCAAATTCTATCAGACTGCTTTGGCATTTTCACACAATTTCCCAGCACCATCGACCATATGGTATCACGTTTTAAAGACATTTTCGCACATTGTCACGTGACTTGGGCAATCCGAAATCTGTCATTAACTGAGTACCTTCATAGAGCCTATCCTATATACTCACAGATACACACACAAATATAGATACTTTCGTTTTTGTATTCGAGTCACGTAAAATGACAGCTAAAATTTAATTTTCTCATTTTAAATGTATTGTTCAATACATGAACCTAATACACAGCTCTTATTTTTGAAATGAAATGCAAACGCTGTTGATCCTTGGCCAATTGTTGTTTTTACCTCTCGCCCCCTGACGAAAACAGCAAATTGAAAATGCATTTAGAATTTATAACAATTATTTCCATACTCCGGCAAACGAATAAATAAATGCGTTGTTGTTTCTTTTTTGTGTGTTGTACTGCATTTTGCCGCCATCTATTCTACCTATTCAATTTTATCTTGAAACAACATGCATAGAAACTCTCACGTCCGCTCCCATACTCCTCACACACACACATCCCTCCCCGCCATGTAATTTATCTGTCATTTATTGCAGTTGTTGTGTTTATGTTTTCTGAGCCATTTGGGACTTGTTCCGTGTCCACAATCAAGTTTCAATTGCAGCTTCTTGCTGTGTTGCTGAAAACGCCCTCGAAACGATAATCGAAAATCGATTGTCCATATAAGTTGAAATGTTGTTGTCTCTTTTTTTTTGCCACCTGCGTTTGTAAATTGAATTTAGAAGCAAACATACTTTGCATACATGTCCGGCACACTCGTTGCAAGTTTCCGCACTTCGAGCTGTGCATAAGGTGTGAACTTTGATTTACATTTATGCATTACTTGGGTAGAGGGTGGAAAATCTATATACATAAATATATATTGCACAACCAACTATCATAACTTATATGTTTTTCTAATCTAGTTTGTTGGTTTCGTCAAATGCAGCATTTTCCACATAACAATTTTTAGAATCTTTTCACATAATTAAATTTACTTGTGATGTGACAAAAGTATTAATTCAGAGGATTTGTTGGAAAGTCAGTTTCAACTTTCAACTATCTGAGTCCAATTATTTATGCCAATTAGTTTATTTTCATAATGATGCAATGAGCTGTGTCAGTTTTTGGAAACTGACCGAGAGAATGCATAATAATAAAACAGAGCAAAGAGAGAAGCACTGAGAATAGAATTAATTTGACAACGAGATTCATTTGCATTTTAACAAAATTTACTTACTTCGCACTTTGCTGTGTGGAATGGGCAACACCCGTCGATTCGAGTCGAGTTTCGGATTCAGGAGTTGGAGCTGTGGACAATGCAAGACTGTGCTAAAACTCTTCCAAACTCACTCCCTTTTGGACGCAACGTCACACAAACAATTATGTTTCCGCAAATATGTAAATGTGCATATAAATGTGGGCGGCATGGAGTCTGTGTAGCGATTGTAAAATGTGCGTGCGTGTGTGTGTGTGTGGGCTGGGTTTCAAGTACCTTTTATGTGAAAAGTTTTGGTCTTTTATGCAAAATTCACTTAAAAGTTAACGCAGATACGAGCCAAAATTAACATTTCGAATTTTAAATGATAAGATTTCCAAAAAATAAAGAAAAAAAAACACTTTGAACTTTGTACCCCAGCAATTACAACTGAAGAGCAAAAAATAAGGACACGAAACGATCCAATGATATTATAGAAAGTATTTGTTTTGTACAAATTTGTTTTTGAAAACTCAATTTACTCGGATGCTTGTTATTATCCATTTATTTTGTGTAGTTGGTTTTCTAAAAGTTTGCATTAAAGCAAATATTGTTGAGTTTTTTGTGTTGTAAATCTTTTCTTTGAAACAATAAATTTGTAAACTGTTAATTTGTTTTGTTCTTGATGGTTGCTAATGGCGTTAGTAGCAAATTAAACAACAACCTTATCCTATTATTGAACTACATATTTGAATTGTCTACTGCTGAATTTTAAATTGGATTTAATTTGGCGTAATCTGTTTAGGGTTGCAAAACGAACTAATTTGAAAGTTTATTTTGAGCCTCTTCCATATGATCATTTAACATGAAAGTGATTTCAAGTACAATTGAACATTAAACTGAACACAAACTCTAATAGAATTGTTTGAATTGCATCTTATAAGTGGCATTTTCAATTATATATAACAATTGTTATGAAATTGTATTAAAAAACATATTGAATTGAGGCTTCCTTTACGTGATTCAATAGAATTTATTGCTATTTCAATGCACGGTCAAGAGCCCATTAAGTGCATTAGAATATATGTGTATCTTCGGTGAGGATGCTTTCGCAAAATCTTAATGAAGTTCCCTCTTCTTGCTGAATACTAATTATCCAGCTTAAATGGTATTTAAGTGTGTGTGTGTGTGAATGTGTCACTTGATGTATCTATTTTCTTTGCGATTGAATATCAAAGCCAAAGTGGAACAATGAAATTTTAAGCATCTGTCCTGCTTATATCAATATCACATACAACAGTAAACTCCTTGCCCCGCCCACTTCAACAAAAGCTCTTTAGTCCACTTTGAATGCCTGTGTATGTGTATGGTTTTTTAATGTGTGTGTGCAAATTCATTTGACATTTTTTGGTTAATTAAAAATGTGCTGCGCATTAACATAATTGCCTTGGGAAAACAATTGAATGATTAATAATAGAGCAGTGATTAAACGAAAAAGGCTCGGCTTTAAACCGGACGACCTTCGTCATTGTGATTGTGTTTTAGCAGAATAAATGGGTATGATAGCCTCGATCAAGGAATTGGGGCTCGTTGCGGATAACTTTGGCATTGTGTTCATAAATGTCATGGCACCAAAATTCCAAACAATTACAAAACAAATTTATTCAATTCTTAAGTGCTATGCATTTATTTAAGTGTTTATTTATATTCATTTTGACAAGTTCTTTGGAAATTCTTAAATGAATTTGTATTGTACTCCAAATAACAACTTTATTCCTACGCATCAGATGGCAGCAGAATCGACAAACATATCATGTGATTTTCTATAAGGATGCACACCCTTAATAATTTTATTTAATTGTAATTTTATCTGAAATTGTGCAGCTTTGGATTAATAGATGAATTGGCTGTTATATTGTCGCGGCTACACTAAGAATTAATGTGTGTGTGCCGCGTTTCGCGGTTTTTGACATCGATTTTTGGTTGCGTAGTGCCGCAAGGATTAAATTGTCACGTATCAAAAGTAATTAAGTGTTGGTGGAGAGCTGTTACCGAAAAGCCCAAAGTATGCTGGTGGCATATCGTGGTTGTGGGGCGGGTTGTGGTAGGTCTGATGCGCGGGTGTAAGCCAATTCGGTTTGGCTTTGGCTTAATTTAATTACACCAAACTTTACCACAACGTGAAATGTATCTGTGAAGAGAACTTTGATTGCAGCTGCTTCCGCACAAAGCTTTCTTCTGTCCGGATGTCATAAAGGCAAACTGCACTTTTTTCACTCACTATTTAGTTATTAAATTGTACGCGCTGAGCCTGAAAGCCGGACACTCGCAATTCAACAGCTCGTATCTCAGTTAGATGGAGATTGCTTGCAAAGGTTAAAAAAAAAAACGACGGGTTGAATTTTTGTTCGCCATTCGCTTTCGATGGCTAAACGACACTTTTGTTTCGATTTATGACACCGTAAAAACCAAAAGTGGTGCAGTTGTAATTTTATGACCTTGCGCAATACTGTGCAGTGATTGTGAACCCTGCACACACACACCCAGGGGTTAAAAAAGATTCGTAGGCATATGAGAAAAAAAAGCACCGAATTTTGATTTCGTTTTTACAAACACGCAACACATTGCACACACACGTTTGTTTGTGTATTTAGCTGCCTAAGATTTTTATCCTTATATATGTGTGTAGAATGCACAATAACAAAGCCAATTACAACAATATTGACAGTTTAATTCGGAGGCTTTTTTTTCGTTTTTTTAAATAGCAAATCCATTTCCCGAAACCCACTTCCTTGCCACATCTTTGTTGAGACTGCCAACAAGTTGTTTAAACAATTTTAACAGCGTTTTGGTTCAATGGTTTTCCATATGACTGAGCGCTGCTTAAATGGTACTATGTTCGGCAAAAGTTATTGGCTCGGTTTGATTTATTGTGCACGCAAATGTTTGTTCACTGCTCCACTGCCACTGCCAATGTCCTTCATCCTTCATCCTTTATCCTGTTGCTTTTCCAACGAATTTCAATGAGGCCATCATTACCGAATTGCCAATCATTTCTGTATTGTCTGTCAGGATTCGCAGAACTCTCAGTGGGCAAACACACACACACACAAACACACACATTTTCCATTCCATAACTGCTCATGGCAGAATGTATAAGTATGTGTGTTTTATGGCTGTATTATAAGGGCGAGAGTGTTATTAAAATTTAACTGTGCATTAACGTGGACACTCTGCGTATACTTTATGAATATATGTGTGTGAGTCTTGCTCAATGTATTGAGAAGGTTTTGAAAAATTTAAACTCAAATATATTTTCTTTTCATTCTCAAGTTTATTCAGATTGATTTTTTTAGCTATTTCTTAAGTCCAAACAAATACTTGAGACTTATTTAGCCGTAAACTATTGAACGATATACAATCTATTTAATTTTAGTTGTGGTTGCCATAAAGCGAAAAGATGAAATTTGTTTTCTTCTTTGAAAATAAAATTCAATTTAATTATTTGTGCACATTCATAGGCAGACCACATATATTTTGATGAATAAAGCACATATTATCAATCAATTCGTTTTTTTATTAACATTACCTTAACGCACTGACCGGTTATGTGTTTACTGTACCTTAAAAATGTTCATCAAAAAAGTAATTTCATTTCATTGATGAAAGAGCTGAAATAGTTTAACTAAATTCGATTGACAGAGTCAAAGCAATTCATTTTTAAGTACTTTAACATAGCATAACATTTGTGATTGCAAGTCATGTCGCATATTGAATGACGAACGCATAAGTCAGAAATTAAATCAGTGAAATGCGTACATCTGTTAAATATAAATTGGTTTGTCGTTTGTTTTTTATATCTGCGTACTCCTGGGAAGAACATAAAAAGTCACTCGGTTATGAAATTAAGTCCAAAAGGAATTGTCTGGGCTCCAGCTACAAGCTGAATATGGAATCTGGATTTATTGTGTTGTAAAGCCTGTGCGTTAAAAATAAAATTTTCTTCCATTTTGTTCAATATTCCATCTTTTTGTGTGGTGGGCTGCACGCACATCTCCGCCGGATGACTGTTAAAAATTTGCCAGTGTTAAATCCTTTCGTTTTGCTCCCTTAGTCAGTTGGAGCCAACTGAACAGCTGAACAATTGAACTGTAAAAGTAACACAGATTCAACATAACGGTCGAGACGAAGTTAATCGGATTTGGGACGACATTGTAAACGCCGTGTGAACAATGCAAAGTAAAAAGCAGCGAGCTCAGCAAACCAATTCAATTGTGAATATTAAATTTGGTTCAATTAATCATCCATTTACTATATATAACGATGATGACTATGATCAAAAAACCACAAACGAATTGAAACGAGGCCCACGCGACAAATAAAGCGGAAACTGTCACGTTGCATTTAAAATGGCGTCAGACTAGGAGTGGTTTTGGATTTTGTTTCTGGTCCTGTTTTGCTGAAAAAACATGGCTGCATTTACGTTATTAATGAATAAAGAATTAATGTTGTAGTGCTTTTGCTTTTACATATATATGGATTCCGGAAGGGTATGTGAGAAAGACTATGCCATGCAATATGAGCATCCAAGCATCTTTACGGAGCTCAACAACTTTTCTCCGAAATGCAAAGTCAAATAATGAAATGGGCTCCGGATACTGTTGCATAATTGTAAATCATTCATGACCAAAAATAGAGCACTCACAAGAAAGAAATGAACAAAGAGGATAAAAGCAAAACAAATCGCAGGAATGATTAAAGTGAATCCACATTCAACATCAATTATGTATGCATACATGAGCTTAATGTCCCCGGGTGTTTGATTTCACATAAGGTGTTCTCTTATTGTCATCGTCGGTTGCCTTGTAAAGGAGATCAGGTCTTTGTCTATTATTGACATCATCAGCATGTTTGGGTATCCTTAGCTATCTCTGTCGTTTGCTTTTACAAAAATTAATAACAAAAAATGCGCCTGGCTTCTTGTGCTGTCTTTCACAAAGTTGCCAAAGCATACATATATATTCTCAAAGGATAAGACGGAGAGCTGCTTCTAAAGAAAAACAAAGACGGCAAACAGTAAGCCAGCACACGTGAGTTCATTCATCATTAATTCCCTACATTGGCCGCTGGAATCGCTCAAGGATGTTTATCTAGGCTCAAAAGGATTGCAGCCGATGAACGTTAACGTATGTGTGTGCAGCTGTGAATTAGTAAGTTGGCTGAAGGTAAATGTTTGCTCACAGACACATGTGTGTTTTATTCATTATACTTTCGTTGCTTTAGCTTTTCAATTTGTTAACTTTCCATTTAGATTCGGATATTACAGTAAAAACAAAAGAGTATATTCAATATTAAATTCTCATCGGTGAACCAATTAAAGTCTCTATAAACATTTAAAGGTTCTAATTAACATCTACTTAGTAAATAAACTTGCGATAAAACCAAATGCAATTAGAAAGCATTTAAGAAGCTGCTATCAAATGGAATACTGTGCATGAGGTGAATTAAATGTAAACTATCCGATACGATACGAACTGAAAATGAAATTGCGGGGCATGGGAGCTCGGGAGATTGGAGTAAAGCGTCTCTTAAATCGAATAAACTTGTTTTGGAATCGCATTGCGCTGTGCATGCGCGTGAAACTGTCAAATGAGCTTACAGACGGATTATTTTCGCCACGTAAAAATAATCGCATTAATTTGTGCTACAAGCAATTACAACAAATGGCTGGAATGTAGTGTCCAGCACTCGATGGTTGGGCAAGTGAATGTTTGCTGATACTTAAGGGACTTGAAGGAAGGCAAAACATACCTGAAAAGGTCCAGCACTGTACACTTAAATGCCAATAAGTAGCATGTTTTTTTGTCTGTTTGTTTGTTTATTTGTTTGTTTGTATGTACAAAACCACATCATTACAAACTACGGCAATTTTCTTTACGCTGTTGCACAGCAATTACCCGCGAATAAACTTCGGAACTGAAGCTGAATAATGAAAATGGCGGCAGCAAAGAAGAGACAGCAAATGGCAAATAGACCAAATACAATGCACAAAATTACAATGCCGCTTGGAATTGTGTACTGAGAGTGAACGAACGAACGGTGGATGGTGAATAATAATGAATGCCTGAATGCCTCCGACTCGGCCCAAAGGTACTCCAAGTACTCACTCAAGACGGTGTGGTTAACGGAGCTTCGCAAGGCGGATATCAAAAGCCATTTTCTTGTAATTACGCTTGCAACCATAGGACATTGGGTAGCACGCAAACGTATCTGCCGCTGTAAGGCGTTAATTAAATGCAAACGAACGTAAACACAAACACTAAGAGTTAGAGAGAAAAACCTAACCATGACCACTATGAATGCATAGAGCAAAGTTAGTTTAGGGAAATTGAAAATGAGCTCGGCTTTGTGTCTGGCTGTGGTTCTTTGGTCAAACATAAGCAGCAGCTAGTATCACAAATATTATTTAGATAATCAACATTGGCCACTGTGGTTTCAAATGCCTGGAATCGGTTGATCCATAAGACTTTAATTCCACTTATAGCTCAATTGCTTACACTTCATGGCTTATGTGTGTGTATTGCTCCTTACACACTTTTACGATTTGTAGCTGATTAAGACAAAGCCTAGAAGCCACATAGCATCATTGACTGTTAGAGAGAATGTGTATAAGTTCCATAAGGTCAAGTGAATGTACCATATTGTGTACGAAGGAGGAGCAGGAGCAGGAGGATAAGAAGAATGGAGTCTCCTGCGGCGAGGAGCGACGGCATTTGCACAAATTTACAGAAAAGGCTGATTAAACTTGCTGTGCGCTTTGTTTAATTTACAACAAAATTAAATTGTACAAAACGGAATGCCGTTCGTTTTGGCCATTTAAGTGCGAATTGCTTGTTGCTGCTTCTGCTCTGCTTGGCCAGTGAGCATCATCATCGCATTTCAAGTCAGTTTCTAAAGCCCTGCGCCCCCTCAAATGGCCTATGGCCCCGGATCCGGCCAGTCCGAGTCAGCTGCTTGAATGTCCTGAATTGAATTGGTCGTCGTCTCTTGTTCATTTTCCGCCTCGTAAGTCTTCACTGAGTTCAAACACTTGCGGCATCTAAATGAGAACTATTGTTAACACAGCTACGGGCTGAATACCAGCACTTTTATTCAACAGTCTAATTTTTAATTCTTACACACAGCACACTTCACTTCACTCCACTTCACCAGTCATGTCGAAACTTTAATTTTACTTCTGAGCAGAGCACTCACAGCCATACAAATCTTTTGTGATCTCTGGCCTGCAGTCTTAGCTTCCTTTAAAACTAACTAAAATCTTGGTCAGTTTCTGTTGTTGACCAACACGTAACGCGGCACTTGCTGTTGATTGGATGCAGTACATGGAACTGAACATGTTGCCTTTCCTTGCTTAAAGCTTAAGTTATGCAAATAATGCTCAGCTTTCCTTTATAACAAAGTTGAGTTTAATTTGCTGTTGTCCCCGGAGTCCACAAGTGCAATGACATGAATTGACATAAATAACCTGTAGTCGGTTGAGTTCTGTGACCCAAGTCCAAGCTCTCAAAAATTATATATAGCTGGCGTAACGGTTCCGGTCAGCGATGATTGGCAATGGCTAATAACGTTTTAGTCGACTTACCAAATGGCCAACATACAAATCTTTCAACTTTCTTGACGCCATTTCGAGGTCCTTGTGCTAGTGCGTTTTGTGTTTGTTGAGTACAGCTAGCCATCTTTTTTTTTTTTATTGGCATAAATCAGCTAGAATGTTAAACTTTTTGTGCCATAATCGGAATTTTTCCTTTGCAGCAAAGATACTTAACGGGATCTAAGCACATATTTCAGTTGAAGTTTGAGAAAACTTTTGGGCATCTTGTCGCTCTTCGCAATTCCTTTATATATATATAATCTTATTTTTAAGCAATAATCATAGGAAAAGTTTTCGTCCAAATCATTTTAATCTCTTAAGAGTCTCATGAACCTTTTGTTTTGTTAAGGTTGGACCCTTCTAATTAACCGTTTTAAAGGTAAACATAAGTTATTTGCAGCGTGGGAATGTGCATTAGGCAGGCAAGCAAATCAATAAGCTCATTTATTATTCCGTTTCCGCTTTTCGTGTTTACAGTATCCATACTTAACCATATGGACGAACTAAACTAGCTTTTAAATGGACGCTTCTGCTGTTGAATACTTGTGGAGCTGATGGGAGTAAAACCTTTTTGGCGAAACGAAGCGTTAACAGCTGTCAGAGTTTTAAACCTAATTTGGCTGAGGAAATACAAATAAATCACCCACTAGCTGAACCTTTGATCTAAAAGCAGATGTCTGCTTGCAAAACGGTTAAAAACATTCCGCAAACGACGGGCTTGCCTGATGAGCCGCAGCATTTACAGGAGCAAACTCTTTGGCAACACGCCACCTTCGGCGACTAACCCAGCTCAACCCGTTGACCTCGCAGATCCGTGTTCCGTGTTTTGTTTGTTTGGCTGTGTGTTTTTGTGTGTGGGGCTTGAACTTTAAACACTTATGCGAAGTAAAATGTGCCCGTTGTATGGGTTGAAATGCTTGGACTGCGCTTTTAGACGTTCAGATGGCAGAAATAAGAGTGTTTAACAGGTATTACTACAGTACCTGGTACATAAATGTACGTTGCAATCATAACATACAAGTAAGCTGCTTTTATTCTGCGTAAAATCAGCCAACGTCCTTGTTGCGGCTATTGTGTTTTGTATTATTTTTTTTTTTGCTTCTTTTGTGCTGAAAACCTTGTTGGCTGCATTCCGCAAAGTTGCAAGCATATTATGCTGTAAATGGTAGTACATATATATAGTATATATGTAGTTTCTGCAGGTCGACCGGCATGAGATGCACGAACGCCCTGTTCTGAGTATAAGGTAATTACGTCATGTTTTGGTTTTGATTACATCAACTTTATAATTTATTTAATAGTGGCCAACAATAGCTACAAGCTATTAAATTTGATTTACCCAGTGGAGTAGCTGTGTGTGGCATTTATCGAAAAGATAGTAAGCTGACCTGCAAAACACATCAATCAACTGTACCACACAGCGTATACTCAACTACAATTATATGGAACTCTACATGGATTCGATATGCGAAATTGGTATATCAGAGCCATGAACAATAGACCAACCAACATTTCAGGTTATTAAACGTTAAGCACACACACACACAATAAGCTTTGTTTTTTGGAGATCTTCTGTTGTTAGAGCTTCTGTTGATGCTCTAAACATTTCCTACAACATCATGTGCACATTAACACATTTCCCCTGCAGCACAGAGACGGCTGAAAGGCTAAACATTGAACGTCTGCTCGATTGACTTTTGAAAAGTTGACTGAAGCACTTTAAAATTTCGATATTTATTGGACGTGGTATGTAATGGTGTACTAGAAGTTCGTTCATTGTACTTTTTGCAGAAACCTATTCAACAATTGTATTTGATGAAAGCATTGTTGCCACTGTTTGGAAAGAAGGCAAGCTAAGATACATTTTAAAAAACAACTAAAATTAGTTTGTTTCTTAATATTTGATGCGAATAGTTCAATAATACTTTTTTATATTAGTAGAGAATTTTCACAATTTTATTGATTGGGTTAATAAACAAATTAAATACGATGGCATAATTAAGGCACATCAGTTAAATTTCAATGCTTAAAGTTAAATAATATTTCTTAATTTGGCACTGATACAATGACCCTACATTTTTAATGTCACTAATTGATATGAAATATTTTTAAACTGGCTGTAATCAAACCAGACCCATTGATGAGTATTTATAGAATTTGTGTATGTTGAATAACTCACACAATTGATCGATTTAATTTTTATTTGTTGAGCTTAAAATGATTATATGCCATTTAATATTAATGGACAACAACAGCAACAGCATACCATTGACAACCGTTGGCAACATAAAGCGGACAATAAGTACTTACAACTTTTGCAGCACTAACAATGACAAATAGACACAAGTACACACATACATACATTTATATGTTTGTTCATATATACAAAACGGAGGGAAAATACTAAAAGAATGGGGAAACGTTTTTGATGTCGTGGCTTCCAATGTCTCTGTATCGGTATGTGTGTGTGTGTGTGTGTGCTAGTGTGTAAATGTAAGTCACAAAGGCATTCGAGCAAATTTCCGACACAGTTTCAAAAGTTGGATGGTCTACGTCTGTTTTTGTTTCTTTTTTTTTGTTTCTGTAGATGTCATCTGTGTCGCTTTATTATATTTAATTGCTTATACGCACTGTACTTTTTCGTTTTGCTTTAGCATTTTGCTTGAAAAACGCGTATTACAGCTGCCTCTGCTCCTCCATCATCCATGGTTTCTGGGCAAAAATGCTGACCATAAAGCTTTGTTTGCTTCGGCTCGCCTCCCGAGCACGAGCATGGATACGATGGACACTCTTGGCGCTTAAATGTACTACTACATTGCGTGTTTTTGCTCTTCACCAGCTGGCAACTGTTCAATGTGAGGAGTGTTTGTGTGTGAGTGTTTGTGTGTGTGTGTGTCAGTTTCTTTATTCCTCCATGTTGTTTGCTTTAATTACGACTGCTACCCTCAAAGGCATTCACTTGGCTACGGTTCATGGTCTGAATTATATGTTTGATAAATTGCTGCTGCAGCAAATCATCGTCAACGCTGACATAGATATCGTCATATCCTTATCAATTGCTGCCTCAATTGTCTGTTTCCTAGTTCCTAGTTGAACTACTACGCTTGCTTGCTTATACCAGTTGGCAAATTCATTTTAGCTTGAATGCCTTTCAAGCCGATACAACAAAAAACCACTACACATGCAGCTGGTAGGGGAATTTGCTTTGGGATAAATTCCTTAAATTTTAAGTAACAACCGAGAATGTTTTTTATTTCAAAGAAGAAGTCTATTTCGCCACTCATTGCATGAGAAGAGGGTACAACTGGTTGCAGTTTCAATTATGTTTAGAGCAAAGAGCACATAAAAACATACAAATTAATTAATGTTCACTTTAATAATGTTTTCAAAAGAAGTTGTGGTATGTTTAATAATTGTTATACTTATATGAACGTTTTTCAACTTAACAGCATAACAGTAATTAAGCAATCTATAGAGTTCTTACTATGGCTGCAAAGTTGTGTTTTATTGTAATCCGAGTCAGGGTTGAGGCATTGGTAAATTCATTAAAAATTCCCATTGTTTTGGCAATTGCGCTCAAGGTAAATGAATATTGCTTTAATGGAGAACACGCGTAAATATTAGAACGTTGTCAGACTTGGCTTCATCCTTACAGTGCTCACGAAATGGCGGTACTTAAATTGAAACAGTACCAAGCCATTTTCAACACTTTCTCTCTAGACCAAGTCCACGTTATAATTAAGAAAACTTACTTTCGCTCACTCTGTCTTTTCCCATACAAATTAAGAAAGGTGATGAAAGCACCGCAACTCGTTTCCGGCAACCGACAAGCGGCAACATGAAATACTAGTTACTTATATTGGCGTGTCAGCAGCTCAGGAACAGCAAAAGCAACCGTAGCTGTGTGAGTTTTTTTAAGTGTGTGTGCGTCTGAGTGGGTGTTGTTGGCTAAAAGCTGGCCACGAATAGAGAATAGAGAATGCCACTTCTGGCTGCCTTTGCAATGAATTAATTATGTTTAGCTTGGCCACGCTTGTTTTAAAGTTAATTGCTATTTCAAAATGCATGCCACGCTTCTCCAGTTCGCAATGAAGTAAACGTAATTTTTTTTTTTTTTTTTTGCTCGTCTAATTGTTGAGCTGTTTGGAACATAAGGCTGAACCGAAACTCTTAAACTATTCCGAAGTAAAACAGTGTACAACTTGCTTTTTAGTTTCAACATTAAATACTAAAGTTCTACTTAAAGAATCCTTTATGCTCAACAAAATATATCTGATTTAAATATGTTTGTAGCCAGCATTAAACAAACATCTTGGCCTCTTATTTTTTACAAAAAGCCATCATGATTGAATTATAAAAAACATTTATTGTGCGCGTGTGTATGTGAACGAAGTCAATTTATTTGAATATTTCTTAAAACGTATTAAACAAAATTTGATCAACGTATGAACCAGTAAAATTAGAATATTAAGTTTTACCCATCACACAAAATTTGTATGCTGTCGCTTGGCAAACAGGTTCGGAGGAGGGTCGAACACCTGGTACACTCTAAGATTGTTGTGCGCTAAAGCATTATCCTCTAATAAATATTGATTTGGGGGTAATAAAAGAACATGACAGAAAGCTAACAACATCCTCGATGCCTCGGTGGCTTAATCCGCCCTAACAAAAGCCCCTGTGGAAAGTGTCCCAGAATTTAAGGCTTAAACAATGGCTTGGCTAAAGTTAAAGGTTGCGTGCAAAATGTATAAATTCAATTTACAAAATAAATCGATGTAAATTATTTGTAACAATGCCTGAGATTATTTAAAATTAAATATAGCTGCCATGCTCAAATTATGCAAATTCTGTCTCATTTTTAGCGCGAAGTTTACCTTTTAGCTGCTCTCCCCGCCTTCCACCAAACAGTTGTTGCTAGTCATTTTTTCAACACGTGCCACAACGTTTCCCACGAGCAGGTTCGCAGAACTGAGGCAGATGTGTGCTGGGTACGTTTTGATGTCGAGTAACGCCGCCGCCTCATGGAGATAAATATGGAAATGTCATGTTTACAAGTTCTGGCAATAAAAGCCACCCATGAAGCTTATAAAATGCAAATGATTCGCTGTAAATTCCTCTTTTGTCCAACTGCCACTCGCAGATTCTATAAAGAAATCATGCTAAGAGCACAAATTTCCCCAAAGAGAAAATATCCATGCTGGTTCACTCTTTACTTTGACCGGCTATTCTGTGGCATAATATGCTCAAACATTTACACTTTACACAAACATATAAAAATTTTAAAAAAACATCTGGACATTATAATGTTAACAGAAAAAAACATATATTTGATTTCAATTTGATTGAATTTTTATAAAAATTAAAGGTTGAAATATTTACTTAATAAAATCTAATATTCGTCTATGACAGGCAAAAACATGGAATTGATTTTGATATTGCTTAGAAAATATGTTGTGCAGTAAATTTGTAAAATGCGACTCCGCCTGGATTGATAAGAGTTTTAAATATATCTCTTGGCTTAAATAATCCCAATTGTCGACTGGAGTCAAACAAATCCTGCAATATTTGTATAGGAGCAGATTTAAATTAGACAAACAAAAAAATGGTCCGTGAAATAACTGCTTACATGGACTTTATAGCCTATACTGTTGTTCAGACCCAGACGATCCAGGAAAATTCCGTGTGTTTGGGGGCACAGTGGGCATGGTGCGTAGCCACCAATGTAAACAAAAGCTACAGCAAACGAATATAAGCCTATGTTATTCTGTGGCAACACAGGACGTAGCCATACCTAAAAAATTTCAAGTTAATTACATTTGAATTCTTTTAACGAATATGTAAAGTTTACACTAATCTGTTTGTTTTTAGATATATATGCACAATATCCTGATATGCCTTGTGGATCCTGATCAACTTCAATTATATCTCTGTAAGCATCAATTGTTGAGAAATAACTGTACACATTCAATTAATGAAAAACCCACCGATTTTGTAACAATTGTTTAATTTCAGGACGCACTGTCTGCAAATCATTTGTCATTATGAGAGGAGCAGCAATTACGGCCCAAATGGCCAATTGCAAACGACTTGCATCATAGCTGAGTTGATAATTTCCAAGCACCAGCTGTTAAAGAAACAACAAGTTATATGTTGTATGTTGTAAGATGCAAGCTAAATATCATGTTTATCACCTACCATATCTGGATCATTCCAATGCCCTGGTCCCGCAAATTGCTTCAAAGTATTTTGTTTAGTGTAGTAACTGGTAATGATATTATTTAAAGACTCATATGAGTCCCTTATGTCATCAGAGAATCGCCAAAGATTGCAATGCTCTTTGATTAATTTGTAGTTTGGCTGTAATAATAGATTTTTGAATCATTCAGCCTAAAATTAATTGGTATAACTAACGTTCTTCTGGTAGTATGGCCAACTACAGGAATAAACCATTGGGCGACCCGACTTTCTTAAAGCCTTACCAAATTCTGGATAGGCAACGTTAAGGTCAATCCCATATGTATAACAACCATCTAGCTTAACATAATCTACTTTCCATTTGGCAAAGGTCGCAGCATCGAGTGTAATGTACCCCCAAGCACCAGGTCCTTCATGCATGCAAGTTTTGTCACCAATATCATGGTAAATGCCAAACTTCAGACCTTTCGAATGTATCTGGTAATTGGAATATTAATAATAATTATAATATTGTACTCTTGAGTACTTACATAATCTGATAAAAAGCTCATACCACGAGGAAAACGTTGTCGATCAGCCATTAACTCTCCAGTGATTTTGTCACGTTTCTTTTCCATCCAACAATCATCGATGATTAAATATTCGTAGCCCATTTTGACATATCCCTCACTTACCAAAAGATCTGCCATGCGCATAAAAAGCGATTCACTGTTAAAAAAAAATTACCCCACAAAAGATTGATGACTTTATCAGCATTGTTTCAATTTAAAGGTACTTTAAACCACACAAAAAATTTGATTGGAAAACAAATATTTTTGTCTCTTGCATTTTATATTTGAACTTTCACCTGATGCAATCCCTGGGAAACTTAGCACAATCAGTCAAACAGCGAAATCGTTCAAATGGCATCCAACCCATTGGCGGCGTTCTGGCTAATCCATTCTCAAGTCCGACAACGTTGCACAAGAAGAGGCAACTCACACTAATCAGCAGCAGTAGCATAGTTGCTTTCAACATGTTTCTTTCTCCAGCTTATCGCAATGGAAAACACTTTAGCTACGCCTCTTCGCAAACTGAATTGATTTTCTTGATTGGTATTTTTAACAACACCGTTGCAAATTGAAGCAAACAAAAAAAAAATAAAATAAAAATTCAACAGAAACACATGTGTTTTATAATAACACTGAATGTGCATATTTTATTGTGTGTCAACTAGGCCAACTTTGTTTTTACTTTTTCTACCTTTTTGCGACAGATTTTCAGTATTGTTGTTTGCCTATAGCCATTGCAACCAATTTAATTACCAAATTTGATTTTGTAAACTGTACGCTCTAAACCATTACACTCAGCTTAGTATCTTTGCATCGAACTTCTGATAGAGCTATCATTGTTGCAACACTATTAATGGTGCGTTTGCAGCCATTGTTCGATGTCCATTATCTCGGCATAGACACCGTAACTCAATACGAACACAAAACTGTGTTTAATTATTATTGTAATTTAATTCAAGAGTTGTACTAGAATCTAAAACTTGCATAGTTAAGTTTACGAAAAGTTTTGTATCGCTTCTACTAGGACAACTGGCTACTGCTAATAATATTAATGGAAATGAAAATTGTAGTTGTTTGTCGAGTTGAATTTAAGTATGGTTACTTAATAACTCGAATTGTTGTTTACCTCTTCCGCTTATCACATCCCACTTACCCTGCGTCCTCTTTTTTACTTTATGCAACGAGAATAGACTTGGTTCGAGTTTCTGGTCGGTGCAAGTTTACCCTAAAAGTTTACCCAACACGCCCTTGGGCCCTAAACTTTTGAGTGCAGCGCTTGGCATAATTTAACAGTCAGGCGCCTATTTGGGCAGCGGCTGGGTTACTGTGTGCCACGCGGCCTCTTCAGCGCTCTCGAGCGACGTTTTAGTATATGCTAACAATTTAGAAGTGTTGCAAACGTTTTGCGGCCTTAACTCAAAGAGCACTTGACTGATGAGTTTCATAAGTTGCACGACGCTAAAAAATAAAACGAGATCGAGAGTCTGGGCTTAGTATAGAGGATACAAATTGCCAAAGTGGTATTTATTTTATTTTAAAATAATACATTTAATTAATTATTCGTGTATGGCTGCAAAACAGTTTTCAGTAGACGTAGACATGTGTTGTTCTACAATTATAGCAGAAGTGCATAAGTTGCAATGTCAAAGATACATGTGTATCTGACGAATAGTATCTATCTATCTACAGTTTGTGGGGGCGGTTAGAAATTGTTCTTGCAAGGAGTAAATCAACAAACAGCTAGCACGTTATGCCAATCAAAGGGGCATGCCCCCTTTCCCTTGCGGACTTAAATGTAAATGTTTAATTTATGCAAATTAAATGATTTGTAATATGCTGCGACTTCTCCTCGGAAATGCAGATGTTGCCTGCCTGATGTTGACATCCTGAGACCAGCCTCAGACCCACCCACAACACCCCCTTTTTCCTCCATCATTTTTCCATATTTCCATGTTATGTTTTTGACTTGCCAATGCCTTGCCTGCTAATTAGTTAGAAGGAAGTTCGCTTGTTGGTTTAACTTCACTACTACGACAACGACGATGACGACTGCTGCTGGGCGCTTTTGTGTTACCCCATTTGAGCAATTTCAAATTGGCCGAGTGCGCAAAGTGCACGCGGTGGGGGTTAGGCTTCGAATAAAGCAGCCGTCGCAGCTTCTGATGTTCCGTTGTTGCTTTCTGAATCTTCGCCAACTAATTAATTTGTACTTTTGCATCTTAGCCCCCTCGCTCTCACTGTTTGTGTGTGGCACCAACACCAACCAGCAAGGCTTCGACCCCAAAAGCGTGTTTTTACATGTGCAGTGCATGTTTGCTGGTTGTATATATGTTATAGTTTGCTCAGCTAATGCCTCGCATATGTTAACAAGATACTTTACAAAATGCCATTAAAAAAATCAAGACAAGGCAAAAGGCAAAGAGGCCGGCATCCAAACTCAAAACAGTCAGCGAATTTCTGAGTTCTGTTTACATAGGTTTATGAAGCACTGTTTCCAAGGCTGCGTTGTTTCTTTCCGGCAGCGAAATGGCTGACAGCACACATGTAAAACCCTTACCCGCCCACTCTCTCTCTCTCTCTCACAAACACACACACACACAAATTTGTCCCCTAATGAGTGAGTGCGTGCCTACTCAAATGTGTTGTAAAATTATGCATTAGTTTAATGTCATTTTGTGGCATATTAAAATCTCCTTAATTACAAAATGTAATCAACAAAGGTTCGCTGCACACTTTTGCCTCCATTTCCAACCTACAAGCTTTAGATATAGCTTTGGCTTCTTGGCTCAAAGCGCTTTTCGTGATGCTCTGTTGTTGTTCACATTTTTTGTGTGCTCGTTCTTGTTGTTTTTTGGTTCGGGACAAGTACGTGACAACCAACAGTTGCAAGAAAAGTCTTAGTAAACGAAATCCTAGTAAAACATTTTTCACATCGTCTAATATTTGCTTGGCCCCAATATGTGGCATGAGTCCAGGAGTGAAAAAATGCCTCATCCATTAAATAAATGTGCACACGAGGCTTTTCTATATATTGTATATACATATAAACCTAGCACGAGTATGTATGTAAGTGTGAAGTAGATTTTAGTACAATTGCAAATGGTAGATCATATATGAAAAACAAATGAACGTACATATTTTAAAAAAATAGAATCACAGCTTGTTAAATCTAAAATTGAGAATAGCATTTTGTTTTTAGATAGTCCTTTCGCATATTTCAATAACAATTTAATCATAGATTCAATAACACAAAAAAAAGCTATAGAGTAAAATATTTGTCTACTACATTGATAGTTGTTATTCGATATAAATTTAACATTTATTCAGTTATTTTTTGTGCCCTAAAGTCGTACAATATAATCCAGAGTCGAAAATATTTTGGCTATTTTATATTGCAGTTACAAAAAATAACCATGACTACAAATTTAATAAAAGATAGCATACTCTGTCATTAGTGGAAATCAATTAAAATTTATATAGTTTGTATATTTATATATATCTATATGCAGGTATGAAAAGCTAACAAACTTTAAACTTTTGAACGTTTTTACATATTTTTATTAACACAATAAAAAATCATTTTCAAGTCTGCAATTTGAAGTATATATTATTACAGAGTATTCAAGTACACTCAACTAGAGCACTCGTATATTTAAATTGTTTTTCTAGAATGTGAAAATTTTTTATTATACTTTGCATATTTTTAATATTCATTTAACGTGCATCACAACTAAGTATCATTCAGATTGTTGAATCGATTTAATATGTAATGCACTTAAAAATAAAGGAATTTATCATAAGCTACTCAAGAACTCGGAGTACAAAACATCATAATCGATTTATTTGTTGTTTTTATACTAATTATAGATTTGTATTTTGAGTAACAAGATGATGATGAATTTTTAATTCAGTGCCACAGTTGCAATTGCAGTAATCAGTGTCAATAACAGTAGCGCTCAGAATTCGATTAGCATGTCATTAAAAGTTGCCACAAAGATAAAAATATATACAAACGCTCAATAATTGGTTGATAATTACTTGTTATTGACTCAATTCGGTCTCCTTCTCATTCTCATTTTCTGTCTCCTCAATAAGTGCAATACATAAGCTTTATTTTCAATCATTGGCAACCAAACAGAGTGGGTAAATGCTATACGTTTGTATGTCTGAAACAATACTTGTATATATATAAATATATAAGTTAGCTCATTTATTCAGAATAACAGCTTGGTTGTGCAATCGTCCTTGTTTATTGCTCTTTAATTGCCTCGAATTGTCTGAGCTAAGAACGTTTTGGTGTTATCAGCCCCATTAATAATGAACACAATATGGCGGCTTCGACTCGTCGTGCATTCATAAAAAAATGAGTAAATATGAAGTCAACGCTAAAAAGTGCATTATTTATATAATTATGTGTGAAGATAATACCATTTTTATGACGCCAAGTGTCTGAGTCGCATATCTCGAGCTTTGAGCACGCTCCGTGTAGATGGTGGGTGGTTTCGTGGGCGTTGGTTGCACAGGTAAAAGGGCTGGCATTGTTGCCTGTTGGTTGTTGGTGGCTGGCAGCAACAAAAGCCTATTATTCTGCACGTAATAAACATAAAGTTGGCGCAATTTGTAACATAAATTTAAAGGGCTAACGTAAATCTTAGCTGCAATTATGTGTTTGGCGAAATGCGGCGTATACGCAACGCGGCGCCGCTTCGGGTTCATAACTCATGCGCTTCATTTCCAGGCTGGCATTCCATACCCCGGCTCAGTTCCACGGACCTTACTATTACAAACGCAAATGCCAACAGCAGCAACAATGACAGCAACAACAGCAATAATATAGAAGGCGATGCCAGCGAAAGGAATTCAAATAGCCATAATTTATCATGTTGAGATTGCAGCATCTCTTCGCACACACACACACACACAGAAGGGGAGAAGAGCAGCAGATGAGTCGACGCCGGGCTGTGGGTCGATCCTTGGGTTCACGTTCACGTTCCGGGTTTCATTTTTGGATTTGGATTCGGGGCACAAGACTCAACCCTTTTTTTTTGTGGAATGCCAGCGGATAAGTAGACACCCTATCCTTCTCTCTTAAACAAAAAAGAAGGGGGGCGGGGATAAGAAAGGACAATGCCAAAGGCGTGGCGCTAAACGTAATTAGGCATGCGACAAGACCGCGGCCGTCATCTCGGGTCCTGGCTGTCTCGCTATATTGGGATTTATGATATACTTTTTAATCAGATTTATCTTAATGCCTGCGATAAAGGTCAAATAAATCGCTGAGATTTATTAGCGCTAATTTCGCTTAATACGCAGGTGAATATGAATGGAAAATGTATAACAAGCACATTAAAAAAATGACCAAAAACACTGGAAAAACCATTCATCATATTTCAACTATTATTCATGCCCGCAATCCATTAAATGGGTTAGCGGCTGTCCCCAGCCAATAATAAATAATTTCCCCCAGGGCTACTTTAAACAAACTTAAACTTGATTAATTTGACATTTAAATTATAAATGAACTTTGTAGTAAATTGTTGTATCATGTTTAAAATAAATTAAAGCTTTGTTAAGTTCACTGATACAAAATACTTACTTGAATTGTTTTGGAGATTGTTTATTTATAGATATATAAATAGAGCATATATTGCCAACAGTTAAGAGCTCTCAAGAGATAAGCAACTCATTTCTGAACAAACTAAAACTGCCTATCCATTTGAGGTAGAGAAAGTTAAGAGAAACTAATCCGCCCACGGCTGATGGGACAATTCCTGTTGCTTGTCGACATTAAGCGTTGACAGCAGCAGCGAAAAACACAGAGCTCTCAAGGAATATCCGCATCAGAATCAGGAACAGAGAAGAATAACAACAGGAGGAAAGAAACCGAACTTAAGAACTTGAGAGCAATTCCAAACAAATAACCTTCACAAAAAATATGATGCGACCAACACGCAGCATAGGTCTAAGGCAAGCAGTGGCAAGGTCCGTGGTCCATGTACTGTGGGTCTGTGGTACTGCCGCATCTCTAATCTCCGAGCGGGGCAATAAAAGGCAGCAGCGGCAGCAGCAGTCTTGCACTCGCTCTCGCAAACTTTGGCTTTGGCTTTGGTCTTAGTTCATATTTTATTTAGCCGCTGTATCCGGCCAAAAGTTTTGCTTGTGAACTTGCTGGAGCTACAATTTGGAGCTCGAGAGGAAGAAACTCTCAGGAATTTGTCCTGGCGTGCTTATTTTAATTTTTTGTATTTTGTGTGGCAGGCGGCAACTTTGCATTGCTGTTGTGCGGTTGTCCTGCAACTCCTCTCACTTAAGTGTAGCGCAAGCAAAGCGCTTTCTATTCCCTTCGCTACGATTCTAGTGCTATAAAAACGAATAAACTGAGACAGACTCTGAAATAGCAGAAAATGCAAATCATTGTCCAGTGCTACTCACAAAAAGCGTTAAAGCCGCAAGACGGAGTAGATGCCGTCCTTCACTTTTACCTTAATCCTTAAGAACAATTGTTTTGCGGTTTCAGCGCTCTTTCCTTGTCCGTTTCCATGTCCCGACTCATGTCCTTGTCCACAGTAACCTGTGATAATCGTCTAGTGGGCAGTTCCTCCACTTCCTCTATCAACTAGAGGGTATTTTTTTTTTTTTCACTTCTTGCCATTTGCTGTTCTCCTTTTTTGCTAAACATTTATCATTTGATTACAATTTGACGGTCAATGTGACTTCCCCTCGCGCCGGTTGCCAGGACACTGAATGTAGCGGGAACAACGGGGCATGCAGCGATGAGAAAATTAAATGCGTTGTTGTTCTGTTGAGTGTAAAAATAATTTTGTTGTTTCAGCTGGCTTGTTTGTTTATGGAAAACGAGGTTCATCATTGGCCCGACGCAATAAATGAAAATTAACTTTTGAACAATTGTTTATATTTTACTTGGCAGCAGCATATAAATATTAAATGTTATGAGTTGTCGCTGCACTGTTCAAATTTCATAAGCTGGAAAATTAAATAACGACCGCTTGCTTATGGTCCACAGCACAATGCATAATTCGTTTAAGAGAACATGGAAACCAACAAATGTTGGCAGTTTTTTTTTATTACTTACCTGTGGCACTTGTTTTTAATGGTATTAGATTTCATCTTATTAACGAAGTAAAAATGTTTTTATGATTAAAAATATATGTTGTACGGTTGGGACAAGCTTGTAATCCTTTAAGTAGCTGTTTTATTATATAACATACTTTCAATTCATTCCAGTTCATTCGCTTTACTCTTGTGTAAGCTGTTCAATGTTACTGTTAACTTTAAGTAGATGTAGGCCTTAGTTTACGATTGCATCTTCTTGAAGCGGAGTAATTTTTTGGGGCTGTGCATTTAAGTACTTAAGCATTTTAGCTACTTTGCTGAGGTATAGCCATACTTAAAAGCCTTAAGCATAGTATTTAATGCAATGTGTGCTTAAGGTTAGTTTTTACAGTTACATTTTTGTTATCGCCAAATCGTAAAATTGTTACTTACTGCCAAAGTACGTAACAAGTCGACAGAAATACCCACTACTTAGTCGGCTCAAGCAACTAACATAAAGTTTGCTACAAACAAATGAATGTAATATTTGAGAAAGAGCAAATAAAGTTGGCTGGTAGCCATAATAAAATCAGAGCTGACCAAAAAACTAAGCTACGAATAAACACGGTAATAGTAAGACACAAAAAATGTACATAAATCAGAATAGCTTAACCCATATGGTACACAATCATAATTCATCGTATATATGTTATGTACATATTTATTCAGTTATACATTTGAGCTAGTCCTGCATCTTTTGAACAGTGCAAGCCAAAAATTATACAGTTCGAATAGAATAGAACGCAAGCTGATATCGGTTAAGATGCGCATAGACAGCAGGAAGAAATTCATGCACGAATAAAATTGATGAAGGTCGAATTCTAGTTGACCTTGCGGTGATAAATGAGCGGTCAACATTGAGAGCAAAGCTACGCAACATTCAACCAAAAACCACACACACGCACGCACTTAGACACACTTATACAAGCTGGCAAAAGACTCAAGGAATTGGAAGGCGCTTAGTGCCGAACAAGCAAACTTATGCACCTACTACTCGTATACTGCATAGTTTTTGTTGTTCTTAGCTGCTGTTCTTGTAGTTGGTGTGTTTGTGTGTGTGTGTGAGTGTCTGTTATAAGCACGCATACTTGAAGATTTAAGCGTGCACGGAATACGTATAGCATTTTCAGGACATGCTCGAATGGCTTGTCGGCTGAACGTTATGCTCGGTGAGCTGGGCATAAAGAATCCTCTTAAACCTACTCTAACTGTGCCTGTTTGGTTATGTTTGGGCATCGAAACAAAATATTAGCAAATCTTGTTTGGAGCGTTTGGAAAATTTATTGCACTCGTGTCTATGTTAATACGCGCAAACATTCTGCCAACGAACAGAATTTTAGATAGATTTGAGCATATGTGTGTACGGATGTGTGTTATGTCTGCAAACGTAATGTGACCCAATTCTCGTGGTACCCCAAATTATGTTTTTTTAACTGAGCTAAGTATTTTTTTTTTTTTTTTTTTTACATAATGCTATAAATCAATCTTGCTTTGATTTTTGAAATACTTATTTGGGTAGATTGATCGTTGTTACAATAGCTTGCAGATTAAATGTTGAAGGTCAGCAAATCAGAATAATAATATTGTATTGTGAAATAATATAAATAAATGGTTTTTTAAATTAGGTTAAGTGTAAATGCAAATAAATTGTCCAAGAACTTGAGGCCATTTATGAAATGAAGCACGCAAATTGCTTTTTTTCCAACTTTTGTAACTCAAATTCGTACTTGTTTATTTATGAAAATTCGATTTGACTGAGCCACAACTACTTTGCATAATTTATTTTTCCTTGCGCTCGCCCCAGATGCTGTTTGTATACATGATTGAGTTCTCCTTTTGATGTCAAACTAATCCTACTTTTTTGTTGCCATCACTCAAACTTTGTAGAAACTGAAAAATAGAAAAAGGAAGATGGCTTGAGAACAGTACAGTTCAGTGCAGTTGAACATCAGCTGTTCCGTGTGCCACAAGCTCTTAAGTCAATCGTCAGTTCGTCAGTCCACTAGCCCAACTCCTAGTCATTGACTGTATATCACGTGCTGCAGATGAACTTAACTTATCCAATGAGCCGACGCGTCGTGTTAAGTTGATGTGAATTGATGCGTCTGACCGTCGACTCTTACTCAATCTCAACTGCAGGCTCACGTAGCTCACTGTAGCATCAAAGGAACGTGTTCACGCTGTCAGTTTTCAAGAAAAGTCAAGTTGCGCTCTCCTGCACCTTCGAGCCGCCCACTGTTCAGTCTAACGTTATCGACTTGCTCTGTGTTTAAGTTTGCTTAAGTTTATATATTTCGTTATGTTTATGTTTCCGCATCGTTTACACGTCGGCCTTAGCGGTGGCATAACAATTTTTTCATTCCTTTTGCCCATTCTCTCTCTCTCTCTTTCTCTTTATTTGTTTTGTTTGCTTGAATTTGTGTTGTACTTTGAGTCCGCTCTTAGAGTTTTAATTTAAAAACAAAAGCAGCACGCAACCCGAAAGTATGAAGGAAAAACATATTTTCATCGCTAGAGGGAGGATCCCTTTAAACTTTATGTGTTTCATTTTTGTTTTTGTTTCGTTTGCTTTCGTGTAGTGGGGGACCGCGTGGTTGAACAGCGGATTTAAGCGGGCGAAATACACCAAAATTCAATAAATGTTTACAAAAAGTTGTTCTGTGTCAGTTTTTGTTTCACATGAAAATCCTATGAACAGTATTCATAAAATTAGCATTTCGCTTAAAACAATTTGTTTAACATATGAGATAAGATGAAAACTGAGGCGCCCTAACAAATGTCCTGCCATTGACAAATGGATAGACTTAGTTTTCGGTTATGTATTTTTTGCAAATATATTCGCAAGTCAATTTAATTTATGTATCCGTTTTACACACTATAATATTCCATTAAGTTCTTAAAGATTACTTTGCATTGCGAAACTGGAAATTTGAATAAAAAAAAACAGGACTTTGAATGTTTTATTGTCAGGAAATAGGCAATCGAAATATTCAATATAAATCCCTTCGTACATATAAGGAGCTCAAATAGCTTAGAGTTAACTCACTGATGTGCATAAATCACTGGGATAATATGCAGATTTGGAAACTTATTGATAACTTGCCATGAATATCTGCTTGAGATATTTTGTCAAAATGCAGCACGACATATACATACATTGCCCATTAATATTAACCATATTGCAAGTTGCTTGTTAGCTGTAAGCTGCAAGCATTCTAATAGCACTTAATGAATGTTATCTGAGGATTTATTAGAGCGTACCTCATCGGTATTTAAGAGAGAGCGAGAGAGAGAGAGAGTGGGAGAGAGTGAGATAAAAGGAGTGAGATAGAAAGATAGCCAGGTTGATATTGCATTTCAATTAATGAACGCACAATTTCCCACTAAGCTTCGCACTGGCGTGGGACTCATATATTTTTCTCTTCCTTTCTTTTTATCTATCAGCTATGCAGTGTGCAGAGTAAGAACACTTGTCCTTCGATTATGGGCCATAAATTTATTTTTATTAAAAGCCTTTTAATATTGTATCTCCATGGCTATGGGCAAGCATCTTGGGGGTTTCGTTCAAGCGCAAATAAATTGCAGAAATATGCATTGCGCCAATTCACTGCCCAAAGAGCACCATCCAGTAACAGCACCAGCTAAAGAATAAGCGAGCGGATATTGTTTTTCGAAATCATTTCTTTACGAGCGTCCTGCGTTCTTAACGCTCGCGGACTTGCTTTCCCTTTGCGCACAGTCCTTTGCAGTTCCTTGCACTCCACTCTCTCTCTCCTAGTGTTCAGTCAGTCTGCAGCTGCAGCTTCCTTTTGCTTAATTTTTCGCCCATTGCGCACACAAAGTGAAATTACCCATGAGAGAGCTCTTCAGCTGGCAGCAATAGTCCAATGAAAAAAATCATGATGGTTCCTCTTACCACAATTGTACTAAGAAACGCATCAAACTTTTTGTTGAACTTTCAATAAATAAATAAAAAGAATAACTGTGGAATGTGGCATATACATACATACTGTAAACATACATATATATGTATTTTTTTTTAAGCTTAATGCCCAGTCTTTCGACTGTGTCAGCATTGGAATTTTAATTAGTTTGCAATTTGCAAATCACGGCATTTGATGGGCTTCTAATTATGAAGAAATTCCAACAGATCGAAATGAAAACGAGTCGAGTTCCGTCGAAATTGAGAGGGAAAGAGATAAGCATAAGAGTAGCACAATATTTTTCAATTTATTTTTCAAGTAAGTTTTTTTAATCATCATCGTTTGCTAATCAGCAATAACGAGCACAACTCAAATTGGGGCTGACGAAGGGTGGCATATGGTCCTAGGCTGATGTCAGGTGCGGCTCCAAATGAAATGCAAATGAGTCATCAACCAATGAACTGAAACTCATCAAGTCTTTGAAGTTATTGGAGGCAAGTGAGTCGATGCTTTTAATTTTTTTTTTTTCATTTAGCGTTTGTAGATCAAAATTGATTGCGTTTGTACATAAATTGGTTAATGCGGAAATATAGAATATTGGGTCGATTTAAGATTGAAATATGTTTTTAATCTTTAGCAAGGCATTGTCAATTCATTTGTTTGTTCCACTGATGCTGCCACACCCTTTGTGTGTCATGACTCCTGCACAGAAAATGAAAGGGATTTAAAAAGACAGAGAGACAGAGAGAGAGAGAGAGAGAGAGAGAGAGAGAGGGAGAGACAAGTTGAAGCTCATATGTCTATTTTTACGGCATCGCCAAATGCAAAGGCTTTCCAAAAATGCCCATACATAAATCTTTATCGATGTGCGCCCAAATCCATTCTACACCGAAATTTCATTTTCCGATTTGCTTTTGTGTATGGCTGTGTACTTTTTGCTTGTGCTCTCCTTTTTTCGTTGATGCACAAAACAAAGCGTTCTGCCAGCCAGGGTTCTCAAATTGTTTTCAAAATTCTTTGGCTCGGACACGGCATCAACAACGCCGAGTGGAAATCCTCGCCAAGCTTCTGCAATAGCTTCACTGGCTGTTTGTGCCAGAAATGTGTTTTGGCAAAGGCGTATAAATTAAATTCAATTTTTGTCGACGTGTGAAATTGCCAAAGACATGTTTTCTTCTACAGTTTCCCAAGCACAACACGTACTCACATCTCTTTTGCATACAGTTTGTGTAAAGATGATGAGCATTTTAGCTACCAAACAGACTTTACACTGCATTATTGCATTTAGCTGGTTAAGAATATAATAAATGGGTTGTACATAGTTTTTATTAAGTGCTAAAATAAGTTCTGACAGTCAATTTCTTGGCATAAATTTTGTATGGCTTATTTCAAGAATTTCTTTTATTTGATGCTAACCAAGTGAAAGCTGTTTGACTGCATTGTTTAATGTTCAGTGCGGGGGCTCAAGTGGTTGACAGAAATGCACAATGGGACTCAAGAATCCAGTTTTCATTTCTATTGAGTATTTATTTTGAGTTAGAGAACAATGCGGCTTGCAAGCTGTAAATCAATATTCTTTACTGTTGGGTATGCTCTTTTTGGAAGGTAAATAGCCTAAAACAAATAAGGATTAAACCTTAGTTGAAATTTCAGTTTTAATGAAATCATGCCCCTCCTAAGTTAATTTAGCATTGTATTTGCTCAGGTTGAAATATATACTAGTATTTCTTGTTGACAGAAATAGTTCTTCATTTTTAAAGCCAAACTGAATGTCTTTATGTACTCGGTACTCCAAAATTGCCATAGAGGGTGTACAAACCAAAGCAATTCGTTTTAATTAACAAACATTGAAGAAGATTTTTGGTTGTTTTGTTTTTATTTCGAAAAGTATTAAGCTTGTATTTCTTTTCCCGCTTGACTGCTAAATGCAATCACGCATCATAATGCAATTAGGGCAAATTACAACTAATTGGCATTTAAAACTCGAAGTGCGCAGTGTTGCAATTTAAGTGGTTCACGGTCGAAACTAAAGTAGGAATCGGGGCATGTTGCGCGACCAATGTGCACTGCAAACATCTCTAAACAGCAACGTAATATGGGAGTCTGGGAATTGGAGAGGGTTAGAGGATTATCACCAGCAGCAGCGGCGCACTGCAGGGACTGTTTTATAAAACCGACGAATGGCGTGCTACACAAAATGCCTTTAACTATTAAATTAACTTGACTGCGTAGACTGCTGCATCTGATGTTGTGTTCCGGCACCAGGTTTCAGGAATTGAATCAATTTAACCAATGAATGCGACCTCATTGGATTTAATACGTGCTCCGTGCATCCCACACCGACACCTTTTTGCTCCTGGACCTGCCAGCACATAGAATACACCAACAGCCAGCAAATCGCTTAGTTCTTCAGCTGATTATTATGCAGGAGCAAACACGAGAGCTCATTTAGTGTGAGGGTAAACGCTGTCTTGCTATTGCTTTATCTCTCTCTCTCTCTTTCTCTCTCTGTATCTCTCACACATTCGTTCCTTGCATTGAATATCGAATTAAGTTGGACTACCCGCCGCTAGGTGACTACTGTTATTGTAGCAACCTAATTAGTTTGTTATGTTTGTAACTGGCTGTTCTTGTTGTTGGTTGGTGGCAGACAACTGCTGATTCAACGTCCTTGTAATTGTAACACACACATTTCCATAACACCTGAGCGTTCTCAAACTGCTCACTAGGCCATGACTAGTACGGATTTGTCGGACAATGTTGCAACAGTGTCCAGATCTGGCTTCATTTACTAATATGGGCAAATTCATCATAATAAATGTATCAACTTTCAGCATGGGTGCTTCCTATGTGTGTTAGTCAATGGTCAATGGGATTCAAATTATGTTTGCAAGCAATTTCAATGCATATCAATAAAGCTGTCAAAAGCTAATCGCTTTATCTAGTTGATTCATGGCATACTAAACTAACTCCAAGTACTATACTACAATTAAATATAATACAATAAAATCCATTACAATATTTACATCCATAACACATTATTTTTTAATATATACAAAAGCTATGCATAAACAAAAAACTCGGAATATTTAGTTCAGCAAATAAATAAATAACGAGAACTTTCAAAACAAGGAACTTGCGCTCGTATTAGCCAATAAGCCAGGTGGGTGGCGTCACCACAAACTGTGTGGCAATTGAGGCAAAAGACGTTTGTTGCCACAAACTGTTACCACTACTTAAGTCTCCTGCCTCTCGACCTGCTCATTCTGTAGTCATCGCATTCTGGGGCCGGCTAACTGGGAAATGCCAACTGTGGAATTGTTTGGCGGTTATTCGTTGAGGCGAGGCTTTCATCGCGTTTTTCGTTTGGGTTATGGTTATGTCAGTCATTATGTTGATGGTTACGGTTATGAGGCACTCGATTGCCGTCAAGATGAGTTGCCGTATTATGCCCATTCACCGTAATGGAAATTCAAACGGCTTGCGGCCATGCCAACCAATGTTAACCAAAAACTATTCCTAGTTCGTCTTAGCATCAAAACTATAGATGTATAGATCTAAATTGCGTCTTATAGATTGAACGCTGGTCACATGGCCATCTAATGGGTATCATACGTGATAAAATCTTTCACACAATCATTTCCATTGGGGGATCTTCTCGTGAAGTGCCGGCATTCAATACGATTTGAGTCGAAAGAAAGCCTTTTTGACATTGGCCCTGCTGAAGTTACCCCTTTCGTGATTGAAGGCTGACATTTGGTGCCTACTGTGCTCCATATTCATTTCAGGGCATGGCAAATGCGAAAAATTGGCAGGTTTTAAATTAATCGCATCCTTCAACTTGTCGAATGGTTCCCGATTAAATAAACGAAACGAAACGAGCTGTCGGAAGCGCCTGCACATAAATACCTGTCTCTCTGTCATTTCGTCTGTCTTTCTGTCTGTCTGTCAGTCTATTTATGTGTCTGTCCCAGTGACGCTGACTCGCTGACTGACAGAAAACGCAAGCAACTGTCAGAGTTTGCAAATACATTCCAGATGTAAACATTCCCATAGGAAGCCATTTCACACAAGTTTCACGTCTGTTTGTTCAAAATTGCAGCAACTGGGTCTGACGTACAAGTATATGTTTATGGCGGTTCACGTATGTGTACCATATAGCCAAAAGGTGTTTGAGTGTGGGTTGAAAGGTACGGTTTGATGTTGGTAATGTGGGTGGATTGCGTTTGTTGCTCGCGTGCAGCTGTTGCCCTTCTAGTGCCGTCAATACCAGTGCCAGCAGAGCCAAGAGCAGACCAAACTTTTGACTTTCCCGTTCAAAAGACCAAATATGCAAAATCATTTGACTCAGTTAACCCATCACCCAGCACCGAGAAATGTATACCTTTTATAAAAAAGAATTTTATGATTTTCTATCAGAAATTTTCGGTTTGTTGGGGTTTGTAAAATACTAATACTACTCTTTCACATTGATAAGTACTTTAAATATATTCACAGATAAACTTAAGGCCTATGATTTATACTTTCTAAACAGAAAGAGTGTACAGCACCTAACTAAGTTACGCAAAAATTTCATGGGGCAAAAGCAAATGAAACGAAAATAATCCTAAATTCGGTCCCCTCTCTCGTTCCACCCTTTAGGATTTTTGTTGCCTGCACTGATGGCCATTTAAGTTATTTTCATTGATTATGTCAGGCAAATAAATTTACTTTGCAACATTATTGGTCCCATTCACAGCAACAAAAAGTCAACTTGTCAAAATGTTCCAAAGCACTTAAAAGTTTTACGCACTTTGTTGTTCTCTTGTTTGTTGTTGTAACATTATGGCATTTTTCCACTAAATCCACATTCACAACAACGACAACGACGCTATCAAGAGGAACAATAGTTCAACTCCCAGTCCTAGTTACAGTCACGGTTTTATAGGTTTGTCACTTGGTGTGCCAATTTCGCACTTTCCTTTTCGCAGCAGACCAGGCAAGGCAACGCAATGCTAAAAAAAAGGCATGGAATATTTAAAAAAATACTTCAAGCGCTCTCATTGAACATACAAGAAGAAAAACAGAAAAAAAGGGGGGAGGCAGTTAGTGCCTCGAGCACTTGTGTCACTGACAGTCGCAGTGCTGCCAACTCTACAGCAGCTGGCAGCTGGCCATGGGTTTGCGTAGTCCTTGCCTGGACTAGTCTAAAATTCGAACAAGGCAATTGAATAGCACTTTCCAATAAGTGTACGCAGCCACAGCCGAGCTGACTCCCTGCTGAAGAGGAATACGAAAAACTTGCAAGGGCCAGCTTAGCCACATGGCCACTTGGCCACATAGCCACTTTTACATTACGGCTTCTGCTAAATTGTAGCATCGTTTGATTTTCGGTCTGTCAACTTTGAGCACACGACCCCCACAAAGTTGTGCACTGATAATCTTTGTTTACAGCTCAGACCTCGGTGCATGGTAGGGTCTGAGTGGATTTTCGATGACTGTCAATTAGTTCCACTGTGCAATGCAGTTGAATTAATCGGAGAGCAAATACTGTTCAAATGGTTCACAGAGTTCTCTAATTGGGTTTCAGGAAGTCGGCTTACTTTTGGTTACATCAGATCGCTTGGAAGTCTAATTTTTAAATGCTTAAAATCTTGTTTACAAAAGTTCTTGAAAAGTCTCAATTATAAACAAACATTTTGACCTGCCCTAGGTTTATTATTTAATCTAAGCGATAGCATACACTTTTTGGGAATTTACGCATTTGGGGGAGATTTGTTTTTAAATTTAATGAAATCAGTGTCAAGCGACTGCAAATGATGTGAGTGCAAAAATAAAAGCCTTTGCAATGAATCTAACGAATAGCTACTCGATTCTCTAAGTATATACAACGCCAACACAAGTAATGTAGAGTTCAGAACGTACATGAGAGTCTGATAATTTATGCCAAACATTTTTTGTGCTGCTACGTCGCTCAAGCGAGTGAAACCCTTGTTTGAGGTTGAGTAATAAAATGAAATATTTATGGGTTAACATTAAGGGATTTGGTTTTTGCCTCAGCACAAATGCCTACACTATAAATTTGTATATGCAGATGTATATACGTACTTACGTACATATATTTGCATATATGCACATTATAGGAATATATCATGTAGCACGTTACATTTCTGACCTGACCTGATCCCAAAAATTGGGCTCGGTTGGCCTTGTTGTGGGAGAGTTGCGGTCAAATTTTGGCTATACCAGCTTATTTATTGGATTGCGGAGGCGTTAACACGAAAGCATTTTGTGGAAATGGAAACTAAATAGTCGTGGTTAAATTATTAAATGCCCCAACACGCTGCCTCAGCAGTCATCGTTTTTCTTTACGATTCAAAGCGTTTTGCTAAACAAATTTACTGCTACACACACAGCGTGTCCATGTTTGTTTGCATAAATGAATGCAAACAAATAACTTTTGAGCACAACAACAGCTAGAGCCAACTATTAATATAGTACATACATATATGCATGTACATACCAGTACTATAGGCACAGTTTTATATACGTTATCGAATGGTTTTGTTGTTGGCAAAACTGTTTGGCAATACTTTAAATATTTTATGTCTACTTCCACTGCCCGATTGTCAAAAAGCAGTAAGCATGAGAACTAACAGAGAGATTGAGATTTGGAAACAGGGAGAGAGAAAAACAGAGCGAAAAAGTGAGAGGAAGAGATTATGATGTAACGATTTATGTAAAGTTGAGCGGGATGAGCACTTTTCTAAACAAGCGGCTGTCATAAAGTTCAAAGCTACAATTTATGTACGAGAATTTATTAGTACTTCTCTTAATAATGTTTGCAAAGTATTTTGTTAGGGTGGGGCTTTTCTGTATGTGTATTCGATAAAGCAAGCTAATAATTATGCGGCTTAATGGATTTAACAAGGAAAATAGATGTGTATTAACTATCAGTTTTAACATTTTGTCAATCAATTAAATGCTTCTTGTATAGCTTTAAATGCCTTAAGTGCTTGAAAATAAAATTCCATCTATGAATTTGTATTTTAAACTAAATAAAATATTTTGACTAAGAAGCAAATTTAAGAACATAATCGAAATCAAATGCCATTTAAACTCAAGCGTATAATTTTCCTATTTCAAATTTAAACCTTCATTTTGTGCTGATTCAGCACAACAAACCCAATTATTAGAATGCGTGCTGCTTACCAGTTTTGACGATGCAAAAAGGAAGGCCAAGTGCACGATTTAACCAAAAAGGCAGAAGTTAAATGTGTTAAAAAAAAAAGAATAAGCAAACTATAAAACGACATTTGCATGCTATCAGTAATCGTTATTTTAATAATGTTAGAAGACTAACACACATATCACACTGCCCGAGAGATTTCGACTTCCCACTTCCCAACCACCTACCCAACACTAACTGAACAGATGCTTCACTCAGGGACATTAGAATTCGCATCATATATTTGTCAGCCACTTCAAAGCCAGACAGACACAAAGTGTCTAAAGCAAGTCAGACATTGATCATACAAACTAACAAAACACACACAAATATCAACATAAAAATCTTAAATCGACTGCCTCATGGGTATAAAAGTGAGCGAACATACACGGCGGCCGGTTAGTTATAACGTGGACGCTGCTGTCATCATCAACAATATTATGCTGAGAACAATTCCGATTTGGGCGCTGCTCGTCTGTAGTGTGGTCATCGTGGCAGATGCTAAGCCATTTATTCTAAAGGTTTTTGCGCCAGTTGGTAATAAATTTATGAAAAGCATAAGTAGTGAGAGTGAAACAGTTAACTTTCTTTAATAATAACATTCTTATAGGTTATTCTAGTGTTGGATCTACTGCAACAGTGGCACCCGTCAACACTCAGTTCATCTCTACTTTGATTTCAACAAAATTTCAGTTGTTGAACAGCATTCTGCAGGCCAAATCAAACTTTGGTGGCTTTGGCATCCGGAAACAGATCTCATTTTTGGGCCCGGCTACTACCACCACAGCAACGGAGAGGCCAGTGACACAGCCCACCACTGAGGTAAACACAGATTTTATACCGGAAGTTAGTTCCAGCACTCAATCTGTGTATACAACAACAACAACAGAAGGCGACTTTGAGACGCCGGAGTCTACAGTACGTCCCCTCTACCCAATTAAAACGTCAACGCCTGTGATTCCAACGAAGAGCACCACAACCGAGAGCGCCCTGGAGACGACAACATCGACGGGACGTTCTACCAATGGATATACGTATGAGCCCTCCGTATCAACTACTCAGGGATATACATATCAGCCAGCGATTTCCATAACCACACCACATGCCTACTCGTATCGGGCACCCACACCCAACCCCTACTACTTGCCAGCTTCTAATCAAATCTGAATAAATCAGTATAAGCTCGAATCTACATACTCGCAATTGTGTAGGTATATAAGTTAGAATGTTTATCTACTAATTGATACTCAAGTTATATCGTTTCATTGTCGATATTAAGAATACATTTCAAATCTTTGAGAAGAGTCTACCTAAGTATGCTTTGTGCGGAAGTAACTTGATACTATGTAGTCCGCATGTTGCTCTTTATTAACAATGGGTTGTTCTGTGCTGAGATCAATTAGCATAAGAAACCAGTTTGAAGTGATCATACGATAGACTCACTAAAAAATACATACCAACTATTACGAAATGATACTTTGCTTTTGATACTTACTTTGACTTGCTGAGTGAATCTTTTGTACATGTTTAAAAGACACACCTATCGAAATCACATATCAGATTTAAAAGTGAGAATCTTGACAATTCATGTCCATTGAAACTAATAAAAATATCAGTAAGTATATCTTGACTTATATACGTGATTTGTTTCTAGTGCATTCACGCGTTTCTGTGTTTCTTAAACGAATTTTTTTTTTATTTCAAGGTTAAAAACCGGCTGAACCACTTAAGGTAAAATCTACAATAATTAAACACATTTATTTCGGGGATTTTAATCGATTTGTTAATTTATTGTTTAGCATGGAAACGTTTTTTCTTATATAAGAACATACTTAAAATCAAACTTGCCTAATGAGTTGATCTCTTTATCAGACAACATGGCAAGCAGCGGGCTTCATAGTTTAGGCAAACTATTTAGAAATTCATTTAAGTACTTTCCTTTTTACTTTTCGTAGGTGTTCAGGTTGTTAGGTTTATAAAAACCTAAAACAATTTAAAACGCATTGAATGCTTTTTTTCGAAGGCGATCTAAATCGTTTACTGTTATTGTTATCTGCAGCCATAAAAATTAATATGTTATCACAGTTGCCCATGAATTCCATTTAGTGTTTGATTTTCGGGATCAACACCTAGCAAGGGTTACTGTGCCCGTATATTTTTATGGCTGTACAATCAACAACACAAAAATATAGAAGCCATTAGAGCAGACACAATGTTGTTTTTGGTTATTTGTCTAGCAGGACACGTGCTGGGTAATTGAGTACATTTTGAAGTTCAACGGTGGATGTTAAAAAAAAAAACTCTATATATGAGTCTTTGAAATTGGTATTTTCTTGAGCAGCATTGATTGCCCGGCTGAACAGAATGAATTGTACTCAACAGCCATAAGAGAAGCTTGACAACGGCGCTTCCCCATCTATTAAGCTTGCTCTTCAGATTTCGATTTAATGTGTTTTGGTGTTTGTATTTTATGCCCACTCAACTTATGAGGACCGTAAAGCAAGTAGAATTGCACTCGCTCCCCGAAGGGAATCTGGCATATTTTATGATTTAAAATTGGCCCATCTTGCTCGTCGGCAGCTAACTATTGTAAGTAATTTCCCATCTATCGTGTCTCCTACTCTATTAAAGCCTAAAGCATTATTTAACAAAAGAAGTTTCTTTCCCTGCTCGTGGGTGGTTGATATCATCTATTTTACTTTCGGGAAGGTAAGCGTTTTCGTCCTGTTCCTTAAGAGCTATCTGATTTATGCTAAGATCCACTTTACGCTAATAAATCTCTTGAATGTTGTAAAAAGCACCAAAATAATACCCGAACTGAAGCATCTGCTTTGCACTTACTTAGCATACTTGTTTTATTATTTTATGTTGTTGAAACGTTTTAACTTTGTCTGTGGTAAAAAACATGCACCTAGGGACCTTATCCAGCTGGAGACTTGTTTAACTACAGCTTATACTTTACTCAGACACATTCAAAAAAATATATTGGTAAAAATCAATTGTATTATTTCTTTCTGCTGTTTGTTATATTGTTATTTAAACTATTTGGCAAAGTCATATCTGTTATCAAGTATTTGTCAAACTTTTTGGATTACTGCACTTAGCGAATTTTTGAATGAAATTATGGTGGGCATTATGCCATCGTGCGTCAAAAGTTATTTGACAAACACAGTGCCGGCCACACCCACCAAATTGTGCGTTTGCGTGTGATAAAGGTGTTGTGAATGTATGCATTAAAAATCAGAGAAACTGGAGTGCTTGCAAATAAAGCAGGGGAAATATTTTCACTGGTTGCCTGTCGGACTGTTGGGAATGTAAAATTTTGAAAAAGATATGCAGCGGCACGTACCCACATAAATATGTTTGCATATGAGACAGCCGAGGTAAATTTGCTTGTGCACTTACCCAACCAATCACACAAATATATACACTCACACTCAGACACCCACACACTCATGCATGCATTCAGTAGTAAGATTGTGAGTGGGAAAGCAAGGACAAACGTTAACGTAAACAAAGGCTGCCACAAGAGAGCAACAAAAGTTGAGATACCAAGCGCAAGGTGCAACTATAGTGCTCATAAGACACGCACACGCACACGCACACGCACCACCATCACCACCATCAACATCACCAACACTACAATATCACCACAACACAGAAATGCTACTGTGTGGTTCATTAGTTTCATGAAATATTATAGCCAACGTGGCGTATGAGCGACGTTATTCTTTTATGCAAAATGGCAACAGCATCGACAAACGTCGTCTTTGTTGTCTTCGTTTTTGCCTTGTGTCATTGCAGTTGTCTTGTTGCCTATATTGAAAATCGGAACACATTGCAAAGAAAGAGACAACAACATCGGAAGCGGTCGCATCTGTCGTATGGAACAAACATATCGCCAGGAGTTTGGAATTGTCGAATTGGCGTTGAGTTGATGTTGTTTCTTTGCCATAAAGCTAGCATGAAAATGCGGCAGATTGATGCGGACGGAAATACTCGACAATGAGATACCTTTATCGAAATTTACGATTTTTTTTATGTATTAACCATTTTCAATAAGTATTATACACTAAGAGTATACTTTTATTTTAAGTTGGACTTTCATAAAATACAAATACTCAGCATTAAGCTTGTCGCATAATTTCACAAAACTGTTGAGTAAATTATTAATTTATGCATATGGAAGGGTATATCAATTTAAATACTTAAATTTCGCTTCAGTATACAGGTTTGTCATTTTCTTTGTGAACATTGTTGTTTATGTGGCACGCATCTCTACTCTCAGAGCCCGCTGTGGTTTGGAAATTCACGTTGGAATTGCAAATAAACTCATTGTGTGTAGGGGTTTTTATTGAAGCAAATCTAGTTCTTCTCCTACAGCTCTATTTTGCGTTTGTTATTAAATCATAGTATGCTTATAGTCGTTGTATGCACTTGGTTCCATAATCGGCAAAAATAAGAGATCTTAAAACCATTTGTGTGCTCCCAATGATTAGGATGGTAATGGTAGCAAAAATATGTGTACACAAACAGAAGCTTGAATTTTAAGTTCATCAATTTGTTTGCTTCTCTTTCGGTTTGTTATTGTTTTTTGATTTAGACACCTGCAACATTTGGACATGTCTCCATGGAATTTTTTGTGCTAGTTTGCAGTACAGTATCGGATTGTTTTGTACATTTTTGTAGACAAGAGACATAACAATTATCATTTGAATTGTATTGGATTGCATTTGTTTTTCAACTTTTCAACTGATACACAGCCTGACGCACTCCCAAGCCAGCACTATTTTCGGCTTTACAACAAAATTCACAACAATAGCAACAACGAATCCCAGTTATTCCCCAAGGACTTGGACAGCAAGTAGCAACACCCCTTGGCTGCTAACAGCTATCAACAAAGTCCGGACGCAGCATTGTAAAAGTTATTTTCTGAACTAACTTTGGCAACTTTTTGTTGCATATTTAAAAACGGGTTTACGCGCAGCTCTTACAACTGAGGCGAACAAAATGAGATAACTTTGCAAATATGTATATTCAATTACCTTCTCGTTTTCTCCAGAGATACACAACGCTAAGAACTTTGAGACTGCGTTGTGAGTCTCTCAAAAGCATTTATCATCATCCCTTGGGCTAAGTTTACCTGCTAAAAATAGTCAATGCTGAAAAACCCTTTTGAAAGCCAAAAACACAACAAATGCGACATGTAAACAAACCGCGATCCTTTCCATAGGTATGTGTGTATGTTTGGGTTTCCTCAACTGGGTGTCTTGTGCCTGACAATTACAATTTGCACAAATGGAATCTCGGCTGTCGTCTTCATTGTCGAGGGGACTAAATTGAAAGCTTAGGACGACGTCTGACAAGTAGAAAATAAATTGACACCACAGCGTCTGGTGTTAACGTGCTGCAAAACGCACTACCACAAATCCCCAAGAGTCCAAGTTGCCCTGGGCCCGCTCCATTTGATATCAATCAATGGCATCAATCCACATGTCCCCACATCAACCCACTTGCCACACAACCAATTGGTCCAATCAATTGAGTGTTGAAGCAGAAAGTCAACAAACGAACGACCGTTGACTTGCGGCTAACATTTGCCAGATGAGATGTGAGTAATAACCAGAATCCTAAAGCATTATATATAGCTAATGAAAATAAAACAACACCATAAATAACACCAAGAAGTATACCAAGTACTTTGAAATTTACCAAATTCCTTTCAAGAAGTTTTGTGGGAACTGGATTGCAAAAGCTATTATATAATAAATATAAATTAAATTGAACGCCAATGCCCAGCTTAGCATTAATTGCATCAATACAAGTCCTGCCACGAACAGGACTCAACTTTCGTGTGAAAGCTCACAATTTCCGCAAGTGAATTGGCAGGGACTGTTTCGGGGGAAAAACTTTAAACGGAGACACAGTTAAAAATGTGCGGGAAATGCGGCAATTGGCAATAAACCGGATATGTATTACAGTTTCTAATGAGGCAATTGTGGAAATAAGCTGAACGTGCCCTCCATCGGTGTCGAGTCAAGGACGCAAGTAATAGTAACGCAAACGGTTACGCTAAAGGAAACAGCACTGGTAAAGCTGAAGGTAGTGCAAAAGCTACAGCTACATGTAGACTGGTAGAGATTGAGGTAAATGCTCACGACTGTGGCAAGATAAAAGTTTTTTATGTTATTACCTGAACGTGTTTGTATAACAGTTTCACAAGTTTTTGCAAGTCAAAAAACATGCATAAACATGCCTTTCATTACAAAAACAACACCACATTAAAGTGAACCAGTTAAGCATCCTGCCAAAAGGCAGGCATTGAGAACAAGCCCATAACGGAATTTCTTTCGGTTGGAGCTTGCGGCTTTAGAACTTTGACTTTGCGCTGACACTTTATAAAATCCACTAAACTTAATGCACTCGAAAACCAATTGGCAGATGGTCATGCCATACTATATATTCCACTTGGCAGACAGGCGTTGCAATAAATTCGAATGCGACCATATTAAGCATTCCAATTTTACCCACCACATAATCTCCAGTGGGCTTAACTCCTCTTCAGATGCTTTTCCCATTGGCATTGACAGGCCATGAGTTAATTAAACATCGAAAAAAAAGCACGGGCGAAAAAACACAACAACAAAATTGTAAGGATATGATAGAAAATTCATAAGAAGCGATATTAATCGGATGGACTATATGCCATTCTATTGTGGAAACAAGGTGGTCCTAGATAAACTTCTTAATCGGAATTTAGACTTTTTTCCCCTTAGTTATGTTGGTTAGTTACGTGGCTTGTAGCCATTTTGCAGAAAAAAACAATACACTTAACAAACGGAATTGCGCCGTAAGCTGCTGTTGCCAATGAAAACATCAACCCAAATATGTCTAACGCCTTTTGGCTCCCGGCAACGCCTGGCCGGAGTCCAAGTGTGTCTCTGTCTACTACGTTGAGCAGCCCCTTAATCTAGATTATGTGCTCTTCTGAAAATTCAATGTGAATTGAAAATAGTAAGAGCATTGCTGAGCATGTTCAATTCGGTTGAAAGTTTCGAGTGTGTATGAGTGTTTGTTTGGTGCTGTGCATGTGTGTGTGTGTGTGTGTTTGCTTTCGAGTACCTGGCGATTGCAATGTGAGCAAAAGGAAGAGGAAAGCTGGGCCGCAGATTTGGCTTAGCGGTGGCCATTTTGATATTTTCCATTTATTTGTTGTTGTTTTGTTGGTTTGTTTTTTTGGGTTTTAACTTGAGGACATAACCGTTTACTGCTGATACCAGCAAAACCGCAGCTTCCAATAAAAAATTGAACTTATTTACGTTAACGCCCTCGGAATACCCCTTGAGTGTTATTCTTTCAATGCCACCAATATTTTATTTTGTTTTTTTTATTGTTGTTTGTGTTGTGGAAAATTGTTTTGGGGTGTTACTTTTTTATGTCATCCAATTTAAAGTTGAATTTAATTAAAGCTTGTATTGTACACTTGACAAGTCGCTAGGCGACCAAAATATGTTCGATAAATACAATCATAGAAGGTTATTTTGAATTTTTTCATTTAAATTGAACAACAATTCAAAGAACTCAAAATGATTGAACATAGTATCCCAAACGAAGTTAAATTACAAAAAATTACGTATACGTCCCATGAACCAGAGTTCAAAATGCATTTAACAAAACAATTTAAATTTTATTTTAGTAAGTAGTTTGCATCGTGATGTGTGATAAAAGTTATCATTAAATCCAATATTGATGTGTTGTTGTACACAAGTGTGAATCAGTTTTGTTGCATACATATGGGTGAGTGTATGGATTGTATGCACAAAGAGATTATCATGTCAAGATTGCGCTAAAGTGCGCTTTACGTAATTGCTAAGAGGGCCACTGACTCCTCCTACTCCACAGTGACAGACTTGGCCAAGTTACGCGGACAGTCGACGTCACAGCCACGCAGCACAGCAATGTGATAGGAAAGCAGTTGCATGGGAATGACAGTAAGAATACCCTGTAGACAATCGACAGTGCGTGGTATTTCAAGACTGCGTGAAGAAAATGCCTTTGTCTCCTCATCACCCTCTTCGCAAACGATTATGGGGCAACCCTTGCGTGAGGTGACTTGCTGCAGTGCATTCATGCACTTGACATAGACAGGATCACGCAGCACAATCATTAGCACAGGCATCGAATCATCAACAAGAGCCAAAGGTCCGTGCTTCAGTTCACCGGCCATAATGCCCTCACTGTGCATATAAGTTAGTTCTTTTATTTTCTGTTAAAAAAAAAAAACAAAAGACAGGAAGTTAACTTCAGTAACTGTATAAATAAGAAGCTTTGCACTTACCAGAGCACCCTCCAGGCAAGTGGCAAAATTGTAGCCACGTCCCATAATCAACAGCGATTTGTGTTGATAGAGATCCTTGGCCAGCTCTTGCACCTTGGTGTCCAGCTTGAGCACCTCGCGAATCTGATCAGCAAGTTTGGACAGAGCCTGTAGGATTTCCAGGCGACGCTGCTGTAGCGATAGACGATCTTCGGACATAACCAGAGCGAACATCACTAGTGAGATGAACTGCGATGTATAGGCTTTGGTGGAAGCAACACCAATCTCAGGTCCGGCATTGATATGCACACCGCAGTGCGACTCGCGGCAAATGCTGCTGCCCACTGTGTTGGTAATGCCAACGATAAGAGCTCCACGCTGCTTGCAGTAACGCAACGCCATCAGAGTATCAGCTGTTTCACCAGACTGCGAGATAAAGAAGCAGACATCGTCACGGAAAATGGGTGTGTTGCGATCGAGGAAATCGGAAGCGAGTTCGACCATAACAGGCAGCTCAGTCAACTCTTCCAGCAGCTGTCGCGTTGCCACAGCGCTGTGATAGGATGTTCCGCAACCGATCAGCATCAGGCGGCGACAGCGCTTAATCTCTGGAATATAATCCTTAATGCCACCCAGCACTATGGTGGTACCATCAAAGAGGACGCGACCACGCATTGTGTTCACTACAGAGTCGGGCTGCTCAAAGATCTCCTTTTGCATGAAGTAGTCATAGTTGCCTTTCATGATCTGCTGGATCTCCATTTTTAGTGTGGTAATCTCACGGGCGTGAGGATCATCCAAACTCTTCTTCAAACGATGAATGCTCAATGTACCATCTCTAACCGCAGCCACATCATCGTCCTGAAAGGATTGTTAATATTTAATGTTATTTGAATATTGTTACTTTGGGACATTGCACACTTACTTCCAAGTAGATGACACGGTTTGTGTGCTCAATGACAGCTGAGGCGTCCGAAGCAAAGAAATACTCTACCTCCCTCTCCTCGAGCGGCATAAACTCCGAAGTGCTGTCCGAACGTGGCAACACTGGCAATTCGCGAGTTTGTCCATGCGGACGCAACTCTGTAGTATTAGTTTTGACATTTTGATAGTGTTACCGAGTTGAGCATTTGCATGTTGAATGTTGCAAGAAATGGTGTTGCAATGTCGATGTCGATGTTGGTGTCGATAGCGAGTTGCATATATTTTTGTTTTTTTTTTTTACCATATTTGACCAGCGCAATGAGTACGAGCCAGGCGGAACGCATATTTTTGTCGTTGGTGCAAGCGTTAGCATTAATGCATATATTTAAATATGTGTATTTGTGTGCGTGTGTGTGTGTGTGTGTGTGTGTGTGTGTGTGTGTGTGTGTGTGTGTGTGTGTGTATGCGTATTTGTTTATCCCAGTTTATGGAGAGGGTAATGCAAATCAGAAACGAAAATAAATAGAATTGTCAACATCAGCACTGTGTGGCAACAGGAAAAACAACACAAACAGTGGCTTATTGCCAAATATTATTCAGTACGGCCACAAAACAACCACCACCACTACGAACGGCCATATCGGACGATATTGATTTGAAAATATATGTATTATACTTATGTGTGTGTGTGTATATGAGAAGCAAATAATTATAAAACTAAATAAATTAAATCAACAATATTTATTTTTATACAACTTAATTATGCACATAAAAGTGTCAATTCCACAATTTGAACAAAATTAAATAATATTTAACAAAAGTCAAAATATTGTTGATACGAAATTTATGGACTATTGCTTGGTTTTGCATATACCCTTTGCAAATGGTATGAAAACTTCATTACAAAGTTGGTAACACATTGAGTACAATTATTTCTATTATTAAATGCCAGTCTGCAAAGGAAGCGAAACCTCAGCAAATGATGAAACTCGTTTAATATTTGCTTGTTATTTAATTGTAGAGTAAAGTGATTTGAATAGCGAATCTTTTGACAAATGAGGCAATCATGAGGTTTTAAAGAAGCTCTTAAGCTTGTGCATTGAACGTCGTATTGGTTGGTTATTGTCGTATTAAATGGTTTTTGTTTGTGACAAAATCGAGCTGGTCGACAAATTGTGTATTTGAATATCATAAATGGAGATACCAATGCCATCAAAACAATGCACACCCTCACTTTCAAATTGTGGTTTGAATTGCAGATTTTCTATTAATTTAAAATGCATGCTATAAATTTATGTTGTTTACCCTCTGCCTTTCAAGCTGAATCCTTTTTTTATGAGAGAAAAATAGTTAAGTGGTGGTTTCATTTTGTACAGTTGCAAGCTGACCGTAAGCTAATGGGCATCCATTGTATTGATGTCTAACATCTCTATTAAAAATATTGCAATTTTAAATTACCTAAGGGCTTACCAGAGTCGGCGTCTAGACATGGAAAAAAGAGAGAGTACAAAAAACAATTGTTATGTAAAGTGCTTGGAATCATTTAAAGCGAAGATGTTGTTGTTACAAAAGTTTTATAGAAGTTAAACGGTTTGGAAATGAAGCGGATTAGGATTAGTTTTGGTATTGTGAGACAAACCGATATCCAGCCACCAATCAGAAAGCAGAGCTTAAAAGTATTTGACGTAGAATAGTTGACTACCTTGTTCGGAGCTCAGCTTCTTGTCATCTACACGTTGCGGGTAACACATATTATAACGGCACAAGAGATGGAAGGGTCGCCAAAATAATCAGTGAGGATAGTGTTCAAAGGTTTCAAAAAAGGAGAGAGAGAGAGAGAGAGAGACGGAAAGTTATTTTGGAAAAACAACATAGATGAAAACGTAGTCGAACACAGAAACAGATACATTCAGATAAAGAGAAAAGAGATAGTGTTAAGTTGTAATAATAATATCTGGTATCTCTTCTGCCATACTTACCTTTGCCGTATAGAATGGGAATGTGATCACCGGCCAAACGGGTCTTTGTCTTGATGCCAACCAGCAGAGGAGAGCTGCGTCTCGAGGCAACACACTCGCCAGGAAAATGTTTCGACTTGACAGCAATTGCAAATGCGCCTTCCTGCGAAAACACAATAGGAATCACATCACAATTTAAAGTAGTACATTACAATATAACTTACCACTTGTTGAATAGCCTGTTCGACCAGTTCGCGGAACGAGTAGTTGGGGTGTTTCTTCCACAGATGATGAACCAGCTTGGCAAACACCTCCGTGTCCGTGTCCGACTCGAACTCGTAGCCCTTCTTTGCTAAAAAGGTCTTCACGTCATTGTAGTTGGTGATGATGCCATTGTGTACCACAACAAAGCTGTTGCCATCGTCCGAACGATGCGGATGGGAGTTACGTTCGCAGGGCACACCGTGGGTGGCCCAACGGGTGTGTGCAATGCCCACGTGGGTGAGCACGGGTTCACTATAATCAACGCCGCTAAAGTCTACAACAATGGAGAAGGTATCGCTTAGCACTTGATGGTGGCACGTTTCAACTTTAACTGTTACTAACGTTCTTGTATGGCATCCTCTAGGACCTTGACCTTGCCAGTGCGCTTAACCATCAAAATGTCCTTGTTGTCTGGTGAGTCTATGGCTACGCCTGTAGAATCATAGCCACGGTATTCAAGTCGCTTTAATCCTGTCACCAGCAAATCCAACACCTCCTGGCGCGACTTCGGTGTTAGATAATTCAAGTAAGCGAAAATTCCTGCAGGCACAAAAACATTTTATAGGTTAATTATACTAATAACACTTCAAGTTTGTCCAGCAGCAATTGAACTTTAACTATCATATAGTTTATTATTTTAAAAGTAACAAATGAAGAAAAAACATATTAATATGTATATATATGCAAGAAACATATTTTGCAAATGCCAAACCCAGCCAAATTCCCGACCAGTTATGAAGAAATGTGCATCTGAAGCAAAAACCAGTTTGGGTTTGGGCTTTACAAAAATGTGTGAGTGCACCAAATGAATTAAGTGGCTCAGCGCTATATTGTTGTGGGCGTCCACTGTAAGCTATTTTTGGAGTCGAGTAAAGTGAAAGGTTGTCGTCGCCATCGAATTTAATAATACCAAGAATATTGTGTTAATTGGATGCAGTTCTGTTTCCCAAATTTCAAGTTAGTGTGTTTGCTTAATCCTAAAAGTGTTTTAGTCTAAAATATAATGAATGAAAATTTTCACAATAAAAAACGTGCTTATCAGCTATGCCATAGAGTCTAGTTAAATCAATTGTTAACACTGCATATCAATTTGTAATTAAATACAGCATGAAAAGTTTTTTTTATAGAAATAATCTCCCTCTAAATTCAAAATGACATAAATATATTTTAGATAGAAAATTACTTACCACACATTGTATTAGTTGATCAATTTGAAGCTATTGATTTAATATATCTGAAAATATATAATGAAATTAAAATGTGTTTCATACTTACAATAAAGATATAAAAAGCTACAACACATTTACTTCTTCGAACTGTTTGCACAATAATGAACGCACAAACCTGGTTTCGTTATGGCAAAACCAAGTAAACACAGTTTTAATTTTAGAAGATGGGTATGTACTTGTAGAACTGCCCTGACATTTCGTTTTTTGTTTACGTCTGTGAGTACGTGTGTAAGCACAAGAGCACGGGTGTTCTTATCAACTCGTCAACTCTTCTGAATCTTTCATTCCGCTGCGGCTACCGGTCTACTTAGTTTATATGTAGTATGTAGTTCTAGTTCTAGTTCGAGGTCCCGTCTTCGTTCCAGTCTGCTGCTACTGCTGCTGCTTGGTAAACATGATTTCTTGGTTCTAAATCAAATGGCAATTTCTTGTATTGAGCATTCTTGTTTTGGTTTTGCTTGTTGCATACCCTGGAATGTACTTCATAATAAGCTCTATCCATTCATATGTTCTATTTTATTGTACATATTTACTCAAAGAAAATATTATTCAAAAAATTTTGGTGTTTTTCAAGGAAACTGTTAGTCCTTTATTTTGTACAGAGCACAATTAAACAATGCTTAAGAAGCTCAGATTTAACTCAAGGGTATGAACAAGTTGGATGGCAATCTTGGCTTGAGTATTCTGAATGGAATTGCCTTACAGCTGCTACTTTGTTGTTGTTGTCTTTATCTAGTTATATGCGTCGTTAGAAAAGATATATGTATGAATGAAGTATATAAACACACTTATGTGGCAAAACATGTACAACTGGGAGCGACTCCAGGTCCGGGTCTCTATTAGTATGAGCGTTACAAACAAACACATTCACACACATGTATTTATGTATGCTTGTATGAATTTATGCATGTATATTTGAATTGGAATCACCATTTCAAACATAATTTTTTTTGAATGGTCGTTACAAATTGGAATTTTTATCATTTAGCACAAAACGTGTTTACCACTCTATGTGTGTATGTTTGTGTTGCGCTTTGTAGTCAGTGTGGCACAAAGTGTGCTGGGACCATTACAGGTGCAACACGTACTCGACTAAACTAGCTCGGTCTGCGTTGCCAACTTTATCCCCCTGCCTTCCTCTTATGTTCTACTGCTTGTGAGTGTGGCAGAATTATTGAAAAAGATCTCACATACACCCTTGCCACGTCTTTCACTGTTAGACTCTAGACGCTATCATCAATACACATTCAACAAACACATACACTTTCTTCCTTCGCCACCTCTGCCACTCGTTCGTACGTCATGCCTCTTGGTTGTGATTGGCATTTTTAATTTGCCCACCAGAGGCGGCCGGCTGGCTGGCTAGCTGGCTGGCTAGCTGGTCGAACTTAGAGCTTCAAGTGGCTGACAGAAAGGAAATGAGCTGTACAAATTCTGCTGCACTGCAGTTAAAGCGATTCACCCATGCACAGCTCATCTCCACTTATTTTCTTTGGCTATAGTATGTGCCTAGTTAACTCTAATTGTAAACAGAGTAGAGAGAGCATTTTACTCATGCATTATTACTTGCTGCGACAAAGACCCAAATGCAACTTATCGCTTGCAGATAAGTGAGAGAGACACAATAGTAGTTGCTTCAAAATGTAATAACATGGACTGGTCATTGCTGCACGTTGAATCGATTGGGACGTTACAAAATTGTAACACTAACAAGTTTCCCGGAATAACAATTGTATCTAAAGAAAGGGCCTGTTATCAAGTCATTACATGCCAATAAACAATAAATATATTTACGCAGTCTAGTGACTTACTGCAAAACTCTATTTATGGACAACGTAATGAAACACTTTTTCCAGTTGAGTAAACTTTTTTGTTTGTTGCCAACATTATTATTGTCTTGTTTGTTCAGTTTGTATGTTAAATTGCAGGGTATTTTTAAATGGTGTCACATAATTTGGCTTAATGCGCCCACATCTAGCCGCGGTACTTGCAACTTTTTATCGGTTCTGTTTTGGTTTTTTTTTATGTTGATTTTTTTTCTGTTTTTTTTTTTTTTTGTGATGCATGTCCCTTGTATGTGCGTGCGAGTGTGTTTGTATATTTGCGGTCTGAAACGGCAATCGGCAGAGCTGCAAGCAGCGAACAGGTATTTTATATAAGACGAGACACAACGAATTTTGACCGCAATTTCGGGTTTAAATCGAGTTTGGTTGCCCCCATAACATTTTGGTGTTGTTTTTGCCGCTTTTGCATTGTGTTATTAAATAATTCAATTAGAGTTTGTTGTGCTGGCAATGATGCCACCACGGTATTTTTTTTCACGCAATTCGAACCATCAAACGGTTTGACCACTTGGCTGCCCTGTGTGGGTAAGAATAATTGATTGCTAACTTTTCAGATTCAATGCGCATAGCCGCGCAGAATGACAGCGAAACAAATCAATTAACTCAACACTCGATTTGGAGTTCGATTTCAAAATTACTACACTCACACTGTGTTGGGTTATTTAGTTACTTGCTGTCTTTGACTTTGACGTGGTAACAACAGGTTAGTTTGGCTGGATCGGTTTGTGGGAACGCACTCACTACTGGCCAACTCCGCTGTGAAATTAACACTGAGCTCACTTCGAAAAGTAACGCAAACTAAATGCGCCGCTTTTATAGGCCAGGCGACGGTTTCGACGACGCTAGCGTCGACGCCAGCGTCGATCCACAGAAGCACTGCGATCGTTAATGCCAAAGAGTCAGAGTCACAGCCAGAGGCATAGCCCGCACACCCAATACAACACACACACATATATTCATGCTCACAATTATGACAACAACAATCAGAGTTGTGAGAGTAATACAAATGTCGTGCTCCAAACACAGCCAGCGCGCCAAGTTAAAAGACAGTTACGCTTATCGCGAGCATTAAAGAGCACGAACCTAACAAGTGCTCTTCGCGGTTGGGCAACAACTCTTATAAGTACTACTTCTGCAACTGTGTATATAATAATAATTATTAAATGGATATAATTATACACAAAAGTAACAATTGAAATAGTTTGTTTAAAAATAAACTAAAGCGATAAATACCCGAATAAGTAGATCAAATATAATATTATTTTTTCTTTGTTGGATTATTGCTAAGTACATTGCCATCTGATAACCGGCACATTGATAAGCTAAAGGCAACGATTTGTGGCACATCTATAAATCATGACAATTGCATGGACCAAAATGGAACTCTTTTGGGCAGTGCAGCATAACAATAGTAAACTCGTTTTTTTTCTTCAACGTATTGAAATTGAACTTTGGCATTTCGTGAGCATTATATCGGTGCAATAATATTTTTAGGCTCATCTGGGCCGGATTAATTAGCATATTTTGTGAATGAAATTTGCGTTTTAGCCATAAAGGCATTAAATTTATTTTGTGCGCGCTATCCCAGGCTTTTGAAATTAAATTTCAATTAATTAATTTAAAATTGACAAAGGAAGTCAGCCACATGCGCAAAATGTTTAATGCATTTAGGTAATGTTCCATATAAAAGGTTAAAAATTAATTTATTTTTTATTATCAACAATTGTTATTTTTTCACTATTTTTCTTCGTTTGTCTATGAGAAAAACTGCGTCAATTGATGTGACAATATTTAACGATTCTAAATAAACCAAGTGCCACTGATGCTGCAGGAATATGTATATATATTTTTTGTTTGTTTCAAACAACTGCAATATGCATAAAAACCATAAAATGCCAACTGCATTCATGAAAAAATGTGTGAGAATATTTAATTTAGCATATAATATATGTATGTGGTCAAATGACAAGAGTCGTAGAAATAAACTAAATGATAACCAATTAAAAGTTGGGTTCGACTGGGTAGAGAAGATTGTTGCCAAATCCCCAAACCGGTTCAATATACATTCATATATGAAAATTATGCGTTAAAAACATTATTATTACTGCTGGCTTGTGCTTCGTAGCACCGGTTTTAAATACGTCTAATACAACATAAATATTTATGATATCTTTTTGTTGTTTCTTATTTTTTTCTAACATTACAAACATCAGTCGGCGGTCGATAGCCAGAGTTTCTGTATCTTTAGCTGTTTTCGGTTTTGTTTCAATTTCTGTTGTTTTCGTATAAAGGCGACCTTGACTTCCATTCGAAAGGAAAAGTGTTGCTCCCCAGCTTGGCGACTTGGATTAAAAACAAAAAACCTGTCTTATATACCTGACAGATACTTACAGAAGAAGCAGCATCCAATATTGCTACGAGCTAACGCAATCTCTTGTCAGCCAATGTTAATGCACGAATTAACAAGAATTCACTGGATTTAATCTATTGTTACATTTGTATTTGCATAAGCTGTGCAAATTTCTTTGACACATGATTTCTCTCTCTCTCTCTCTTTTTCTTTCTCTCTCTCTTTCTCTCTCTCTCTCTTTTTCTCTCATTCTCTTTATTTGTGTAAATGGTATATACTTAACGGGTAAGAGATAATGTTAATAAACAAGTTTTATTTTTTCATTTGATTGGTAAATGCGATCTGGTTTGAGTGGCCACCAGAAGTGCCGATACCAAATCGCAGTGGCAGTCATGCCAACCCGGCTGACCTTGCATTTAAAAGTCTTGCTCTACCGGCAGACCTCTTACTTCCATAGTATTAATCATAGTCTACACGTAGTGGCGTGTGCTTTGGGGGCTCTTGCAACAATCAGACACAATTATATGGTCAAATAGTTGATATATATACCCTCGAATTTGTGCAATATACATTGATTGGACAAGGGGGAGGGCCACGTCAGTCGATTTGAGAACCAACGCGGAAAACACACATTGTGCTTAGTTACCAAACAAGTTTTACTACTCAATGGGGTGAGGCGATTTAGCATCATAACAGGAAAGTGTCGGCGCTTATCAATGCCGTTGACAACTAAAAACAATAGTATAACGGAAAAGTTCTTAATTTTAAAGAATGAAAGAAATTGGATAATTGAATTTTCGATTTCGTGACTTCCTTGCTTAAAAGATTGCAGCTTTCTTACAAACAGGATTGTAAAAGCTTAAGAAAATATTCATTGGGACTCAATTTGTGTAATTAAAATTATGCAAATGTACAAAATTAGCAAAACTTAAATCCCAATTGAGCCGACTTAAACGAATGTAAATAAAATGTCCTTATGATTGTTGTACATTTTAAGCATATTTAATGTTTTTTTTTTTTTAATCTTTTTGGCAAAGTCTGCGCACAACTAGACTTATAAAGAAAATAAACTCATTTAATAACAGAAACTTTTTGACGAAATTCACTGGAAAATTGTTGGAGCTACAGCAGAGTCTCAGCATTCCACATAAATATTCGTCTACAATTTGCAAATTAAAATTAAATATAAATACTTGAAGAGTGCTTTCACTAAAAAAGGACTTGTCGAAAAAAAAAAAAAAAAATGAGTACTAGCGTTTATCTGACACAAAATTGATGCAGGCACTCATATAAACGACTGCTTTTAACCTCAAAGCTGGGGCATTTTACAGTTGTTGCCCTCTCGGGAGCTTCTGCAATGGCAATGTTAAAGATATTAAGTCTAGACGCAAAACTGTTTTCTAGTGAGCAATAAAAAGTCAAATTTAAATCATAATCCTGCTAAGAGTGTTTTTTATTGTATTTCAGCATTAGTACACTTAGGTTAGTCATGAGCTTTGTTTGTTTTTAAAAATTAAGATATATTCACATTTTAATTATCATCGGTACACTTAAAGTAAATTTTGTTATACAATTTTGTTTGTGGGTGGGCGAATGTATTTTACTAACCCTTAGGCGTTGTCCACAAGCTTGGGACCTTCAATAATAATAAACACTCTTTTTCGTTTTTAACTGAGAGCCACCATTCTCCATTTCCATTGTTTCATAACGATGCTTGGGTTTAAGCTTACTTGTTTATTGTATCAAATTGGATTTCTGTTATTCGCTGCAGGATATTTATGTTATGGGGTGCGAGGTCTAATGCCAGGCGGCACTTTGTTGTTTGAATAAAAAAAATATCACAATAATATAAAACAACTGAACTAACGGCAAATTCACAGCGACCATTAATTAAATTTATGCACAACCATTGCCGTCTCCTAGCAACGACGAGGAGAAGGCCCCCAAGTCAGGAGGGGAAAAACATCAGGCGGAAGAGCCAACAACACGGCAGTTGGTGGTTGGCGGTTGGCGACACAAGCAATGGCTATGGCGATTGTGACAATGGTGGTGCCACCGTCGATTCCGATGTCGTTGGTGGTTGTAAGAAGCTATGCTCACCAACAAAAGGAGAGAGAATCCCAAAACGTATAAAAAAAAAACAAAGAAGCCCGAACGGCAAGTAAAATAATCGTATACAAAAAAAAAAGGGAAAATATTTCAAATAACTCGCTTGCCTGGGCCTGGTTCGTTGGTTGAATGGGTGCTGTGATGGTGTGGTGTTTTTTGTGGGTGGTGTGAGCAAGACGCAGCCTGGCTGCTTGTGGCGGCACCAATTATGGAAGTAAAATTTATTATTTTTTATTGTTGCTCGAAAGTAAATCGAGTGTTTGTAGTTATAGTGTGTGTATGTGTTTGTGTTTGTGTTTGCTCATGTATGTATGTATATGTGTTTTTGTTTTTTTTCAATATGTGTGTGTGTGCTGGTGTGTTCATATTTTCCCATGGCTATGCGGCCATTGTGTACAATGTTCAGATGCTGTTGCTGTCGTCGGGTTTCTGCTTTATTTTTAGTGTTTTTAGTGCTTGGGTCAGTTGTTTTCGGTGTCACTTAGTTTATAAACTATTTATTCCTTCCACTGCAGTAAATTCTTATTTTGGCTTTTTGGCGCTTTTGTTGTTCTGTATGATGTGTGTGTGTGTGTGTGGTTGTGTGGGCACAAATAAAGTAAAGTCGCTGAACGATAAACAATAACACATGCACGGCATACATCAACACACAAATTAAAACATAAATATGTACTGCAAAAAATCAAGCTTCAACCAAAGGCAAATGTTAGTGAAAACAAAAATAATTGAAAGTTTTTGCTTGTGGCAAATACGAGCCCAAACATAACCACAGACAGGATAACACAGGAAAGGACAGAATAAACCGGCTGTCCACCTATTTTGGCATAGGCCCGCTTGTCTAAAACTTTTGTGCTCTTTTGTGTGTTTAGACTGCCTCAACTGAAAGAAGAAGTGGAACAACTTTTGATTTATTGCTGCTGCTGTTGGTGCTGCTGCTTTTGGTGCTGATGCTGCTGCTGATTTGTTTGTCCAACAATCTGCACTCGACTGTTGGCAATGACTGCGGCAGCACTTATTGCAAAATTAAGTTAAAAACTAATTTATGTTTCACACAGAACTCGGCATGCCAAGCAACCAAACGTAAAATTGTAAGCATCCAGCGACAAATGAATATGTTAATGCAAATTATAAAGTCTGAGATAATTAGTGAAGTTCCACAAATCTGAGTACAACTGTTGAAGTCTGTTTTAAGCCAATGATAAATTAAAGCATACTCTTAGGCTTAGCCGTTTATATTGTCAGTTTGTTTGAATACAAAACAAATGAGATTTTAAAATTCACCGAAATAATAAAAAACTCATTAGCTTATTAAATACTTAAAAATATTGGATATGTTATACCATTTAGACTAAATAAATCAGAACGTTTCTATATAGCATTAATTTCTAGTGGATTATTTCATTTGCTGGAGTGACTCATATAACGATTAATTATTTCAAGAATGCCATTAGATTACGTTTATAGCAAGCAAACTCTGTTTAAGGGCCATAACAACATCGCGTATGCCAAGTGCTAGGTAAAATGTTAAATGCTCGGCACAGAACTAAGACACTGTTCGCAGCTAATTTGACATTAAAAAGCTATGAATGGCAGCAATGTGATAAGAGCTAAAGCAATTACACACAGTCACTTGCAATGGGAGGGGAGTATGTGGAGTAGTAGTATGTAAGCGCTTAAGACAATTGCGAAGACGCCGGTGAATGGTAACAATAACGTTGCATTCATTTGGTTGCTTTAATAAAAGTTAATGTGGATTTAAAATGAAAACTCGTAAATCGGCGTCGTCGTCAATTGCGTAGCATATGACGCCTCAGTTCTGTAGTTGGGCACCTCTGACCCCTTCCTATTGGTGGGGACTAAGAGAAATCCGTGTCGTGCGCGTTTCAACGTCATAAAAGTTAAGCGAATAACAAATGTGACGACGCTGGCTGCCCTAACGCGTCATTTCTGACAAGGGGTTGGGCGGAGCGGTGCTCGTGAATATTTTAAATGTAATCGTCAACATCCGCAATGACATTTAAGCACGTGCCTACATTCGACCCCTGCCATAGGATTCAAACAGAATCCACTAACCGCTTTGGCCATGCTTGTAAAATCTGTCGTAAATTATAAATTAATTATTTACACCAGATTGTGAACACTTTGCGTTTATTAATATATCCAGTGGCTTAGGTGCGCCAGTTTGTTACCCAGACAACAAACTCTTCATCCATCCATCCATCCCACCTAGGCAAGCTGCATTCATCCAGGCATGAGCTCGACGAGTGGGCCTTGCCTATGCGTGCGTTTTGCGTAGAGTAATTAAATCTTGGATATAATTTGACATACGGAGTCAAGGTTCTCCTCATCAACGGCTGACGCTTAAATTTCATTTTAATATTGAAGATTTTAATTAAATTCCTAATTTCGGGCTGGCACATGCACATCCTGTCTTAATATTTAAAGAGAATTATGACAAGTACACCACTAAGAGGACTCTTAACTTGTGGTTTGGCCATTCCTTGCAGCGGTTACATAAGGCACAACTAAAATTGCTTGCATGCCGAATCAAATGCTATGCCTTTATATGGTAATTTACGGTCCGTTAATTCTAAAAGGAAACTCAATCAATTTCAAAGTGAAAAGTTGTTTTCATTTCGATTGTTTTTATTATTTTACATTTGTTTCTCTTTAACTATTGAAAAAAGTAAACAATTTTAAAGTTAAATTAATAACTTAATATCAAATTGCTATGTGCTATGTGCATTCACATGCTTTGTGATGATGCATTTTGAAGAGATATATATAAGACACATAAGAGGATATGTTTAAAGCCGTAAACAAATAAATGTTAATTCGGCTACAATAAATTTGAATTACAATTAAAAAGCAAACAGACCGCATAACCAAGCCCGTTGTAATTATTGACAAATTACAAAATCAACAAACCACCGAACCATAAACCAACTTCAACAAATTAAAATGTCGGCCAGGATAAAACAACATTTATTATTCACAATAAGACTCAACAATGATGAATGAATAACTGAGCACTGAGCCCTAAGCTCTTAGCCCAGCTTTCAGACACAACCACATGGCGAAGGAGTAAACCAGTTAAATTACTTGAAACCGACTGAATACAGAGATTATATACAGATTACCGCAACGGCGGCTCCTCCTCTTAAACACCCACAAGTGTTTGCCAATGTTAAGGAACCATTCTGCTTCAGCATGCTGTACTTTATTTAAAGTCTTTTTTTGTGATTGAGGGGAAATAAAATTGTAAATTGAAACCCAAAAGTAATATTTATTTATGCAGCGCTGTTGATGAAACAACAACGGTATCTCTTTCAGCCAAATATAATGTTCATATCTAAGTAAAACCAAAAATAAATTTATTTAACATAAATAGTTTTTGGCATCTTATAGATAATTGTTTTTTAAGCCAAAAACTAAATTACTTTAGTATATAACAATAGAAATACCCAAAAAAAAAACGTGACCGACCAAAAAGCAAAGGCGTAAGCCTCATTTATAATAATACTACATTAAAATGAATTCCTTTAGCTTCTTTATTGGTCTTCGTGCCGTTTGCGAAAACTTACTTAAGTTAATGTTATTGGCTTTGTGTTTTAAATTGACAAATAAATGGACGTGCCAGGGCATTAAGAGCTTTGTTCCGCGTTTCGTAACAATATTCACATTCAAATTATCAGCCTTGGAGCTGAAACTAGCTGAGCATTTAACTTTGCTTCTCTGCTCCGTGTTATCAATGCAGTGTTAATAATGCGGAATTTTAAAGGACAAGTCAATCTAAGCTTTTGTGCGCGTTAATTACGAATGAATGAATAATTACAGCAATTATATATATATATAATGTTATCAATCGATGCTTTTTTAACTAAGTCTGGCTAGACCCACGAGTTTCATTCATGACTAAAAACAAACTCACTTAATGATTTAAGGTAAACATTAAGTAATTAAAAAGATTCAATGTAAATATACTGCCAGGCATTTAAGATTTAAAGCAAACAATTAATTTAATTAGTATTTAAAGCCGTTTTCTTGCCAAAACATCCCTAAAAAGATTTTCAATAATTTGTGCGGGAGTCTGAATAAAAACATGACAGAGGGAAGGGTGCATGAAATGCCTGACAGGCGCTTCCATATGCACACGGAAGGGAGTATAATAAATTTTCATGAGTTTTTACTAGAAACAATAGATGGTATTTACTTTGTGATTTATTTGGTTAAGTGGCTGCCAGAGCTTCCCCATTCTTTAAGGCTTTGTTTTGCTGCTTCTTGTTATTGTTCTCTTTTCGAATTTGTTCTTTTTTTTACGCTTCATAGCAAAAAAAAAGAATCGTTGCTATAAAGGAAGAGCAACAGCGGCTGCCATTATTATTATTCCTGCAGCATGCCTAAGCGAGTCCTTGGAGCGGGGCAGGCAAAGAGGCAAACATGTCAACATTTGCCACAACCGGCATAAGCCTTGAACTTATTTATTGTGCCAGTAGTAAATGTGTGTAAGTGTATGTATGTATGTGTATTTATAAGTATATGTGTGGTTTATAGCCATATTTATATGTTTGTATATGGATAAATGTGTCCGCACATGTTTGAAAGATTTTGTGCGGAAGAATTGAGTTTATTTCCGATTGCCATGTTACTTTCATAGCTGCTGCTGTTGCATGCACCAAAGGATAAGCATAAGAATTCAACTCAGTATGGTCAAGTAAATTAAAATTAAATGTAAAATTTATGGAATTTTAACAATGATCAGTATTAAAGTGTTTTGCAATCCACACTATACTTTAATTGAAAGCGGAAGTGTTAAATGGCATGACAATTTATTAAATTAAATTTGAAGTGGTGACGAATAAATTTATGTTTCCTATTTTTTACGTTATCTAGTCTGTAAATTTAATTATTTGCAATTGTAAAAGACTAATTGATTTACTTTTTTCAAAAAACTGCATAAACAGCTTTAAGCGAAATAATTTTAGCAATTAGTCAGACAAGTGTTGTTAGTTAAACAGCACGCAGCACATTGTGCATAATTTCAAACAATACCAAATCGCACATTTTTTAATGGAAACGAATCAATAAACTGGGTTTTACTACTACAAACTAAAGGTAACGGATTATACCAAACCAAGCAGTCACTTTCAAAGCTGCCGACAGAACAGAATAAAGTCGCAAACTTACATCAGTTTCGATGAAGTGATAATCTGGAAGCAAACGACTTTCTTTTCGCGGATGCGTTTCGCCTTCAACACTGTAATCTGTGACAAGGCTTTATGGGCATGCTTTTTGGTCCAGGGGAGAAGCGCAAAAAAAAGAGCTCGGCACTTGCTTGTTTAGGGGTCGGATCCGTTTTACTTTGAGCGTCAACAAGCGCTCAATGGTTAAGGAAAGGGCGTTGAAGGTTATCAGGGCAGGATTGGGATAAGCTCTCTGCTTGCATAAACTAATTTAACGTTGCTCAGCAAAATTTTTTAATAAAATTATTTATGCTGTCCACGCAGGTGTTGGTGTAATTTACATTTTAGCAAAGGATGGGGAATTGTTTGATCTAGACAAACAATGGAAAAATTAATTAAATGTTACAAAAGGAATGTGCTCAACATTCTCATAATTGCTTAAACTTTCTCATTATTTTTTTAGCATTTTAAAAACATAGAACAGCTAAAAAAAAACATTGTGATAAATCAAGCCGGATGCTCTATGCATAATTAGCAGACAATATTGGTATAAATACAACGCTACTTGCTTATTTTTATTCAATATAGCATAAATGCACAGCATTGAAATAAACTATAAGCGCGGTTAAAGGCAACAACAATGGAATGCAAAGTTCAACCACAAAAGTAGCATACAATTTTGCAACGAACTACCTTGTGGGAAAACATAAATAATTTTCAGCCGCACATTGCCCCATTGAAGTTGGACAAAAGTTTCACCGTCGAGAAACTAATCCGCTAACATTTCTGATAGTTGATAGTTGGCAGCGAACGATGTGCTAATACTTTGATGAGAACTGTTCTTGTTCTTGTGTTGCGCACGAAATTTTGGAAAACTCATTAAGTCAACGCTTAGTTCGACTTGGCTCTGGTCTAATAAATTTGAAAACTTTGCCAGGCTACACAAGAAACAAAGTTCAAAACTCCAGTTAAATATACAATATTATGGAGTTTAGAGTCGATGCCAGCTTCATTAAGTTTGTTTCGGTTTCAATTCGATGTTTGTGCTCTAATTAAAAGACATGAAAATAATAAGTGGTGCAACAATAATATTTAAGAAAAACCATTAAGTTTGAAAATAAAAGGCTTATTCTTTTACTTTGCTTCGCATAACAATACTAGATAAGTGTTGGTGGTTTGTTTTTATGAGTGTTCCCAGAAAAGTATTTGTTCAACGTCGTACATATAACAAACTTTTCTTGCCAACTTTGGCACTTACACAAGCACAGCACCACGTATATGTAGGCAGACTGAGGCAACATACCCGAACCATCCAACGACTCCCACACACACACACACACACACACAAGACAACTTAGTATATAGTAAGGCGTGTCGGGGTGCATTGGCATGCAAGCATGAGTGCTGTTCGTGTCCATATGCGTGTCTGGTGGCCTCTTATGGTCTACGACGCAGTTATTGGCATCGTTTAAAGAGCATTAAACGGTTTGCAAATATTTACGACTGTTACAATGCAAAGGCTCGCCCGAACACCGGATACAACTCAGCAGCTCCGTGCCTGAGTGCATATCTCCTGGTTATTTGAGCAAATAGTGAAAAGTACTCGTTTTCATTTTAATTGTGCCATTACAAACTTGCACACTCACTCACACAAACAGCACAAAAGTTTCTGGTGCACACACACTAGTATAATATTTATCATTAGGAATAGCCTGCATATGGTAATCCAATAAGCTGCTATGTTATAAGCCTGGCTCAAGTCACTGTGACATTTACTGCAAGCAACTTTCCATTCGCAGCTCAAGAGACGTTTTAAGTAGGCTTATGTATGTGCCTCAAAGCTCCCTTTTGGATAGTTAGTTTCAAGTTGCATTTGTGAACGTGTTATGCTATATAATTGAATGAATACACGCGCATTCAGTACTCTCAGCTACAGCTGCTGCTGCTTCTGCTCCTTTCAAATTGAATATGCAATGGGCGAGCCGTAAAGTGCAGAACTCAACTGCAACTGAAGTTGCCCAACTCGTATCTCAGAAGCCGTCCATCCGTCTGTCTGGCTGTCCAAGTGATGAATGCACGGCATTAATCTGACAGATACAAAATGACTTCTAACTGTCGAGCGGGTGGGGTGTGAAGCAGACCAGTGCAAATAGAAGGAATATTGTGCTAGACGCAAATGCCTTAGTTGGAGTCACAATACGTGCACATACAAACGTGAGCTTTCAACGTGAGACAGCAGGCATTGTTCGGCTGCTAGTTAAACAGGTGATTCAATTTAAGCCGCATTCAAGTTAAACTGTGGGTGGGTGTCTGGTTGGTTGAATTGCCTTCACTTGAATTGTTTGACTTACGCAAATCTGTTGCATATGAACAAAGATTAAATTTGAATTAAATATTCCATGGCTATTCATTCCGGTTGATTTGCGCTGAATTTTTTTCTTAACTTCGATTATTTTTTCTTTTTGCTAGCTATTTTTGCTGTTGGCAGCTCGCCCACTAGTGTGACTGGGGCGTTGCTGTGTCACAAGCACCATCAACTTCCTAATGCAAATCCCAATTGCCAGCCAAGGCAGTCAAGCGGTTGGTGTTAGCTCCGTTCTGGCTACGCTTCGCTTTTCTAAGTAAACAAACAAACTGCTACAACAACAACAACAACAACGATAATAAAAAGAAAAAAACCAGCCACAAAGATTCGCATACAAATTGACTTTGCTTGGCACTTTTTGCGTTGGCTGGCTTTTTGAGGTTTTTAGAAGTCTTGATATAGGCGTTGGAACAATAACAGGCGCAAGTGTATAATTAGATCGACTTTGTAATGGCGGCCAACATGGCGCTAAAAATGTCTGCCGCAGCACTTTATCGCAACAGCTGTCTGCCTTTTCCCTTCTTCTTAGCCGCAGGACACCAGACGCCCTCATTTCAGTTTGCTTGTTTGTTTTTTTCTGAAGCACATTCAGTACTCGTGCGAATATAAATGCCAAAAGCAAACTCAAGGAATTAATGTGGGCTCCAGCAAGTTGCTGTTGTTCTACCCCCCATACCGGATAATCGAGCCAGAGCACTGAAACTGGCACTGGAACTGGCGCCTTAAAGCAACCTAAATGATTGTGGCTGCTCGGCTCGCCTCCAGGGCTGATGTATGGCACACAGGGAGACAGCAGCAGACCGCCAGCCAACAGTTTGTTTAATCAAAGCACAAACAACTGCAACTTGATCAAATTTTCACATTTTAATGCGCACATTTTAATGCATTTAGCGTTGGGCGGTGCTGCAGTCAGACACAAGAATTGTGTCCTATCTTTATGCAGCAAAACCAACACCAACACCAGTACCAACATCAACACCGGCACCATCATTGCTAACGTCGGAACTGCATGCAGCTCATTTCCCGAGCGCACATGCTGTGCAAATATTGTGCACCATCTGTTTTACTTCTGCATTCCTGTTACACCATCCATACACCCACACACTGGCGATTGGTGTGTGCATTAGGAGAAAGAGTGCGGAAACGGATGCAAGTCCCCACTCACGATAAGTGCCTTTTGTACATAAGTGCAGCCCGTTGCAGTAGCAGCATGAAGCGGGCGCTGGAGCTGGAGTCGGCGGAGTCGGTGGAGTCGGAGGTGGAGACACCAGGAGTCAAATGTGAAATTAATTTCCAGCAATTGTTCGACACAGCGAACAGGAATCACAAAGAACTGGGCAAGAGCCGCATAGAGTGCGCAGAAGCACAGGATGGAAACACTTGGCGGCGCAGCATGCCAAACAGCTTGCTGTGCAAAAATGTTCCTAGTAATTTGTCTCTGCTGGCGCTGCCACTGTGCATCTGTGGTACAGAATGGTGGGGCTGGGGTGTGTGGAAGTGCGAGGGCGTTTGTACAAAAGTGAAGTTTATTGCTATAGAAATAATGAACTGAAGGCTAAATAATTTATGAAGGCAATTGCAAAATGGAATTCGATTCCTTTTTGGATTTCCAGTCACAAATTCTAAATGATGTATTGTTTTCCTTTCGTTTTTTTTTTTTTTTGGTTTGTCGTCTGTTTTCATCAGCGTTATCCATATATAATTTAATTAAATGATTTTTCTTTTACATTACAGAGCACAGTACGCAAGTTTGGAGTCTCTTTGTCATTTTTTTTTAAGTATGACATCAAGAGTAGCACAATGTAAAGTTGTTCCCCAAAGATGCGCTTCTTGCCACATAACCTTATCGTGCTGAAACAAAGGATCCAGCACAGCCTTACACAGTCACTGCGAGATGTCACACAGCAGTAGCGAAGCGTCGCAGTTAAGGATACTGCAAAAAGCGACCACCACTAAAGTGAAGTGAATTGCCACTTCTTGCTGTGGCAGTGGTAATGCCACCCAAATCCCAAACCACCAGTCCACTGCTCCGGCGGCGGCAACGACTACAAACGACTGCAAATGAGGAGTTAGGTGGCGCGATAATACGCCATAGTTGCGTAACAGTTGCCAGGAGCATTCACAGCGCTCGAGTTGGATAAGCACAAAAAGGACGACGACGTGTGCAGAGCGAGGGAGTCAAAAGGGTATGGAACAAGGGCTTTTGTATCTGGTTTTTGTTGGCGTGCTGGCTGTATGTGCGGTTCGTGACTGCTGCATTTCTCACGCTGAGCCCCATCGTAGATCTGTGCGGTGGTTTTTTATGCCCATTAACGACTAGCAAAGACGGCTGAAAAGGAAGCGCTAAAAGAGTTTTATATGTTTAAGGAAATGCAGCGCCACATGGTTTGGTTTGGTGATGACAACCACGCGACAAGGACGACGACAACGACAACCACGACAGCACCAACACCCAGCTATAGCCTCAGTGGAGCGGTAATCAGACGACTGGCGAACTTGGCCAAGTGTGGCTACAAGCTGCGACCGTCTGTTTTGTGCTTTTTATGCCACTCACACCCGATACGATCTTACACACACACACACACAGACAGACCGACTGACAAGCTGCACTGAATGCACATTTTGTGTCTTGAACGCCTTCAAGAATTATGAGAGCCCGCATTTCTGAATGCGTCTCCACTGCCTTTGAATATTGCATGCACCTCATACTCTTTCATATTCTTTTTGTAATATACTTGCCAACACTTGATATAACGTCAAGAACTTCAAGCTTGTCACTTTCCCCACCGTCCGACCCCTCGATTTTTAATATTATTGTGTGTGCAGCCAGAGACTTGGGTTCGTTGATGTGTCGACAAATGTCTGGTTGTGCCAAACCAGCAATTTACCCCAGGTTGCTGAAAATGTGTTGACATAATTATTATTATTATTATTATTATTTTTGTTGGAAAATGGAAATGCATAAAATGTGATTTCAGCAAAATATTGATTTGTTATTGCATATTTATGGGGGCTGTAAACTTAAAGAGCAGTAAAATAAATTTGTCTTTTCAGTTGAGAATATCTCACTAAATGGAAAAATATTTATGAAAAATAACAAGCTGAACATATTTCAATCAAGTTGAGATCTAATAACTTCATAGATCCAAATTTAATATGGCTTCAACGAAAAACGTTCCAACAACGCTTTGTGTGTGATTGACGACGGCAACGTCAAAGGCAACACTCTGCATTTCAAAAACATTATTTACAACCTAACGATATCTTGTGGATGCGCCTTTATTAAGTCGCAGGAGCTGCAACGCAACGTTGGCAGCTGCACCAAATGGGCAAATGGGCAAATGCAGCATGCAGTGAATGGTGGCGGGGTTAAAGTGAAGAGTGGCAACGGTGACAGCCAGTCACTTGGTACGCTGTCATCAGGCATCATCATTTGCAGCCCAGCTGCTGCATCACTGATGAACCAACCAGATGCACTTGCCGCTATCGAAAGACAACAACAGCGCATGAAGATTGATTTAATGAGAATCACATTTGTGTACAGACTTTTGATTCAAGTCAACAAATACCTCCTATAGATAGGATAACGTGAATCTTAATGCATGTTTTAAGAACTTTAAGCATTTAAATAACATGATGTTGTCAGAGATGGTTGCTTTCGGTTTGCACACGCTGCTAATTTCCGTGTCGGAGATTTGCAGCTAGTGCCAAGCGTCAGATTCAGCGGAACTCAGCGATGTGAGCGTAACCTCTAACCTTCGGATGCCAGCTGGCATAGGATGCCTAGATTTCGCGACTGGGTTGGATTCGGTCTTTCGAAAATGTTTTCTGCATATGCAAGCGAATATTTTTTTTTCCCCAGCAGCAGCAGCAGCTTTCAGCCGTTGCAACGGTGCGAACTTGGCCCGTCACTTCTTTTCATTCCTTGTTTGTGTTTTGTGCTTATCGGTGTGAAAACTTTAGCATGTAAATTACTATTTTCGCTCAGGTGAGTGGGCGTACGGTCTGCCAGCAAGCGAGGTGGGTAACGGAACAGAATGCCCAAAAAAGAGTTAAAAGAAGATGCATTCCTCAACGCTTGGGAATGCACATACAATTTTTAATTTATTTAAATTTCGTTTGCTTCCATACGATGAGTTCTTAACGTTACTGCATATACAAACATACATCTAAAAATGCAGATGTGTTGGGTAGCATTTAAGCTCGGAAATGCCCAAAGGAAGAAGCTAAATATGACCAGCAAAAGAAAAGGTGTTTCAATGCCAATTTAAAAGAAAACCAAACAAATCATTTGTGTTCGGTAAACAATGTGCAGGAAGTCTTTGCAAATTTACGAACAACGTTAAGGAATACATAAACGTGAAACAAGAACAAAGTGAAAAAAATCAACGCAGCACATTAAGTCCCTCCCAAAGTATCTACCAAAATGAGCAATTACTTTGAACACTAAAGATTGGCCTCTAGGGCATAAATACAATTTTCCATTTTATGGAATTTTGCTTGCTTGTAAATTAAATTTAAAAGCATAAGTTAAAACCAGCTGTGTAAAGCTGCCAACATCTCAACGGACATAAAAATAGAAATACATTATATACTTTTCATTCACTGTTTATAAGCTGGACTAAAAATAAATAATATTTGAACAAAGGTTTTTTTTGGTAATCAAAACAAAATCGATTTCTAGTTTATTGTTAAAGCTGCACGCAATTTTAATTCAGATGGTTTATGACTGGATTAAGCTTCGGGGCATGCAAGGTTCAAAAAATAATTATGCCCCTACTCTAATTGAATTATTGCGTATACGGCGTGTTTGATTTAAATGCCGTACCACGCGCTCCATAAAAATCATCGTGATGTGCCTGAGCTCGGCTACGTGGACTCGAAGGCATTGTTATTGATTTAATTTTTTGCTGTCGCCAAGAATGTGGCACGCACCTTGATGAAACATCTCGACATACTTTTTATGACAAATTTTATATCCGCTTTTATTGACACTGACATATTTCTTATCGTGAAGCAAATAAAAAACGAAAACGATTTCCGTTGCAAAAATGTATATACTAGTATGTGTCAGTAAAAATTTGCAACGGATGTGGACAGAGTGCTGGTGTGAGTTCAGTTCGGGTCTGGCCAGAAAACTGGTTTTGTTTTCGATCTAAAATTTCTTCTGTATACTTCGTCATTTGCATTTCCGTGCATTCATATGAATTTGAATGAACAAAATATTTTTTTCGAACGCTATTAAAAGACACATATCACGTGATCATCGGTGCTATGAAACTCCCAATATCAAAAACAAAAAAAGACAAAACAAATATTTATTAAAAAAACCAAAAAAAAAAAAAAACGATTTCATTAAAATAACGCAACATAGACACGCAGCGGATGTATAAATGCGCGAGTTGCATTGCCAATTTAATTTATTCGTGAAGAGTGAGAGAAACCTACCGCCGACAGGCTCCTGGGCATGTGTTAAACGAACGCTGCAGGATGGCAAGGCAATAAATGAAAATGTGACATACAAAATATGCAAGTACAGGACACAACTCAGACAATGTCCGCCTTTCCTGTGCCGACCACAAATATACACAGCTTAAACCGTATATTGTTGGAGTAGTTGTCTGCACATATTAACTTTAAACATTGCCAATAAAAATGTATTTTAAAAATTAATCCGAAAAAAAAATATTATGTATCTTAATTTTGTAAAATAAATTGCAGTCAACTTTTCACAGGCTTCACTGTGCACTTATTAAAAATATATGCATATATAAATATATTCATAGTTCCTGCGAGCATCGCTATTGTTATGCTAAACGACTGTTGCATATCTTTGAGTCTTTATTAGAAGCCACTGGCCTCAATGCACTCCAGGCACCAAAAATCATACAGACCACTGTCCCAGTACTGTTTGCCATCGTCCTTGGCTGGCTTGTAAGTTTGCTTGTAAATCTAACCAAATGTGAGATTTGGCAAATATTAAGGCAGAAATAGGGTCTCGAATATATGTGCATGGCTTAAACTTCTTTACCGCATATACATAACAAAAAGTAACTTTGTCGCATGCGTTTTTGCAAGCGTTGCCAGAGTCTTAGTTTTGTGCGGAGACATATTAAGCAATTAACTTAGAGTTGCCAGAGTTTTAGTTTTGTGTACGAACGCCATATTAAAAAGATAACTAAGAGACTTATTAAATGTTTCTTCAAGTAAAGGCACATTGCTTTAGCAAGCTCTGTTTTGTTCCTACTCAGAAATTACATTCACATTCTTTAAATAATTAAACTTAATTTTGTTGTATACACACACTTACTATATTTATATATATAAACTGCCGCTCACACTTGACGGCAAGTCATCGCCACGAAACCATCCATCAAATTGGCTCTCGCCCAAAAATCTTTTGAAAAGTTTTGCGCAAGGCGGTAAGCAGCTTGTCCCTAGGCAATAGATGGGCTCTAATCAGCGTGGCCTGGGACCTTCCATTAACTTTTCAGCGTCAGCAATTCGGGCGCGTTTTTTGATAAAGTTCTGGCAACAGTTCCATGTTAATTTAATTTCATATTCTTGTAGATTTACCACAAATTTGTCATTTTATTGGGCTTTCGTTGTAAATCTCAGCAAACCCGTTAGAAAACTTGTCCCACAGCAAAAGTTTGTTCGGTTAAACATTATCGGCACATTCATTCGTCCAAACGAGAGTTCTATAAAAGGCATGTACGTGGTTTGAAACAAGATGTTCAAAAAATACCCCAAACCCGTCAATTTAATTTCGTTGCAAAAAGTTTTGAAACGGGGTTGTCCTGGAAACACTTAACAATTGTATAAAAGGTTTGCCAGATTTCCACACTAAAAAATATTATTAAAGACCTGAACTTAAAAGCTTAATTTGTGTTGTAAAAAATGAGAGACAGTTGAAATCCTGAAAAGCAAGCTTAGCTAATGGTAATAGGTTTGAATTCCTTTTCATTGTTGAAGTGCTCTTTTTTTATATTGAATTCAGCATTTTTGTTTGGATTAAGAACTTAAAGCTGCAAAGTACATAATAAAAATGTTGCAAATAATTTTGTAACTTTATAAAATTCATTGCATCTATTGTGTTATTCGTGCCTGTAATTAAATTTCCTCCCCAAAGTGATTCATCTTAAATACCAAAGAGACATCAATGCGTATTTTAAACTAAACGAACCTTGGATACTCTTGATAATATAATGTTTTAGATGGGATGAACTATAGTCAAACTCTCCAATCATAGCCCAACTTATATTACGAGTAATAAATAAAACTATATTAACTGTCAGCTTTAAAGTCCAAATGCTTCTAAATATGAATCCAGACAGGAAATGTCTACTGTGTTGAGTATTACGAGCCGTAACATAACAAAACTACTTTGTGTCCATGAGTGTAATCAACCACAAGACAGCAACTACGTGAGTAAACTGTACACCAGCACAACTATACTCTCACACTCACACAGTCACAAACACAGACACACTCACACTCCCACCTCAACAAAACATAACCTCAATGTGCATAGTCGTATAACGGGACAGCTCAGCTACAAATCAAACTTTCATTTGCTGCATCAGCAAGTTTCAGTGCAAATTTCGGGGATGCAAATTACATGTGGCATTCTGGCATTTTGGCAAAAACAGATACACCCGCACATACATACCAACACACAAACACGCATACTCACTCGTTTGCATGCAACAGCAGCAGCAGCATCTGCACGAAAATCTTAATTGCTTTGGTTCTGCCAAAAGACGACAATGAGTGGAATTCCCGGCACAACAGCCAGCCAGTCCTTAAGGATCGCTATCCGTTTTCACAGCATTGCACGAACTAAAAAAAAATCGTACTTTCATGATGAAGTATATTTCGTGTTCTTTATCGTGTACAAAACTCATGTATTACTTGACTTCGTTGGCTTATGCAATGTTGACTTTTTTGCTGCATGATGCACTTCCTCCCCCTGGAGTCGTATTACATGATTTTCTTGACGAGTGCGGCGCCAGAAGGTACTTAGACATTATTTTTGACCGCTTTGACCTTCAAGACACGGCCTACTGGGCGCCATGCTTAATGTGCAGACATAAATGTGATTGGAAAATGAAGAAAGTCCAATAAAATGTGAAAGCACTAATAAAAGCAACATGATATGACCCCTTGCCTCGGTTAAAGCCACACTCACACTCATATACATTTGGCGTTCCCCGTGAACATGTTTTCACTGTAGAATTACAAACGCGCGAGCTTTTTGGCGATTGGAGTCGCGTGAAAGGCGCCTAAGCATGTCTTGATGCTGCTGCAACGTGTTGTATACGCAATTTTGTTTATAACCTTATAGCACTTTTATGCGTGCATATACGAGTGTGTGTTTGTGTGAGTTAGTCGTTAGCCAAAACCTCACTGAACATTTGTTGCTTCTCGCGACATGCGAAACACGAAATCAATGTACACCAATGGCGAGAGCTTGGCACGACTGGAGCAAATTTCATTTCGCAAAATTTGATTGATGACTTTGACTGATTGTGTTTCTACACTGTATTTCGTATCGTATAAGCCGTCTGGGTGTCTGACTGTCTGTCTTGCTTTGCGGTCAACCGATGATTAACTCAATCTGATTTTGCTTGAGGCTAACGTCGAGTGAGACCCTTTTGACGTCCCTGTCACGGCAATGGCAACGACAAGTTGTCAACGGCTTTGACATCCAGCAGTTAGTTCATAAATAATGCACTAACCAAACACTCACACACTAACAGAATCATTGTGACTTGGGTAATTGCTGGTATTTGGATGCTAGGGCACGATTGTGTTATTAATTATGCTAAAGACAGATGACGGTCAGCAACATGGAACTCATTGTGTCATTTGAAGTAATTATACAAGGTTAAGCTGTACCCACTGTGTGTGTGTGTGTGTTTGCTGTGCACTTTCGTTACACAACCAATTGAAAGGCAAAACGTGTTATTGCTAACAGATATGTTTGTGTGCTGGCAAGCCACAGTGCCACACTTCCACAGCTGATAGCCATTAGAAGTTAGGAGAAAATGTGCGGCCAGCACGTGCAACAAATACGTTCATATGGAGAAGTTTGCGAAATTATTCGGGCAAACAAATTAAAAACACATGATGCCGTCACACGGTACGACCTTGCCCCAGTCAGTTTCTCCGAATCTTATGCACTTTATAATTATATTAAAACAGCAAATTGCATAGCAGCAGGAGCAGCATGCATATAACTTGCTTTGGTACAGTGCTAGATGAACTAGTGCTTTTGATTAGCAAAGCTTGTGCCAACGAATTTGTTCGCGTTTTTCCATTGCAGGAGAACAATGCTTGGTTTGCCTTTGACAAAACACACAATAGGCCAAATTACGCACTGCTAAGCTCAGTTTTTGCTGGCTAAGTTGCAGCAGTCTGTCAACCTGAAACTCAATCTGAAGCGATGGATGATGGCCAAGCACTCGGCGTCACAAAACTTTCCTAATTGCCTCTGGCAGCTAAAATCGACTGGCTCGACGACAAAGCGCTCGAAAAACTCAACTCGTCCAAACTCGGAAGGACGTGCAGTCAGTGTAGCACGAGTGCTTAGCTAATGGAGTCGAATATGTACTTGGCTCTATATCATGTATATAGAAGTTCCTTTGAACCCGTCAACTGCAAAGGAGAATCCACTACATGAACGACTATAATTGTCAGTTTCTTTGTCTTGAAGTTGCATCAGGAAACGCAAAGGACTCAGTAACTGACTGTCAAAGCAGTCATTAAAAATCTTCCTGAGCGAAGCATACAGTGTATGTGAGTTGTATGGAAAATATTTCATAAAATGCGTCGCTGTATTTATTGTTGCATGAAGAACATTGAATTTGATAGTTAATTTCGTTTACATGTATGAAAAGTGCTCGTCAGTCTTGGTTATTCCTGGAATTCAAATTTGGCCGCATGAGTTTCTCAGAATTAAGATTCTACCAAAATTTACTTTGTTATAGTTGTGGTGGTTCTAGGAAGCAAAGTTGATAGCCTTTACAGTTGATCTCGTTGAGTTCTGCGAACACAAAGCAATTTAATTTTGCCTCAAGGATTTTTGTGAACCGAAAATTACTTAAAATTACTTGGCTTGAGCAAGGTCTTTTAAATTAAATTTCAAGTATATATCTCTGGTCTTAAGAAACTTGCTATAAGCGAATATTTTTCCCGGTTAAATGGTTTTTATGTTAGCCTTAACAATCTGTGACGACTATTTGAAGTCCCTTCAAGTATTTGGACAAAATCGTTTAATAATCCAAGTAGACCTCGTTATTAATACCCGATATTTGGTTTTACAAAAACACAATTTATTTGCATAAACATGGAGAGAACATCTAACTGCTGTTAAGAGCTGAATCGAAACCAAGAGGGCAAAGAGAGGTAGTCTCTTGGTTAGAGTGTAGTAAAAAATTAGATAAATTATTTGAGCAGCATTCAATTTGCGGCAAGGCGCACATAAAATGTTAAAACGGAACGTAAACACAAAAATGTTCGACTTACAAAAAGTGGAATGCAGTGCAGATGGCCAGAGGAAGCCGCTTGGCAGGAAAAGAGCATGCACAACTTTGCCTCGAACTCATATTTTATTCAGCTCCGACAAAGGACAACACAAGTGACTAGTTCGTCCCGTCTTTGAAAAGTCTCGACTAAAGAACTTCTGCAGCTGAGCTTTTGCCATATTTCTTGCTGTTTCTTTTTGCTACGAATTTTCCGCTATACTGGAGAAAGTGAAAAAATGATGAGAATAAAGTGTAAGTTTACAGGCAGCCGTCGGTGTTAGTCTTCCTCTTTGTTTTATTTTCTTAATTTGCATAAACATAAGAATGGGGCTCACTAACTCAGCAGCTGGCTTATAAGGGTAACCTGGAACCTTAATTAATCTAAAAGCTTTTAATATTCGCTCTAATTGTAAGACTAAAGACCATATTAAACAAGCTTTCTTTACTAGACTAGAAATTTTTACAGATTCTATCAAAGACATTCAAAATGAAAACAAAAAAAAAAAATGCTGTAAGGGGATTACGTGTATAATATTATGTAACTTTTACAAAGTACTTAAGTTTCTGTAAGCTTCAAATTTGCAATTCACTCGTAACATATATTTTTAAGTATTAAATTTAACTTACTACATACTTTTTAGTTTTCGGCTTATCAGCAGCTAGAAATTCGACGCAAAGGTGCAATCTTAATCGCCCCTAGGAAGGTCACACTAAAAACCAATCGATTTAATGATGCGGTCATGCGAAAAATGGAAACTATCTCTACTATGTTTTCGTTAATGGCAAGCCCTCTCGACTTTCCTATGTCTTTTTCCTTCTTTTTTTTTTTGTGTTATCAACAAGTTTGACAAAGCAAAGGAAATTGTCATAAGTTTCGGGAGAGTGAGGATGTTCGCTTTAAAAGTAGTTATGCGAACACATACAAACACACACACACACACACACACACACACACACACACACACACACACACACATACGCACACATGCATGTTTGCATGGGTTTTATGAATTATTGATTTTCATTTAGAAACGTATTAAAGTGCAAACTGTGAGATTGGGAGACAATGTCAACCACAACACCAACAACAACAACTAGAACTTATGCTGGCACTGTTGCCTGCTGACGTAATGAAATTCCTGGCAGTTGGTAATTTGTCTCTGTCTCCCAGTTGTCATGAATAGGAAGGAAGATATGCTCGTCAGTCAACAAGATATTCAAACACAGTGCGAAATTCAGAAGTTGCCTGCGGCGTAGTAAACATTACCACGAGACGCACGGTTGGTCACAATGCGAGACTAAAGTGAAATGCTACAATATAATTATTGTAATTAACGCAGTGTGTGGCACACAAAATTCATTCCAGTCAGCCGACATCGTCAACAACACTTGATGAGCTCTTTACTTTGCTGCCACTTTCCGTTGTTTACGTCCAAGTACCTGATCAACCTGGTCAACGAGTCAGTAGCTTATGTCCGATGACAACAACATGCAACAAAACCATCCCAAAAATGTTACAAATTGTTTGCTACCTTGCCAAAACGCAGAGAATGACATCACGCAATAAACGTCGCCCTTCCGGCTGGATACAATCAAAGCACATGCAACCAAAAGTAATTACAGACCCACATGTGGCACGCAGGTGGCTCGCAAACTTTGCGGAAAACGAACAAGAAAATAAAGCCAAACAGTTGCAAACTTGGCTAATGGAGTGTAGAGTTCGGAGGAGCGCTGAGTGTGTCCGGTCATGCTTCTTAATTGCCACAAATTAATTAATAACGCTTGTTTCATTATCTTTAATTAGATTGCAGCAAGTACTTAGATATAAGCACTGCTCGAGTACCTTATTCGTTAGCGTGTTAAATACAAACTTACTTGTAGACGAAAAAGTTCGCACTACAGAATCCAATCAAATAAAGCTAAGGCAGCATTATAAATGAATTAAAATATGTCGCACCCGCTGGACATTTATTTTATGTGTGAGGTTCTGCGAAAAGCATCGCAGTTGGGTATAATATTAAAGTAGCTTTAGAGAAAGTTGTAATATTTCTGCATCGAAAGGTCAAATTATTATTCCCTGAGTTAGTTTACCTCCTTTTTAATGGTTTATATCGTTGCTCTACCTTGCTGTCACATTCGTTCATTCAAAATAATTGCCACTTTTTTATTCCTTGCGTTAGGATTATGTTTTTTCCTTAAATATCCGTTTATTACTATATGTTATTTATACTTTTGAGATGAACATTATATCTTTCAGGACTTGGCAAAATAGCTTTTCGCATACAGTATTTAATAGAGTTGCACAGCTTAATCAGAAATTTTAATTTGGCCTCTCGTTAAAAACATTAAAATAAAGCATCGGTTAACGTTAAGACATCTCAATTGAACGCACATAAATAACTATTTTTATTTAGAGAGTTTATTTAGCCAGCTCGGTCTCCTCGTCAGCTTATTACCACCCAATGCTGATAGTCAATGTTTTTCACTTTGTTGTTGGCGCGCACAATAAATATTGATTACGCTGGTGTTTGAATTTGTTTGTGGGTTTATTTGGTTGAGATGGCTGGCTTAATGTTCCGTTGAAATTCTAATTTATAAACCAATTAGCAGCCAAAGCTCATGGCGCAACCATAAATTTTGTGCTGCCAACAAATTTAATCAAGCCGTTCACATGACTGCCGCTTTCTTCTTCCATTTCTCGCAACTGTAACGGATTTCGCATAATAGTTTCAGCCACGTTTGGGCTCTGTGCCTCGATGTCTTTACACTCTTGGGAGGCGTGTGCTCACTTCCAAGTTGATTTCATTTACGCTTCGTTAATTCGAATCCGTAGCAAAATTAACTAATTCGACTTCCATACTTAATTCGCCTGCTTAAAATAGATTCTTACAAGTACTTTGTATGATTATCTACGACAAAGACATAAACGAAACCACATATTTTAAGCGATTAAAATTGCTTGAGAAGCGGAGTGATTCATTGCAATTTCCATAAGCCTAGCTTAAATTGGAGCAGATAATAATCATGAGCTACTTTGTTACCTACCTTAAGTAATTGATGGTTTTCCGAAATAAAATTGACACGAAGTTTTTGTTTTTTAATTTTTCAGTAAGTATTTTATTTATGAACAATTATTTGATTTAAAATGAAACATACAAAAGATACAGTTATTCACAAGTGAAAATTAACTTTTAACCAAAATTATATTCACAGTTTAGTTTAGGTTCAAACTTAGTTGCTATGCTTTGGTTTTTCATTAACATTTTCAATATCCTTTATCCAACATTTTGTATTGTTCCATGCAGTACCTAGGCGTACAACTTCAATTAAACCGTTGGGTGTTTTATTAATTTTTGCCTGTATGTATTTATTATGATTTAATTTTACGAATAGTTGCGATTTTACAAATTACTCTTTCGCTATTACATCTTATTCATAACGCATTTGGCGGAGTTCACTGTCTAAAATTTAGCGTAACACGAATATTTTATGTACATTTAATTAATAACCTCTCTACTGTGAGCTTGCGTTAGTTGTTATTTGTTAATTGAGTTGCTCAAATCCTATTATGTATATTCTATTCACGAACCGTAAAGACTGCAAAACATACAATATATATCTGACCACAAAGGAGCTGCACAAAAAACCCATTTAACCAATTTGCTAGTTAGTACATTGAGTTTTTGTTTATGTTTAGGTTCGCTTTTTGTTGTGGATGCAACAATGCTATAATTGCTGCTAGCTTTTCTTTTCTAGTTGTTCTCCTAATTTTGCTCTATATTCTGGATGGTGTTTTTTTTTCTTTTTTTTTTTTGTTCCCTTACACTGTATTTACACTTTGGCTAATTGAGAGCGAGGGGGCGCTCGAGGGACTATTTTGAGACGTGAATTTTGTTTTTTAATTGGGTTATATAATTAGTGTTTGCTGTTTTATATACATACATATTGATTTGTAACTCTTCAATCCATACTTAAATGCTAATTAGGAAGGCACTTGACATCTGAAACTATAACGTCAACATTAACAAAGAGATGAGAGACGACCATAGACAAACAAAAACTAAAAAAAAACATTTATGCAAACACATACAGAGCAGTAGAGTATTTACATAGTTTATGAATCTGCACATAAAAAAAAAATACACTAGATTGTAGCTATGTCCTAGAATGTTGTTTGCAGCAGCATCTCTTTGCACACACTCACACAAGGACTTAAATATTTACACACACGGTATGTAAGTAGTTATGCAGGCGCACTGTGTATCATAAACCCATTCACCATGGCACGCAGGAGCAATCCATTAGCTTGCCGGCCAGCTGCTTTACCTAGGCGAAGACACAGGTATTTTGAGGCCGGATATTAATTACGCTCATCCATTTGTAGCTCATTAATTCGAAATACAATCCACTGAATTATGCACACACGTGAAATCGCTCATACGACAAGTTATATGCGTGGCTTTTGGTTACGATTTTGATATGACCTATGTTTGTTTGCTTTGGTTACCCTTCCAATGAAGCGTTTAAATAGATGCCCCCCAAATAGCATATAAACTTCGTCTGGCTGTCATGTATGTACTCATAAGCTTACATATATGCGGACAATTATGAAGATTCGGTCGAATGGGGAAAATGGGGACCAACATGTTATTTATGAGGGATGCGTGCTATAGGCACACACAATTATGCATGTGTGTGTAAATTTTTGGGGTTCGCAACGCTTTGCTCGGCACTGACAAGCCATTTGTTTTCTTATTGCCGCACAACTTTGAGAACTTTTCCTTGATGATGCATGTGTATAGTTGTTGTTCTTCTTGAGGTTGTTACCGCCTATTCATGGGACCTGTGTTTATGTTTATGTTTGGGTTTGCATTATTGATAACATTAAATGAGCTCCACGCAATTTGTTTTCATTTGTTAGGTAAAAACCTCGTAATTGTATCCCAAAGTGAGCTTGTTTATGGACTGCTCAATTGGAGCATCATTTAAGCATATTCCATCAATTGTTGATAATGTTAGTTTGTTAAAAAGAAGAACAAAAATCTCAGTTGTTTAGGATGATCATTCAATCACATGGCCTACTCTGCACATACCACAAACAACATTTTTGTATTTAACCTACATATCTTTGTCTAACCTAGCTTGGCTATATGTTTGGTACCCCAGTAGGGACCGACCTACTATTTACTTATTTGGTATGCGTATGTTCCATTTAATAGTTATTTACAGTAACAGGAAGCTCGTCCATTTAAATATAGTTTTGCATATACATATATATTTTTTCTTAAAACAGACTCCAGTTATTGTTATCAAGACTCCATAGGGAGTTACTTACTCTCTTCACACCTGTTGTTGTTCATCTTATTTCGGATTTATTGCGGAGCTCTCTTGGCCTAGTTCATTTTCCTCTGGATTTGTATTGTCTTTTATGCTAGAAGTGCTCAAGGACACCGTTGCACCGGTATCATTGTTCTCGTCATGTGGCTAGGGCCTTGTTGGTGGCAACGCATGAGCTGCCTCTGAACCGCCGGGAACCGTCGGAGGCTCTGGCTGTGAACCTGTAACATTCTGCCTGGCATAACTATGGACATTTGGGGAGGTCAGGTTGATGGTTGTGGTGTAGACGTACGGCTCACAGTCCCCCATGCTTGGTCATCCGTAATAAAACTGCGAGCTTACGGGTAAACCGGTTGAGAGTGTACGCGGAGCCGTGCCGTCATATGAGAGCTGAGGGTGCAACATTGCCGTCGTATTCGGCTTCGTGCGGCGCAATGTTGATGTGCCTAGGGCTGGCATATGACTTAGCGTTGCCATGGCCAACGGTGAAGTGGTTGGCGTCTGTTGGGTCGCCGGATGTGCCGGTGATCCGCTTGCTAAAGAGGAGGGTGGCGTTGGTGTGCTACTGGGTCGCTGTAGAACACCCATGCTCTCCGCATTTATGATGTAGCCGCCGCGAATGGTGGGAGCCGTTGTGTATTGGGTCAAGGAAGTGAGTGGCACCATGGTGTCTGTGAATCAAGGAAGCAAATAATCGAAACAGTTGATGAAACGAGCTTCACAGCTTAAATTGAGCAGCTGAAGATTAGGGCTGAATAAAAAGCTACTTACTCATGCCACTGCTGCCAGGCAAAGCTCCGCCAGGACCATTTGCGCCAATAACAATGGCCGGTGCCAGAATGCCCGTCATGGCTGCTTGGCCAGAAGTAGCACTTCCTGCACTGCTTGTGGCTACATAGCTGCTGGGCGAGATGCCAATCAGATCCGGTGACTGACGTGCTCCAATCAACAGAGGGTTGGGAATGAGACCGGGCGCTGTACAGGAACCGCCAACAGTGGACAACTGGCTTGGCGATAGACCAGCGTACAAGCTGCTGGCTGGCGCGTATGTTATGTAGTTCTGCAGTGGCAGATGATAGATGGGATTGACGGTTGAGTAGAGATGAGCTGTATTACCCACCTCGTTCTTTGACACACTCGGCACTGGTATCGATGTGGTTAGATCAATGTCCGCGTCTATTTCAGATATGGTATCGTTGAAGCCGCTGGGAATGGTTGTCTCGTCGGCCAATGCTCCAGCTCCGCTGCCCTTGGTCGAGGAGTTAGAATGCGTGTCACTGTCCATCCGGCGTTTCTGGAGCACAAGACGCGTAGCAACAATTGCAATGGAGAAAAGCACACCAACCGATCCGATAATTAACAGATACAAATAGAGGCGCTGCTGGTCGTCTGTAGAGAATGACAAAAGAAAAATGGCATAGTGTAAGAAGAAGAATAAGAAGTTGTCGTGTTTTTGTTAAAGAAATTAATTTGAGTCTAGGATTTGCTTAATAAGGACAACCTAAGCCCGGTCGCGATGTTATTTCGAATTGAATTTAAGATGAGTTTGAAGCTGTTTTGTTTGCAAATAAGATTTGACCCACGAAAAAACTCGGCGACAAATTTATTGTGACACTGAGTCCTTGTGGGATTACGCCTATGCTTCAAGACAGTTGTGTTGCCCCAGACCCCTGCCTCTCCCCTAATGTGGCACCACTGGCCATGGACTGGCGCTGATTTGTATTTTTATTTTTATTTTACTACTTGCAAATGGAATCTGACGTTTAGGTCATGTCAAAAAGGACTTACCCTCTAGACTTAAGTCGGCGCTGTGTGTCATCACCGGATTGACGCCACTGCCATCCACATCTGAGTCCAAAGAACCGTTTGTCACAGTGCTGTGAATGCCATCTGGATTGGAGTTGGCTGCGAGTCCGGCGCCGCTAGTACCATTGCCTGTTTTAGTTGTATTACTGTACAGCTTGGGTATAGCCTCTGACTCCTTGTAGATGAGCTCATCGTCGTACAGGTCGTTGATGTCGCCCTCAAAGTCCTCTGTCTCATCAGCCTCAACTTCTGACTCGTTGCTCTCTTTTAGCACTTGCTTCGGAACTGTAGGAACAAAGACACAGAGCACCCAAACGAGCTACATAAATCATGCGGGCAAGTCACCGGTAACGGAGAGTCGGACGCCAAGCACCAGACATCAATCTTGCGCCCTGACGCGCGATACGATGCGAAGCGACAACAAAGGCGTGCTCTAAATCATTGTGAGTGGCAGGACCAAACGCCCCCTGAATTTTTCCCACGCTCTACTTACCGCATGTGTAAACAACCTTCAAATACATTCGCGAGTTTGGTTGACATGGAGTGCCAAAGGTATTCGCATCAGCAGCCAAGTTGCATCGCCTTCGTCCATGGCAAATTTGCATCACGGTCTCCGTTGCGAACGAGGCAAGGCAAGCTATTAAAGGACAATAGATAGAACAGAGGTGCATGAAAAGAGCAAGTCAGGGGCATAGGGGGCAAATATTGTGCCTTGATTGATGCAATCAACAACTTGGCCACGGGGTGGCCAATACTTACTCTCCTCTCTTACGCCCTGTGGCTGTGGACATTGAATGCTTTCATATTCTGTGCGTCCAAAGCTAGCACTATAAAGTGCTATTCGCGAATATGGGTTGCATTCGAGTTGGGCAACATCGTTATGACAGGCAACTTTGCTTCGAAACTCATCTGCAAGACAAATAACAGGCACAAATTTTTCGTTTGGAGTTTTTCGAAAATTATTGCTAAAACTTTGCAAATTATAAAGAAAAAATTGTGTCGTCCTTAATCTTGATTAACTTTGTCGAAATACGTGCATAAGCTAATGCAATTTCCATTGTGATTAAGATAATCAATGATTGAAAGCCATATAATTGAAAGTCACGAGCTGTACGTTTAGTCCATTCAGTGCGCATCATTAGGGTTACTTGTGCTTCAAAGGCATAGCCAAATTTTTGTTTTTCTTTTTTTTTTTGTTCAACAATGGCGCACTACATTACTACATTTGCTGCAATTTTGAAACTCTCGAAGCCCTCGAGTACCGTTTTGGGGCCATGTGCCGAACGTTGCGCGAAACTAAATTTCGTAACGTCGATGTTTTTTTTAAGTTATACAAAGCACGTGCAAATGCTATTGGAACACCAGTGGTAACACTAGCTACAGGGCGCAGTTGCCGTTGGCAGTTGCCTACACCAGTTCGCATTCGATCCGCTTGCTTGGCTCCGAGCAGCTGGAATAGCCCCCTCTCCCTATCGACTTGTTCCACAACTGCTGTTTAGTGCTAACGGACTAGTCGATACCCACCCGAGAGCCGTTGCCTTCATTCCACCTGAGTGAATTTTTGGAACGCACAACAGTTCGCTTAAACTTGTTGTCTGAATGTCTGGGTGGTTGGTTGGTTGGTTGGTTGGCTGAGGATGTCTGGACCAGTTTCGTCCATCCAACAGTATTTGTTTCGCAAAATATTGACGCTGTGTGCTTCAGGCTGTGCCTTGGGGACGAGGTTCTTTTTGCTGCACACAAACACATAGACACACACACACTCAGACACACAAGCACACATGACCACCCAAACAAACACGTCCAAAAAGTCCGGATGAAGGCAACGCTCGTTCAAACCATTCGGCTGGACGTTTATGTGTCGATTCCGGCATTCGAAATTGTTAAGCTTGGTTTGCGCACAGACCGTAGTGCTTGTACATAGTATAAGTACATACATACATATGTACAAATACCAAATTTGTTAGCCATTTTACGTGTCCTATTGTACGCCCAATAAATTCAACCAAATTAAACAAAAACTTGCGCTGTTGCTGCCGTTTGGCTGACTTACATGGACGACATTTGTAGGCGACCTCGACAATTTTTCTGCGCTTGGGGCAGGGGTCGTTGCTGATTGCATTGGAGCTGGCCGTGCTGCTGTGATAGCTGCTGGTGCCGGATGCATCGCCCACTCCGCTTGCGCCAAGTCCATAGAACTGTGGGGAGCCGTGAAACTTGCAGTGCTTCTTCTTCTGGCAGGCCTCCACAACAGTTTGTAGCAGGGAATACTGTAAATAAAAGAGAGTGGGAGAGAGAGAGAAAGAGAGCGCAAAGGTACACGAGAACAGAACGAAAAATCAGTTGCAATTTAGTTTTCCAATTTCTTTGCTTCTTTTATTTGGTACTCTGTCGCATTAGTGTGCAAACAGAAGAAGCTGAAAAGTGAACGAGTTCAGGAACTGCACAGGAAATTGTAAACTTTACAAATTGAAATAAAATATTTGCATTAAAAATGTAATTGAAGTGTTTCCAGTTGTGTTTGTGTTTTCTTATTTTATTTTTCTTTTCTGTGTTTGCGTTGGCTATGATAAAACTTGGTTCAATATAATATGTGGCATTTTCAGGTGGATGGTCAACAAGCTAAACAAGGTAAAAATAACAACAACAAAAACGCCATTTCGGCAACGTTCTTATTTTATTTTTATTATTATTTTTTCTTATCAATTTCAAGAGGCCGCGCTCTGAAGAAAAACTTTCTATTTGTATTTATTTTTTTGAAATTAACAAGTTTTCTTAATGACAGAAGAAAACAAATAATCAAATTTCAGCATAGCTTTGAAATTTTCTTATGAAACTTGAAACTTTCTTCAATTTGGATTTCTCTTTAAGCATTAAGAGCGTCTATTTTTCATCATTCTTAGCTAGACAAAGTAAGTGACAATAATTGACATTTATTCAATCAAGATCTAGATTGTTGCTAACGATCTGAATTTTTCATAAACTAACGTTTAGAATTCAGCTTTGTTTACCACTCTATATAGTGTTACAGGCAAACTGACGACAGACACGTCCAGTCTTAGCTTCCAGGCAAAACAAACGCAACACAAAATGGCAACGGTTATCACACGACTGTCGGGCTCGTAATCCGCAGCGCGAAAGTAAACTGTTTATTTTCAAGTTATTTTTCACTATCTTGCGTTGACAGCACTACTAGGCAGCGAGGACAGATAGACTACTGACAGCAGGTTTAAATTTGCTTGGCACTGTCAGCCGTTGGGCGAGTCGTCACAAAATTTAATAACAACGACAGCGACAACGACAGTGACAGTAGCAACAACACCCTGCCGAGAACCAGAGCAATAGGGCAACATAGAAGCAGACAAAGGCACTCACAACGCACAACAAACAGCGTCGGGCAGACAATGAACAACAGCAAGCGATGAACAGCAACAAAAACATTTAGTGCCACGAACAATGGCAGGAAATGGAGACAAAAACGATGCGAGAAATTATATGCTGCGGTAGCCATTTTAAGCGCCATGTTGTCGCTGCTCGGCTGAAACTTTTGGGATTGCTGCCCGGCCTAATGATACCCCATGGGACGTGAAGGCATCTTAGCCAACACAGCGGGTATGCAGACCCTATAGGCCTATACGAAATGTCAGACAACGAACGCGTTGGCTTTGCTTGACACACAAAGGCAACATTTGACCTTTGTCAATGTTTTTTGGTAAGCATTTTTCAATGCTTTGCATGCTGTTCATTTGGGTTTCTATAAGTAGTATGTGTGTCAGTTTTAACGAACATTAAAAACGGAATGAAATAAATTCAGTTGTTTCGTATTGTTTTCTACATTGTTGAATTTGCTTCGAATTTAAATTCTTTTCATTCCCTGTCAACGACTTTGGGTTCAAAGGATGCGTTCAAATGTCGGAAAAGGCAACTGAATTGTTTAATGAATTGGAAGCGTTTTTCTCAAATTCCGACTGAATGTATTTTTTTTTTCTCATTCTTTTTAGCAAGCAACTTTGAATTTTAAACGACATAAAGCTAACTGCAAAACTTGAGCTTAAACGGACTCAATAGAATTATGACATGTTGCATTTTCTGGGTTTCAACAAAATATTTTTAAGGTACATATACAATTTCTACATCCCTTCGGTTATAGCTAATTTCTAGTTAGACCGGAAGCAAATGAACATCGATAAAGATTTTTTAGACTTTTAAAATTCGTCAGGAGTTTTCTGTTTTAGTTTTCATTTGCCATTATACAGTTGTTACTGTGACTAACCTGTAAAGCATTTGGCCACATGCAACTTTCGCCGGAATTTTCGGTCTTCTGGGCAGCGTCTGTTGAAGAATCAGCATTGGTTGCACTTGGATTACTGGTGCTACTAGTAGGAACTTCCATAGCCATGGCACCCATGCCGTAACCGCCGTTCACATAGCGATTGGCGGGCACTTTTTGAGAACTGGAGCCAAATATGGAGCCGCGTAGCAAATGCTTGGCCTTGCCTCGAATCACAGGTCTAACGGTGCCGGTGATGGGGCATAACTCCTCGATGCTGTAGCCATCTGTACAATTGAAGTGCACATAAAGCACAAAATGGAAGACGTGCTATGAATAAATGGCCCGAGTAGCACTTACCTTTCGCCACGAACTTGTTGTACTGGGCAAATTCAATTGAAATGCTGGTGCCACGCGGGCAAGCAATTACCACCTGATCCGTATCACAGGCCGCTTTCTGATATGTGCGCAGTGTGGCCGATAAAAGAGCTGTTCACAGTACGTGGTGGCATGGATACGCACGTTGGTGTTTCATTTATTTCAGCATCAAAATTTTCATTTGCCATTCAGGAAGACACATGTAAAAAAGTAAGAACAAAAAGAGAATGACCGCATTAAAATTATTAATTGAATTGTATTATTTATTTTTTAATCATTTTAGTGCTCAAATGGAAATGCGTACATAAAGTCATCAGTATAATTAAATTTACACGCTATCAATATCGCATGAAACTCTACCAAAGGAAAAATAGCATCAAACTAAATTGAACAAAACAGGACACTGTCTTTCTCATTGCCTTTATAAACAATTTTAAAGTGCTTGTGGCTACATAAAGGCGATTAAATAAGAAGAGTCTATGCGGTGGTACAACACTTGATACTCACATTCACCTGAGCAACAAAGCGAGCAAAATAAAAAAAAAAAACATTGAGGACACCGCGGTGTTACCGCTGGGGCAAAATGAGGCAACTAACTCAATGAAGTTGTGGCAACGCCACTTTGCGAAACACCGTCAAGTAGCTCAGTCAAATTTGTGTTGAGAGAAAGCGTGGCACGGCAGCGCGTGACGTTAGAAATGCGCTTCCACACACTTCCAGGAAGGCGCAAAGTGCACATTTTTACGCGCGCCAGTGCTTCAGCTACCACAGAGAAACAGCAGGGAAAATTATACGAAAATTCTTGGAAAATATTCGGTTTGCCTTCTCTATATTTTAATACCTTAGACGAAAGCAACCTACTCTAGGGTATACTGGTGCAAAGTTTAATATGCAAAGCAGAAAATATGCAAAGTACATATGCATTTATGTAAGTATGTAATGCATCATACATATTCATCGGTTGCACTTATAGTTTTTTAATTAGATGCTGCCATTTCCAACAATTCACATCAATTTGTCATACTTGAAAAATAGAAAACAAAACTAAATAACAGAAAACAAAAAGGCCCATCTATCAGTTGAGCAATTTAAACATTGATACAGTTGCTAATGCAAAGTAGGCGGTGGGGATTATGGGCATGGAATATAATTTAGCCGTTACCGTTTATTTCTCGGTCGGCCATTTTATGTCTAATGAGTTTGGGGAGCGGCGCGTGCGAATTGGTTTTGTTTTTGATGACTGCCCATGGCATGGGCGTGACAGCTAACGACAAGGCAGCGAGAGGATGCGGATGGGAAAAAGACACTGAAATTGAGGATATTGCAGCCCAATGCGGGCGACTGTTCGACTGATTTATATTGCAAGCCATAAATTATATTTAAATGGTGCGCTTTCGCTTCTGGGCAACAAACACACAGAGAGCACACAGAATCGCTGTCCGTAATTATTTTCACAAATATATATTATATACTCTATATGTATGTGTGTATGTGTATATGGTAAATACGTTTAATCATGGGAGAAAACGTTGTCTGGCCCATGGCCAAAAGCACAGCCAAATGACCAACTGGCCAAATAGCAGGGTGCCGCCCCGCCCAGTGACAATAAATTTCAAGTCTGTAGTTTGGTCGAGCCTATCACAAAAGATGCAAATGGACCACATCGTCTGGCCAAATGAGTACTCTGCCCTAGTAAATTAGTAGCAGCCTTCATCTGTTTTGGCACACTTTCTTTCCATACTACTTATAAGCTAATATAAATTCTCCTTTAATATGAAATTTTAAAAAATCCGTTTTTATTCGCATAAGCATTTTAACTTTGTTTGCACTTGAAGCAATGTTTATATCTCTGTTATTGTACACTTGCGCCAGCTGGCTGTGCATTAAATTAATTGTTATGACTTTACAGCCGTATAAGGTGGTTGGAGTGGGAGTTGGGGATGGCTGGTCTAGGAGAAACTTTCGATTGGTTCCGTTAGTCCTTGACTCAATGTGCTGGCCGTTGCCGGTCGGAAGCGAAAGTCTCTGAAGTTTTTATTGACGCCATTTGACTTCGGCAATCGAATCACTTTGCCATGGAACGAATCCAAATAAAAGTTCGCTATGCGCCCGGCCATAAAATCCCGAATAGCCCCAAATTCACCCCCTAATTCATGTACAATGGCAGGAGTCGAGAAAGTTTACCTTTTAAAGTGAAAATGTTTTCGGCGGATTGCTTAAATTGAAAATACAATAAAAATAAAAATCACAAAAGTCACAAGTCCCTTTGACCTTGTGGCATGCCCCCTAAACAATATACTATACATATGTATGGTGTATATAAATACAGATATGTATTTATTTTTTTATGTACTCGTGTCTTTATTTGATGGCCAACAGAAGAAGTAGTTAGATGATGCCGCATTTTTAAGGCGATTGCATGAAACTTTTTTATTTGATTTGGAATTGTAAGCGTTCCAGACAAATGCCGGTAGCAAACTCTCTCCCTATCTCTTTCTCTCTCTCTCTATTTAAAAGGCCCACTTGTTTGCCAAGACATCCGGGTGAAACAAGCTGTCGGGCGGCGAAGAGTGTGTGTCGTGACGGAAAACTGTCGGGCATGAAAATTGTTATGAGCAGCAGCCTTACTTTCTCAACTTGGTAAGTTCAATAGTGGTGTGTGTGTGTGTAAGAAATACATGTGCACCGCATCGTTTTACATACTTATGAATAATTTATGTATACACGAGCGTCACTCTCACACTACAGACAACATCACAAAACACACACAAACACACACACCCACAACGATACAGACAGTCCAGGCAACTGAGCGTTTGCTTCAAAGCGGATAACGATTGAATATTTATGTGTAGCATACTTATATGAACATATATGTGTGGCATTATGTCAGCGCATTGAATAAAATCCAATCTTTAATGCCTTCTTATGCAAGTGCAGGTACCCTTCAAAAAATTGAATTTTTGTGGCCAATAAAATTGAAAACTTAAGAGTGTGTGAGTAAAGAAAATATCTTAGCTAAAGGGTCTTTCAATTATCTAGATCACCTTGCCAAGGTGCTCTATTATTGAAATTGCCAACTAGGTTAAGAACTGTCAAATATTTCATGTTTTTACATCTTACTTTGATTATTAAGAGAGGGAGGGTAAAGCAACGTCGAATTGCTTTCCTTTTCTGCTAAGGGCTGACCCTAATATTTTTCTTCATATTTTCATTCAATGCATTTTGTTGAAAAGGATACAATAAAGCTGCCAGCTCCAATATATATTTGTAAAGTGCTTACTTACAAAAAAAAAGATGGTACTTTAAGGTACTCTGAACAAGAGTTCTCTGAGCTTAATTTGGACAACAGTAAAAACGCCTCGATAAGCTACTGATTTACTACAATTCAAGTGACTCTGAATGAGTCTTCTCGGAATCGAAATGTTGAGCTAGTTGAGTGGAAAAATATTTCAGTTATTAATCATTGTCGAAGCTGAAGGAACAGCTGCGATTTTCTGCCATGCATCTCATGCGGGTAGTAAATTGAAGAGCAAATTTACGATACAAAATGTTGAGACAATGTTTTGCGCTCTTCCAAGCCAACCTCAAACACATACCAAGGAAACGAGACAATTGTTAGGGATATTTGATTTGATATATGCATGCAGATATGAATTTATAACACTGCATATATTGCGTTCTGCGCAATTTATTTCTCTGTGTGCGTACTTTGACAATTTGTTTTAGTTTTGCAGCTCGACGAATCTCGGTGGAGAAGCTGAGATTCTCACGCTTCTCTGGCTTTCAGTGCATTCGTTCTCTTGGCCCCAATTTAGTTGTCACAACTGTTTGCTCGCCCGCATCCGCATCCACATTCAGGGATTTTGCGTCTCCTCTACCCTGGATATACACTGTCAACATCCAAATCAAAGCTTTTGGGACAGCCAATGCTCGATTGAATGCTCTACACAGCGAACGGGATTCAATGTGAAAAAAGCAAGAAAGCAACTGTCATCGGGCGTTTGCCCAAGTCAATGGCGTAGAAGAAATTGATTTGTTTTGATTTATTCGAATGTACTTGCTGGGACTGGTTGGTCGCATCGGCTTGTCTGTCCGTCCGTATGTAGGTCCGAGTTTTCGCACTTGATGTTGCCTTGCTGTCCTGTTTGCCTCATTCTGATGCCCATGCTATATTTTGTTGACTTCTTTCTTTTTCTCATTTGTATATACATATATGTATATATTTTTTGCTATGCCCGATTGTTGTTCATGCCCATTCCTTGGCGTCTTTTTGCTGGTAGCTTCCATATTTTATTGACACACATTTGACTTGCTTAATAAATGGGAATAGGCTATTGTTGATACGGTTTGTTGAACGAAGCTTGTTGCCAAATTGGGGTTCCGGCATTCTTGTTGTCCTGCGTTCCCAAACCAATAAAACATGATATGTTTGTATTTTGCTCGTCGCCCACTCAACTTTGTATACTGACAGCACAAATAAATCTAATTAAACGTAATTTAATATCTCGCATTCTTGTTTGCCCCAACCAAATAGTATCGATGACAGAGCCAGTTCGCGAGGATGAGTAAATATAATGAGGTAAATTAAAGTAAAAGTCATAAAGACATTAAACATCATATTAAATACAATATCAACTTAAGTTGATTTTTCTGTTTTCCACTTTTGAAAAACTATTAACTTTTATTATGGTACTGCAAATTCCCTTCTCGTCAAGTGCAGCAAAAAAAAAGCCATAGATTCAGAATAAATAGAAAGTGAAATGCAAAATGTAGACATAACATTTTTCCATGTTTTTTTTTTGCTATTTTATTATTTTTTTTGCTGACGCTCGCTTTGTTTCCAGCACGAGATTTGTAGTGGACCGAGGTCTAATCCAGAATAAACAAAAGTTTATGACATTTTACGAGCATTTTTAATACTTTGTGAAAACTTTGCGCATTTCCATCCGTCCGCAGTTTATCCATCTTTAAGCTCAGCATCAGCAGCAGCAGCAGCAACAGTATCAGCCGCATGGCGGAAGCAAAACCAAAATTTATGAACATGTTTTTGTCATATATGGATGGCTGAGCGACTGAACAGGCTCGCTGGGCATTTTGCGGCAACGGTTCGTTAACAGAAGGCTATCATTATCCATGAGAGAGAGCAAAGTAGAGACATATATATTTACATACATTCATGCATATACTATATGCAGACATTTAGCTGTTTGACTGTTACATCCGCCAAACCTAAATTTACCGGAGTACAACAAATTCCACTCATGACACACGAGGGGTGGTTGGGGAAACACATTTGGTCGCTTTGCGTCGAGCTGTAAAGTTTTGTGCGACAACATATCAGCGACAAGTGACGAAATTTTGCAACGGACCTAAAGAAGTTGTTCTAACAAAATTCGGCAAAAATAAAAAACAAAGAAAATCTCGAGACAAATATTACTTTGGGTAATTGAGAGCATTAAATTTATGAGCTCTCACAAAAAGATAGAGAGAGATATAGAGAGTGGCTTTGCTTTACGCTCAAACACACATTAGATGTAGCTGGCCGACAGATATAGAAATTCCTACACATATATATGCAACAGAGTTGGAAGCATCATAAGCATAGATACGAATAAAAGTATCTTTTATGAATTTACATTTAGCTTGCATGTTTGTAAATAAAAACATTAAAGTATCCTGTGGAGTCCAATAGCAGTTATATCTGTATAAGTAAGCAAGTCAGCGGGAGAGCGACATGTTATGTCCATATCCTTAACTTGTAGCGCATTTGTTAAATTTTTATAGCATACTTTAGTGCTGATCACGTTAATCATTTCGTTCGCATTATGTCTATGCAATTAGCATGATCGTTTGTATTTAAAGGTAATTGGCTTTAAGGTTCGTTAGTTAAGATGAGTTTTAATTTGATTTTCGTTTTGCTTTTTGCTTACCCAGTGGATCAATGCGAAATATGATTTCGCCTTCGGCGCTGGCTGCACTCAGTGCGCACAGAAACGATAGCATTAAACACTTTGCTTTCGTATAATCCATTATCCTGTGAGTTGAGCAAATGTTGCTCCACTTGCCGCCGGCTAGCTTGGCTTTTCTTACAATGCGATGAGCTTTAACCTGCATCGGAATGCATCATTACATAAGGAAAAAGTGGCACTCTTTGGCTATTTTGGCCACGTTGCAATCAAACACCATGCAACACAGTTGACATTTGGCACTCTGCATGGAGTTTATTTTATTTTTAACTTTTTGTCAACACGTTTGAGAATTGCACAAATTTTGTATTATTGATTTTTGGGTTCGTTTGTTTGTTTATTTTCTTATTCTGCGTGTTTTTTTGTTCCGACCGGATGTCAGTTTGTTTCAATTTGCGTTGCCGCCGGCGTAGTCCTGCTTGCCGTTGTTGTTTTTGTTGCTGGTAGTGCCTTATTTTGCCGTTTTCGGGCTATTATTTTTTTGGTTTGTTAGCATTCGATTGTCACTTATGTTGCTTTGCGTCGCAGGAAGTGCACGAATTTTACAAAATTTCTGTTGCAAAAAAAAAATCGATACCCCATTTATTAACAATTTCGATTGCGACCCAAAAATGGTATAGATCAATAAAAATGAACACAAAGCTCCACCAGTTCAGTCCAATTGCAGTCTAGGTAATCGAATTGTGCTGGCAACACCAGTACCAATACTGGCCACCCATGCAGCTGCCACAACGATCCTGTTATGTGTGTGCTAATTGAATTGGGCCAGTTACCACTTACCAACAATAATAAGAACAACAGGACGAACTCCGTTCGATGCCCACAAACGTACTGCTATGCTTACAGGTATGATAACGCCCCCTGTTAACCATTAAAAAATGCGTCTATCTTGACTGCAGCACATCGTACATATATGCAAATCGGTGGCACAGTTAAAGCGTGAAGATAAACCGAATTCACAGTTTTCGCACTGAGCCTGCTGCTGGTCACGATAACTGCCTTCAATTTTATTTCTTTTCTGTTTTTGTCGCATTTATATTTCATGTGATTTTTTTTTGGGAAATCACAATTTGCCAACGCTCAATCCTTGCATGAAACAAAAGCAACGTTGATTGGCCTCCATTTCTTTATTTTTTTTTTCGATTTTATATTTTTTATTTTTGTTTTCAGATTGGCCTTATATGTCAATGCATTGTCATATCCAGATCATATCAAAATGCCTTTCCATCGAACTCTACGGATAGTTCTACAAAGGGGTTAAGCCAATCGTTATCCGATAGCTGGACATATGTATGTCCAACTAAAATATCATTTTACAAAAACAAACGTTAAAAGTCGCGAAGAAGGGGCAGTGTATGATGGGAAAGGGAGAGAGTGTATCCGCAACACACAGCTGAACTAAACTTTTAATTAAAATTCTGCTGTTTGACAAGCAAAGTGCAGTTTTTCACGACAAACTAATCAAACCGACAATTACAACTAATGTTGCATGTCCTCTTGTCAAACAAGTTTGTGTGTGTGTGTGTGTGTGTGTTTTGTGTGTAGACATCATGTTCGCACATCACGATTGCTGACACTCGAATTTTGGCAAATATTTCAGTTGATTTTGGTTCAGCTTTTGCCAATCAAAATGTTTAATAAATGTCCAATTTGTGTCAAGTGTTGCACACCCAACTCTCCCTCTTTCCCTTTCGCACATAGAGAAAGAGACAACGTTATTTGTTATGCAAACACGGTGGAATGTTATATGCGTGTCATTAAGCAACTATTTGCAACTCGAACGCGCGCATCTACAAGATACAAACTGTAAACTTAATCAATTCTGAAGGGTTTCGAAATGAAAGCAAACATATGTATGCCGTGTATGTGTTTGTTTGTGTGTGTGTGTGTGTGTAGCATTTATGCTCATTAGTGGATGACAGTTAGTTGATGGAAGGACATCTTTGCCTAAGGATTTCATACAATTATTGTCGTAGCCTTCGCATTTGGATATGGATTCGAATTCGTCTTGTGGCAGTTTTATTTGATTATCATGCGTAAGAAAAAAAAGCATCCTTATGAAGTATGTTGCTGGCATTTGTTATATTCTGTTATTCAATTATCATATTTGGGTGTGACCAAAAGAAAACGAGAGAAGGAACTTGAGCACTCGCTGGCGTACTTCACATTTGATTAATGATGCAAGCAATGCCAAAGTTTTTTTTTCTGCTCCACTTCATAGTTTTTTCTTTGCGTGTGGGGATTGTCGAGATAAACTGCAGACTCTCACATCCGTATACATATATCTGTGTGTATTTGTGTGTGTACAATGGAAAATGAGGTGGTGTTGGTGGCACAAAGTGGCACAGTGGCCTGTGTGGTCCAGGGTTTGTGTTCCATGCGGTTATACAGCAATGGCACTGACTTTATATCAGCTAAAAACGGGCGACGAAATTGAAATATAAGCGACACAAACGACACAAAAATAAGCGAAGCGGCAAACCACCAAAAACACACCCACACCGCAGGGGTAGTGGACTAGGTGAAGGAGGTGGATCCCGGCCACATGGGAGATGAGAAAAGACCAAGCGCTTGGCTTAACGTCTGCTCTGCTAATCACAAACAGGAGCACACACACACACCTAAAAAAAACCTAACCATACAGTTTCTTGTTAATTTCACATATTTGTGGCATCTTTTTCTAGCTGCTGCATGTTACACGTTTGGATGGTGTTGGTGAATGGTGGGTGGTGTTGATGCTTCTGTGCATTTTTAATGCTACACTTCGTTGAGTTTTTAAGCATTCTATTTGCTGCTGTGTCGGTGCTTTTTTCGACAGCGATTTTTTGCTTATTTGAATTTTTGCAGTTGGCCGCAAAAATGCGAATCACACGCGCACTCAAAGGAATAGCATCTCACATTTGCACGTGCAACTTTTTCGGCTATGGGCCGCGAGGATGCGCGCACGCCCCGCCCACCATCAAGTGGGAAAAAGAACAACGGAATGTGACAGCTGCTGATGCTGTTTTTGGCGAGTCGAGCACGAGTTTTGCAATTAAGCAAGCGTACAGCACGTCCGTTGTGTTTAAGTGTCGGCAAAGAACTGACTGGGTTTCAATTCGTTTATCGTTCAGCCGCATCGCAATGCACGAGGCCGAACGAAACGAATAGCTTCGTTATGGCAAAGCCGAGCTGCTGCTAAAAGGGAAATTCTCTCTTCGAGGTAGGTCGGGATAATGAGGACAACACAGTGAGATAGCAAGCACAGATGACGATGGGTTTATTTTTTTCTTTGTGGGGCTGACGAACTATCGAACTGGGTCACTGTGCTCTTATTCCCCCGGCCCGTCTTTCACTTTTTCATTACAACTCCGTTGTCCAAAGAGTGTGCAAGTGCCAAGTGACGCGCCGCCAAGAGTTTTTGTGTCTGCGAGCCGCATTTAATCGAATGTAACGTTCACAGTCAACTTAACACATTGATTTAGCCTATCGTAGGTAAATTAGTGGCCAACTGCCAGAGCCTAAAACTGTGTGTGTGTGTGTGTGTGTGTGTGTGTGTGTGTGTGTGTGTGTGTGTGTTTATAGTGCGTTGAGGAAAGCGAGTGGTGGTGTAATGTGTGTGCGTGTGGCTGAGTGATTGTGGCATGCCACTTAAATTGGCCTCATAAATTGCTAGCGTATCGCTTTAATCATGAACACTTCACACTTAGTCTGCGTGTGTATGTGTGTGCGTGCTTATAGTGTACCTTTGATTGGACAAGGATATGCCAGGGCGAGCAGAGCGAGTGAGAAAGAGAAGCAACGACTTGTTGCTCGACTCACTTTTCATGTAAAAGGTGAACGTGCCGTGCCGTGCTGTTGCCAATAGACACAATACATGCATACATTCAACTTACATATAAATGTGCTTTTGTTGCTGCCGTTTGCCAAGATATTTTATATAAAAAAAAAATATGTTCAACACTTAACAACATTTACCATTTATCCGCAAGTTAGTTGGAAAATAAGAATTAGCTGCGTATAAGTCAACTTGATAAAACTAACAAAATAGATTATCTCGACAGCAGTTTAGTCGGAATCAACTTATATCTGTTGGCCGCAAATACTTCTTGTTATGCTTATAATAACATAAAAGCCGATTATTTCAAGTTTCTGAGCAACGCCTGAAAGGGTATAAAATTGTTACATAAATTTGAAGCAGCATTTCATTTAAAGGCTTATTTATTAAAATTTTTGTTTAGTGTAAGTTCTTAATTCGTTTATGTAAAACGTTTTAGAATATTAATGCTTTTGCCTACGTTTATTCACTTCTATCTGCATTATTCTACAAGTGCCTTTAAAAAAAACTAACTTAATAAATCAAGACAATGCCTTTTTGATAGCTTCACTTGGATTGGAGGTGCGTGTAACTCTCAGAAAAGCGAAGCATACTTTTGAGGCTGACTTTAATTTGTATTGTAAATGTCAGAAAAGCGAAAATAGTAAAAAAATACTTTTAGGGCTGCTTTTAAAACATTTTAGTTCAATGTTTTTAACAAGCGTATATTTTAGTTTTTGTTAAACTGTATTTATTTTTTAGCGATTTAAATCAATATTTTATTATGCAAATATTTATAATGCATTTATTTATATTTTAAGCTGCTGCAAACTGACGAATACGAGCAATATAACAATCAGCTGAAAACTGATAAATAATTTGCTTGTCATTATGTATGCACATATTATTATTATTAATAACAAGTGTCAATAATCAAAAAAAAAAAAAAAACACCTAAATGATTTGTTAAGCCAACTAGAGTTGGTTTAATTAACAATATTTGTATGAATCTGGGGCTGCAGAAAAAATATTCGATTTGTTGTGAAACTTTTGAATTCATATTTCATAACTGTTGTGAAAATGGTGCAATACAAGCATTTTTTATTAATCATAGTTGATTGATGTATTTGAAAAAAAGATTATAAATAAATACTGCAAGAACTATAAGTTAAATCATTGAAATAAAAATGTTATAATGTAATCATTCCAAAAAGAAGCATTGATATATCAGAATTATTCACTCTAAAGTCCAATAAATATTCTTAAAAATTGATAGTATTCAACGAATAAATTATTTGTAACTCTGCATAAATCTAAAAAGAATCCATCTCTTTGTTCACTTTTGTTTTTTCTCTCACCTTGCTGCAAATAATAGTAAAAAATGGAATAACAATAACAAAAGCTGAATAGCTGTAGTTGAATAGCAAAATTCACACACTTTATAATATTCAACTTTGATGGATCGTTCAGCTCGCAACGCAGTAAAGACTGCTATATATCTATTGTCAACGCCCAGCTCTGTGGCTGGCTTATTTTATTTTTTTCTGTTTTTTGACAGCCATTATTTGTCTTTTAGATAAATGCAACAGCGCCAAAACTCATATAAAAGGCACAGGCACAACAACAATGAAGCTACGGAACGAGGCTACTTTGCCCTTGCCAAATGCGATAAAAATTGTTCATAAATTAAGAAAAGTCACAGTAGAATTGCAATAGTATGAATTGAAATAAAGAATGTAGCCAATTTTGGCTGAAATGACGGCGTGGCTAAATAACATTTGTATTAAGTTCTTTTGATGTTGGTCCGTATTCATGGATTTGAGTATGTTTTAATATATTAATGAAGTCAACTCTGACCTGCATATAAATAGCTTATATAATTAATAATTAGAAAAAAATTAAAATAAAAACTCTCTCTCTCTCTCTCTCTCTCTCTCTCTCTCTGTTGCACAAACACTTTTGACCAGCCCCCGCCCATTCACTTAAAAATGCCACAAGCAGCCTTGTTTTATTTTTTTTTCTTTTAATGTAGAATGTTGACAAAAAATATTGTTAATTTTCAGCACGAGCCTGCATAGCTGATCAAAGTGTCCTGCTGCTGCTGCTGCGGCTGCTGCTGGACGAGATTGATGGCCACTTCATGCATTAACATTTTAGTGACCAGAGGGGGGAAGTGAAAGAAACGGATGTTGCAAGTGACTGCCAACGATGCAAGTTGACTGTTGGCTGTTGGCTTTTGACTGTTGGCTTCTGGCCATGGCGCTAACCATGACGGAAATCGCTTAGGAATGCGCAGCGGACAACCGCAGTGCGCTGAACGAGGACATACACAGGCGCTGCCACTGCCACTGCCGCTGTTGCACGGCTGCTGCAGCTGCCACGCATATTTAAGCCGTCAACTCGCATTCTCCACCTGCCACCGCCCACATTGTGGACACCTCGCCAGCTGCAATCAGATGCCGAGGCCATTTTGCCAAACATGTTGTCCGAACTGTTCCGACAAGATGCATATGTGTGTGTGTGTGTGTGTGTGTTCTTGCTTGTGTGTGGACTTTGTGAATGATGCATTGCCAGAGGACTTTCTAGCTGTGGTTTGGCCTATCCCACCATCCCCCCCTTGCGACAACTTCACTTCACTTAACTGCGTTTCGATTAAGCGGCTGTGTCACAAACCTGACTTTGACTTTTGCCTAGATTGCGGCAACGCTTGTGGCTACAATTGCCCAAATCGGGTTTTTCATTATTGGAATGTCAGGTGCAGGATTTTAATTAGCGCAACTCATTCTAATTGGTTAAAAAAAAAAAAAACAATAGCAAAACCATAAGCAAGCTTCATTAAAGGGGGAAGGTAGAAGAGAGAAGCTTATATTTGGCACTTTAACCCGCAAATGGGCTAAATAGTAAAGGCTTATTTGCTGCACTGCTTGTTTATGTACATATGTATAAATTTATTAAGATGTGTATTCTATCTAGTCACAGAATCCACATTCAGAACCTATGTAAAGCAGTGCAACTTTAACACCGAACTACTTGTCCCAAACTTAACAGCTATCATTCGGTGTGGAGTAAATTACGTTAAGTGTGGAGCAGCTTAATATAGATGGTTGCTGGACTCGATAACAATAAGTTATACAAAGTGGTATACAATACTGGGACTAGTATACAGCTTTTGTGTAATACAAATATATCTGTTGTATGACGTTTTAATGAACTTGGCAAGTGGTTCGTGCCCATTCTAAAACGTATAGAAATTACGAAAAAATGTTCTACAATCCAATTGAAAATGTTTAGGTTTGTCGAGTTTTGTTCGCAACCATTTAAAAAACAAGTGTTATATGTAGCAAAGTAATCATCCCATATTTATTACACATTGTGCTTGTGTTATATAGTTCCATAAAATAACTTTACTATATTATATTTAGTACATTTCAAAACTAAGGTGTTATACCAAACCGAATTTCGAACAGAAAATTAAGAATCTGTTATATTTATACGAAATCCAATCGATTGTGGTCGTTTATTTAAAGTTGGAACTGAGAATTTTTTGTTTTAGAACTAAATATCAGAAGATATAAGAGTGCTAAGAAAAGTCTTATACTAGCTGCGTTGAAGCAGTTCAATGCAAGCAGTGACGTATTTAACATTTTACAGAATTTAATATATAACAGCCCAAGAACAAAACTGCTTGCTCTTTAACTTTTAACTTTTGAGACTAATTCATATTGCCTCAGACGTTTTAACTTAACCTGTGTAACATTTAATCTGTGCGCATATGTGACCCAGCAACGGTCGATTTATTTCCTAAAATTGTTCTCGCAGTTTGGCTCTGACTTGCTTATGTATTTATTTACCGCCTTCAGGAATGAGTTCTCATAAAGTGCGGCAGCTACTCTATGTTTTTTTTTTTCAGATGCTGTACTTGAGAGGAGTTATTACTGCAGCCGGGCGGAAAATTGTTTCTTTCTTTTTTTTGCGTGCAAAATGTTCAACACAGCCAGAATGCTGGAGAGGGGAGGTGCCACGCCTCACTCTGTCATGCATGCATCATTTGAATTCACCTGGCAGAAAAGTAGACGTTGGCATTGTGCGCTCGAATTTTGTTGCCTGATTGCCGCTAATGAGCTTCAAATTGAAATTGCTGCTGTGGGCGAAGCTCTGCTTGCAAACTAAGACGAGGATGCCCTTCCTACTTTGTGTGCATTTAAGTGTTGCCACTTTGCTAGCAGCAACTTTGTCTAGTGAATAAAATTTGGCATTGGCCCATCATAAATAATCTAGTTGACTGCTTAAAATTCCGTCTGCAGCTCATTTCGATCCGCCGCGAAGCGCCTTAAAAGTCCCCCCCCCCCCCACCAACTTCACCACTCGACGCGTGCTGTGACCATTAAAATGCAAGGCAGCAGTTTGGAGAGTTAGCGCAAACCGGAAACACTCGACCCACACACACACACTAACACACACGCTGCTGGTATCAATGCTATGGACAACACACTCAAAGTACATTCACACCGACAACAAGCACACACGCACACACACGTTCTCTATTTCACACTCACACTGTGATAAATTGAAAAACTTTTGCTATATATATATATATAAATATATATATATATATATATACTTGGATGGGGTGAGGCCAGCTGCTCGCTTAACCAGAATATTAGTGCTAGTGTAAGTGTTGAGAGTGGGGTAAGAACAATTCCCCCGTTTTTAGATACTAGATGCGTCCAACTTTAAGTGGGCGCCAATGATGCCGACAGGATGTGTCAAACAGGACTCACACTGTCAACTTTCAGAGCTGGCCAAGTCACAAGAAGAATGAAACTTTTACGAAATTTGTTTGCTTAGTTGACTGTCGTTTTGTCGTGACGTAACCGCTGTCAGTCGCCACAAATTACAACTAAAATTGACAAGTATTGCAAATGGCATCTAGACAAAAGACTCACCTAGGCAACCAACAACAACTTCTTTTTTTTTGTTGTTGTTGTGGTGGGAAACTGGAATGAAGTTCTTTTGCTCGTAAAAATAAGTTTGGGAACACAAAATAAAAGTGTCATCAAATATATATTCATAATTATACTACATATTATCAGAAAAAAACATTAGTCGGTTGAAATATAAGACTTTCGTAGAGAAGAAATGTTCGCAAAGTTAAAGTCGAAATTATTAAATTCAATGCTATAAAGTTGTGAACACTTCCTTCTTTTGTATTATATACTCTCACGGTCAACTCAACTGTTTTCGTGTATGATTTTATAAGTAACATGAATTTACTGAACTTGACTATGAAATAGTAAAACCAACATTTACCAAAGTTAATTTAAAGTGTTGTTAATCCAACAGAAACTGAGTCAGAGATTAAAGCCAAGTATAACATTCTTCATTTCATATTCACTTGCATTAGTTAATATTGATTAAACCGAATACGAAATATGCTTGCCTGCAACGTGATTCGACCCGGGGGTCTCTCCTCCGGTTCACTGAGCGGATGCCTTAGCCATTGCGCTATTGCCGAACATATTTTGTATGCAGCTAAGATGTCTTCTCTTTAATTTGAATAGGGATCGTACTAATTTTTTGATGTCAAGAATGTTAGAACTAACTTTGGTGAAATTGAATGGAACATATTATTATAAGTACATATTTATTTTTGAATATAGTTTTTTGTTTAATTAAATATACATAGTTCAACGTTAAATTGAACATGGCAACGCGTCAAATTAACTATTTTCATAGTTGTTTTTCTTAGGAGTCTAGTTCATCATTCCGCATTTCCTCAAAACTTTTGAATACATAAATCGGCACAATCTAAACATTAAATTTAAAAATAAAACACAATAATCCATAACTTATCAAATATTCAAGTAAAGATCAAATGTCATTCCATAACTTGTAATACAAACAAATAAAATGGTTCTGATACAATCAAAAATAAGAAGAAACCAAAATCTTTGTTCAGTTTCATTTGCGATCAAATTCCAAATATTTATGACCCACAAAGACATGAAACAACTAACAGATCGTCATTCAAACTATCGACCCCAATATGTTAAGGCATTTTAAAGGCAGTTCTTAGGATCAGATGCGTCACATTTTCGGTTTGATTCATTGCAAGGGGCCTGTCAAAATTCTCTGTAATTGCGGGTAGAAAAACATTTGTTTATTTTTACTATAGATCGTTTTTTCTTTTCCATTTGAAACTAATATTTTAATGTTGCATGAAAATGACAATAAAAATGCTCAGCGACAGAAGACAACAAAAGAACAGGGCGCTTCCAAAAATATCTACAGGTCGCTTTGGACGACTCCCCTGTGCGCCACATGGGCGCCCGAGGGGCAAAATAGAATTTCGTTTTGAAAATAGAATTTCAAGTATGGAAGGGCGGCAGTTCAGTTTAAATCGCTGTTGTTAAGTGCAACAGGTGCGTGGCTTAGACTTCACTTCAAGGGGAGTACAGACAACGGAGTATGGGAGCAATAAACGCATAAATCAAAGTGGAATGAAAACTTGCAAGAACCGTGCGGATTATCCGAATTAACCACTTCTACACAATAAGTTGCCACAATTTTGACCAACATCATGCAATTGCACCATACAGCTTTGTGTTTTGAAACTGGCTTAAACATTAAATACCCAACGAGTGGCATTTGTTGACATTTGAAGTACTGTTGAAGGTTCTTGTGTTGCAAATTATTCTCCAGTTATTTGTGACTGAAATAGTTAATTATGACAGCATAGTACAGATATTAAAGTGTGTTTTCCTTTGGCATTATATTGCTTGAAATTGGAACTCATAATTCCAAATGCTGTTCACAGCGGGACACTGAAAATACCCCTTGCGTTCAGTTGCGTATTATTCTCCAGTTATTTGTGACTTAAATAGTTCATTATGACAGCATTTTACAAATATTTACATGTGTTTTCCTTTGATATCAGTTGAATGCCAGAAATATTGCTTGAAATTCCAAGCACGTTTTGGTTGCGCCAACTAAATTTGAAATGTTTGTCATTAAACCAACAAAAAACAGGAGCAACAGTCGCAGCAACAGCAATAACAACAACATCACGGGGGCAAAAGCAAAGAAATTAACCCTAGGTCCCGTCAGCTGCTGAACTTTTGGGTAATTAACAGGACGGCTGTTAAAAAAGTCTAGCGAATAAATTTGTAAACTTGAAATGAAAATAGTGTTGGAAGCTGTGGGGAAATGGGTCGTGACTGGAACTAATGATTACAAATGATGTTTAAAATGTAACATTGCCTTTAAGCCCTATTAAACACCTAACTAGAATGTATTTATTTACTACTTCATTGAAGTAGTTCAAGACGTTAAATGAAAATCACACACATTTTAACCTTGTAACCATGATAAGTATGTTTGTGAAAAATGTTACTGCCCGGCGCACTGCCCGCCAATCAAATGTCCGGCATGGGAAACCAACAGCAGCAGCAACACCATCTTGCCAATCAGCAATAGCAACAACAGCATCATGGCAACCAGCAACAGAATCGCGGCCAAAACCAAAACACAAACGACGGCAAGGATCCGGTGCTGCTTTCGCAAGGTCAGCGACATTAGATCTTTCGACAGATAGAAGCCGTTGAGAATGATCATGATCCGAATACTGCTGCCGCAGTGGTGGAGTGACATGGCGAGATGATTGTGTGTGTCCTCGAGCCAGGCTCCATGGGCAGCAAATATACTGTGGATGCAGCAGATAAGCTGATGAACAAAGCCGTTGGCCGGCACACCGTACAGCTGGTTGAGATTGTGAAGCGATCCGGCCATAATCAAATGGCGCTGATCACACAGATGGTGTCTTCATATCCCGCGGCAATTATAGCGGCTGCCTAAGAGTAAGCGTCCAAGTTTTTTTCCAATATGAATAATTTTTTACCATTTTGTTCATTTTAAAACTTTAATCGCTTTTTTGTTTGTGGATTTTTGTTAGTGTTGTTTCAAGGTTGTTGTTTTGATTGACATTTCCCAATGGATAGTTGAGTCATACTTAGTAAATATGCTACTATTGGTAATATTACTTGTATTAATACCTATCATAGTGGAAATAATTCTAATGGGCAACAAGATAGATTGCAGGTTTGACTGTACAATAATCGGTAAACCGAGATGAGATGGTGCAATTACTAAGCAGTATTTGTTTCTTTATAATTACTATACTACTTTTGATGTTTATCTGTTATTATTCATTAATATGAATTGTTTAATTTTTTGAGTGTATTGGTATGCAGGTACATACACTCAGAAAAAAAGTGTGTTTACTTGTGTATTCTTTCAATTGAATTTTTTTTCTACAGTTTTGACTACTCAAATTAATTAATTAATTAATTTGCTCATGTCAAGGTCATCCTCGATCACCAACTTTTTCTTTTGCTCTACCGTTCCATTTGATTCCAGTGTTGAATCGACCTTGTCCTGGTGACTCTTATTGGCAGCAGCCTTCTTCCGTTTTTCCTTCTTCTGCTTCGATTTATTCTCGGTCATTTCCTTGATCTGGTTGTCTATTTGGCGCCGAGCTGTTTGCGCGCGCCTGCCGCGCACCATCTTCTCCAGCCTCTTCAGCCTCTCCAGCCTCTCCTGCTTCTCCTGCTTCTCCTGCTTCTCCTGCTTCTCCTGCTTCTCTTGCTTCTCTTGCTTCTCTTGCTTCTCCTGCTTCTCCTGCTTCTCCTGCTTCTCCTGCTTCTCCTGCTTTTCCTGCTTTTCCTGCTTTTCCTGCTTTTCCTGCTTCTCCTGCTTCTCCTGCTTCTCCTGCTTCTCCTGCTTCTCCTGCTTTGCCCGCTTCTCCCGGCTTGTCATGCGACCTTCAGGCTTTACCCCTGCAGCCGCGTTAAGCTTTGAAATTTTGCGCTGCTTCTCCGAGGCAAGCAGCAGTAATTCTTTTTCTTGCATTTTCTTCAATTTCTTCAGATGCAGCTCCTTGATCTCTATGTCCAATTGGCGCTCACGTGCTTGCTCGCGGCTGTCGCGCTCCCGCTTCTCCTGCTTCTCACGGCTTGTCATAAGACGATCTTCACGCTTTGGCCTAGCAGCCGCGTTAAGTTTTGAAATCTCGCGCTGCTTTTCCGAGGCAAGCAGAATGAGGTCTTCAAAGCCCATGGGTTTAATATATAGCTGGGGTTTCTCGTGCTGCTTAAGTTTCCCTACCATTTCATCAAACGTTGTCTTGGTATAAGCACGTTTTACTTTTCTCATGACTAGTCTGGGCTTCTTCTTTTTTGGAGTGCTGATAGCTGAACCCGAAGAGTCAGACTCAGTATCACTTCCCAATTGAAATTCTGGCGATTCGGGCGATTCAGAGCTGGAATCGCTTAATTCCGATTCGTAATAACTCATTTTAAAAAACTTTATTCGTTCAACTCAAGCAAAAAAAAAAAAATTCTGACGACACTGAAATTCGTTTTATTCGTTCAATTTAAACTAAGAAAAATTTAAAAAAATTTTCGAGTTTTATTTGATGCGACGACACTGAAAGCTTGTTAGGACTGAATTGTGTCGATTGTGTCGTCATACTTGAAACTTATCAAAATTTCAAAGTCAAGGGTATTGCGATAACTATAATTTCCCTTTTCATTGTGCTTAAAAATAAGCGTTACTCAATTATTTGATTTTAAGGTATTCTATGAATACATATAACTTTGCTTTATATTTAGGATTTTCGAGTGTTCAATGGATTAAGTAATGTTCAAAGTTTATTTAGCGTATTTTAGTTAATTATATTTTTATAAGTTTTTGCTTATTTTGTGATATTAGTTTAACACATTTAAAGTCGCGAGCAACGTCGGAGAACCAACTTGTTCAGTTCGACGAAGAAGAAGAGAGAGAGCACGACCCATTCTTTCTTATCGGCGGTACCGCCACTTTTTATCGAAATAGTTCAAAGTTGCATTATTCAGTTTTAGCACTTAATAGATAATGATAATAACAAATGATAAATGATAATCTTTTAAAGAACCGCAATAATTCAACCTGTGTCTTAATCTAAATCCCACATTTATAGTACAGATATATAGATATATATATATACCACATCTTTATTTTACCCGACTGATACTTTCAGTCCTTGTTCAAAGCCCGTTACATTTAGTTCCTCATTATTTTCAAAGCTGTCAAACAAATTGTACCCAACCAGTATATAATTATTAGTTAAGAAATGTCCAATGCTAAATATATGTGTGCGTTAGTATGTGTGTGTGTGTGCACGTGAATTCCCTTATTGGGAAATTGCCAAAGCAAACTTGAATTTTATTTCTGCTTGACGTGTGATGCACATGAAGCTTAAGAATATATGCTCGAAATATTAGGAATGTTTCCCCCAAGCATACATTTGGAGCCGCACTTCCGAGGCGATATACAAATATGTACACACACACACACACACACACGCACATACATGGCATATAGTCAATGTATGATGATGCCAAATAATTTGAGGCGTTGACGTTGACTCTGTCGTCAGTTTTTATTGCCGCGAATATTGTCGCTCATAACTTTTTAATGCGTTCTTTTGCCCTTTACGAACAAGTGACAACAACTTTTTCTTGCTTATTGCCAAAAAGAAGCCTCACATACATTCATACGCACATAAGTAGCATGAGGCCGAGTATTTGTTCAGCGTATTCCTGTTAAGTATTAACTTCGTTTCGCCTTTCGCGCTCATTGTAATGTACGCACTTTTTAGCTTCTGCGTGTGCGTGTGTGTGTTGGTGTGTGTGTGTGTTAATGCTTAGAACTGCGCTGCCGTGTCGATGCTGCTGCTGGGCTTATCTTTGGTAAGCGAGAAGCCACAAGCAGCAATCAAAATCGCATTTGGTTGCCGCAAATTGTCAGCGTCACGTCACGTTCATTACTTGTTATTTAAATCCGAGCCTGCCCCAATTTAACAGAAACCGCACTCGAACGTTAACTTAAAAATTAAGTACTTATTATAATATCAAGTATTTATGTACAATACATAATGTAAATTTAATAACCATTTATGTTCTTTTATTTAACATTAACAATAAAATCTAATTAATTAATTACAAGCATATCAATGAAAAAAAAAACATTATTTCATGTTTTAATTTAAAAAAAAAAACCCAAATGATGTTAAATTCCATTTATGTGCAATCACTTTAGTATTAAGTCCTTTGGCGTACTTTACAACCTTTCCGTTTGGGAAAAGAATTCGTCAACAGCAGCAAACAAAATTGTATTTAACAATCTCTCTTTTTGATATATGCTCATTTATTTGGAATTTAATTTGCTTATTGCATTTTATGAGCTTTTTATATTTGCCTACGATAAAATGTTTTTGATAAAATCATTGATATACAACTTTTCCCAAAATTGTATTCACAAAAATTCTTGGAATTCGACTGCATTAAACATTTTCAATTAATATTCGATTGAAGGTCGGCATATTTTGTCAACGAATTCTTCGCAGCTAAGCAGGTGAATTTTCTTGCCAGTTGCTTTTGCCTGCAAAGCGCACTCGTTCCACTGTGAGACAATTGGCAATACGTTTTACATATAAATTTGATTGTTTGAGCTCCTTCTATGTTCAAGGCTAGCTACAGTTTCCCGTCCCCCTCTAAGGTTGTGTGTTTCGTGAGTGGAGTAAGAAATCAAATTCCGCAAAACAAATTTGCCGAATTTTGAACAGATGCCACCGAGTCACTAACCACAAATACCTAAAGCCATTTGCATATTGCGATTATCTGCAAAGGTATCGCTTGTTGCTCACATTTTGGCCTTAGTAAAATTTCTATTGAAAATAAAGGCAAAGGAATTTTTGTGTTTTGAGTTCCTACTGACAATAACAGAAACAAAACGGAACTACCAAAGCACACGCGGCACGTACGTGTCAAAATGCGTTTTGGAAACCATCAATCTTCAGGCACAACAACGACAGATGACAATCAACACAAAGAGAAAGGTAACGACAAAAAAAAAAAACAAAAAACAAATAAAAATAAAGAAGAGAAAACATATTGAGGCAACAACTCCCATTGATTATCACATCAAGTTGTTGGCATGTTAGCAAAGGCAAAGGCACCAAAGTTCCCCCTCACAAAGTCATATGATGCTACACACACACACTCACACACATACATTGCAAGTTAGAACTTTGAGCAGCATAATTCTGGTATGAGCACATTTATGTTGTTGCCTATAAAGCATAAAAATATAGTAACCTTGCTTTAGTCAAAACTACTAGCCTTAGTAATCTTCCTATATTTGAAGAAAATCCATAAAACCTTTATGCTAACATTTCATTTGTGAATGTAACTTGGTAATAAAAAAAACCAAACCATAGTCAGGTCACATCGAAACTCGAACTTTAGAAAGCTGAAAGTATGAACTTTAAATCTGAACAGCACTACTTACATATTCCCTTTTAATAAAATAAAAAATGAGTGTGTTCAGGTTCTACGAGAGGAACATGTTAAACAGAACAAAGCTAATGGTAAGCACAATGATACAATCGGATGCTTAATCACCTTGACTTGAATAAAGCAAAGCACAAGCCGCTTAAGTGCATTCGCTTGGAAGGCAATTAAAAAACGTACAAAATTTAAATCCTGATTCTGGCAGATTGTTCAGATGAGCGTAATATCTTTGTGGTAGAACAAAAAATGAGAGAAATAACAGCAAAGAACCCAAGGTGGGGGTGGGTTGGGACTTAGAAATGAATGCTAATGGGTATTGTTGAGTGTAAAGTTTTTCGCATTTTTCATAGACTTAACCCATGGACTTAAACGAGCGAATGTAAATGTATATATACAACGCGTTGAGCACAAAAAGTCAGAGGAGCCTTAATGAACTTCCCTACGCAGTTTTAACCGAATCAACGGCACAGAAAAATGTCAAATAACAACCCAAATAAATAACAGATAAGAGACATGAGCGCGGCAGAGAAACAAAAGACTTTCTTGGATAGGCTGCATTGTTGCTATTGTTGTTTGCTGATTTCATTTTGCCATCCACGATTCGGGGAGGCAGCGATGTGAGCCGAGCTGTAAATAAGAAAAACGATAAAGCCACTTACCCAATTTCTCGCCGCACAGAACACAGTCAAAGGACTGTGTCAATATCAAGGCCAGTAGTGCGAGTCCCAGACTCTGTGCACATTTGATACGGTTCCAGGTCCTGGTTGGAATACGCGTCCTACTAGGACGTGGCTCCATCTCGAAACGTTCGCCGCTGGGCGGGGCTACAGGCAGTTAGTGGAAGCAAACGCAAAGGATTTCTCGATTAAGTTAGATGTTCTTTGCCAGTCCTACGCACAATTTGTTTGGATTCTCACAAACAGCAGCACCAGAAGCAGAAGCAGCAGCAGCAGCAGGAGCAGGAGCAGCAACCTTCATCTGCAATTATAGTCGAGTCAAGGCGCGAAGGCGTTCTTTGTTCTCCGTGCTATGTTCTTTGAGGTTTTGCACTGCCTGCTTTTCAAACGTTATTTTTTCTGCTTCGATTGACGTTCTCAGTCAACAGCTGCATCTGGCTGAGCATATGGCATTAGTCCCTATTGACGCCCCATCTAAATTGGCTGAATGTGTCAGAGCTTTTTGTATATTCCTTTTGTTTTTGTCTTCCAATGTTTGTTTTAATATTGCATAAAGATAGGAAGTTAATTCTTATGGTAATTTCTTCTCTGGCCTTCTTTCAGCCCAATTAAGCACGTTAGATTCGAGGGATCACAATTGAACTCCTCCTCTGTTCACATGCTGTAAACTATTAAGTTCTATATGCCAAGCATAGTATGTTGATTGTAGCTGCATTTTTAACAAACTAGAAGAATTATACCTAAAAATATATATGAAAAAAATAATATTAGCTTAAATCGCTTAAAATCTTTTGCATTTGGAACAATTTAATTTTATAAAATTATTCTAACAATTTTGAAAAAAAAACATATATATGAAATAAAGATTAATTAAGTATGTTCAATGATTTATAAATTTATTTATTTAAGATTTTGAAAATAACAACTTTTCATATGACACCGCGTTAATATGCAAATGTGTACATATAAATAATAATTATGTTTTAACGAAAATAAATAAATTTGTAAACTATTAAGTATAAATTCAACTTAACTTTCAAGTGGAATATCACAAAAATCCAAAAATAATACTCACCGTTCTTAAGGTTTATTTATATTCCAATTCGAATCCAGATTTGCCTGTCTATAAGGCTTAATACCACGAGCAGTAATAACAAGTCGGCATTTAATCAAAGTCGAAGCAAATCTCGTGTTTATTGCGTTAATATAATGGAAATTTGGCTTTATGCCTTCAAATCACTTTCGGCTTATCGCATTTAATACGATTAATTTATACTTTCATATATGAAAACACACACCGATCACTGTTTGTATAATTTTGTCAGCCCGGCTTGTTGGCCTTATGAAAACTTATGGTCTTGCCAAAATTGTTCCAAATCTTTTACACATAAAATACAAATAAGCACGTTGTTTTTATACACAGATATTTTTGCAAATGTGCTTATTAATCACTATCGTTGAATTTGGCTTATGTTTGCGTGGTTCAATCGAATTGTAATATAATCGAAGGGGCCCTTTCTTTAATCAATTCCGTTAACAACACATTTCATTCTTGGAAGGAAATTAATTTGCTGAGTCGTCGCGAGGGTAAATGTTTAGCAATTCAAATTTTGCATGGACGCTGATTTGTCGTTGACCTCCTTCAATCGCAGTTAATAGAAACTTATGGCCAAACGACTTTCACAACTTTATCCACATCTAAGTTTTCGCAATGGGAGAAAAACAAAACCATTTCGTGCACAAGCTTCATTGAAGACAACATTAGTTGTGTCACAAACAACAACAATAACACTTCAACTTTCTAGACAGTTGTTACACATACTCAATATGGTATTTTTGGATACTTTCAGTTTGAATATTGCACGTTTTTGAATGCTTTTCAACTTCAGTTTTTCACATTATATATTTTTTTTTCTCACATTAATTCACATTTTGTTATTCACTTAAACAATTTTTAAACTTAGTCCGTACGCTAATTCAATTTAGTTTAACGGGCACGGACACAGTCAACTGGAATCAAGTTGAAACTCAGCGTTTTCGAAAGCTGCGTAAAGTTCGCGGCAAATTTAAGCAATTGCCAGACTCGACGGAGACTTTGATGACTTTGCGTCCGATACTCTGAGATTTGCTCTGACTTTATTGCGAAACGTGGCAGGACTGACTACCAGTTCTTGGCATAGAAACGCATCAAGTACTTCAATGGTACACGAGCAATGATGAGGATGCTTTTCCGACAGCCGCCCCGCAGAGATTTGAGATGCTTGCAATTCAAAATTTAAGAGAACCGCTAACTTGCAGCGAGAGCTTTGAGTTTTTGCAGCCCTTCATGTATAGTTGAACTGGTCTAACAGCATTCGTATTGCTTGTTGTGCGTGTGAGCAGTTACGCTAGCTTTGTCCTGTGAGAGAGCATTAGTCTGCAAAAGCTTTCCGTTTGCCAGCTTAGCGCTATTTGACTTACGCACTGGCAGTGTCAAGCAGTCTTTAATGAACAATGACAGAATGCCCACTGTTTTATTTTGTATAGAAAAATACAACCAAATTTTAGCGAGATTTTCTCATCAAATGTAAGCCTCTTATTATATGACATATGAGAAGTTCTTAAGTCCAAAAATGTATTTTTAATTGAAAGCTATTTAATTTCGAGCATCTTAATAGACAAAGCAATCAGCTTACACTTTACTACTAGTATGAACAATGTAAGCTAAACCAATTCTAAAAGTTGCATAAACCATGTAATTATGCATGCGTGTATTGAAGTAAAAGAAATTGATATACCAAAACATGCCCGAGTTCATCACACACATTGTTTGCAAGGTTGCTCTTAATGTAATTTTGCTATAATAATGCGTCTTGTTGATGATTGAGTCTTTAACTGATTTCAGTCATGGGGCGGCTAAAGTTTTATTGGACACGACCATCAGCATGCAGCAAGTCTAACTTTGCGAAAAAAAAACTTTATGTTTAACGTTAGCCTGAACATTGTTTATCCAAACGTATCTATTTGCTTAATTCCCATTTAACAGCATAAATGTCTTTGTCATTGCGTTCGCTTGGTCTCGAGCTGCGTGTGGCTAGATCTCTAATGAGTTTAACTACCCAGAAGTTTGCGTGGGCACACATTTCCGACCCATTGCTATTCCTGGCTTTGTATTGAAGCCGCAACGACAATGGCTTCGTGATAGATATCTTAGTACACGAAGATGGCCTTAGAGTACGCAGCGTAAGGAAGCAGAAATGAGCGCAATTAATCTCACTCCTCTTAGCCACAAGCTGTTGGATGAAACCAACTAAACACAGGTGTTTATTTGCCTATTAAATTTAGAAATATTGTTCAGTACACATAAACAATAAGATCAATTGACTGAGCGACATGAAAGTAAAGCTATCCAACGGCTTAACAGTTTTTGATATAAGTTCAATTAAACAGTTCTAAGAATTAAGTTGAATGTGCAATGTCATAAAGAGATTTTTAAGCAACAAAACTTTCATTGATTAAAAGACAATTATATCATTAAAAGAATTGTGAATATTTCATCTTTTTCTATTATACAGTATAACCCAAATAAAGTCACATGTTCACAATATTAACTAGCAGCAGTTAGTTATACACTTGTTGTGAACAAAAACAAATCTCAAAATTCAGCAGTCAACAGAAAAATTGTTCGTTTGATTGCGTGCTTGTTCTCGTTGCAAGGTCTTTGTCAGGATGCATAATGAATTTGATGTTGTTCTCTTGGGATTGGTCTTAAACTTTAAATGGTAGAGGTTTTGCAATAGATGAACGCTGAACAAAACCCATTAAATAGTTTCTTAACAAAATAAGGACAGTTGAGCAGCCTTAAACCAAAAAGTTTTCATCCTTCGGAGAGGCATTGGCTCTGCGTGCGTTGTCACCTAATAAGGGCGGACGGTTAAGAAGGATGTGAAGGAAAAAACTTTGTTATGTTTTGTGATTGTTTCTCGTTAAAAATACCGTCGACGATATATTTTGTGGCTGTTTCGCATTTGGTTTACTCTATTAATCCCCAGTTGGCATTTAACCAAATGTTTGCTCTGCCTTGTTTACTTTTTGGTTGTTCTTCGCATTTATTGTGATGCGCGCAATTTACAAAATTGAATTCTTTTTTTGAAATGTGGGAGGACTTGGAAATTTCTGTCGGCTTATGTAGAGCATGTCTGCTTGTTTCATAAACAACAACATTGCTCTGGCACTTGAAAAAGTTAAAAGACATTAGCTGAAAAAGCTACACAAAAATGAGGACATAAATAATCTAGTGGAAAAGTTAAAAATCCACCAGAAAACCGAATTTATAACAGAGTTTAAAGCAGAATTATTTTTAATATAATAAAAATGATGCTTTTTGTTAAACAATTTTAATTTAATATTTAACAAGTCCAGGGGCAAGTCAATGTTTAACAGGACTCTGTCACTAAGCGAATTAAATGTCATTAAGCTTCAAATTATTCTTTTAGCAGGTTTTGTTTTTTGTTTTTTGCTAAAACAGACGCTAAAATTCGGAATGTGTGGTTGGGCATTTATGGGCAAACAATTGTGTGTTAAATTGTTTGTGTTTGCGTTTGCGTTTGAAGGTATTATCATATATAGAATTTGTCACAATACAATTGAAACACAGCTGTTGTTATGCAACAACGCACCGCATTGCCTATGGTCGTTATCTTGTCAAGTATTCGTTTGCTCATTGAAGAGTCATCATGGCAGGCAGCAAGACTGACGATCCTTTGGCAGCCTTGGCAATTCAATTTGCACGGCTTATAGGCATTTGGCCGAACAATGCCTTCATATGTATGAACTGAATGCCAGCCAGGCGATTGACATACAACACACACACACACGCACACACATATACCGATGCACTGCCATTCGCATTCGCATTCGAATTCATTTGGTAAATGTAAATGAGTCTCCAATTGTCTCTCTGTCTCACACTCTGCCTCACTCGGTGGCAATCATTAACAACAAGGGTGATGGGCGCAAAGCGATTTCCACGGCTCCCAATGACAAGTAATTGTCAGTTTTATTTTGCTTTGTCATTTTAACGAATTTCCAGCATCTTTAGGAACCAAACGCGCGGAAAACCGTTGTTGTGCACCATAATATGCTTTAGTGTTGTTTTTTTTTTTTTTTGTATTGATGTTAATTGGCAAAAACACACAATTCAATCATTTAAATAAAGGTTCTTCACAGTTTATTCAACGATTTTAACATCACATTTTTCACATTCGTTATCTATGTAAGTAAAGAGCACGATCTACGATACGTATTTAAGCCATAGCCCAGGGTGCTATCTTTTCAACAAAGCTTTCTTACTTGACGTTTATTGAAGTCTGAGTCACTATGACAACATCCTGAGAAATGCTTTAATAAAATTGGTCAACGGTTTAAAAAAGATTTGCTTGTTAGTTGCTGAGCTTCAAAAAAAAAAAAAAAGTAATAATAATAAGAATAAAAAAAATAAAAAAAAACAAACACTTTGCTGCACCTTTTCCTGGCCAACAAAGCGGTAGTAACTTAGTGGCAAGTAAACGTCGGGTTAGACCCACCCATTGACAAGCCAAAGACAGCATTGCCTTTGATAGGTCTCGAGCTCTGTGTGTGTGTGTGTGTGTGTCCTGCAGGGCCAAGCCCATGAAGCATATGCAAGAGCTCATGTGTGCACACATTACCATAGATGGTGGGCTTTTAGTTGTTGTTGTTGTTGTTGTTGCTTTCGTTTTTTGTCTTTTGGAGTTGTCTAGACGAGCGAATCACGGAGGCAAGTGTCCTTTCACATAACCATATGCGGACATCGGGCATCGATGCATGTGCCGGCACGCAAACAAAAAGAGAGAATGCTGGTTATCATATGCACTTTGCCCGACGCAGTTGCTCATTTCTCCAGCAATCGCCATCCGGTGCAGACCTTTCTTCGGAACAAATCCTCGTAGCAAGTGTTTCAATATACAGTAAAGTGATACTTTTCAGTGTGCATTACAGTGATTTCAATAATGTATTTTAACACGCTGTGGTTTGTTGTTGGAATTGTAATAGTGCACGCCATAAAAAGTCAAATAAACCCGTATAATGAAGGTTAGATATTAAAATAATGCTTAAACATAGCTTACTTGATTTGTTGATAGTGCTTGTTTGTTTTTGGTGGGAGCTTATTGGTATTTATAGTTGATTTGATTTTATTCAAGATACAAATCAGAGAAGAGTCAATTTGAATACAGTTTATATAGATAAAGAAATGTATTCTGTGTTGATCCTTAACAATCAAATTTCAGTTAAATAATGATAAATTCTTACAATACAAATTTTAAGTTTATAACTGCGAATCGGTTTCAAACTTGGCTTTCGTTGCAAGCTTGCGATGTTACCAGGTACAGGGTGGTACAAGTTTAAATGTTTCCAAAAGCTTTAAGAAGAAGCTTTCGCAGGATTAAAAGCCCTTGGGATGCTGTCCTGGGAACGAATGCTTTTGGAATTGGTAGAGTTTTTTTGTACTTCAAACAAAAGTCTTCAGCGCTATTTTATTATAATACTCATCAACTAATTTCCTACTCATCGAAAAAACCAAATCTGAACAGAAAATCGATTAAAATAATAATTGATAATACTCAATATATTTATGCTGCGGCCAACTTAAAAAAAAAGCTGTTGAATGGATGGTATAAATCTGTAAAAATATATTTGAAATGTTTTTGCTTTGAGTTAAAAGAACAAAAATAATTATATTAAAGAGAGACCAAGTGTCAATTATTAAATTGCATTGTGAATAATGAACGTCATATTAACACACAAAATTCATTTCCTGGCTCGTGTTTGTTGTTTGAGTGCATTAAAACAATGAAGAAATATGCGACACGACTATTTTTGCCCCATCCACTTTTGCAGCTACTACATCAAACAGCAACCACAACTGCCGCCATTGTCACAGCCGCAAGTATTGAGATAGCTTTAGTGGTAGTAGTAGTAGTAGTAGTCGTAGTAGTATATCTATTTTACATACTTAAATATGCGTATACACATATGTGTGTTGGAAACACATCGACAGTGTCAGCTCCCCAAAACATTTTAAACAGTTCGCTTCATATTCTGTGCGCGCTTCGTTCTCAAATTATTCAAACTCATCAGGCAAACAGGAAGGGCGCCCAAGTGTCATAAAAACAAATATTTCGGGTAGCTTCAGAGACAATGCCCTTAGGGGGAATGTCAGGGGAAGCGACCGTCAATGACAATCTACTTACAAGTCACATAAAATCAATCAGAGTGCCGAAGCGCAGCAATGTGGCATATGCACATATATGCATGTTGCACAGCACAACAGAGTGCCTCTGGCTTATAGGGAATGCTTGAAGCAATTAGTGACGCACGAGCAGAGTAAACAGATGTTAATTTCATAGCTTGGCGTAAATCAGCTCCCAACCATATAGGCGCATACATTCATATATATATCGAGCTGGCACTTTACTTTCGAGTAAAGTAAATATATTTTGCCAACCAATAAAATAAGGATATACACATTAAACACCTTGCAGCAACATTTAAACACTATGTGTGTGATGATTCATGATTTTGGTTGAAGAAACATATTGAAGCATAAAACAGTTCACTTAATAATATTGATTTGCTTGCCAAATACTTAATCGTTTCGTTTAATTGGTTGCATCAGGTTCATGCTTGTAATTGTACAATGGCTGTCCTAGATTTCTAATACAGTTTAAGTGGTCCTTAATGACTTTGTGTTTGCGAAGACAATGGCTTGAATTAAATACCTTAAATCAAGTACTTACACACATGTTAACTATGCTGAAATAAATATAAACTGTGCAATACAAGAGGATTATGCAAATAATTATTGAATGATGAGCTTTTAATTCGGCTTATCGTTTAAGCAATTGTAAAATGCCCGTATGGGCAACGATTTTCAAATAATATGCTAATTGAATATAAGTTATCACACTGTAAAACACACACACACACACAGACAACCAAGGACATGAATGAAGTGGCAGAGCTATGCATTGACACACTTAATGGGAATCACTTTTCGCAACTCGAAAAGCGGCACTTTAAGTGACACAACTTTATCAACAGACTTTCCCTTTCTCCCAGTTCTTTGGCTCTGCAAAACAAACACTCACAAACACACACACACACACACACACACACACTCAAATGAAAAGTTGTTGTTGTTTTGAGTGTCGTTCGTGTGTTTGCTGCCAGACGGATGCGATAGAAACAGAAAGGACAAATACATCTTCATTGATGTCGGACAGATAGCAAAGTGTTTGTTTTGCTGCTGCTTCTTCTGCTGTTGCAGCCTGGCGATTCACTCATTGCTTAAGTTGTCGGATATTCAACTAAGTAAATTATGCAAATTCTTATGCCCCAAAATGCCTACTTGGCAGTTTACGTTTGAAATGACGCCAAGCGCGCCTGTGTTGAACGAAACGAACTAGAAATCGTACACGGACTTTGGGCAACATAACAAGCGTTCAAGGACAAGTTAGAGAGTGGACGTGGGGGATAGACATTTTTGACTGGCATCCGCATACTGATTGCTCTAAACGATCCAACTAATATATTCAAAAGTTGGCATTTATGCATGCAAAACATATTCACATGCACATGAAAACAGCAGCAGTTATATTTTGAGGACATTTGCTTAAGTTCATTTATGGGTGCGTTGATAAAAAGTAAACAAGGACCCAATTTTGTATGGCACTTGACAGATGTTTGATTGTGTTTCTGCTCAAATTATATATACTATTAAACCAGCAGCAACAGCAGTTACAACAACTGAACATCATACAGTATGAGCCCCCGCCTCGTCCAGCTATATAGTAGTAGATACAGTCTCAAAGGGATGACAATCTCGAAACAGTCTCTGTTGGCCAACTATACATCTGAATACTACAAATCTGGCACTCCTACTGCCTACAAACACTTGTATGCTTGCATGTAGTACATTCAGACAGATACATACGTACGTACGTACATACATACTGGTGCATGCATTTCCCATTCCCATTGACATCCCCTGGTTCGTGCCCCAAACGTGTCCCCATGTTCGGCACTCGCATCGAGCATTACCGGCCTCAAAATCCACACACAAACAAACACACACACATAAGCAACATTTATAGGCCGCTTGTGGGTTTTGAGGAACGGGCGTTGGGCAAGGGGGGGCTGGTCTGGGTTAGGTACATGTGTGGCAGTTAAATTGAATTGAAAGCTTTGTTATCGGACTGACAGAATTATGATGCGATAATGCTCCTAATGACCTGTTTTCGTTGTCAACTTCGTTTAAAAATAAACTAAAACTGTGAAATTTAATTAAGGTGCCCTGCGCTCGCCCGGCAAAAGCCGGAAAATCATTTTGGTCAAGCGATAAATTCAATTTAACACCCATTGTGTTAAAAACAAAAATAGCTTGCAAACAGCTCGCACCCTCGGGCAAGTAGCGCAACACAAGCACACACAATCCACACATTCACTTTCTCCCCAACCCCTAAGCACATAATATTGAACACTTTCACGTGTGCTTTATCCGAACCCTGCGACAGGGGTTGCAAAATGTTTACATTAGGACAATTTTGTTGTTCATTTTTTTAATGGTCTCTATATGTCTAATGAAGCTAAAATTGAAACGATTAAGGAAAATCACTCAAAAAAAATAACTTTAATAATGTTGCAAGTTGAGTTAATATCGTAAAAAAGAAAACACTTTAAAAATACGAGATGAAAGAGTAATATATAAAATTAATTGCATCCGTTTCATTTGTCAAATTTGTACTTCCCACCTAAATACTACCCACAACCTCGTACAACATTTGAACTAAATCAATTTTTCAGCCACTTTCAAATTGTTTTTCATGATTGTATAATTTCAAAGTCCCATAAACTGGTTATCAAGCACGACTGATTACTATCAGCTGCAGCTGAATTCCCTTATGTGAAAATAATTCCATGCCATGCCACTAATGACACATACCTACAGCTAATACAGTACTCATACTCATACAGACATATGTACATATGTGCACATGTTCTTATGAGCCATTAAGGCAGTCTTGTACACAATTTTATGCCAAGCTCTTCCGATGGCTCTGCGGTAGTACAAACACCAAGTCAAATGAAGAGCACCAGAAAATGTGCGACATACGACAATAGCTCAAAGTGTTCCATGAATTTGTGGATGTGTGTTGTTATTGCCTAGTGCCAGAACACAGCTGTGAAAGAGAACTCAACCAAATTCAACGGCTATTAGCAACAGCAATGCCAGTAGGCAACACCAGCAACAGCAGCACAGCGATAGCAGCTAGCATGAGTTGTGTAAAAAGATAGACCTACGACAAGCCGCAGTCGCAGTCATCGAATTCGCACCACAAACCCTACTCCCAGTGCTTGCCAATGGCAAACAAAGACCACTGACAACGATGGTGGCGTAAACAAAGGCGCGTGTGTACTTTAGTGTGTGTTTGTGTGTGTTTATGCGCGGTTGTGCCCAGTATGGGTGTGCGCCAAGCCTATTGTCGTCATTATTGCAAACAAGTGAAAAGAGGAGAGCCCTGAAGGTAACCTAATATGTGCATATGCGTGCAAGTGTGTGCATAAGTGTGCCTATGTGCATGTGTGTGATTGTGCACTATTCGCCACAACAGTTGCTGGCTAGTTGACTATTGGACACAACCAGCACAACACTCACTGACTGTCAAAGTGGACTGATTATGTGAACTTAGTGTGTGCAGTGCCATTATTGTAATTATAGTTTTCAACAGCAATAACTTAACTAATTGCATTGCTATTCCAATTTTAATATACTTTTGCGACTTCCCCATTATTTTTTTTTTCCAATTGTTGCCTTGTTCCTCTAATTGAGTTCTCAGTGATTGCATAAGTTCTCTGCTCGTTTGATATATGTATATATACATAGTTGTCAAGTGAGAATTATATAACACAACATTATTTATTTATTATTTTAAAATCGAATGCTTTGATTTATTTCTAACTAAAGTTTGAAAGAGACACATTGATGATGTCGTTGTATGCAGTAATGCTGTTGTATGTTATGAACTATCAAATCAAATCAAATCTAAACCAATCTGTTCCACCCAATGAGCGCTACCGCATGTGTTGTTACGACAAAGAAACCGCGCTTACCATCACCATTGCCACACACGGTTGCCACACGAACGCATACACACACACACACACATGCCGCGAAAGACGTAGACAAACCAAAGCAGAAAATTGTGTTGTGAAAAGGGGTGCGGGTGGTTGTAGGGGGGCAAGGAAATTGCTAAGGGAGAGAATGAGAGCAACAGAAAACTAACCACAGCTGCACGTGTGGGATAGGACGATGGAAGCGGAAAGTTTGTCGCACGTGGCTCGTAGACGGAAAACGGAAGGGAAGCAAGCCAACAAGACGCTCCTGCTGCCGTTTCAGCTGCTGCTCAACGCAATAACTTTAACGAAGCAGCGCGCAAACATGTTGAAAAAAATAAAACTTCACGCAGACAAGCCCAATGTATTCAATATACTATATGGTGTAGTAAAATGATGTCGCATAGTAGTGAAAGTGTCCCGACACAAATACAACACCACACCCATGTGTTTGTGGGATGTGGGTGTCGGTTGTTTTGGAAAGAAAAACTACATGACATGTCTGAACGTCAAGCGTTCGGTTCTTTTAAGGCGGCGGTGGTGCATTCACTTTATGCTATGCCTTAGTAAGAATAAAACGTATGAAACGGAAGGCAGAGCGCAGACAGGCCCAGGAATCTGAATTAGGCGGCAAGCGCGTTGGTTGCGGCATGTGTCTGTGGCGGCACACACCAATGTCTGCTCACTCCTGTCTCCCGTCTACAATATCCCGTGTCGCATATCCATGTCGTGTTGTATTACTCGCCATGTCGATCGCCAGGATTCGAGGCATGTATAAGTATAAAAAAGTATTGTACGTGTATATATAAATGAAGTAAAAAAGTGTGTCGGTGTCGATGTCAGTGCTGCTTGGAGTCGATGTTGCCCCAGCACAACGTAATTTATTTTTGGCGCAATTGCGGGCGAGAAGACTGTGTCAGCCACGCCGCTCTCGTGTTCGACCCATCAGGACACTGACTGGCGCCAGACAGCCACCTCACTTTGTGGCAACATGTGAGGGCATTAAGTGTATTACACATGAGTGGATTTGCCGAGATTCGCGATTCACAGCGTGTTCGGTGTTTAACTTGGATCAAAGAGAAATCGCTTCCAGCGCTTTTCTGCCTGCTTTCCATCGGCAATAAATCGTGAATCGACTCGTCACGCCAACGTCGACACATTGATTTAACTATCATTTAAGATCTTGTCTAACTTATCCATTGATTAATTGCTTTAGCTAGTGGAATTCAATAAATATGAAATGAATGGAGAAACCTTTTCCTAATCAAGTCAGTTTAATTCTTGTGATAAAAAATTCAATCATGCTCATCATACTCAACTTATTATGCCAAAATTAAGCGTATACATATACTCTTCATAAAAAATATTATCATATTTTTTCTACATTGCCAAAGAACAACAACAAAGCGTGGACGACAGTTTAACAACCGCTTATGCATAAGCGTTTACCATTTTCGAGCTCTTATTTATAGTAGAATATATTATTAGCATATGCGTAAGCGAGCCAATTTATGCATGCATTATAAACATTGTAAATGCATATAAACATGTATGTACATAGTATGTACATTCGAGCGTTTACCCACACTGTTCGGCATGCCAATTTGTATGTGTAGGGACTTATCGTTAACAATTCATATGACTCGTACACGAACACGAACAATGTCCAATTTGTTTATTTTATGGGCGCAAATTGTTAAAACGTTAAGTAAACATAATTTATTTGTCAAATATGTCACGCTGCAGCACCACCAACAGCACCACCAGCAGCAAGTATCAGCAAGAACAACCTCTTTCTCGCCCACGCACGTCCTGATATTTTCGTTCGATTTGTGTGAGTACACTACAGTTGAGTGTGTGTGAGTGTGTGAATGTGTGTATTTTTTCGTGTCATTTGAACAAGATTTTTTTTGCGAGCCCTGAAACTAAGCTCAATTTCATGACAAGCTTGTTCCGATGTATGCGTGGCACACTGTCAACTGTCGGATGCCGATGGCGGGCATCATTATCATTGCCAAACAACATTGCGTCATTTAACGAGATGCTCAACAACCGGAAAGTCAAATGTCCTTGCGACTCAATGGCTTGATCGTAGTCGGTCTCTCAATTTGCTGTAGGCACATTCACACACAAACATACATACCATACATACGTCGTACTACACAAGTACGTACGTAAGTATGTAAAACATGCAACATTTTACTTGCCAACGAAATGGATATATATATGTACTACCTGCGATTTCAGTTGGCTAAACGATTCCCTTTATGCACTCGAGTATATTTATCACAAGAGAGTGAGAGAAACAAAGAGAGAGTGGGAGAGAGAGCAGGGTAGAAAGAACTCTGGCTCATCATACTGTATGGTTTATATGTATATAGACTCACCGCCACTTTCACTGGGCAGCCGCAAGGACCACAGAATTGCCGCCTGGCGACTGAACTGTAAATTTATGGCATGCATTTGTTTTGCACTCTCGATTTGATTAATGTTGCGACAGCTTTACAAGTGTCGCGCCCCAAGCTGTCTGTGAGGCCAAAGTTCGTGTGGGAATTCATCATTTACGCAACAACCAAACAGAACAACAACACTTGTCTCAATGTTGTGTAAGTGTGTGTGTGTAAGAGCACACTCACTACACTAAAAGCACTTGGCAATATGAAAATTTAGTAAGTTTGTTACACAGACTTTTGGCAAATCGAATTTCCCAAAAGAAATATCAAACCTACAAATATAGCATGTTTTATTATTAATCATTTTGTTCATTAATTAGTCACTCATCCATGTTGCAAATGTATGTTTCTTTAATGTAAAGATTTAAACCTTTAACATAGAAAATTACGTATACGATGTTTTTTCGCTGTGCACAAAACTCGTTTATTTAGTCGTTTGTCAGTGTTCGGAGCAGGGGAGGTGTTACTTTGACTTCTTGTCGCGGCTCTGTTGTGCCAGAATGATTGAGGCGTTTATATAATCCGTTTGTCATGGCCTCTGACAAAAGCTAATTGTCGCTAGTATGTATATGTGTGTGTCCACGTCCATGCGAACAGGACTCGCAAATGGTTTTATTGTGACATTTCATTTTTACGCCCTGTGAATGCAGATGGTCTTGATTAATTATCACTCAAACTGTCGAGCTGACAACGCTGGCAAAGAGTTGGCTGCCTGATTTTCGTCCTGTGATCCTGTGACAGTAGACGGCAAATGTTGTGCCCAATTTTGGGTTATCCATGCCATGCCATGCCATGCTATGCCATGCCAATGCTGACACTTTTACACCTATACATACACACATAAAAGACACGCTTGCATTCTACTTGCTTCAGCCAGAGAGCAGAAGCTCACGGGTGTCAGCGATAATCAGTTGGCAACAAAGTTTTGTGCGTGAACTCAACCGCAATTTCCGCTTCACCAAGATAAACGGCGCGTCGTCGGCGCGCAACTCTGGCGCCCACGGAGAGTCGCGTGCGGTTGGCCCTTAATGTGTGCGGCCCACGTTCTATTGTTTACCAAACATAATCTATTCAAAACGAGCATTTAAATAGGTAGTTTAACGCTGGCGTGAAATATTCATTCGTATCATTCGATTGCGATTGAGTACGATTTACTATTCCGAGGGTTACACTTGGTTTCACTTATTCCAGAGTTGCAAATGCATCTGCTTAAGCGTGAAACTGGCGTGCTGTTTTGACCCTAACATATGCATATACATTCACTGACATACTTATATATGTATGTATCAAATACATTTCATTTAAATTGCATTGCAATCTCGGCAAACGTATGGTCAAATAAATGGTCAATCGTAATTAAATCCAACGGAATCACATTCGTATTCCCGGTAAGTGAAATTTCAATCAGAGATAACACCACATCGATTTACTCATCGAGCCAATGGCACAAACAAACAAGAGTCCACGAACTCTGCCCTCAGGTTCAAAATGTATTTATATACATATATACTATACTATATAGACGCCGTACAAGAATGTTAACCTCTAAACCGTTCGATCGGCATCTGACACTGTCCGTCTGTGCTTGAGAAATTTATTTATCTTGGTTTTATGCAAATGGCCCGAAGCGTCTGATTGTCATGAGAATCAGCTGCTCAGACATGATTTCATTTCATTTTCATGCTTCTCACATTTCAAACCACTTCGTCTGCACTCGACTCGATTCACTTACAATGCATACGTCTACTTTTTATATGGGTTAAAGATATATTGATGTGGGTGAGCAAACACTTACTATTAACGTGTGCGTAAATGCTGCAATCTGGTAAGTAACCATCTCATAAACAATTGGTAACAACATTTTTATCGAGAAGCGAAACTTTACATCGAATCGAATGTTTTTCTTTTTTTATTGTATCCTTTTCTCTTAACTATTTAAATATTGACACAAAGCCAATATGTATATAAAAGTATAGGAAACATATTTTGGTATTAGAGACTTCGGGCTTACATTAAAAGGTTCCATTTACATTCGACAAGCAAAGAAACTAGTCTAGATAATCCTTTAAAAAAAAAACACGCAAGTTTTTCTGTTTATTTGTGTATCTGCCTTTAAAGTATATGCACAACCAATTTGTTAGCTAGGAACTAAGCATAAGCCATATAAAAAAAAAATATATGTATACATCAAAATACGTTTTTTACGCAGAATTTCGAATTCAAAGTTGATGGCAATAGAACGTCCACAAAGCCAAGTAAAGCACTGAAATTGACTATTTATGCATATTACGGCCTTAAAGGAAAACAATTGTTGATAGCAAAAACCAGTCAAAGGGGGCTTGTCGAGGCACTCTATTGTCGACAATACATTGTTACATAAATTAGAATCAAATTAGGTCCTCCAATGCAACTATGAGTGACCATTAAAGCATGTGTTGCGCATTTTTGTATAAGAGTTCCTTGTCGCTCTGCTGCTGCTGACGTTCGCTCTGCAACATTTAACAGTGTTTGTTTCTTGGCAACATGTTGCTAGCAGTATTTATTGCAAGAGCGAGAGAGCGTGTTTTTAAATAGGTAATAAATTTGGCAAGCAAATGTAAACAAATTGTATGCCGCAAATCATATTTCTTGTTATATTTATAGTTTGCTTTTCTCAAAATAAGCGGTATAAATAAATAATTAAAAGGTGGACCATTTTTTTGAACCAAGAATTGTTTGTTTTTCTTACAATTCTTAATTCGATAATCAAAAATACAAAAATTGCCGCGTTTTGTCATTTAACAGGTTTCAAATGACCATGAACATTTTTTTCTTGAACAATTACAGCTGTCAAACAATAAATATTCGTTAAAGAAGAGTATTACGTTACATAATTATCAATTGATCTTACATTCACACTATTGGATCGCATGAGACTCGAATAAAATAATGTCGCTGCCATAGTTCTTGTTTTTGTTGCTGGGGGTTGAAAACATTTGACTCTCTTGCTCTTATGGCTCTCTCTTGCGCTCAGCTAGCAAGTTTGTTGCTAATGTATTGTCGAGCGCTTCATGGCGCCTCTTCGTTTGTTGAGCGCGCCAGTCTAACGGGACCAGTGGATACGTTAACAACGTCATACGCGATTGCTGGAATCAGTATTATTATTAATGTGCTCGTAATGGGTGGCCAACATCAACAACCCCATCGCTGCTCGTACGTTCAGTGAGTGTCGAGTGTCGAGTGCCTGATGCTGCTTTGCTCTGCTGCTGTTAGCTGTTGGCTGTTGGCTGTTGGCGTGACATCAGCATCGCCACAGATGCTGTTGACACGTTCGAAGGCCATCGCCAATGGCGGCTGCTACTCCTATTTGCTACTTTGCAACTTGCCGCGCTCGCCGCGACTGCCAAAAACTCGTGAATGTTCGGCGTGTTTGGCAAAGCAAATGCGTTTGCGGTCGCTAAATTCGAAAAGTGGAGCGCCAAAATGGCCGTCTCAAAACGCTGCCAATAATTGCGGCAATGCGGCATCGTGTGCGCGCTCCTTGTGCCGTGTTATCTGTGCAATGCGTATATAAAATATTGTATGCTACTTACTGCTCGGCCCAGTGGAAACGTGCTAATTATAATATGTTAATGTGTGTGACAACGCCAGCCAGCCAGCCAACCAGCCAGCCATCCAGCCAGAATGCAACTTGTGAAATTGGCCAAAAATTTAGCCATACCGCAGTCCGGAGGCGTTCACATAGATAGACTATGGGATCGGGCACAGCTACGGGGTAGGGGGGTTCGAACAATGTGTAAATATTTGGCACACGCCAAGCGTCGAGGTGGCATCGAGAATCGAGGCAACGAGCGAGCATCATGCCAACAAAGCCGAACAAAACGAAAGCAACAAAAGCAATTATGCAAATATTGCAAAAATAACGGCAACAGAATGGTTCACTGTTAACGCGCCAGCGTGTGTGTATATATATGTGTGTGTGTGTGTGTGTGTGTTAGCCAACTCGAATTGATTAGCATAAGCGGATGAGGGGTTTTGCCTATTTTGCTACCATTGCCCACGCACTTTAACAAATTTTAGCATGTATGCAATTTAATGCACACACTAATATATACACGCAAGTGTGTGTGCGTGTATAGTATGTGTGTGTGTGCGTGTATAGTATGTGTGTCTGTGTGTGTGTGATTGTGAATTGCACAATTAGCGCTAAAGTCCACAAAATCGACTAATCAAACAAAGGGACGCCAAACTCAACGGAAAACTCAAATTAAATTGTGATGGTGGATGGTGTGTTTCGCAGGGGGGTTTGAGGTGTGTGATTTTTCACGCCTGTGCTCAAAACGAAGCGCCAACGGCGCCTAAATTCTGGGTCTTTTGCTTTTGCCTCAACTAATTCATGTACTGTTACCCTGGACCGACGGCTCTGGGCATCATTCGCCAAATACCCGCGTAATCTATTTTTATCGCTCGACTTATTTTAATCTAGATGCAGCCATCTCTCTCACTCACACTCACACTCTCGCACTCTCACACTCTCTGGCCAGACAACGTCAATTGGGTAAATTGTTGGCAGAGCTGCTCCTCCTCTGCCGGCGTTGTCTCAATCGCAGTCTGACTGTGCGCCAGTGGCGGCGGCATCAATTTGAGGCTTTGCATTCTTGGCTGCAAAATTAAAAGTAATTTTTAAGGATTTATCACGGATTTGCAGCATCTTCGTCGGCGTACTGACTGTGCAATTTAGATATATATTTATTTTTTTTGTGGCTCTGGATTATAAATTGTTATTAATATGCGTAATTTACATTGCTGCCACTTACCAGTGCCACTGCTACTCGAGGCACTCTTAGTTATGTTCCTGCCTCTGTCACAGTATCCAAACAAACGCCCCCATCCCACCCAAAGCCCCCCGTTCACACTGCCACCGCACCCAGCTGGTGAATTTTATCGCGACCAGCATCAGTTTCAAGTTGCGCATGTAATTAAATTATCGCAAGTTTAACGCGGGGACGGGGACAAGATGAGAAAGTACTCAACAGCAAATGGGCGTTGGTAAACCCAACAATATCTGGCCATCACTTAAATCTCAGCTCTAGTTAATTAAGTGCTTAGATTTGCTGTAACTTTAATTTAATTATGACAATGTTTCCTTTGCCAAGCAATCTGCAGCTGAACTGCAACTTGCAACTGAAAATTCATCTCGAATTTAAATAGTCAACAAAAGTTTTTGACAGAAAACCTTACAACTTCCTTAGCAACTCGCGTATATCGCAAATGCATACATACAGACATATATATGCACTGCGTGCAACTCATGTCAGTCAACAGGATTAGCGGACTTGTGAACGCTTCTGATCCGATTAGCGTGTGAGAAGAAGTGGGGAGCAGGCATGACCTAACGAAGTACATCCAAGAGAAGCTTAGATGTCAAACGATATTTGAATGATAACAAAAAAAAAAAAAACATCTGTACAGAATTCATCTGCAATAATGAAAGTTTTCGTTTCCTAGCAACCCTATCAGAATTATTATTTTCCTTCTGTGCGATTTTCTGCTTAAATTTAAGTTCATTTGATGCAGCTTTGTACGAGAGCGAGAATGGCAAGAAACAAAATATTTTTAATAAGCTGCTGCATTCAGAAAAACGGAATATAAAATTAATTTCATTGCATGTTTTCACAGAATCCCTACAGCGTCGTCAATGCTTTTATATTTCATAATTTAGTGTAGCAGTGGTGGAAAAATTTAAGGAAAGCAACATCCCTGACCCAATTAAATAGCTCAGCATAAAGTTGTTCTAGATTACAGGGTATCTTTCAGTGGCACACTCTCTGCTCATGCCCTTTTGAAACTTGAGCGACCTTTCATTAACTGCACATTGCCAATGAAATGTGGTGAAAATATTAAATGGCACGGTTGAGTGATTTGATTGACATAACTGTCAATGATCCCGCGTTTATCATTTATTTCTTTATTTTATGACTACAAACAATTTGTTGCAACAAAAAGCTGACGTGCAGCACGTTGCGTTCGACCCCAAGTATTTTAATAATTAAAATTTATGAAAATCCCATTTTGCTTTTTGTTTTGTTGGTTATTTTATTTTACAAAATATTACTTGACCTTAACATAGTATTTACGTTCTGTGTGTTTATATATGTGTGTGCCATTTTCAGTGGCTAGTTTTTGCATACCCTGTAAAAATATTTGTTTATAGCTTTCGTAAAGTCAATCTAATCTCTTCCACTTCATATGCTTTAAAGCAGCAATCACAAGAACTGATTATGAAAGAATGAATATAAGATAACCTAGTTTCGAGACCTGTTTCGTTCTATTCTCACTTCATCCCTTATTTAAAGGGGATAAATAAAAGCTATAACTTATAAACTAAGTATTACTTAACCACAGGGTATTCTTATTTTGAGAACTGTAAGAAGTTGTCTCTGTGAGAATTTTCATTTGTATTTTCCATTTTTTTTATGTTGTTTCTTCGTTGTTGTTGCTATTCGTCCATTGTACCATCATCGTTTATTTACATTATTTTTATTTTTAATATTTGTGTATGTGGGCCGAGGGTAAAGGAGTCGACTTCCAGCTTTATTCGATGTCTGGCGGGCATTTATAAATTTTTCCTGGCTTTTTACATGGCTTGCACTTTTTCCATTCTATATTTTCCCATTTTGTTGGTTGTTCGCTTCTTGTTGTTTCTCATTTTGCCTCTTTTATTATTATTAAACCAAAATAAATTGTTCGATTGTTTGCTCAACAGAGTGTTACTTTTTAAAGGCCTCTAGTGTTTGATGCCCAACCCTGTTCAACCGCCCCCCATAGAAATATGATGATCCCGTTAAGAGTCTCGCAACCGTTGCGGTTCGAACATCGAACACATGTTATATACTTTCCTTTTTTTTTTTGTTTTCGTAAGCATTTTCTGGTCCTTAACCATTTTGTATAGCTTCGGCTCTATTCCTCATTCTCAACTCTTGTCCCACTCTCCGTGACCCTTTCCCCGTCTCGTAACAATCACAATCAGACCCAAAAACCGACGCGACGGTTTGTTTGTTTGCTTGTTTGCACATTCTTAACTGGCAATCAGGCTCAGACCAGCCCCCCCAATTGTGAGCCTATAAGATTGGGGGCGTATAAGAAATGTGTGTCTGTGTCTGTGTGTGTGCGTATGATTGTTGTGAAACTTTAGTTATTTTACTAATTTACCATTATTTACTTGTTGTTTGTTTGGAATCAGCCTTAAGAAAATTGTCTGCATAATTGAAGAACATGTCACAGACAAATATGAAAGCCGCAAAACATATTTGTTATATATATATGTACATACTAACTATAAGAGATATACAACATTTATATAATTGGGCAAAATGTGGCTTTGGCAAACCAGTTACGAAACGATTACCGCATATAGATTAGTTGGCCGCAATCTCATGTTGTATCAAAGGATTTACCGCGATTTTGAGCTGTAATTAAATAGAATCAATACAAATTGACTTTGGTGCTGCGATTTGTGTGCTCAAATCGGGCGATTTATTTTTGGAGCACACCTAATATTTTATTAACGCTTCACTCCACGTCGCCTTGTCGTCATCTGTAAGCATTCGCATCGGCAGCTCAGCGGCTTTTGCATCAGCTTATTCGCGTGTGTGTGTGTGTGTATGTACACACAGCTTGTATTTTTTGTATGTATGTGTGTGTATGTGTGTATGTGTTTGTGCTATTGAGTCGACTTAACTAGGTCAGGGGATTAACTTTGTTAATAATAAAACACATAATATTGCTCCTGCAGCTGCCGTGAACGAATTTCTTGACTTAAAGCAGCATCTGGCTTTAAAATTCGTACGTTAAGCGATGCGCGCCAATCTAACACAGAAAACGAGGAAGCATTAGATGATGATGTTGGACATGGACAAACCCTTATTGCTGGCGGGGGTGTTGTAGTTAGGGGCGGGTTATTTGCGGATCTCTGTGATTTTTTCGTTTCGCAAGCGCACGTTGAGTTTTTGACTCTGACTTTTCGCTGGCAAAGAGTCTCTTGAATTATTTATGACAATTAAGTTGTAATTTCATTTTATTGCCTTCAACAGAGCCAACATTTTACCGTCCGCGTACACTTGCCACATCCATCCATACACCCACCCACCCAGCCAGCTACGCCATTCTAACGGCACCACCTTCGTGCCCTCTGTTCGTAATACGAATATGTTGTTCGGCTCCTCCAAGTTTAGACTTCAGTGGCCTGAGTTTTTTGTTTTTCGTTCTTTGTTCTTTTCATCATTTGACGCAGCTGCGCAGCATTCACAGCATTGGCATGACCATCGTCTCACGCCATTCTTTTTTTGGCCATTGAAATCCCCTTTCATATTACTTTCGCCAAATGCCATCGTAAAGCGTAAAATGTATGTTTTTGCCCCTGAAACCACGCAACGCTTTTTTGTTAAATTTCACTCGTTGTTTTTTCGTTCATTTTCATTTTTTCTTCATTTCGTTCCTTTTTTTTTTTTGTATAGCGCTCACTTTGTTATACCTTTTTAAAAATTCTAACAGTAACAGGTGCGTTTGTCTTTGTGGCATGAACTCTTTTGCCAGCAATATATGATATGCAATATGCGAGAGTTCATCTGCATATTAGAAAATTTAATTATATCGAATGAAATTAACAAATATTGTAAATCAATTGTTTTTGGCATTTTAGGTTAGTTACTAGCCAGCTACAATCAGTTACCCTTTTAAGTCATGCGTGCCATTTCAGTTTGGGGCTTGGTCTATAGATAAAAGCCTAAGCCTAGGCTTAAAATTAATACTGCCAAAGCAATAAAGGACAAAGGCAATTGTGGTCAGCATGACTGGGCTTGACTTAGCTATGTTGCCTTGCCCTTATCAAGCTTGAGCCAGCCAGACCACATTTAATATGCCGCATATTCAACATCAACAGCAGATGGCACCGAGATTTAGCACGAACCCTGATCAATTATTTACTAAATAAAGACACAATGCTTTCTGCTTCTACGTTTTCATCTTCATCTTCATTTTCATTTTCACTTTTATTTTCTTTGGTGTGGTTTTGTCACGTGGACGCTTTGTGATTTTTTTTTCTTTAGGTGTGACAGGCTCGCGTACGTGTACTAGACATTAAATAATAACATATTCTACTAGTAACAAATGAAAGTTGTACGAGATCCGCTAACCAAATTAGTTAGTGGCTTGGGCACAGCAGTGCTCTGCGATGTAATAGGCATACGGCTGGGTCCCGGCCTGAAATGCAGCAGCTGCTTTCCTTTACTTCTTCTTCTTTGACTACTTCGACTGCTTCTTCTAAAGGCGCAAGTGGAGAAGCTATTGCAATGTCAAAAGTTTTTGACACGTACAACGACTAAACTTTTTAGCGGTGGGCATGACACAAATAAACACGCCCTAGTCGTACTACGGCCCAATATTTGGTATAGGTATGGGGAGAGCATGGCGATGGTGGGTTAGGAACCAGAACGTGACCAGCAGACGACCAGCGGTTGCTCGCGTGCCCAATAGCCTGGGCCTGTTTTGACCGATTTGTCCTTTGATGCTGCCACTGCCAATGCTGAGCACAGGCTCGTACATTTTTCAACAAGTTTTTATTATGGTTGCGTGTCCTTGGCAGCAAAAAAAAAAAACTCTCTTTTACGCACACACACGGTTGATGTTGGTGATTGCGTTTTTGCTTAATGTATTTATTCTTTTTCTCATATTTATTCTATATAACTAAGAAATAGGGCTGATAATAATTTATATCTCTAGAGTTTGCACATTAATCCTGCAAAATGTTGCCAAATTATTGAGCCAATAAATATATTTACCTTACACCGCACAAGAAGCACCACTTGCAACTCCCTTTTCACCACTCTCTCTTTGCCTCTCTCACACACTTTCCCCAAATCTTTTCAATCCCTGTTTGCAGAGCTGACGTTAAGCCATAATTTTGATTTAGACCTTACACGCTTGCTCGGCAAACTGCTTTAGATTCCTTAAGCGTGCATTTATCTTTTTCGAACACTGGTGTCGACAATCCAGGCATGACAAGCCAAGGGCTTTGAAACTAAGCCAAAATTAACATATTCAAGAACCCCTTTTTGTTGTGACCATCAATCATTAAATATGAATGTGAAATCCGTATATTGAGGCAATTGGGCCACTTTTAAGATTTATGTTCGCATTGCGTACACATCAACAAACAATGCCCTGGCAACTCTCCAGCCCAAAACTAGATTGTAGCCTCAAGGTCTTAATCTGCTTGGATTCAACTCCTTTGTTCCATCTGCTGCTCTACAAATTATAGCTGAATTATATGTAAATAGGTACAATATGATTTTGCAATTGAACTCAACGCATTCATTTATCAATGGACTGAGTCTAATTTAAATTTACAGTTTCACCGAACAAATCAAGCAATTTCACAAATTATTCAGCAGAAAGACAGACGGACAGACGGACGGGCGGGCAGTCATAAAACGCAATTCCAAAAATAAAACCACACTGATGAATTTTGAAACGAGTGGCTGATGTTGCTGCTGCTAGTGCAGTATTTTCCTGTTTTGCGGTATACGCAATGTGTCGAAAACGCCATTGATTTCAATTTGAGCTATCCTGCTACAGACGCTATAAGCCCGGGATTTTTGATATGTTTGCATGACATTTCGGTGGTCGCGTGCCGAATAAGTTCGCTGACCGACAAATTTCAATATGAATTCAATTTTCCGCTAAATTGAACTGAACACAAAAGATGAGGGAAATTCGAGCGCAAATTTACGCTTAAATAAATTCAAATGAATAACTGCACGCAACGCAACTTGTTAGTCCCAAGCAACTAACAGCAATCAGTATGTTTATCAATATGTTTATGTTGCTGTTGTTGTTGCTGTTGTTGTTGTTGTTGTTGTTGTTGTTGTAACCACCCATCCTGCCCTCCCAATCTAAGCCAGACGTCAGCTAAAGCTGCCAACCCACTGGAAGCAAGATTGCTGCTTGCGGCGGCGGATGCTGGTCAAGATGAAAGTTGAAATATTCGCTTATATAAATATATACATAATAATAATTTCTGTTGGCTATAAAGAAAAACATCGAAAAGCCATAAACCAAAGTTCGTCTGAAAGTTCATCATGATGAGTGGTGGGTGGTGGCCAGCAACAACCACTACAAAACCATCAACAAGCAAAAACGAACGGAATGCCAAAAGCTAAAGCTAAAGAAACTAAAACGCCTGCAACGGCACGTCAGAAACCCAACAACAGATTCAGATACAGATACAAAGGCAACCAACTCAAGAGAAAAGCGTACAAACGTTGATGTTGGTGCGGCCGTTGACGCAGCTGCTCTGCTGTTGCTGTTGTTGCTGTTAATGCTGTCGATGCTGATGCAGCGCTGTAGTAGCTAGAATGGTGTCACTAGTAGACGAAAGAGTACTTTGGTGTTGGTTTAGTGGCGAGTGGTGCGGGATGCGGGGTGCAGGACATGCAAGCACTTTCCGCTCAGCTTGCAAAATATGAAGTTTGCTTTTGAAAGTTTGCGGTTTTTGGGTTTCTTGCAGGCGAACAATGAGAAAACGCCAAGAAATACATTAAGCCAACATAAAGAAGCATTTTTTAGCCAAACACAGCAGCTAAACATATGTATGTTTCAGTGTGTGTGTGTGTGTGTTAGCTTCTCGAGTGTTGTTTCACCGTATAAGTGTTTGTGTGTTTTTTGTGTGTGTGCTTGAAACTGACGTACTTACTCATAGCTATCAGGATAACAAGGGATTTGTTTTGTCCCTACACGCTTAATGCTCAGCCCGATACGAAAAAGTTGCTTTTAACCCAGCCCATTTGCTCGCTTGCCATCCGTTTGGCTTAGCTTTCATCAGTTTTGTGTTCTACCCGTCACTCTCGTAACAACAACAACAACAACAGCAGAATCATTTGGCTATGGCCTTGTTGGGCCAGCCATCCGCAAGTGTCAGTTAATGAATGTTTTTTAATACATACATACAACTCGCAACTTTTACACAAAAATCTCAGCTTGCTTCACACCACACACACACTATCAACCAATGTGTGTTTGGGGCGACGCTTTTAGTATGTGTATGTGTTTGTGTGTCCCATTACTCATCTCGTACGGGTTGCGTTTGCTGGCTTGCCGCACATCAATGTTAGAATTTCATGGATAAATGAACACAATTGATACCTTTTGTGTACTTTTAATCTAGCCAGAACGCCCCTTCCCAGCTCAGTTGTTTTCCCAAAAACTATGAAAGCTGATGCACTATAAAAACTAACCGGGCCAAGTGTGGGGAAATCAGAGTAAAGAGAGAGAAAGTTACCGTTCTAAATACATGTACAGTATAAAATCCTATCTGACGTTACCAGCTGGCAAAATAAAAAATCCCATCCTTCACTTTTATTGAGTGTGCAAACAAAAAATGATAAATTTTCAAAATCTGCAAACGAAAATATTCTTTATTTGTCACAAGGGCAAAAAAAAAATCAAATATATATATATATGGAAACACTATCAGGTAGCCTTTTGCAAACCAGAATAAGAAAAGACGTTGTTTTGTGGCAAGCACTTAATAAAAATATATTTTATGAGCCTTTAAAACACATGCACATACTTTTCTACAAAAGCATTTTGAATATTATTTTATTTTAATATTGTTTTTATTAAATTTTGTATATGCCAGAAAAATGTCAAAGGAAACAAACTTCCAACTTTGGTATCATATATTTATTCTGAGTTGTTTCGTGACAAGTTAGACACCAGGTAAATTAAGTTTAATTTTAAGTATTGTTTTTCATATAATGGCAAAGTTGGTCTTGGCTTTTAATAATCCCAATTAGCTTAATAATGAATTCTTGTAGACAATCGAGAATACCAGCTTATAAATAAAACCAGAGTTTTGCAATTTAATGAGAAAGTCAACCCCAAGGGGGATTTAAATAAAGTGGCAAACACAAAGTGTGGTAAAATTTTACCCCATTCCTACTCTATTCGCTTTTGTATGTGAATGCATGTTGTTTGAGAGTTGCTTTTGGGTATTGTGGTGTAATGAATAAAAAAAAGTTCACAAATTGTTAACCAAACTAATTAATTGTGATTTGAGTGGCGAATTTTAATTTAAAATTAATTTGGAATTCAATAAACAAACCTCAAACTCAATAATAAAAAAAAACGGCGTGAAATTCGGAAAAAACATAATTTAATAATTCGTAATATCATTAATGAAATAAAAAGAAAAACAATTGAACTTTCAAAGAGAATGTTGCTGGTCCTTTTTTAGCTGTTATTAAATAATCGAGTTATGCATAATGACGAGTAATGAAATTGTGTTCGAAATCTGCAGTGTACATTGTGCAGTTATAAATTGATAAAAAGCAAATATAAAAAAAAAGGTCCCCAACAATAATGTAACAAGCGCAAACAGCGTGTGAAATGTAATTAATTGAAGTTCTTGTACAGCACAAAAAAACAAACAAATAACAAACTGGCCATAAAAAGTAACAATGGGCAATCAAAAAATGTAACATAATAATTTCAGCTATAAAACAAGTTAAAATCTATGCAATGAAGCATATATGTACATAAAAACAAAATTCGTAAGGATGTTTGTATGTTGATTTATATATTCCCATTAAAGCAGATGATACGATCGATGCGACGATGCGAATGCCATGAATACAAAAATGTATACAAATATGAATATGAATTTGAATAAGAACATGAACGAGAAGAAGAAGAGTAGTAGCAGTATATTGACCAGTTTAAAGTGCCATCACAATCGATGCCATTGATGATACATAATAAATATGAAAATTCCGAAAAATGCAAATCGCCAAATCTGAGGGTACGCAATAAAATCAACCATAAAGAACATCAAATCAACGGCAGCAGACGGCTAAATAACGATAACATTTACCCAACACCATTCCAACCCGACTGAGCTGACGACAGTAGCAATAACAACAACAACAACAACAACAACAATAAGAAGAAGAACATCAATTCTGGGTGGTGGCAATGGCCAAAACGGAACCCAATCCCGCACAGCATCTGCAACGTCAACGGCAGGAGCAGCAGCAGCAGCAGCGGTGGCAATGCCATGCCACACCCCGCAACCTACCACAGGCTCCACAGCCACCTAGCAGCAAATGTCGGCACGTGCACTACCAGAGCTCCTGGGGCCGTAGCTGGAGCAGAGTCGCCTGGCTGCTGGCTGTTGTGTGCCTGCTGACGCGGCCCGTCATGCCGGAAGTTATTTATCGAGTTGATCCTTTGGGTAAATGTTTTGTTTTATTTTCTCTTCTCTTATTTTTTTACACTTCAGCCACATCTACATGTAGAATTTCGCCGTTGGTTTTTGCCTTTTTATCTGCAGCAATAACCGTCCAAAGTCCCCCCCCCCCCCTTTGCTACTTTTTCACCAGGACTGGGTCCTGTGACGCTTTTTAGCTAATGCCAGGCGAATGCAGGCGCCAACCCCTACTCAACCAGCCGCAAGAACTAAACTGGCGCTTTTATCCGCCACATTTGCTTACTCAAATATATACATATTTTTGTATATACTACAATAAATATACATATTTATACATGTTTGTGTATTTATGTGTATATTTGTTTATGCTTTTGTGTATAAATCATAATTAAGCACAAATACACATTTACAAAGTGGCTGTTTATCGCTGTTGTGTATTTTCCGTTGTCCATTTTCAGTTTCGAAGGAGCAAACCGAAAAAAACAAGAATGAATATATAATATATATGTGTGTTTATACGAGTGTATCACGACGGACAGAGTTTCACAAATGATCTGAAAAGCAAGAGCGACCAAATATTTATGTTCGTCATTAATGATTAATAGGGCAGCCGAAGCAAATATTCATAAATTAAACCGCATTAATTAACTGCTCGTTTTAGTAGATACTCGAAAGGAGATGCTACCAATCTACTGCCACGTGCCCAGATGGACCACTTTGGCGACTACTTTTATCTACACAAACAAATTAACAACAATTTCTAACACGCGAATTTATACACAGTTCATTAAGCCTTTTTAAGGCCGATAAAATAATAATAAAATAGTATTTCTGATTTTTGAATAGTTTTTCTGCCTATTTATAGCTTATGCTTGATAAATGCCAAAGACAACTTTCGCATATTGGCTTTTATTTATTTTGCAATTTTCTGTCATCGGTTCGAAATATTTGATTCGATTCGACTTATCGATTGAACCCATCTTCAAATTTGTTATGCTTGCAAAAATTAATTGACATGTGCAGTATATAAAATTATTGCTTTTGCTTTAATGATGTGCAAAAGAAAGATAAGCTTTAATGATGGTTTTTGCTTTTCACACATTTTCACTCTAATTAAATTCAAAAAAAATCACTGCATGTCAATGTACTCTTATACGACTTGTCGCAATTTGTATAAGAGTACTTACAAGCAGCCCTTTCAACCGACACTATAAAAACAGTAACAACATATTTTACAAACACACATCTGCTAGTAAGAACTTGGCTATAAGTGCAATTATAAATTTTTTGCTAACTTCTTATGTCGAGTGCTTAACGGTCTGGGTCATTAATATCAAGGCCATGCTATATATATATGAACATGTTTGCTTTACTTGCCTTGGTCTAAACTTTCAATTTATGTGTTTGTCGCGAACTCGGGCAACTTTCATTAAATATAGCGTCATTTCCTATTACTTGTGCGTCTCGAGCTCGACATAAATACTCAATTGCTGTGTTGGGTGAGTGAATATTTTTCTTGAGTTTCGTTTATTTTTTTTTTATGTTGTTGGATAGATAAAGTATACACACAAAAACACAACAGTCTGGTATACTATATGCTACTTTCCTTTGCCTAATCCAAAAGACATCTGAAAACCACAGTTTTTGGTACTTTTCGCTCCTTCCTACTTTTCCTACTGGCGCCGTGGGTCGCGTTGATAAACCAAACTTTCACGGCCTAAGCGCTTGATTCACATTGCCCCGAGTCGCTTCACGTTAAAATGTTCTTTAATCTCCCATCTACGCCAGCCCGAGCAAGGGAAATGGGTATAGCGGGGATAGGTTAGGAATGTTGTCCTTGGTAGCTTTGTCATATACGATGCCTTTTAGTGTCTTGTGCTCGAGCTGTAAAATTTAACTGGAGGCGACAGAATGCTGAGCACTTGCACACGAATGCCTCAGTGAGGCTTTCACAATGACACCGTACTCACCTCGGAGACGCTTCAACAACTCTCCGGCCACATACTTACAATAGATGCCGCAGGGCCGTTAATATTCTTGTTATTCTATTTTGCCATACCCTGTACAACAACAAGTATAAATTGCTAAAGAAATTGAAAATATGTAAATAAATAAGCAACAAATTAAGCAAGAGATAAGTTTTTTAATATTGTTCTTTACCTTTTGTATTCTGACATATTTTTGAAAGGCATCTCAAGGGTATCCCATTATCGCCAACACCTTCCGTTTATTTTTCTAACTCCTTAAAATATTAACACTTGTTATTGTGCGGTCGCCGAGGGTTGTCGGCATTTGCTTAACTAAACAGCCAGTAAATGCTTGCTAAAATTATGAAAAGTGAAAGAGTTATTATCATTTTATGTCGCATAAATTTGCATGAAACGTCCACCTGGTGGAGTGCTCTTTGTTGATGGGTGTGCTTGTCTAAAACCTAAGCCTAAAGATGCCCCTGCAGCTGGCATCAAGGTTGCAAACTGTCGGGCAGACGCCACATGCCTTATGATTTAGGGGAACATAAACGTGTACACTTGTTATAAATACTTACTTTGTATCTTGCTGTTGATGTTCTTGTTGGTATGGAAATTTAGCTCTTTAATGGCTGACTGCTATGTAATTACAATTATTATGATGCTTGAAATGATTTTTGAACTTGATGTTGTTTACAATTTGTGTGTTTCACTGTTTTATTTACAGTAATTAAGATACATTTTTCCATCCTCGTCAAATGGCAGCAACAGATGCTTATAAACAACCTTTCATGTTGTGTTGCAACTGAGTTCACAACTATCTATGTTTAAGATCTGGTTTGCTTTTGTAACTTGTGATGTGTGCAACTGACTTTTGCACACATGTTAAAGCTTATCAAACAGTATATCATAATGTGAAATTTCCCACCGAATCCTGGCATTCAATAACAGAAATATTACCACGTACATGTACATGTTTCTATAGACGTTTTAAGCACACATCCATGTTGCTCCAGTTCCCATCGTTTTATACTCGTAACAGGCAGCCCCCGTATTTGGCAGCTATTATTGTAAGGCATTTGTTGTATAGTGTAAACACTTACTCATGCATACACAAATTCAAACACACACACACACACACATTCGCAACCAACAAACACACACGTAAGCAATTTGGGTAATGAAGTCAGTGGCTCCAGAGGATGCCCCATCACTGTTGTCGCCTCTAAAGTGGATAAGAGAAATGTACAAAAAACCGAAACAAATGGCAGACCATTTTTTCCACAGTTGCCGAGATGCTACAAAGCGAAACAAAACAAAAGAAAACAAAACAACCAAAAATCGCTAAGAAATAATTTCACATGAAATTGAATGTCTGAGTTTGGTTAGGTGTCAAGTGTCAGTTAAGTTGAGGACTGAACGAACGATTGCATAATGGAAATTCAATTTACTTGCCATGTACTTGAAGACTATTTTCCATTAGACACTGTGGTAATAGATGTATGTATGTACCTGTCACACTTCAGTACACATCAATTCGATTCCGTTCAATGTTCATAAATACAATTAATTTCCTATTCTACTGTTATTTAGCCACATTTAAAGTTACGAAATGAAATCAATTTGCTACATGACATTTCAATAGATTGCAGAAAAATTCCATTCTATATAGAAAATACTAAACAGTAAAATAAAATGGAAGATATATATATTTATCTTTGGCGTGCCAGAGCTTATTTTCTTTGCTGTGACACTGATAAAGCAATTGATTATAATGCGTGCTGAGCTTAAAATAAAAAAAAACTTTGTTTTAGACAATTTTATTTGTCAAACACAAAACTGCTTTAAATATTTTTCTGCTTTTGGTTTATAAATTTTTGTTATTTTATTAAAGCAAAGAAATGACTTTTACATTCGTAAAAATACCGGAATGAGTATACCTTTGGTGTATGTTTTATATATACATATTATATTATTGATAGAAATTTATTTGTGCATTCTCCCAAGTTGTATTCTCGAGCTCAACTAGCGTTGCGAGTTTCTACTACATTGTAGTTTGTTGTCTGTTTGCATTTACTGTGCGTTTATTTTTGTGATTTTTTTTTCTTTCACTTTGTTCTTTATCCATACATATATTAATGCATCCCGATTTTGGCGTTGTTTGCTTATAGCTTTGCTTGCTGCCACCTTGCGGACGTACCAGCGCGCCGGATGCGATTCAGAACAGCTGTCACTCAGCTGTCCACGAGGCACTAGCATTTCCATAGAGCTGGCCCAGTACGGTAGAGCGGGCGGTAAGTTTCCATTGTCACGTACGACACACAGAGAGAGAGAGAGAGAGAGAGAGAGAGAGAGAAAGAGAGCGAGCGAAGTGTATGTGGATTTGGAATTGGAATTGTTTAAGTTGTAGATGGCTATGGCTATCGGAACAGCATGGAGGGCGTCAAGTGGACGGTAACAACGAATGGTTGGGACTCTTGGACAGTGAAGCGAATGCCAATATCACAATTGATTGATTGTTGCCTAAAGTTAGTCTGTTACACGCGTCGATTGTAAGCATTGTATTCTTTTTTTACTTATTTGTGTGTGTGCACGCGGGCATGTTTTGCCTTTCTCGTTCTCAGTGTACTTTTTGCAACGCCCACATGAGTAGTATTTGTGTGCTTGCAAACAAGCAGACAAGCAGACAGACCGGCAGACAGACGGATAGACAGACAGACAAGCACAATGAAAGCAAATGAGGAGTAAACCGTGCTCCGCATACGCCCATATCAAGTATACGTGTGTAAGCCCGGCCACGCAAAGGTCGTTGGCGAATTTTGCGATGAGATTGCTCACAGATTGAAGAGGAATTGCCGTTGCCAAAAGCTACCTACGTTCGCATTGAATGCTGTTTCCACTTGGCACTTGACCCCACAGCTGAACCACTCTCCATGCCACTTCGCTCCACTTCAGTACCACCTGAGTTCGCACCACTTGAGCGTACTTCGAATATCGACAAAGCCAACGACAACGACAACGACATCGACACGTTCACAAAACTACAAAAAAAAAAATAAAATTGCCCTTTCGTCCACTTGAACAGATTTATCCGACCACAGCTTGTGTCCGCCAGTCTTGCAGGAGGACCTCACCACGACCGGAAGTGCTGGCGATGCTGTCATCCATAGTGGTACTGAAATCGAAGTCAAACCGCCGGAAACGTGTACCGTAAGCGGATTACAGGTAAGCTGAATCAGTATAATTGCAATTCCATCATCGTCGCACTCATCATCCAAAAAAGACACAGCCAACACTGTGAACCAAAAAAAAAAAAACAAAAAAGACATACAGTACCCTTCTTGTATATCATATATCTCCTGTCGTAAAAGCGTACATACATATATATATGTACTTATACTTGTATTCTTCTACATATTGCAACGACATCAGTGTGCTTGAGCAATTCAGGCCATTCTTTGGCTTACCTTTTTCTGTAGCCTAAATGTATTTTTTCCATTTTCCGCACGATTCCACAGTGTGCATTTAAAGGCATTGTCATACATACATGCGCGATAAAATAGCTTCCTTATGGTCAAACAAACACACACACACACACCCTCAACTTACATATATGTGGCTAAGCATCCAAAACACATACATACATACACACACGATAAAGGAAAGCAGGCAGTTGAAATAAATCAGTGAAGTAGAACGATGCCATAAAAACAGCAATAATTCATAATGAAAATCGATTCGATTCACTTTGGCCAAGCAAAGGGCATAAATCATATAACATTTTTAGTTACTTACCCAGTCAAAGCTTAAACCGATCCAATGCCACATCATTTATAAGTAAACACTTACATACTTACAAATGTACTAACAAACATTTATGCAAATCAATAGTCAAGCTGGCTTAATCGCTTTCGCTTTTTCTGTCTCTCTTTGTGAGTCCGAAATATTTGGTTTTTGCGAAAAAGTTAGTAATGATTACTGTTACAGCAAATATCAATAATAAAATGGCCTATGTATTTTTCACACAGGATACGAATGTCGGCGACTGCAATGTGAAAATAAAAGATGGTTCCACTGCAATGTCATAAATATCCTTTTAAGTGATTTATGCTCGTGTGGAGCTCGTATATCATTAAAAATTGGAAATCAAATTAAACTTCAATTCCCATACATTGCTCAAAATAATTTCGTTTCACACACATCCATATGTAGTGGCTGTCAGTATGTGCAATTTGTCACATTTATTAGGTCGTTTGGTATTTGCAATCGGCACTATATTGGTTGCTACATGTACGGGGAAAGTGTGTTGTTGTTAATTTTCCATTGAACCATGTCCATTAAAAACCGGCTTGTGACCAAGCTCTTTCGCCCAATTGGTTTGATTGAGCACATCAATTTAAAGTAAAACGACGACGACTCGATGTGTGGTGTGTGTGTGACATGCGGTCGAGGAAAAACCGCAGTAGGGGACAGGATACTCACTCTTCATTTCCGGTGGCTTCTTAAAGCGAAACTGAATTGCTCTCAGCCGCAAGTTTGGCCCTTGACTTATGGGCACGCTGCAGTACCACCAGCTTACCCCATACAGCAGATTCAAACTGCGGTTACGACCGGAGCAAGTCAAAGAGGCGAGAGGATAGGGTAGGAGTGTACTCTCGAAACGATAGCTGAAACGAGAGTAAACAAATTATGACGAGACGAGCTCAAACTCAGTAGCAGCACTCGTGCGTGCCGCACACTTATTGACATATAGAGTATGGAGCGATGGAGAAGTGAGAAGAGTATCATCTTTTGGGTAAGCATTAACCTCAAAATGCAATTACGGTTTCTGTCTATTTTTGTATTCGTGTCTCACAGAAAGTGCGGTTTGCAAAATCTGACTAGTTAATAACAAAATCAACTACAACTCAACTGAAAATTGTGGTCAGTAAAACACTCGAAACACTCACATACATATGCAGAAAAACGCATTATAAAAACGATTATAATTGATTGGATGACGCATAAAAGTTAATGCTGTTTCAGAGTGTTTTAAATATATATAATGATATTAATTTAGATTAAAATATATGTATGTTTCAACAATGAATTTCATGCGTTTAATGATGATGTAATCCGCTTAAAGGAACATTTGTCATCCCACTAAGTAGTTGGCCGCTTATCTTCACCCAAGGCAATTCACAGATTTTAATAAAATTATAATTATTCACCTATTCTCTCACCAGTTGCAAACAGGAAGACAACTACTGTGCGCAACTGTAAGCACTGGCTGCAGCTTCCGCATGCAAAAACACAAACACAAGCACATACAAATAAACTTATACTAGCATATGCAACATTACATATGCAACATCTGAGTGCTGTTTGCCGCTTTTTGCGCCTGTGGAATTGTTAAGGCATATGAAATGCATTCATAGCTTAATCTCGTAGGCAGACAGAGATTTACGACTCTGCAGCAGAGGTGGCGCCATGCCAGTGCCTGCCTACCAGCATTCCATTGTTGCGCCCCCCTTCTTGTCCTCTTCTGTTTTTTGGTCGTTGTTCCTTTTTGCCACCAAATTCAAGGATGCGGCTGCAGTTGCCATCTGCGCCCAAACAATCTATCAATAGCACCCTCATCGAAACCTGCTCACTTACTCTACCAATATGCTATACACACACACAAACATACATTACGTATACGTATACGTATACGTACGTAGTATATGTACACTATAGGCACTATATATCTTACTGTGTGTATCTGTTTTCTTATAGTATGCCCTGCTGCAGACTGTGGTGGATGCCTGCCAAAAGAAGAGGCATTGCAAGTTCGCTGCGAATTCCAAAACGCACACCAGTGGGGATCCTTGCTCCGGCATACGAAAATTCGTCGAGATTGCCTACAAATGCCGTCCATGTAAGTATGCCAGCCGTTTACGAGGTCAGCCAACCGGTACGTTGGTCCATACCATGCACACATATACACTTTGAAAATGAAAAAAAAATATATATGAATTCATATAATCGATGGGATTGCGCTGAGCTTCACAGGTTAAGGCAGCCGGGTGGGCATTTTGCTCGTTTTTGTCCTTGCCGCGTAAGCCATGATATATATTTTATTTGCTCAGCGGCTAAATAAATATTTGCCAGATGCAAAAGTGCCAAACATCAATTTAAGTTCAACAGCAAACAAACAAATTTATTTTGACTATCAAGCAATAAGCCATCATTTATGGAATACGACAATAAAGATCGAATGAGAATCAAAAGATGCCTTGAGTACTCAAAAACAATTGTTCGCTTGTTTGTAGTGCTTTTAAATAATTGAAAAGCATTTGTACGAAACAACTTTGTGATACCGAAATACCAAAATACCGTTCGATGCACAAACAAATTTGATACCAAAATAAAAAACATATAAAATGTAAATAATTTAAGAGTAACATCGGTGAATCTTATATTGCTATATATATGTGAAAAGTAGAACATAAAGATGACAGTCTGATTTACTCAATAATAAAAAAGCCCAGTTCAAACAATCATAATTCATCTACAATTTAAAGTCAGGTTTAGATGATTAATCAATAAAATTGACAGCGTATACCATAACAATAATTAAGCTTCAATAACATTTGCAATAAAAAGCAGCTATCATAATGTTGTACCTCGAAAAAAAAATGGAATACTCTAAGCTCATACTTTTGCTATGCGGTGGGTTGTGGGCGGCATTCAAAAATGAAATTAATGAGAACTCCAACTCGAAATAGAACTTCACGGCGATAAGAGGGGATTGGGTAATGAGTTGGGAAATGGTTGGTTAGCGCTGCAAATTCAGCTAGAAGCATAATGAAAAATGCAGCTGCGCTTTTGCATTTGCTTTTTCCAGCATTAAAAATAGTTGAATAAACTTTTCGCTGAGTTATTTGCATAGTTTTACTCTGTGCATTTTTTGCATTCGCTGTCCTCCTTTCCAAAGCTCCACGCCCCGCTTCGACAGTGCCAATGGTTATTGGGCTAATGGCACTCGATTATTTACGATCTGCTAAGCAATTCATGTTTAATCGTAGTCACTCGGCAAACTGAAGCCGATAAGCGAATAGATGAACCACCTAAGTGAGCAAGCCCCCTCAAACTCCATTGTGGCACTTTTGCTTTGAGTTGTACCTGCCTGGCAGGTACGCAGGCAGAAATGGCAAAGTGTCGTTGACATATTTGTAATACTACTACTTCTAATACTACTACAACTTTTAGCTCCTGCTGAATGACAATCGTTAAACGAGTTCTTAATGCCCTAAGTAGACAGTTCGATTCGACTTTTATTCAGACTCAGAGATGCCAGAGCCCAAGACGAGATACAAAACTGTGCATTCTATGTAATTCTTTTGTAATTTGCGTCAGCCTTTTATCCGTTCCTAGTACTTTGCAGCTTTGCCTGAATTTTTGCACAGTATTTTGTGTATTATTTTTTTTTTTTATTTTTTTGTGACAAGTGGCGCAGATGTTATCTTGTTAAGAAGCACACAAACAAACCGAAGAAATGAGACAAACAGGAGCGAAACAAAAGCAAGAGCAACGCAGCATTCAAATTAGAAAAAAGGGAAATGCACAGCGGGTTGAAAAGGAACTAAAAAAATGAAAAAAATAAAGGGCAGACGGCTTGTTGTACTTGGTCCGCATAGCTTAGTACTTGGCTAGCACTTTTGTAGGGCCAAAAAAAAAAAGGAGCACTGCAGAGGCGCTGCTGAGGTAATATAATTAAGGATAGCCGTTTTTTTTTTCTAAATTGTCTGTTATCTTTTGCTCATTATGGACACCAGCGACAAGTAATAAAACTGCAAAGTACGAGTGGAAAACGTTGAAAAATTACGGCCTGGTTATGTGCGTGGGAGTGCAAGCAAGCTCCCAAGCATACCCCAAAGCCCCCACCTAACCCTCTCTAAAGCAAGCATTGCACAGAAGCAGTCAGAGGCACAGTTGGCAAATGGAATGAATGAGGGGAGGTGTACAGTGTAGACCGAGCCAGACGGCACATTGTGGTCATAAAAATATGGCAATTTTCAACTTTTCTCACGTCTCTTCGTAATAAAACGTGCACTCGCACACTCAAAAGGCGCTAGGAATCACAGCACCCAATAGCACGGCCGTGCACGTACATTGTAGGAGTGTTGGAGTTGTTAGTGTAGGCATCGGGAGTTTGGGAATCGCATCCTAACCTAAAGGTTATGCGGAAGGCTATGCAGTCAATGCCAAAGGCACAGTAAGGCCTGTAAACGTGCTATGCAAATATTTACCAAATTTATTAAAGTTCATCCCAGTCCGTTGTCCTTTTGCCACAGACATTTCTTTGAGTATTCATCAAATTATATGTACAAAAGTATATAAGTAGACATGTATTTATACATATTTATATACATACTTATGTATAGCATTTAAAGGTGGCTACTGAAAAGTGCACAGCAAGAAAAAATAAGAAACAGCGCCAGCAGCACAATTCATAATTGCTTAAGCTTGGTCCTTTTTTCGGAAGCTCGCAGCTCTGAGCAAGCAAAAGAAAACGAATACTACATACATATATGTTGAGAGTCTTCCTCGACTGTAGTTCGACAATTGCAAATCTCAGCTTGGCTGACTTCCAACAGATTGCTTTGTAAGACGTATATATCATATGTACAATACACACACATACACACACACACACACACACAACCATACCGTGTGCTATCGCGCAGCTACATATGAATGTATGTATGCTGGGTATGTGCGCTCGAAAATGCCCTTAGATATTTAGGATACATAGCCAAACAGAGTAATTGGATAATAAATTTTTCTTTGATTTTCTTTTGAGCACAGTGTGTGTTGTAGAACTCACTTACCAAATGTTGTTTGGGGCTTATGATGAATTAATGCAACTTTGTTAATTACAAAAATATACACAATGTTTATACGCTTGACTGGCGTTTAAATGTACAACTGAATATGCATGGGCAACTGCTTATTTAAATAATATATATATTGACATTTTAATGGATAGGAGTGATATTTATTCAAATTAGTTTTTTTTTTTTTCTATAGTGTTTATTGATTTTAATATTGTAAATTATATGAGTGTGACTTGCTGATAAGGCTTGCAGAAAAACAAACATTTTCACACAGATTTCCATTCCATTGGCTTTCAAGTTAATTTGTAATATTTGCGGTCGCTTTATTTGACTTAATAAATCGTTTTTAATTTGCAATGACAGCGCTTAAGTTGGTGGCAACTAGGCGTATGAGTAATTAATACAACTTCAAAACCTTTTTGCTTTTATACTGTTGAATGTTGCACAATTGGAAATGACAATATAAGTTGCGGGCAACATGGCTTGAAAATATATATACATTTATTACAATAAATTTATTGTATAGATATATAAATCGTATAGCTGTCCAAAAGCTTAATAAAAAAGAAACATAATGGAAAAAATCTCAACAATTTTAATACATGTATAAATATGTATGTATGTAACAGCTATAAATGTTCTGTTCTGCGAATTCCAATGGCCGCAATTAAAACATATTTTTATCCGTTGAATATTTGCACGTACTTTAAATAAATGTTGTCCATAATTTTTTGTGCATGCCTGCCCCATCAACACAGACGAATTCCGCAGCAAGTTGGCCTGTGAGAACGACAATATGCCTTTGATGTGCAATCCGTACTCTCGCATCGCCATCTACAGCGCATCCTTTGGGCATACGGAGCGTGAGAGTGTACAGTGCGGTGGCCAGGGCGCACCACCTGGTAGTGTCCTAATCAACCGAGAGGACACGGGCCAGCCCAGTAAGTAATTTTACATATACGTATATAAGATTGGATCTTTAATTGAAAGTTTTCGTGTTTTTATGTAAAGCCTGCCTTGTATCCTACGCCACTGAGACTGTGATGCAAATCTGTCATGGACGTAGACGGTGCTCGGTGACAGCGGACGCTGGAACTTTTGGTCGACCCTGCAAGACTGATGTGCGAATGTATCTGAAGGTCGTTTATACATGCAGTAAGTATTAGCAACTATCATCGCGATTAATTGGAGTTGTAAACATTCAATGTGGTTTGATTTCAGTACCCCGCAAGGTGCTTAAAGATCGCTATGAAACAGCTGCCGAATCGGATGAGCCACAACAAACCGATCTAGACTTGGATCAAGATGAGCTATACGATGAGGATCAGTTCTACAAAGAGTCGGAGGCCATACCACCAGCACCCAAGTTGCAAGGTGCCAATGTGGGTCGTTCCTTTGACTTTGACTCAAACAATGTTGGAGAGGAAGCAACGAGCACACTTTTGCCTCCTCTGCTGTCACGCAACGATGGTAGCTTGGAAGGTAAGTTTTGGTCTTATCTCATCAATATAGGAAAGTTTATATTAGCTTGGCAGGTTTATGGTATTGGTTGAGTCTTTAGTCATGCGTTTAGAAACAGGTCTGCCCAGATTAATGCTGTGGGCCAGGCAACGAAAGATTTATGATTTGATTTGCCCAATGTTGCATGCACGCATCACTTTATAATGGAGTATGTCGTGCCGTGTCTTTCACTTACTGCAAAGTGCCTTAACTGCGAATTGTGCATAAATATTTGAGAAGCATTCCCATCCGTCTTCATTAGCCGGCTGTGCTTGTTGGGCTTGAGCTTGAGCTTGAGCTCCACATCCATCCAAGCTATGCATTATCTAGTAACGTTCAGATGCGTCAAATAATGTATGCTGTCGGCGTAAAGCCCTGAACGCGATATTTGCGTTTGTCTTTGATGGATGTTAGGTCATTCCAGACACAACAAAAAAAAAAGAAGATACAAAAAAAATCTTGCCACATCTTTCGCAGAGAGACTGCAGTCATCTGTGCGACTCCTAAACCGTATAAAAGAGTCATTCAACCATCAATCGATGGCAGCAACCACATGGGTCAATGAGCAAATTATCACAACGACCGATGGGTTTCCAAGCTCCGAAGCTAATGAGAATAACAGCATTGAGTTGGAGACAAAAGAAGCAGATGCAGAAGCTGGCTCTGATTCGGTTGCTAACGCTAATAATGGTAATGATGAGCTCAATACTGAATCAAGTTTTGAGAAAGGAAATTTCTTCTATCGCCGCAAGTGCCAGATGGTAGATGATTGGGGGCCAATCGGTTTGAACTGCACAGAGGAGGATATCGTCACTGAACGTGTCGAAGTGGTTGGTTTCTTGGCAAATTGGCTGAACACCTATCTGCACATCCGAAGTGAGTTTCAGATCCCCGCGTTGTGTGTGTGTGTGTGTGTGTGTGTGTGTGTGTGTGTGTGCTACTTTTCCCTTTAGCATGTCGTTTGTACAGTTAAGGCTTTCATGTGTAACTAATCGAAGTTTTTGTTCACACACACACATACTCGGTGGCAGCACACAAGTTGTGTGACTATGACAACAGCAAGAACAACATAAACTAATACGTTCCATCAGCAATGTCACGTTTCGAAACACTGCAGACGATGTTCAGAAAGCAAAAAAAAAAAACAAAAAACACACAAAAACACAAAAACAAAACACGAAACCATCTTCCCGTTTGCTCATTTCCATGCCTCAAAAGCTCAACTCCCGGTTGTCAGCCTCAGCGACTGTCATCAGCAGTGCACGAAGTGAAAAAGGTCGTCTCGGATGCGGCAACCCACACAAAGTTGCATGTGCTGCACCCTGCCTGCTGCTGCTAGCTGCTTGTTGCTTACCACATGGTAAACTTTTTGATTTCGTTTTAGTCATAAACAAAGTCACCCGATTAAAACTTTAACCTACTACTACGTTCCTGCCACGCAAATGCAGACAACCCGTTGACGAGCACGCTGTCTGTCAGTGAAGATCAACCAAGTGTAAAACTCATCATGCTGCTCCGCCAGGCTTACACTAACTACTTGTTACTTGTTCTTGTTTTTGTTGTTCGTGCCATTAGCAAATAAGGAATAGTCCTTTACAAAGCTCCTGACTTACCTACTCTCTATGCATTATTATTTTGTGTACTTTGACTTCACTTACTTACTTACGAACTTAATTTTGCATGTAGAGCACCAGGAACAGTTCTACCTGTATCTAATCATATCGGTGACGGCTGGCGTTCTCCTCTGTCTGACGCTTGTCATCGGCCGTCTCACTCTCCAGCGACGTGGCGGACGTTTAAAAAGAAGCTCCAGTGTTAGCGGTGTGGCCAAGAACTTTGCGGATACGCCAATTGATGGCACAGCGGGCTCAGGCGTTGCTGGAGCTGGTGGCAATTTTCAACAGATTGCAACAGGTGATACACATCTAGCCGACACCTTTGGCGATGACATCTCCGACATTGATGTCGATGTGGACCTGACCACCCCAATGCCATTGTCCAGCCTATCATCACGGAATGAGGTGAGTTTTAATTAAAATTGTTTCCTAAAGTCAAACTTGTGTGTGCTTATGAAGTTTGGATAAAAGTGTGTGTGTGTGTGTATTTCTCTCTGTGTGTGTGTGTGCTGTATTAATTGGATGGCATACAAGTTTGAAGAGTTCAGACTTGTCTACACGTTATCTAGTTATTAGAACAATTAATTGGAGATTATAGAGCTGTATTTAACCAAATCACCTGCCAATAACCGTAACGAGTATTCGACCTCTTGATCCTTAGTTATTATGTGTTGAGCTAGTGGCTCAGCCACTACCTGTAGTCATTACCTAAGGTAAATAAACACACACATTTCTAAATATGGAAATTTCATTGTTCTTGCTCTTGCGCCGACAATAGACAACGAGGGCGCATCAAAAGCAAAAGCAAGAGTGGACTTGTTGTGGTTCTGTTGAAAGGAAATGAGAGGAAACTGAGCGCCACAGAAGTTCCCTTGCCATTAAACCCATTTTGAACAAACAAAAGCAAGGAGAGTCCTTAAATTGCCGCCCCCTTCCCCACCGCCTCTCGCTTCCAGTCACCGTTTAACCTCCGTTGGGAAAATGCTACTAGCCTTGCTCCAAATGCTCGTTGCAACAATTTTTGTACATTTTGTTGTTTATTTCATGGGGTCTGAGCATTTGAGGAAAGAAGCAGCAACAAAAACCCTACAACTATAACTACTACACAATACATACATACATACTTGTATATGTATTTATGAATGTGATGGTTTGTTGGCCATTGTTGAAAGGTTGAAAACGAAAATGAAAATTACAGCACCTGTACCGCACAGACAAGTGTGCCTTAGGTCCATATCTGACGCATGAAAGATGATGAAAAAATAAATACGAAAAGGTTTACAGCAAAATTCCGGTGATTGCCGAATCTTTTAAGACCCACAAGATTATTTTGAGTAGCTTTTCAGTTTGATTGAAAGTCTTTTGACAGTCTCAATACTTAGTGCAATTATTTCAATCAAAGGGGAAGTTTGAAAAACTCAAGTAACTGACTTAAAATCAGCTTAAAAGACTAAAAAATATATATACATCTGTGTGAAATCCTTAGTCATATACTATTTAAAGTAAAGCAGTAAAAGAAAGATGTTGATTGCGTAAATGAACAATCGTATCTGTGCACGGTTAAGCACTGTTTAATTTATGAATTATAAATGGCCACATGGTAAAATAAAAATGCTGCAAAGGAGTTAACGCGTCTTTATGACAGTTCTGTGTGTGAGCGAGAACGGTTAAGTTGTATGTGTTGGTTGGTTGGTTGGTTGCCTGGACTGGTTGCCATTTCGAATTGCAAAAATAAATGAGCACCAGCTTAACTCTCGCTCTCGCTTTCTGCTTTACTTTTTCTCTGCCATTTTATATCCTTTGCCGTCACCGTCACCGTCATCCTGAACGTCAACATTCATGGCATCATCTGCATGTGGCGCAAAAATGGCATTACCAACTGTTGGCTTGGGCTTGGGCCAAACAAACAAAAGACCTATATGACATACGCACCAACGCCCAACTGTAACTATGGCGGCTTACCGGGCGCCCAACCCCACCATCATCATCCATCGTCCACGGCAACCAGTGTGATGATGGCACCACATTCAGCACAACAGCCCACCATATATACCAGCATGGGCCATCCAGTCGTCAGCGGAGCCATGACTATAGGTAAGTAAAGCTCTCATTCTGCTATGAAAACATGTACACAAAATAAGTAAGCGAAAATGAAAAACGTATTTGATAATTTAAGAGCTAGTTCTTTCATTATAACACGCTCTTTCTGCTATAATTTATGGCATTCATGCATAAGTGAAAAACATATAGCAAATTATAATTCCATATGCCTGCTCTTTGATTTCGTATCGCAATCACAGGTCCACACATGCTGGGTCCCTCGAGCTTGAGTGGCCTGCCGCCCACTTATCTAAGTGGCACCATCATGGTGCCAGGACATCAGCATACGCATGCAGGCACCTTACGACGCACACTAATACCAACTAGCATGGGCATGATGAGCTCACCATCACCACCGCCGGCGATATTGGGTACTGGAGCAGGCATGAATATGCCACCACATTCGATGGCCACAACCGGCGGCAGTGGGGTATACTATGACAGTACGGTGCCGCGCAGTCTGGCACGTGGATTGTCAACAGAGAGCAGTGGACAATATTACTACGGATGACACTCACTCAACCGCAAGCCATCACTGCCCATCGCAATTGCAGTGCGACCGCAACCGCACTTGAACTTCAACATGCTACCATTGTCGGCTACCATGGGTTTGGGCTCGCCCACTGTTGCCGAGTCGAATGGTAGTCGTTCGGGCACACCCACCAATGGTAGCAAGTCTTCGGATATACCAGCGATCACAGTGACTGGCTCGCCAGGTCCCGCAACCATCCTGCTGTCAATGAAGCCACCAAATTTAGTCAGTGACACGCGCTCGGGCATCCACAGTCATACAACAACCACACCCACCCACCCAAGTGGTGGTGGCGGCGTTGGTGGTAGCAGTGGCTTGCAAATGTCTACATCTGGACGTAGTCAATGCTTCTAGGATCAGTTCCAAGGCAGAGCGTCTGTTCTCCATTCTCTCGCTGAAAGTACCGAAAACCAAAACGCATTGGATGAGGAGCTATTCTATTTGTAAATAATGTGTCAGTCAAAGCAACACACACACACACACACATACCGTTTATCTAATCAAGTTAGTAAAATTTCGCAGTTGAAACTTACGCATATTTCTACGGTTAATCATAAAAAAGAAAAAATGGTAATTTAGAGGCTACCCTGCATAACATAACCAATTCTCAACTTGAGAATTTTAAATTGTTTTAATGCATCTACCGAAAAATAACAAAAAATCGTACGTACTTAGTATAAATTTTAATGCCAAGAACAAAATGAATTATGATGTCCTTTAACTACAAGCATTGGTATATTCACTTAGTACATATATATATAAATATTACTCGTATTTCATGAATTTCTAGATTTAAAGGTACTAAGAGCATGAAGTTTACATTAAATATTAAAAAATACATATGTATACCGCGGGTAGTTTGTATATCCACTGGGAGCATAACTTAAAGAGTTTTATTTGCCTTAACAAAAAAACAACAATGATAAATTATTAAAATTACTGAAAGTTTGTAAGTATATCTTAAAATACTTAAAGTTGCAGATTAGGAATTCCGCAAAGTCAGTGAAGCAGTGTTAAATAGTTAAGTTGAAGAGCCCTTGATGTGAGATTATTCAATCATTTCAGTGGAATTGAATTAAGTACAAGAGCAGAAATACTTTAAAGGCATGTTTCTAGATTGTATGTACGTACACAGTATACGTACGTAGTACTTGTGACTATCCAAGCCGAACCTGTTTTAGAGTCCTAAATTATTTAATTTGGTTTATTATTGCACTGAAAAACAAGCCAAGCAGATTTATTTAATTTACCGTAACATTTAAGATGGCTTAAATAAAATCTGTAAGATGGCCAAAAGCCAAACGAGAGACAAGTACGATATTTAATATATGACGGCAGGTTTCAAAGACCCAGTGCTGTTTTGTCTAGAATATGTACTTAAACGTTACACATTAAGTACACACAATAAAAGCATCAATTATTAAATATCATTCACATAATAAATGTGCTATCACCGTTAAACTATATAATCGTTCATGGTAAAAGAAAATGAATCATACTTACATACATAAACATACTAAAGAATAGTTGAACAAGTTTAGAAAATTGTTAAATTGTACACACACACACAAAAAGCAGAGAACCAGCCAAATAATCGCAAATAGATGCGTTTTGTCTGCATTAGCGATTTAAGTAGTTGTTTCAGTTCAAACCCATTTTGAATAATGATATTCAAATGGGCAAAAACAAATATTGTTTTATCAGTTGAATGGAATTATTTAGTTCCAACACAAATCCCATGCAAAACCAAATGTAAACATTTTGTTATTAATTATTTATAATTTTTTGGGGTTCCAATCATGAAACAGGGTAATAAACGAATATACGTATTATTGTAATTGAACTGACTTATTGTGCTATCGATGATGTGGTGAGTAAACGTAACTAGACCAATACTAGTATGGATTGCAATGACATCCAAACCAAACTACGGAAGCTGTTAATTCCATAGCTGTCGAAAGGACAACAGTTGCAATTATGTAGTTTGCAAATTAGCAGCAAAATCAACAAAGATAAGGGACTGCACGAAAAACTCAATAATTAAATTCTGTTGACAAATTGTGATATTTTACTAGTACATACGTTTTTTTTAGAACACAAATTTACATTATTGTGCGGCTGACCAAAGCACTTTTTTTTCAAATGTTAGCTTATAATCGCATTTCACTTAACAACGATAAGCACACAAAACAAAGAAAAAGACAGATAATTTTCGTGCTGCACAATAATTTTCAGCGTTGGTTTGTTTCATTTGGATTTATATTTTTTTTTTCGCTTTTGTTGTCTGCAGCCGATTGCAAAGTCTAATGGACTGCAATTGATTACGTCTGTCAATAATGATGAAGCAGCTCGTCCAAACAATAAGTAGACTGAGTGAATGACTGCCTCTCGTTATGAAAATGTATGCCCGGAGTCTTTCCTTTGTTCGGGCATCGGACATGATCACAGTTAAGGGTAATGGCCACCCGCCGCACAAACCGCACCGCCAGCCACCACCAGTCATCCATTGGCCAATAAGTTGTTAATGGGCCTTTAAAAGCAAGTGGGGCACCTCTCGTTAGAACGCTGATGCAAAACTTCTTCATTTGCAGCACTAGCACACTGGGCTAATTATGATAAGTGGCTGCAAGTAGTTGTCGCTGGCAGCCACAGCCACAGCAACTAAGACAACGACAACGACAACCAGCAGTGACCAAACCTATCTGCTATGAATCAGAGCCAGGCGCTAGGTACAAGACGTGGCAGTAGGTGGGAGGAGAAGGGTATCTGGCTCCGGCTTCGGCATCAAAAACAAAACTTTTTCAATTAAAAACGTTAAATAGCCACAAGCACTTTGCAATAAATTTCAACTGCAAAAGTGTCTTGGGCACAATATAACACCTAATGAAATGCCATAACCAAAGCAACCAACAATAAGATAATAAAGCAGAAATTGAAAAACATTAAAAGTAGTATTTATAAACAAATCATTTAAATTGCTTGCAACGCTTTGCTTAAACGCAAGTATGTATGTATGTGTATTTACAATATATGTATGCTGTTTGTATGAACATACATTGATTTGTATTTCTGTTTTACTGACATCAGGGCGTAAACGCAATTTTTGTTCAAGAATTTCATGAATTCGCTGTTTAAATGCTGCCAAAACCATAAAACAATGTTTAAATGGCCAGCAACAGCAGAGGCAACACCAGCAACAATAAAGATACATAAAAATGTATGTACAAACATATAAGTAAGATAGATAAAAACATATAACAGTGGCGTGTAGCTAAGGGCGTGTTGTAGGGGCAACAAAGATGAAAAAAATTGATATTTATTATTGAATCCAAAAACCTATTGATTGCATACGGATGTGGCTTTGTTCAGCAAGTATGCAATGCTCTGAATTTATATGAGCCTAATAATAGGTTTTTTTTATTATTGGTATTATATTTCCAAGTTTTTTTTACGTATATATATAAAGCATATCCTATTTGCGTGCAGTCAAAATTCCTTTTTATTTATTTTTTTTTTTTTGAGTTCATAACAGTTTTTTCTTAGGCAGCGTCAGCTTAAACCATAAATAATCCACATGATCAACTGAATAAGTTAAGCAAAATAGACTATAAAACCTCGAAACTAGACTACGCTCCTGCAACACATTCAGAAATTCAGCATTCCAGTTAAACATAGAGCGCACACTGGGTGGTCGGTCGGTCGGTTCCACCGCCCATTGGTCATTTACCATGATTTGCCGAAATGTTTTTCGCTTGCACAAAATCAGTAAGCGAAACACAAAATATAAAATCGTTAAAGCACTTGGGTTTAAGTTGGTTTTTGAAATTCAATACACAATCGCACACTCATATACTCATACTCATTGCATCTAGTACTTGAACTCAGCTACTTATTTACATGAACACAGAGAAATATTAATGTGAATTCCAAATTTATAGTACGCTACAATTGGTAATCAAATTGCAATTCTTATCATTAGTTGATAAATCATTCTTGCTGTTACCATACATATGTGCCATCAGACAGAGACAGAGAGACAGAGAGAAAGAGAGAGAAAACAGAGTATAAGTATATGTGTTGTCACTGTAAATCCTTATGAACAAAGTTGGTAAATATTAATAACAGCAAATGCAATTACTTTGCAGCTCTTCTGTTCAAGGATGTTGTTTTGTAATTATGTTTGTTGATTTACATTTTTTCTTTTTGACTTTTAGTACTACAAAACTGCAATTTATGCATTAAACATTTTTTGCTACAACCTTAACAAGGGTCTCACCATTTTTTTTAAACCTTGTCCACAAAGAATTCTAAAATCAGACCAGAATAAATAATGCAATGTGTTGAATTTAAGGCCATATTAAATGTATGTTGCCCGACTCTTGACCTCTACCGCTTTGAAAACACAGCTAAACACCATTCTACTCGGTATAAAGGCAGTACATATATACATATATATACATATATATTTGTAATTTAGTTGGCACTGCCTTGTTTTAGTCTACAAATGAAAGGCTAGCAAAATTGTGAGTGACTGGCTGGCCGGTTAATTCGTTTATAGCCAAGCCAAGTGCATCTCAACTATATCAAGATGTTTGTAACAGAACGAATGCGGCAAACTTAGCAAAAAGTCAAGTGAAAACTATCAAAATAACAACATCAACGTCTTGAAAGGAATGAAAATGCGATTTAGGAAGTATTAAATTTGATTTTTTGGCATTAGATCGTTTTATTTAATAAGCCAGCTAAGAGTATGTCATCGTTCGGTGTGTTATAATTTATTTAATTCCAAGCATCCTGCACGTTCCCGTAGCTATCCACAACCAGCCTTTTTTACAAATTGTTTTTAGATTCTTTGCACGTACCGAGCGACGCTTTTCAGCTTCAGCACCACCACGTTGCATGCTGTGTGGTGCTATGCCATGCTGCAATGCCAAAATGCGCAAACTCCCACCTGAGCTCGAATCCCAATTCATTGGGAAAAGGAAGCTAGCTCTTGCCGCACTCACGTCTACATCCGCCTCATGCCACAGTAATTGGTGAAGTCACTGTTCCCTGTTCACGCCCACGACGTAGCCGTCGTCATACGGACGGAATGAAGGCGAAACACCAAAAACGCTGATTCAGGTCATTGTATGTAAAAATTAATGGAACATTTTCCCTGCAACGAGAATTTCATCTTTTTCTTTCTTTCACGTATTCGTTGTATAGTAGTTTTGGTAGCAGCAGTACACGGCAGCGGCATCGGCAACGGCAGCGGCAACTGCAGCTTGTCCGCATATTTGTTGAGCTTCTCTGTTGAGCTTCTTCTGTTCAGCCGGCAATCAGTCCGCGCTGCCGTTGCCGTCAGTTTTTGCTTCCAATTTGTGTTAGTTCGCTTGAAAAGTTTCAGTTATTTCATTTGTAAGTCTGAGTTCAACACAAAAACGAGGAAGTCAACCAGTTAAATGGTGTATGGAAATGTATTGAATTTATATATATATATGCCTTTCCCACCATTAAACGGGTTTAAATGTTCTCAATGAACATATCATGGTATTTGTTTTGTTGCAAGAGGCGTTCTGAAAAATTCATAATTTAGCCAGTAACCGAACAGAAATACAATAACGGCAAATACAATAAAGTCCTTGGCAATTTATTTGTGCTCTGCAAATGACAGACATTTTAATTTTAATGTCATTGTCATTTTAGATTCAAAACCAATTTAACATATGTTTAATTTTTGTATACAAAATAAAATAGTTTTGACAAATTGTAGAATTGCACTAAACGATATGGTTTAAGCTTAGAATGACGAAATTTAATATTCAATTAATTGTGTATATCAACAATTTCCGGAGAGACTTTTTGCATTGCCAGCAACTAGTATAACATGTGTAAAACTACTCCAAATTATTTCTATAACTTTTTCCAAACAAAACCAAACAATATGGATGTATATCATAGCCTGCAGCTTATTTTGTCATCAACTTAAATTTATGGTATGATGAAGATAATGTTTGCCTTTCAATAACTTAAATGAAAGCCGCCGCCAACAATTGCATATATGTATGCAAGCCATTTAAGCCCTCATTAAGTCGGTAAAAGTTCTTCAAATATTTTAACTATTTTACGACGCCTAAGCACCGGCAAAAGTACCGGCACCGCAATCGACGTATAGTCGAGGCAGAGTCTGAGGAGTTGGAGGAGTAAATTGGCGAATAAGGAGGTTGTTGACGGTGTCCTTATGGAATTTATGCAGGCCGTGATGGCCTTATGCTGAAACTTTCACCACTGCGTTAGTCATGCCAGCCACCCACTAACCGACGTACCTACCTCACCAGGGAATCGGGCGCAGAATGTTGTAATGGGTAAGTAGTCGAGAGTGAAGATGGGCATTGCCGGCTTGTCTGCCTGCTGTGTGTCTGTTGGTAAATGCTTTTTAACTTATAACAGCAGCAGCAGCTGGAGCAGCTGGCTGACGTCGTTATGCCAATCATTTCAATTCCGGATACCGCTACTGCGTTTTAAGCCGCCAAAGAGCTTAAGAGGTAAATGCTTCAACCGCACCCTTAACCGAAAAAAAAATACCCTTAGGCCATCAAAGCGAGTTGCTCATTAAAGTTATTGCTAATAACCATATGACACTTTACTTAGAACTGTGCGATTAGCCAAATAGTAGATACAAACGTTATTGCCAATTGGCAGCGATTTAATTTTTTTTTTACTTAAGATGGTAATAAACGTTGAAATTAACTTGAAAACTGAATCACAGACACACACACACACACACACGTGCTTAAAGTTCAGCTCTGTATCTGGTGCTAAGAGTGATAATGGGAATTTCATTTAAGTGCTTCCCTGGAGCAGACACATTCGTATAGCTGCATAAAATAAGCATTGCCCCATACTCGTTTTACATCCGCTGCCAAAACTAACCAAAAAGCCAAGCTAACGCCAACCACCATTGCGCGCTCGTGGCCTTTAAGCCCCAGCAGCTACTCTTCCAATAGCAAAGGCGCCTTTAAAATTCCATGACCCTAATTTTTTCGGAAGCAACTGCAACATTTGAAAAACTGCAATTAGGCTGTAACATGTCGTTTGGCGGCAGGGGGTGGGGATGGGGATGGGGTCGGATGTCATGTGGCGCTTTAGGTTGCGATGGGGTGCGTCTGCTTTTGCGTTAAGCACATGTTATGTTACAGTTACATAGTGACTCAGTCACCTTATACTTCTTCGCACTGTGCACGGTTAACGAGCAGTGCAGACGACACGCGAGGGTGGGGGCTCGGGCGGGGACGGGACGGGACGGGTTTAGTGATGGACGGACACAACGGACTGAAATGAGACTCGGGCGCTTGGCGCCACCAGCTGCAGTCAGCCAAGCATCCAGATGCTGCAATTCAAATGCAGGTGCGGGCGGTGCCAGCTTCACTATTTCAACCATCTCCGGCGTTTTGCTGCCTTTGGCTTCGGAACGTACTATATACATATACATCTACTTACATATATGCATGTGTAATATATGCATGTGTGTGTGTGTATGTGTGTACTATGCTCTGCTATGCTATGCTATGCTGGCTACCCGCAGATGCTGCTCTGCATGCATGACAAATATAATTGCAACACTTTGTGGGCGTGTTTGTTTCAAGTGAGAAGAATTTTTGACACCATTTCGGTCTAAGGACGCGTTTTTCTTGTGTGTTTTTTTGTTGCATCTTTAACTTAATTTGCCGCCGTCGGAGTTCGTAATTAAAGTCACATTCTTTGTGGCTACATTTAAAGTTTTCAAATAACAATGGCTTGGCACTCAGCAATTACGTTTATTCGAGTCCTTACTCTCACTTTATGCATTGTACTGCTGCACAATAAGCTGCTTCTCAAAGTTTCTTACTTAAATAGTAGTACATACTTAGTTGTTTAAAACTATCTGACATAATTTCGCAAGAACTGCAAGTTGTTAGGTAAAGTCATGTATCAGTTATACTTTTATTTCCATTATCGTAGCTATTCACAAACTAGGTTAGGCTGTATAGGTTGTCGTTCCAAAGCCGCTGGCCAACATTTGCTGATCAATCCAATCACGAGCCAAAGCAACATTGGCATAAGCCGCTGGCACTGGTTGATTACATCCAATACCCCAGGCCACAATGCCGCTCTGGTGGTATCGATTCTCTGTTGATAATCCAATTGGACATGCAAGCGGCGCACCGCCATCGCCCTGACAGGTATCCACATCTGGCTGTCCGCCAGCGCACATGAACGAGCGATCCAATGCGAATTTAGGTCCAAGTCGCGTACCACGCAGCTGTCTCTGGCAGGTATTAAAATCAACAACGGGCAGCGGAACGCGTTTCATGATTACACTAAACTTGCCGGCAACGCCAAAGACATCCTTGCCCCAGCCGGTGGAAAAGCAGGTGGTCTGTGCCGCTGGTGTGGCGCCTTGAGCGGGCAGGCAAACCACATTGATGTGATCGTCCAGTGTGAATTCCTGTGATAGAATAACCAGTGCAAAGTCATTGGCTACGTTCCTATAATTGAATCGTGGATGTGTTATGATTCGCTGTGCCGCACGCTCCTGGTAAGGAAGACGCTCTCTGGTTGTTTGAGTATCCCATTCACCAGCGCGCACCATGAAAGAACCCGGTGCATGGCTTGTTAAACAGTGTACAGCAGTGAGCACAACCTGGGGATGGATGAGTGAACCGGTGCAGAAGTAGCTAAAGTTGTTGGCATGCAATAGGGCTACGGTCCAGGGGAACTCGCCAAATCCAGCTTCATTCTGAGTTGCTCCAAGTAGCTGAAAATCCAATCCACCCACATTTCGAACTCCACAGCCACGCGGCTGATTTGGTCTTTTGTCCAGTGGAGTTGGGTTCAAGACCTCAGCGCGAGTGCGATTGCCGGCACAGCAAACATCAACGGATGAGGGACAAACGGGATCGTTTTCGCCAAATCGAATATCAATCGCACCAAAGCCATCAAAGGACTCATCTTCTGTAATGCTGTTCGTTGAGGGATCGCACATGTAGTAGGGCACACAATTACAAGTTGTCGTCTTGCCACTGATGGATGTAAAGTCAATCACCGGACTTGAGGGGTCTATGGGATCTGGTGTAACCACCTGAAATCCAGTGGTGCGTTGTGGCTGATTTGGAGTGCCTGGATTTGTGTTAAAGATATCCTGAATGTTCCTATCAACATTGGAACTTTGCTGGGGAGCAGCAGACGCACATGAGAGCAACGCCAGGCTCATGGCATAAAATGCGAGGTGTTTATTCATCTTGAACTGAAAGGTTAAAAATAAATTAGTTTGTTTGTAAACATTTAAAAACCAGAAAACGATGAATTCAACTTAATCAACTCAAGCTCAACTTAGAAGTTGACATTTATTTAAATTAGTTGAGCGACCTCGCTAATTAATGTGCAATAACTGTAAAGTTATCTTCCAGTTTTACAATTAAATTCTTCAGACACTCTTCACCATCATACTTAGTTGTCAGTAATAACATAGTACATAAATATATGCAAAGTGTTAAGATCATGCAAATTTCTAAAGAAAACTTGTGAATCATGTTAGACTTGTTTTGAATCTAAATAGAAAATAAAGTAAAACAAAACAAAAAATCCCAATAAAAATTTTGTCAGATCAAGCTTTCATTTTATATTTTTTGCGTTAACATATTATACTAATTATGACTGACACGCTACTAGAGATTCCAAGTAAACAATGACGTCGAATTAAGTATATTTCGAATGTGTTAATGGGGCTTTTCCAAAAACAGAAAACTGATTGGCAAAATAAAGAAGCGTACCTTGTATTTGGTGCAGTTGTGATAACCTTGACTTTTGATCGAAAAGCCCCACAGCCGTTGATTAGCGCTCTTTTAATCTGTCCTATGGAAGCCAAACAAAATGAAAAGCCTGTATTCCAAGCGATTCCAGTCAGCAGCAACTCAAGTGCTGTGAACGCGACCGAATTTTATTTAAGACTAACGCTAAAAGCTTGGAGTCAGTCAGATACACTGGACGAGCTCGTAGAAATGCCCATTGTTGTAGTATTGAGTTAAAAGCGTAAGAGCTCGTTTTGTTTCTCTTATGTGCTCTTGCTCTCTCTCTCTCTCTCTCTCTTGCTGCGTAAGTACTTTTGTGGCTCACTGTGATAAGACGGAGAGATTATCGTGAACTTACGATCAAGGCATACTTAACCTTAGTATGCCTTGCTTACGCTGATCGCGGGAAGAGCACAACTCATATGGGTTTTACAATACTCACACGTCATAAACACAATCCGGCTTTTGTGCCGCTCATTGAAACAAAACCGGTTTATGGGATTTGCGTGGCATGTAGAGATTTTCCATTGTATGTACTTAATTCCTCAATTGTGCATAAGTCGGTCAATACATCAATACACAATTGTATAAATTGCCTTTGTTTATACAGTAAGTGATTGTTATAATTATGCATACCATCAATACAATAAGTAAGCCGCTAAAAAACTAGCAACGAGCCTAAAATATTAAGTCCATATTTATTTGAGCTTATTAAAGAAATTTAAGTAGCAAATACAATATATAATTAAGGAAATTAATTTTAATATTGTTGTCTTTTAATACTCGATTTTTTCTTCGCTTGCAAGGACGACTGTCAAGTTCAAAATACTCAAGTCAATTAGAACACAAATTGATGGATGCTAATATACTTGCAAATATGTATGTATATATGTATATATTGAGTTCTGTGTAAGCTGAAGTAGTAGTTGTGTATTTACATTACAAGCACCGAATATTTGAATATAAAAAAAAATATTTGACTTAACACTGTCGGCAAGCATGTGTTGCCTCTGGCCAAATGATCAAATATTCGCACACAAATAACACACACACACACACACACATGCATACGTATGTAGAATAGGTATGAAAAATCTAAAACGTTTGATTGCCATTGATTGTGAAAAACCCTTGGGGCACTTCCTGGCCGCAATCAAGCCACTTTTGCAAATTATTACCAACAATCATTGCCAGTCTCTCCTTCTCCGTGGTGTGAGACAAGTTTAACACACATTTTTTGGTCGAAGGCATGCGTTAGCTATTTCAGGACTTTTATTGGCCTTAATTGTTACACTTCATACTTGCAAACATTACATACCTACATTCAAAGTTATAAATACTATGTAACAAAAACTTGGGGCTTATTTCAAGAAACTGAAACTGTTTTTATAACTTTTGCATGCAAAATATATTCAAGGTAAGAAGTTTGTATATTTAACAATCAAGGAAGAGAAACTGATAACAATATTAAAACAATTCCTTTTTTGTTATTTTTATTCAAGCCACAAGTAAATACATAGTCATAAATAGAGTTCGTTTCATTTAATGACAAGTCAACTGGAAAATTTCCACTATTCCGTTGAACTCTTTATTTTTTCACCAGAAATTTGATGGCTCGATGGCTGCTGCATTGTATCCTTTTTTCATTTTTGTAAATGTGTCATTACCTTTGTGGCTACAATGTATTTAACTGAACTGACTGTATTTCCGCTGCCACGGTAATCTGTGGTTTCTGTTAATTCAACATGTGATAGGCATATCTACTATGTATCTATACGTATATATTGTAGAGGCAATCACATATGCATACGCATTCTATTAGATAAGTTCAACGAACGACTTATTGATTTGCATGTGCCGGTGGAAGCGGCTTGTTCAAGTTCATTAACTTTAAAAGTATTACAACAATTTAAGCCCATCCAACTACATACGTACATTTGCATGTTTGTGTTGTTGATTGATTGGGGAAATTAAGAATTAGCTGTATACCCCTTACAGGTCTTTTTAATTATACCCTACAATTGTTCGAAATTCGAGATATCAAATTTCGACTTGTGCATGTCCTTTAAAATACAAATATTAGTTTATCCATGATTAGGAACAACAACAATTAAATCATAAAAATATTCGTAATTTATTTATATATAAAAACGTCTGACCTATGCAAAACGAAGACCGTAATTCATAAAATAATCAAGGTTTTGCCAAAATAATTGATATTTTTTAATTTTTGCTAAAAAACATCAATAGTTTTTGATACCTTTAATATGTGAAAATACATACATTTATGAAGGTATTTTTATATTGAGTAAAAAACTACATCAGCATTATAGGCACTTCATGCCGATATCAATACTTTTGCAATTAAATTGTAGCAGCCCTTGAAACCACAATGCATACCGAAATCAATTGTTTATTTATGCAATTCGTTGACTTTAATTACTTGGGAGTGTTTGTGGTCAAAGTATTCACCATTTTTATTCCTTTTGGAATTTGTAATATGCCCCTAGTAACAGGTGTATATAAGCAGCTGGTTGGTAAGTTGGGGGTTTAATTGCTATTTGTCTGGCAGTTCGGTCGCATACTATCGCTGGATTACATTTCAGAACGCAAACGCAAGCCAAAACCATATTGTGATAAACATACATATATTTTAGTGAAAAAGTGAAAGAAAAAACCCTGTTGAAGGACTATCAAACATTTATAACATTATACCCATAACCAATCAAGTGCTTAAAGGTGAACGCAATGGCAACCGATACAATGGCGAAAAAAATAAATAAAAAATACTCCAGAACGCTACCGGATACCGATGGCGATGAGATTGTTATTTCGGGAATGGCTGGCAAATTTCCCAATTCCAAAAACATCTCGGAATACGAGTACAATCTTTATAACAAGGTTTGCAATCAATCAAAATAATATTAAAGTGCTTAAAACAATTTGTGAAAAGTTCTAATATCAAACAAAATTAGTTTTTAATAAATTCATAAAAGTGTTAATTTAAGCTTACAATAAATAATCGGTACCATATACAATAAACATATATTCTGCCGATTTTTGGATAAAAAATTTCGACTTAAACAATTTTGTTGAGTTAAGCTGTTGAAAAAATTTCAATATTAAAAAAGTTTTAAGCACACGAAAAAAGTATTAAAATTTGTTTGAAAAGTTTAAAGTTCAGAATACCAAATGACAGCTTAAAATGTAACCAAGTGCTTTTTTAACTTCTGTCTTACGTTAAAAATTTTTCTTGTCAGATTGACATGGTAGATGACGATGAGCGTCGTTGGCGTCACTTTAATCCTGAGATACCCAAGCGCTCGGGTAAAATAAACGAGATTGAAAAGTTCGATGCCACATTCTTTGGAGTGCACTTTAAGCAAGCGCACACAATGGATCCGCAGACACGCATATTGATAGAGGCGGCCTACGAGGCGGTAATTGATGCTGGTATCAATCCGAAAAGTTTGCGTGGCACCAAAACGGGTGTTTATGTCGGCTCCTGTATATCTGAGTCGGAGAAAACCTGGTTCTACGAGAAGGTATCGTCGGGTGGCTTTGGCATCACTGGCTGCAGTCGTGCCATGATGGCCAATAGGATTTCGTACTCATTGGGCTTGGAGGGCCCGTCCTTTTTGCTTGATACGGCTTGCTCCAGTTCAATGTATGCGTTGGATAATGCATTTAGTGCCATTCGAAATGGTGAAATTGACGCTGCCATTATTGGCGGCTCGAATCTGTTGTTGCATCCCTTTGTGACTCTTCAATTTGCTCGGTAAGCAGCTTTATGTCTTTCATTTGCAAAATATTAACATTCATTAATGCAGTCTCGGTGTATTGGCGCCTGACGGCTTCTGTCGTCCTTTTGACAAGGATGCAAGTGGCTACACTCGTTCAGAGACGATTAACTGCATGTTCCTTCAAAGGAAGCGAGATGCAAAGCGCCTTTACGCAAGTGTCATTTATTCGAAAACCAACTGTGATGGATACAAGCCGGAGGGTATTACTTATCCATCGGGCAAAGTGCAAGAAAAACTATTGCACGAGTTCTACCAGGAAATTGAACTGACACCAAATGACTTGGGCTATCTCGAAGCACATAGCACTGGCACCGTAGTGGGTGATCCGGAAGAGTGCAAGGCAATTGATAATGTGCTTTGTAGCCAACGCAAGGAGCCACTTCTTGTGGGCTCTGTCAAATCAAATGTGGGACACTCGGAAGCTGCTTCTGGCATCTGCTCCTTGGTGAAAGCCTGTTTTGCTTTCGAAACTGGCATAATAGCGCCTAATATTAACTTTACCGAAGTAAAGTCGTCTATTACTGCCCTTGCGGAGGGTCGATTAATTGTTGTGAAGGATCCCACTCCTTTGCCAAAGCCATACATCGGAATAAATTCCTTTGGCTTTGGTGGTGCCAATGCTCATGCCATTTTGAAAGCAAATCCCAAGGCAAAGATAAACTTTGGTTTGCCTGATGATAATCTGCCCAGGATTCTGACATGGGCAGGCCGAACGGAGGAATCGATTAATGTGATTTTCGATGCGATTGAAAAAAAACCGTTGGATGCCGAGTTTATTGGACTGTTGCAAAACATACAGGAGGATGATGTTTCCGGAATGGTTTTCCGAGGCTACGGCATTTTCGCTAATAATGGCGCAGAGCCAACCGTTGCACTGGTTAAGGATGTTCAGCATTATACTGGCCTTAAGCGACCCATTGTCTGGGTATTCAGCGGCATGGGTTCACAGTGGAACGAAATGGGAGCATCGCTTATGGTGATTCCACGTTTCCGACAGTCCATTGAAATCTGTCACAAGACTTTAGTGCCAAAAGGCCTCGATCTCATTGACATCCTTACATCCAATGATCCTGCAATTTACGAGAACATCTTGCACTCCTTTGTAGGCATTGCCGCTGTACAAATTGGTCTAACTGATGTACTTCGATCACTTAACCTAGAACCCGACTTCATTATTGGCCATTCCGTAGGAGAATTGGGCTGCGCCTATGCTGATGGAGGGCTGACAGCTGAGCAGATGATACTTGCTTCCTATTATCGTGGTCGAGTCAGTGTGGACACTGAGAAAATCAGAGGCGCAATGGCTGCTGTGGGTATTGGTTACAAGGCTATTAAGAACATGCTACCAGAAACTATTGAGGTTGCATGCCACAATGGTGCTGACTCATGCACCATCTCTGGCCCGATTGATGAAGTTGGTCGTTTCGTAGCCGACCTTAAATCAAAGGATATATTTGCAAAGGAAGTGCCATGCTCAAATATTGCATACCACTCGAGGTATATTGCATCTATGGGGCCACCACTTCTGAAGAACATGAAGGAAACAATTCAACAGCCAAAGCAAAGGACTGCCAAGTGGCTCAGTACCAGTGTTCCGAAAAGTGATTGGGAACAACCCGAACGTAATTTGTGCTCTGCCGAATACCATACCAATAACTTGCTGAACAGTGTACTTTTCGAGGAAACCTTTGCTCTGCTACCCAAGAATTCGTTGACCATTGAAATTGCGCCTCACGGTCTGTTGGGTGCCATCCTAAAGCGTTCTATGCCAAATGGTATTCATATCCCATTGACACATCGTGGAAACAAAAACAATGCGCTCTTCTTCATGAGTGCACTTGGCAAGTGAGTGGAGTGTTACTTAAACAAACAGACAAGGATTTTAACATTTCATTTTTGCTTGCAGATTACATCAAAATGGTCTCATGGTTCCTGTCTCTAATTTATATCCAAAGGTTGAATTCCCTGTTTCACGTTCTACTCCGAGCATAAGTTCACTTATCCGTTGGGATCACAGTGAAGATTGGTTTGTTACCAAGTATGAGAATATGAAGACTAAATCCAGTGGAGAGCGCGTTTTCTCTGTCAACTTGGGCAGTGATGATGAAGAGTTTATGAGTGGACATATAATAGATGGTAAAATTCTAGTTCCTGCCACTTGTTATCTGCAATACGTTTGGGAGACTTTCTCTCTTATGTACCATGGACCAAGCTATATGGATGTTCCAGTGGAATTTGAAGAGGTCCAGTTCCTGAGAGCGACGAATATGTCTATTAAAGGGCAAGTTGAACTAAATGTTATGATTCACTATGGCACAGGTCACTTTGAGGTAATTTAATGGTTCGATTTAAAAAAGCAGCTATGATAAAAAGTACTGATTTCATTTTAGATAACTGAAGCTGGCAGCTTAGTAGTTACCGGTAAAATTAGAGAGATTGAAAAACCAACGATTCCCGAAGTATATCATTTCGAGAAGGAATCAAAGTTCCCCATGGTTGCCAAAAAAGACTTTTACAAGGAGCTAAGACTGCGTGGTTACCATTACAATGGATCATTTCGAGCTGTTAAAAGCGCCCGTGCTGATGGCTTATATGGACAGGTGGAATGGAACTTTAACTGGGTAACGTTTATGGATGCAATGCTTCAAATTCAAATTTTAGGCACAGACTCTCGCTCCCTCTTGCTACCAACGAAAATCCGTAAGCTGCGTATAAATGGTGTACACCATTTTGACGTTATGTCAAAAATGGATCCCGAGAACCGATGCTTCGATGTTTATGTGGATCGTAAGTATGATCGCATTGTTGCTGGTGGCATAGAACTGACTGGACTTCATGCCAGTCCCGTACAAAGACGTAGACCCCCCGGTATCCCAGTATTAGAGAAATATGAATTTGTACCCTATTTGCCAACACCAGAAGTAAGCCAATCGGACGCAGCTCGACTTTGCGTACAACTTGCTTTGGAAAATATTTCCGTACTGAAAATTAAGCTTGTGGAAGTGGATACGGATGGTAGGGATACCGTGCTGGACAAGTTTATCGACGCTATCGAGGACTTACCTGTTATAACTGGAGAATACATGTATTTGACCAACAGAAAGATTGACGAAATGTCTGGCATACATATCGAAAATGGAAAGCTAGCAGCTTTATCCAATTACCACTTCATTGTCGCTGGTGGCATTTGTGGAGATCTTAACGAGGATGTGATTAAAAATGCCCAAAAGGTTTTGGTTGATAACGGCTACCTTTTGATAAGAGAACGCCCCACAACAAACATAACCAACTTAAAACTGCCCGAACAATTCCGTTTGATTACGGTTATTCCAATTAACAACAACGAGGAAGTGTTCCTATTACTTCAGAAGATCTCTAAGAAACTGCAATTGCAGCCAACTGTCGTCAAAGTTTCTGAAAACGATACCAATTTCGATTGGATAACTCAGGTGCAGTCTGCAATAAGCATTAAGAGTGCAGTTGTTGTCTACTCATTTAAAGAAGAACTTAATGGTCTGATTGGATTAGTGAATTGCTTGCGAAAGGAACCCGATGGCAACCTGGTGACCTGTTTCTATATTGATGACCCAAATGCACCCGAGTTTAACTTGGCTGATCCGTTTTATGCCAGTCAGTTTTCTCAGGGTTTGGCATTCAACATATATCGTAATGTAAGTATAAAAAATATGATCTTAAATATATTTTATTAAATCATAATCACTCGTGTAGGGTTCCTGGGGAAGTCTCAGGCACATGCTTCTGCCCGTTAATGATGAGGTCAAACCTAGGGTGGATCACATCTATGGAAATGTAATGCAGCGCGGAGATCTTTCATCGTTACGTTGGTTCGAAGGGCCCCTCGCTCCAGAGGACTGCATGATAAAGATTGCCTACTCATCACTTAACTTCAGAGATGTGATGCTGGCAACTGGTCGACTCGCAGTTGAGCTATATGGCTCGAACAGAATTGATCAAAGCTGTGTTCTCGGCTTTGAGTACTCTGGCATCAATATGAAAACTGGTCGACGCATTATGAGTATGGTTGTTAAAGGTGGCGTTGCTTCGTATGTGGAGAAGCCATCGAAACTTATCTGGGACATTCCTGAGCATTGGTCACTGCAGGAAGCTGCTACTGTGCCAGTTGTTTATATAACTGTATATTATGCATTCTTTATGGCAACCGACATTCGGAAAGGAAAGAGTATACTTATACACGCCGGAACAGGAGGTATTGGTTTAGCGGCAATTCGTGTTGCATTGGCCTACAATTTGGAAGTCTATACCACTTGCAGTACTCCACTAAAGAAAAAATTCCTTTTGGACACCTTCCCCCAGCTCAAAGGTATGCTACACATTTGTTAACTTTGGAAAAATTATTTATAAAATTCTTTTAAGAATCACGCATTGGCAATTCCCGTGACACGTCCTTTGAACTAATGGTTCAACGAGAAACAGATGGCAAAGGTGTTGATTTCGTGCTAAATTCTTTGTCGGAAGACAAACTGCTGGCTTCGGTGCGCTGTCTTGGTCAGTCCGGCCACTTCCTGGAGATCGGAAAGTTTGACATGGCCAACGATAGTAAACTTGGCTTGGGCTGTTTCCTTAAAGAGCTCACCTTCCATGCTGTGCTGGCTGATAGTCTGTTGGTGGCATCCGATGAAGATATTTGGGTAATTATTTAATGCTTATTAGTCGTCTTAAAAAGTTATCTTATATAAGTTTCTACCTATTTGCAGCACTTAAAAAAACTGATTGATATGGATATTGCCAGTGGCATTATTCAGCCGTTGCCAGTCACTGTTTTTCCGACACACGAAATTGAGCAGGCCTTTAGGCATTTGATTGGTGGCAAGCATATTGGTAAGGTCATAATTAAGGTACGTGACAACCCAGAGGCAGCAGAAACTTTGCCAGTGCGTGTGGTAAATCAAGTTTACTTCAAACCACATATGACTTATGTCATACCCGGAGGCCTGGGTGGTTTTGGCTTGGAACTGGCTGATTGGATGGCACTTCGTGGTGCTCGAAAGCTTATGCTTAGCTCAAGCCGTGGCATTTCCAAGGACTATCAGTCATATCGCATTGCGTATGTATTTGTTAATATTTAACTCATCTCTTAAGTGTATTTAAATCTGTATTTATCCGTACATTAACAGACTTTGGAAGACTTATGGCTGTGAAGTTGAAATCAGTATAGCAGATATATCCACTGTGGAAGGCTGTCGCAATCTTTTGCTGGATGCTGCTAAAATGGGCCCAGTTGGTGGTATTTTTAATCTGGCAGTTGCACTACGAGACGGCATCTTTGCCAATCAAAATGTGGAACAATTTGTGCAGAGCTTTTCTCCAAAGGCAGTTGCCACCAAGCATTTGGATGCAATATCTCGAATTTTATGTCCTGAGTTGGAACATTTTGTTGTGTTCTCAAGTGTGTCCTGTGGCCGTGGAAATGCCGGACAAACCAATTATGGCATGTCTAACTCTGTTATGGAGCGCATTATTGAACGCCGTAATAGGGACGGACTGCCAGCCAAGGCCATTCAATGGGGCGCTGTGGGCGAAGTTGGATTAGTTGCCGATATGGCTGAAGATAAAATAGACATGGAAATCGGTGGAACACTCCAGCAAAGAATCTCGTCCTGTTTGCAAGAACTAGATACATTGCTTAGTGCAAAGTCTGCCATTGTTGCCAGTATGGTTGTTGCTGAGAAACGTTCGGGACGATCTGGAAACGAAAGTGTAATCGATACGGTTATGAACATTATGGGAATACGTGATTTGAAGTCTGTCTCGCTTGGTACGACTCTGTCCGAAATGGGCATGGATTCCCTAATGGCAGTTGAAATCAAACAAACTCTTGAACGTGACTTCGAGCTTGTACTGACTCCTCAGGATCTGCGTTCACTCACCTTCCAAAAGTTACAAGAGTTTATGGAAGCGAGAGAAAAGAATAACATTGACACTGTTAAGATGATTTTCGCATCTGAAGGAAATCTTATGGGCATGGATCTACTGTTGCATAATTTAGGTGATGAAGCCCATTGCGATCAAATAATGTATTCTCTCAAAACAAATGCGACCGCCTCAAAGCAAAGTCTTCCACCCAATATCATAATACCTGGAATGGAAGGAACAGCTGGACAAGCATGGTATAATATCGGTGCCAAGCTAAATAGCAGGGCAAATGTATTACAACTCCATCAGTTTGCTAATCTGGAGACTATCAGTGATATTGGTCAACAAACATTGGAAGTAAGTTACATTAAAATTAAGAACATGGCTAAGGTTATAAAAATCACTTTTCTATTTTTTGCAGCATGTGAAAGCTCTATTGAAACCATCAGATCCATTCTACCTTATTGGATATTCTTATGGTTCGTATGTGGCGCTTCAACTGGCTGAATTGCTAGAGAATTTGGGATATCGTGGACATGTCCTTTTGATAGATGGTGCACCACATTTTCTGACAAAGCTAACGAACCTGCAACTAGGACCAAATTTCACAGATCACGATCTGTATGACTTGCTCTTCTCTAGTATTGTCAGTCAGATATTCCCCGAGGAATCCAAGGAGTCGGTAGCCGTTATTTTCCATAAGCTCGAGACGTACAAAGAGAAATTGGATCTATTTATCGAGTATGTGGACAAACAGGATGTTTACAGTAAAGACTACTCGAGAGTGATGGTTGAAGCCATGTTCCGAAGAGTAAAAATGGCAGCAAAATTCGATTTGAACAGCATAAAGGACTTGAAGTCTCCCATAACACTAGTCCGTCCCGCAGAGATCTCCCTTCAGGATATCGAAGAAGACTATTGTCTTTCCCAGCTGACTTCTGGTAAAGTGACCCTTAAAGTTATTGAGGGCAACCACACGACCATGTTGGATAATCCTGTGCTACCTCAGATCATAAACGACTTTGATCCTGGTCTTCTGGATGACAAAAACTTCGAAGAGTACATTCGAGATGGTAAAGCAGTTGCTGTGGTTTAATTCTCATATATTTTTTTCTAGTTTTCATTTCACTTTTTCACTTTAAAGCTTGCATTATTATGACCGTAATAAAAATAGAACAAACAAGTTTATAAATTAACGTGGCGTTTTGATAGCTTGCTGCACTGTTTGCTGAAGCAACTGCATCTTGTGATAGTTTGCAACGCTATTAAAAGTGTTCAGCAGTGTTTCAATCTCCTTGCCACTGATAAGGGGCGCAAAATTGCCAGCACAGGTGCAAAATTCAGCCAAGTTTTCGCGTTTGATTTCGTTGCAGCGCACACATCGCAGGTCCTGCAGCACGTAGGACATCAACCTGCGCTGCAGTGCATCAATCATTCGCATCTCAATCTCCTCGTTATCATAGGCCACAAAACATTGAGCGCACAGCCAAACAGGACTGTAAGCAAAAATTACAAATAAATAATATGGAAAGTCAAATAAAATAAATAATGAAGTTAGACTTACATGCCATCTTTCATGGCGCGCTGTTTGTCCTTACACAGATCCAAATCCCGACAATGATTGCACGCCTTGCATATGACCTCGTTGATAATGTACGTATCACAGGGATCCGTCCAGTCGGCCAGATCTGAAAACTCACCCACACCCACAAGACGCAGCATATTGCGACGCAACTCATTGACTTGCTCCGCCAAGCCTTTTTCCACACTTAGCACCTTGACAATAGTGCGTATGAGTTCCAAGCCAGGACTTGGCTTACCCTTGCCATAGTTCTTGTGCAGCTTGAGCACAAAATCGAAGGCACAATGCGATATATCCTTTATGGCTTGTTCGGTGCTCTTCCGTTCCGTCAAGGATTGCATAAAGAGTGTAATCAATGATTCAAATTTCTCACGGCACTCGTTCTCATCCGGCAGCTGCTCACCAATTGTCCAGTTAAGCTCCAGCGAAAGCTCCTCTTCCTCCTCTATCTGATCCACTTCAAGATCTGCTTCAATTGCTTGTACATCATCATCATCATCATCGTCCTCGTTTTCATCCTGCTGCTTATTTCTGGCCTGACTCTCACGCAACGTTGTACTGCCTGAAACTATCGCAGTGACCGTCTCATCAATACCCTTGGGCAACTTGCCTCTAATGCCCGAGAAGTTAGCCTGATCCAGCCAAAGCATGAAATTCCAGCACTGCTCAAAGCTAAGCTGAATGGAATGAAACATTTCCTTGTTGCGCAAACTCTGCACAATGTAATCCACATAGCCCAGAGCGTCCGACACTGACTTCTTGCCCGAACTGAGTATGATGCGATTGAAGTCGGCATAGACAATGGTTGCTCCTAGACGCTTAAACTCTGCAATGATACGCAAAAACATTTTGCGCATCAGATTGTTGAGGGATCGGCGCAACGCTGGATCATAGAGCAGGGCATTGCTGGAGCGCACCCACCGATAGAAGTGAACTATTTGAAAGTCTGAGAAGATGTTCTGATTGATGGACACCTCACGTAGCCAGCCATTTACCATGGAGCGCATAACACGAAATGCTGCCGAGCAGAGAGCTGTCTCATCATAGCTGGGTAAAGTAGCTGCCGGTACTGTGCCAATCATTTCCTCCAGTGATGCCTGCGGCATTACATCGAATGTAATCGCCGAAGAGGCGCCTTCCATTTCCTGAATCTTATTCGATTGCAGCAAGGCACTTACAGCTAAACTATCCAGCGCCAGTTCAACGCACACATCCGGATAGAAACCGGCTCGATTTTGTACTACTGAGATGCTCTCCTCGAATTCTGCCAGCAGACGACTGTCATCCGCTTCACGGCCGCCAAGATCCGGACGTGTGCTGGCTGACCACCAAAGCACAAAGTTATGCTTTTGCAGCAGACGGGCAAAGAAGAGATCCGCACCAAAGAGAACCGTATCCGGCGGCATGTTGCCAATGGGCACATGGAAGTAACGACACTGATCCAACATAAGTTCGATCACATTATTCAGATTCAAAAAATGACGAACCATAGCCCGTGAACCCTGTCGCTGCCAATCGAGACCAGAGAGCAAACTTGCATCATCGGAGATGTGAATCTGAGCCTGTGGAAACTCCAAAATCACGGGCATTGCAGCGCTTAATTTTCGTGCCTCGGTTGCCGTCTGCAGGCAAAGCATGGTGGGACCCGGTTGCTCCTTTTTGTAGGCAGACAAAGCGCGTTGGATATGCCTGTAGATTTGCTTCACATCCACCTCGATGAGCACCTCAAAAGTGAAATCCTCTGCCGGCAACTTTTCGGCCTGTTCCACATTCTGCAAGTTCTTGATTAGTGCTAATCTCTCCGCCGTATAAAGCTGCTTCATGTTGGGCATTTGATTGGCACGCACCGTGTCCAAGGCAAAGACAAAAGCCTTTTTGCTGGGCAGCAAAAACAGTGCCCATATCTCCTTTTTGGCCGTGGGTATATTATGCTGATAGAGATAGATCCTGCGAAGCTTTGTGCTTGCATTTTGCAAATATCTTATGTGCGTTTGAGGACGCTGCTCCAGCTGCTCGATGCTAAAGGTCTCCAACTCGCGAGTAGACAACAGAGCCAGACGACGTGCCTCGTCGCGTTGCACGCCACATATGCAGCCCATGTCCATTAGGGCACGAAACTCCAAAGTCATTTGTGTCTCATAGATGCCCTCAATATCGGGCGTAGCCAGATCCGCCAGCATGCCCAGGCAGTTGTCACGGAACACCTGCTCCGGAACACTATATCGATACAGGTTGTAAACGGGTCGAGAGCGTGGCAGCACGCGGTTCACCTTGCGCCACAGTTGGCCCTCCTCGGGTGGCGCCGCACTGCGTTGGTTTACATAGAAAATTCTTGGCACTGTCAACTTAATGCGATGCAATTCCTCTCCAATCAATGCCCACACAGTAAACTGTCCCAAATCGTTGACCGGCACCAATTGCAGTATCTGCCAAGGCTGATCCAAAAGTGTGCGCTGTGCACGTCGCAGGAAACCACCCAATGTGGCTGTGGATGTGGTTGCTCTCGAGGCTGCTTGTGCAGATGCAGCTGCAGCTCCACTTGTGAAATCATCGCCACCACGTTGACGCTTACTCTGCTGTCTGCAACGTTGACGCTGCTCCTGTTGCCACGCCCATTTGCGTTTCTGGAAACGTACCCAATCCACAATGGTTTTGCGGGTTTCTCCAATGGCAGGTGGTGCACCCAGAGCCTGACGCCAAGTCTTTGGCTGTGGCGTTGTCTCTGCTCCATCGCCATCTTCATCCAGCTGTAGACGTTTGCGCTTGGTCACCATTGGCCTGCCTGAGACTGAAGCTTCCGTGTCCTCTTTCCCTGCCAAATCCTCCATGTCACCCATGTCCAATTCTTTATCGTCTGTGTTGAGCGCCGGTTTGGGTCGTGGCCTACTGCCGAACATCTCATTGATGCGTCGCTGCTTCAGCACATCATTCTTCTCCAGCATTTTCTTGTGCAACCAATCCGGATGACGTACACGTGGTACAGGATTTGGCAAACCCTGCAGCGCTGCGGGTATGGTAATGATCTTTTGGATAGTGCCACCCAAGCGCTCTATATAGTAGTTCCAATCCAGCACATCTCTTATATCTGCATCACCCATAGTGTTATCCTTAAGCCAGCGACGCAAATGATAGCGCCGCACACTTGGCTCCGACTGGAAAATGGCCAGCGGCACAGCACGCTCCGTGACGGGCGCACCTTCAGGCTTCTTGGATATGATATACTTGCAGGCTAGACCAGCATCCTTGACCATTTGCTCGCCCAGAAACTCAGCCAAACGCTTAGCCGTTGATATGGATGTACTTTTCTGGGCGCCATATTCCTCCAACTTCTTAGACATGGATTTATTTTCAGCAATCAGCTCGAAAAGTTCCGAATCGGGAAGATTGGAGCCGCGACTATAAAGCACATCCAGCCAATAGTCGGCCACTTTGGCCACAGAGGCATAGCATTCTTCCAGTGTGCTTCCAGCCAAGAAGGCCTCAAAGACAGAACTCTGGAAATTCTTGATTAGCTGCAGTTCACCACGTCGCTTCACCTCGAAGCCCTTTAACTCGGCCAGCGAGCCATCAAAGTTGAAGACCGCATAACGTTTCTTTAGCTTCTTGCCTTCCTCTTTGGCGGCGGGCAGCACCATAGCCAGATATGGGCCATCCACTTCAAAGAAAATCGAGTTCTCATCACGAATGTCGTAATTAGGAGGCTGTCCTTTTTCCGGCTGTCTCAGCTCATGGTACTGATCATTGGTAAAGTGATCCTTAACCATTGTATTTAACACCGCATTTGGGTATGAAATGTTTAGCTTCTTTTTCTTCTCGTGCGTTGTATGAACCGTGAATTCTTGTGGAAATGAGCCTGGCAAGATGCACCAGATGCCATCCGTGTCCAGCTCTAATGGTCGACCCACACGCTCAATAATCTCACGTGCCTTGGTAATGATATTGGAACCAGTAAGACAGACAATGCCTGCCATAGGCATCGAATGCCAGCGAGCACCACGACGCATCACATAGCCGTAAAAGGAGTTCAGGATGCACTTGTGCGCCAGCTGCAGAGAATCATAGAGCACCTCACGTCCTCTGGCTGCCTTGACTTCAGCAGCGTCACCCGATGCCACAGCTGCATTTACCGATGCCTTCGCCGTCTTGGTCAAACCTTTGTACTCGTAGCGACGATCTCGAAAGGCGCGCACTGTGTCCACATAGAAGCTGTTCTCCTTCTGGCAAATGGTGGAGTTTCGCGTTTCCAGTTTGGTGATCTTCGTTTTCTTGTACGCCTTGCGACAGTAGTCCGACAGACGCTTCTTTTCGTAAGCCGCCTGATCTTCTTTGGAGAGTTCGTGGAACGCACGCGTGGGACCACCCGGAAATAGGGAAGGAAACTTTTCTGTCTCCAGCTGTTGCTGTATGCGCTGAAATTCGTTGCGTGAGGCAGGCAACATCTCGCCACGCCAGAGCCAATCCATCGAACGCTTGCAACGCACGCCAGGCTTATTGAAATCACAGGCAGCACAATCCAGATCAGTAACCATTGCTGATGGCTGCAGGCGATTGGTGAGAATAATGTTCGGGTACATGGCGCCCACATCCAAATGATAGATGACCGGCTGTTCCAATCGATTGGGTATGTCATGCAATCCCTGCAGCGCTTGCACAATCTCCTGCTTCACTTCATCCAAATTGCTGACAAGCGTCAGGGGAATGCCTTCTTCCACCTCGATGGCTTGCTTGAGTACACCATCGACCTGCTCCATTAGCTGCTTAACCATTGTCGGATCTAGTCGAAAACGGCAGGGTATATCGGCACGAAAGACACCTGATTCCAATGCTTCTACATGACCGCCGACATAAGTCTCGGAGTCGAGCACGTGTCCCTCATTGGAGAGCTTATTGAGTTCACTCTGCTGTTTGTTGGGAAACACAATATTCGCATGATATGCCTGAACCATGAGCAATGTTTCGCACAGTGTTCCAGATCCCTTACGCAATATCTCATCTGGTTCCATGGGAATAATTGTATTCAAAGCGAATATGAACGGATGGACGTACTTCATGTACAGATAATAGGTGGCAACAGCATCGGAAACGGAGTAATTGGACAGAACTTGTGGCTGTTCGACGGCCATGCGACACATGTCCTCCGGATCGAGTTCAACGGGATCGTAGCGCAGTTTAGCCTTTGCCACAGCTTTGAGACCCTGTGAGCCAACGGGCAAGTAGGAATCACGTTTCACCCAGCACAAGCAATCCATGTGAATTGAGGGTCGACTCAAGTAAATGCCGTCGCGCATCTTTGAGAAGCCAATCTCTTGCTTCATATCCAGATCATAGACTGCAGCGCGCGTCTCTACAAATGGCCAATCAAAGAAGTCACCATTGTAGGTGACTACAATATGCGGACGCACCTCCATAATATGATCGAAGAACTTTTGCAGCAGTTGCATTTCATTCTCCTCATTGAATATGATAAAATGTCCCTCGAACTCTGGCTTGGGCGTGTACTCAAAGTCATCCACATTAGACGAGATAATTTCACGATTGGTTATCAAATAGCCCTGACCATCGATCATATACGAGATCATCATAATCTGATCAGTTTGTGCATCGGGGAACTTGAGTGGCAGTTTTGTTGTCTCTATGTCAAAGGCCAGCACAACTGGCTCTGGTCTGTCCAGTATATCTGGCCGGCATGTGATGACCGGCATCTCGACGCCACTGCGACAACGTATATTGTACCACTGGCCACAAAAGATGCGCAAATCAATGGAGACGCGCACATGGTATGGCACATCGTGCTCTCTTATATCCATAATACAATCCATATAATCCTGTTGCCGCTTGCCACCGCCATCATCAGCACTGCTCGAGGACTGTGCCAGCGAGTTAGCTAACATTTGCATATAGTATGTGTTGGATTTTTCTCGTTCCGTGTTGCGACGCACTGCAGCCATAAGTTCGCGACGAACTTTAGTCATGGCCGTTTGATTGAGAAATGAGAGCTTGAGATAGTGCTGCTGGAGACCAGACAGATGATTTGCCAGGTCCAAATCCTCTTTGGTGATGTGCTCCAAGCTAGCCAGCTGGCCAGAGTATTTGCGGCCCAGGAAGCGTGCCACCTCAAGATGCATATTCATCTCGGGGCGTATAAGCAAATATGGCTGATATGCCACGGTGCACTTGAAGCGCGATCCATCCATCTGTATAAAGAACAAATCCAACGCAGCAACCAAACGTCGATCATCGTCGAGCACCTCGTTCTTAAAAACGAGCAACAAGTTTTTTAATAGTTTTTGCTAAGAACTCAAAAGTTTAAACTTACCGTGTGCATGTTGATGAGATAGCCTGTCCGCTCCTGGCTATCCTTAACTCTGTCAAAGCCATATTTTGAGTCGATTTTATCATTTTCGCGCGACTGACGGTATCCGGCTTCATTAAAAAAATCGTCGCTGCATAATCAAAACAATAGTTCTGTTGTTGTTTTAACAGTGCTTATAATTCAGTTAACTACTTACCCTTCGGCGCGCGTTTCGCTTACAAACTTGCCAGTATTCTGCAGCACTTTTGCTTTGCCAAGTTCGGCCATTCTCTGATTATTTTATTGTTTTGTTATTATACAGCCTTTATTTGGCGCCATTTGTTGCAACTAGCGATGGTATAATGTTAAAATAACGATTCATCGTTGCTAGCTGCGCGCATCTAGCTTCACGTGAGCAACTAATTTGCGCAACGTTAAGTTAGTTGCAAACAAATCAGCTTACCACATTAAGTTGGCAGCGAAGTTGAACGAAACCTGCTCACTTAACGCAACGCTCATTTAAAACTTAAAAGGCGCAAAAATCAAACAGCTATGATTGCAAAAAATTCAAGATTTTATTATTATGAAGTTTGTTAATTAATGCTTGTTAAACAGTGTGCAGCCTATTCAAGAAAAATGCGCAAATATATATTTTGGTCAGCTGCATGAACCATAAAAACCAATTAAAAAAAAAAACAAATAACATCCACATGCTGTTTAATTGTTTGCGTTTTGACCAGTCATTTAAAAGATATTAAATTGCTCCCTCATATTGAACGCATTTCCTACTGTGTCAGCTAAGTTTTTTGCCACTCGACTTGGTGGACCTAAATATACAAACATATACACTCGCATATGCATACACATGTTTGTATTTCGGCCCGTTTAGTTCGCAGTTTTGTTTCCATTATGTATGGTCGTAAAATTGACTGCTTGCATTGTGCATATTTTCAGTCTCAAATCAAATTACACACGCACACAACAAAATTCATTCATAAAAATCCGGCTCACCTACACGCGTAGTAAAAATGCAGTCGGCAATCAACGTTTCCATACATATGTATATATATATTTAAACACGTCTGCATGTACATACCCACACACACACACACACGCAAACCAAACACAAATTGTGCGCGCAAGCGCTCTTTTCGTATTTTTCTCTCTCTCCCTCTTCATTTTTCACAGCAGATTTTTCCTCTCTGTGTGTATGGCAGCTCTCTTTCGTTGAGTTCGTCCTGCTGCGCAGCGCACTTGTCGCTGTGAAGCTATTTAATTGCTACCTTTGCCAAGTTGACAATCGCTTCGCTATCGCCGCCAGTCAACCATATTTGTTACACGTGTTCGTTATGCAAGGCTGCCACTGGAACAGGGAATTGAGAACAGGAGTCACCGAATCTTATTCGCCCTATGCTGAGTATGCAGGGCGCAGTAGCGCCAGTGCTGTATCTACATACATACATGCATATGCTAATCAGTATGCGTGTATAAATATGTACGTACATATGCTGTGTGCTTGCACACATGTGTAATTTATGCGAAAAGCGTTGCCAGAATATAAACATACGCGCATAAATATTTGTGTGTTTGTGTCTCCAGCTGTATGTATTTATGTTTGTAAACCTGTTTGCAGCCTTTATGGGAGCGTTTCATATGCACAGTGGGCACAATCAACAATTAATTTGCTGTTCTGTGTCACTGTGCGTTGCTTGCTAAAAAGATTGCTGCACACACACACACACACACACACACACACACCACATGCGCATACAAACGCTCACTCAACCCATGCAGCTACCTAACACACACACATTGCATACACGCACACTTGTAGCATTCTGACCACGCAGAGTTTTTATTCTGTCGTTGATGCTGTTGTTCTTCTCGTAGAAAGACTTTGTTTTTGTTGTTTAGGTTATTCTGATTTTCTTTTCACTCGGACTGCATATTAATGTATGCAAGTACTTATGTTTGTTTGTGTGTGTTCCTGCTCTTTTTTCGTTTGCGAAAAATTATATCTCTTGTTGCTCCCACTCGCAGTCGCTCTCTTTGGATCTTGAAAGCGTACATTTGACAAAATTTGCGCACATTTATTTTGGTGTACTTATGTAAATGCGAATGTATTTATTGTAGCTATTGCAGGAATATTCAATTTTTTGTATTGCGTTTCTTTATGTGCTTTACCGCACTCACCCAACAAACAATTCGGTCTTACGTATGTACACATGTATGTATGTATGTAGGTGGCGGCTACTCGAGCAGCGCAAAAAATACTCTCGCTTTTTTGGCGTTATCAGTTGCCACACTCTCGTGCTCCACCGAGTTCGCCGCTCTTCGTTCTTCGTTCGACGCTCCTTCTTCTTGTTCTGCTTCTGCTTCTGATTCAGGCACTTGCTCCGCTCGCTCAATTCCCTCACACATGAGCGCGTCGGCGTCGTCGGTGTTCGGTGTGTTGTTGTGTCTGCTGCTGCGCTGCCTGCTTTAGTTTGTTTTCGACTCTCTTTGCGTTTGGACGCGATGTGTGTTGCTTGCTTACATTGATTAACGGTTATGTGCTTTGAATATTTGAATGCTGCCTAAACTATACGCAATACCAAAACAAACAATCCAACAACAACAGCATAATAAACGCACAAACCGTACACAATTTAATTAGCAAGAATTCTATTGCTCGTGCTTGGTCGTCGGTCGTTGCCAAAGAAACAAAATATCGGCTCAAAAACAAAAAAGGAAACCCAAAATCGATAGTCAATTCTTGTTGTCTCTATTGTTAATTGTTGTGTCATCGAAACGAGTGCAATTGAAAATCAAAGAAAAAAGTAAATAATTGTTGTTCTCACTGTTCAAATAAACTTCAAGAAAAGTGTCGGTGCCAATATTGAATGAGCTAAAAATAGCAAAAGAGCAGCTCTAAAAAATAAGGCTTAAGCGCTAAACCTTTTTTTGTGTGCAAAGAGACACAAAAAGCGGCAGCCAAAGATTCAAAAATCTGTCTACAAAACCACAAAATCGCTTGAAAGATCGTCTGTGCGTGCGCCTATGTATGCATTTGTGTGTGAGTGTGTGTGTTTAAGTGGTGTCTGTGTTTGAGTTTGTGTGGGTCGCTCTGATCTGATCCGTTGCCGTCGTCGTTGTTCGATCTCTGTCGCGTCGGCGTCAGCGTTAGCGTTGCGTCTTATAAGCCGAAGTAAAGCCAAGACCCGATCCGATACACGATCCCAATTCTCAGCCGTTTCCTTTCGTGTCCGCTTTGTTTCAGGCACGTACGTAATCTCTCTTTTGCCGGCCATAATCAACCTGCCTGCTGATCCACGCGATATAAACAAGAGGGTTACAGATGCAGATACAGATACATACTATAACCTAAGACCAAGGTGTGAGAAAGAGACACAAAGAGAAGAGAGTGAGAGAGAAGGAGAGGAGGCATATTAAAGCTGTCGGCAGCTTCTGCTTTCTTACCCATTCCCGATCAAGATTATGCTCCTAATTTGAAGTTGTAATTAATTTGGATACCCTAATAAAAAACAAAACAAGAATAAAGACTCTTCAAAAGGCCAAACAACAAAGAAAACAAAAAAAACCCAAAAGAAAAAGAACAAGAGCAAGAAAAGTAACAAAATACAAGCAGCTCTACCTCTACTTACATTTGAGGGGCGTAACGCGCCTCCATTTTATTGCCCCACCGGTGAGTGAAGTGTTGAAAAACAGTAGTTGATGTATTTTTATTCAACTTTACTAGCTAGTAGCTACCAAACCCTTTTATTGTGGCCACATTTATGAGTGTGTGCGTGTGTGTGTGTGTGTGTGTGTGTGTGCAGTGCTTGTCTGTTTTCTTGAATGAAATCTAGGAAAAAAAAATATACATATGTACATATAAACAGGTTTGAATCAAGTTGCTACCGCGGCCTTAACTATTACAGCAATTCAGTTTGTAGCCAGGATTGTTGGCGATCTTACAGATTGCTGCCTTTGACGACTGGTCGTTGTTAATGGCAGGTGGGGGGGAGGGGTAATTTTATGCTGGATCTCAACCCTTGAACATCATTGAAATTACTACTGTTACAGTTTCCGGTGTGTGAACTTTGATTGCATTTCTTTTTTTCGTCTTTTATTTTTCATTTCCCGGTTCTCACTTTTATGGCCATCGATTTACATTTTGTTAATGGAAATGTGTTAATGTTTGTGGTTTTGTTGTTTTTCTTTTTTTTTTCGGGTGCCCTTCAATTGCTTTTTAATCCGCTACTGTAAGTTTTTTAATGTGGAGCAATAAACGCGTAAGATCGTTGATAAAGTGAAGCAGGCTTAGTTTAACATGATTCTCAGTACGTCAAACCGGTTGAAAAATAACAATAATGAATGATGGAAGAAACTTAAACTAAGTTTATGAAAAATCAACAAAAATCCTAAACAAGTTATTCATAATCAGGCTAATAACTTATATGCATAAAAACCATTTCTTTAACAAAGTTCCCAATCAAAAGATTTTAGTTCATTAAAAAAGATTAATAATTCACCACACATGGATAAAGTAAAATATTTCTAGGGAAAATTTAATAATTTATTTTTACTCTAAAGCATACTGAATTTATTCTTCAATAGATAAAACGTGATTTATTACTTATTGGAATTTTTGAAATATTTTATTGGCAGATTCTTTCGTCTTTCACCTTCTGTTCCCACAACATTTGACCGATTCCAAAAATACACGTTAACTTCACTTGCAGTTCACTGCATTTAATTCTCTGGTTCGTTGCCCCATGCTATGTTGTTGTTGGTCCTTTCTTATTCGGGATATCAACCTGCCGCAGACAAAACTGAGCTCAATATCGATACCATCATAATCATACAAACATACACAAACACACATAAATCTCAGACAGGGAGCAGAGGGTAGGGGACGACAAACGGGACAGACAGTCGACACATGTGCGCAGAAGTAGTAGAAGATCACTGAGAAGATCCCTTTTCCAAAAAAAAACGAAAAAAAAAAATGAACAGCTACAGCCACAGCATCCCAGCAAAACGAAAAAGCAACAAAAATGTCTTCTACCGTTACGTGCAACACACTAAAAATTGCACCCCTATTGTTGCATGCTACACTGTCGTCGTCGTCGTCGTCGTCTTCGTCGTCTTCGACGTCGTCATCGTCTGGGACTCGGCTTGGGTCTCTGATTGAAAGTCTGGGCAAGGAGTGTGCACCATATCGAAATATCATATTCGTTTACAATCTGTTTCGTTGAGCATCTGCTGCCCGTTGTCCCGCAGACACAGTTGGCTGGAATATCTTTTTAATTTTTGGTTGCCTTTTCCTTCTTACCAGCTCTCTCTATCTTTCTCTCTCTCTCTCTCTCTCTCTCTCTGTCTCTGAGAAATGCTCTTCCATGCATATTACTCGCACTTTTCTTGTGAAAACATATGTTCCGATTTTTTTTGTTTTTGTAGATGAAAGTCATAGTCAGCCTTATCTGTTAGATAAATTCGTATAGCTGAGATACCGGATTGTGGTTCACTTTAGTTTTGCGGCCTTGCATCATGCACATGTTTCTACCTGTTTATGGGGAGTTTCACATTCATCTGAAGTGTTGCAATATCAAAGACAAACTTCAGGTAACAATAAGTTCAAGAGTATTATAATTAGTTTACAATATTGTTTCATTAAAGAATTAAACTTAAACTAAGTTAACATATATTTCTACTCTAAATACCTAAACTTAATATAAGCAGCAAAATCTTAACACTTTTATAATAGATTATTGATATTGTTGTAGCGTCTGTTATTTCGGTTAATTGACTGTGTTCTTAACTGTTTGAAGTGCTAAGTGCTTTGCCAACATTATGATAGTCGTTATCATTGATTTAAGGCGCTTGATCATTTATTATGATTCCTAAAAGCGAACATTATTTTTATACCATTGAATCACACAATTCAGTTCCAAGTGGTGATGGTATTTATTTTTTTTTTTTTTTGTATAAAATCTCAACAAACACGTAAAATCAATCTTAATATTCGTTTGCTTATTATTTTTGCCATTTTTTTGCGTCAATAAATTATTTTGGTGAGAGAGAATTATATATATACTCAGATCTATACATACTATATGCACTATTGCGCTGTCAAATCAATTAAAGATGCTTATGTATATATGTATATATATATATGTCATAGCATTGTTGTTGTTGTTGTTACAGTTTTTGTGCATTGATTTGATTGCACTGAAAATTTGAATGCCGTCGTTGAATGCGCACTGCAATTTTATTATCCATTTAAATGTTGATTAACTTAAATTCGTTTCTACTGCACTCAACACACACTTGTACTACTTGTGTGAGTGTGTGTGTGGGTGTAACTGGGGGAACCATTTGTATGTATGTATGTAAAACTAACGGCCATTCGAAATCAGCAAATCAAATGAAATTTGATTTCACAAGCAGCAATCTATGCAGTTAGATCAATGCGAATTCAAATGAGCTCGTATGTAAATGCTTGGATATATATAGATATGTAAATAGTTGCATATATATATATATCGCTAGTTGTATATATGTATATGCAGATGGGAAGATAACGTGCGTAGATAACTGATTCTCATATATGCAGCAACTGTCAACGTCACGAAACCAACACTTTATTTGCATAACGTATCTAATTAGGCAGATACACTGCCACACAATCAGATTCAGGAACAAAAAAAAAAAACACAAAAAAAAAATCTGCTGCTTCAATGCATAACTTAAGTACGCATCAAGCAAGATACATACTGTATAAATATACAGTGCGACCTCGCTCAACGCAACTCTACGATAATTGCAACACCCGAATTCTTAACATTGTTAACTGTAAACGCCACTGAAAAGAAATCGTACAAAGTAAAGACCACAATTTCTGAGTTTTTCAAAAAACAAATATGAAACCCTTGCTTTGAACACAGATTTATTCGATTCAATTTAAATTCGAATAGTTAGCAAATCTAGAAAAGTTTCCCCCAACCACCTCAGTTTTCGCCAAAGTGTTTGCGTTGAGCGTGGTCTTACTGTAGTCAGTTCTAGAGCACTGCATTAGAGCACTGTGCAATGTCTTCGTTTTTTCGCTTATCACACAACACAAATATTATAACTTAAAATGCGTCATTGCTTGCTTTAATATACAATGTTTTTATCTTGAAGTCACAATATTATTTATAGTTGCATCAAAAACAACAGCTTCTGTATTCGGAATATACCATAAGTATTAAAGTAGTGCGGGTTGGTCTGGTTGTACTACTATTGTTGTTGTTGTTCTTTAATATAGTCAGCGCCATTTCCGTTTGATATCAAATGCCTTGGTCTTTTTCTCTTTTGTTATATTTTCCCTTCATTTGATAGCTTATTAGAATACAAGATTAAGCTTTCGGATCTCGGTCAGCTTATCAGCCGTATTCGGTCATTTTTCAGTTTGATAACAATAACTCTAGCGGAAGCACAAAAATGTTCTATAAGTATAAGCAAAAAAAAAAAAAACTTTAGAAACTATTCAAATAAAAGGTTTCTAGGTGGTCAGGTCTTCAAAATGCTTAAGCATTATTTTTATTAAGATTAACATAATAACCTTATTCAATTTGAAGAAACCAAGTACGCCCTACAAAAAAATAACAACTTCAAAGGAACTTGAAAAACAAGCCGATTCTTTGAAAGCAACACTTTAACAACATGCTCTTAGGGCTTTGGCAAATATTGAGAAGAACTTCAGGCACTACATACATATATCCATTAGAAACACACGTTATACATGTATATATATATATATATATATATATATATATATATATGTATTAAGAACAAGTATCAAAACCCCTTTATGGCTCTAAGAACTGTATATGTATGATGGATGCTGTATAAACAAAACCAACTTTATATGCAAACCAAAGGCGGCTCCTTTTGTTGTGGCCTTGTGTCGCTCAAAATATAAAAGGGGCGGACAACACTTTGATGTTGTTTGGCTATGTTGTTGTTGTTGTTGTGTCTCGTACCGATCGTTGTTACTCTATGCACATATTTTACTTACTTACGTTATGTTGACTCGCACTATAGCGTCATAATTTCTTACGTCAACATTGAGCTCATGTCTTAAATTGAGCAGAAAGGTGTTAACAGCGGCCATAGTTAAAGGTGTGAATGAGTCGGCCTCTGTCTCACTGCTAACTAATTGGCCCAATATAAGGCCAATTATGGGGGTAATTAAGTTAAAAGCGCCATATGATAATATTTATCTAACACATTTTTGTTAATTGTTGTTTACTTTTTGATTCGTTCTAGATGAGTGCACAATATGGAATTGGCCATTTGTAAGACAGATCTGTCTGCAACTAAATTTATGCTGCCTCCCCCGCTGCCAGCTGCAGCGGCAAGCGCAACAACAACGGCAACGGCAACTGCAACACACTCCTTTCTCGATAGGGCGGTGCACATTAACGATTTCTTTGGTTTCAACGCTGGACAACATTTATTCAAAACCAACTACAATTCCAACTCTAACTCCAACTCCTCCATTCTAAACAGCAGCAGCAACTGCGGCAGCAGCAGCAGCAGCAGCAGCAATATGCGGCTCAAAAAGAATCGCAAAGTCACATTTCTATCGAGCCTAGTTGAGGTAAGGTTTTGGCAGTTTGTTTTAAGTATAACTTAACTTAACTTGAACTAAAATATAAAGCTTTTACGAAACTTTAAGATTGGGCTTTGTTCCATAGTTTCTATACCGTAAAAGACTGTCCACAAGTTAATAAATATAAAGATAACATATTACCATACGATCTTAAGCAAAATGTATTCCTTATGATTATTATTTACAGCAATAATAGTTTTAACTTTCAAGTAGCTGTCGATTGCATCGACACACCCTGAATATAATTCTTCATTAATAATATATTATTATGGACTTTGATAAAGGTGAGCAATCATAGCCAGATTCGACTGTCGATCATCATATTCGATGGCAGCTTGGCAGGCTTCACTTTCGCATCAGTTCCAGCGACGACAGGTTGTTGCGATGATGTTCTTGGGGCGATTTTGTTATGCAAAGCGCGTTTGATTGATTCTAAATTTGGCTGAACAAACAAATCGCAGTTGCTTTTGTGTCTTATGCACTTTTTAACACCCTACAACTATCGAATAAGGCAAGCGACTCAGCCCTAAAAATATACTTATATAAAAGATAAAAAGTTGTTGTTGTTGATTGTCAGAATCGGTCATGATTATAATGTAGTGTATGATCATTGTCATTTTGTTTACTCAGTATAAAATAAATGATTGGGCTACTTAATTGATGACATAAATAGGCAAGTCTATTTAAACGCAACTTTTCCGAAAATGGCAAACAATGGCGAGGATACAATACAACGCATTCAAATATAATGGCATTTATAAGGCTTCCACCACATAATAAATATCCGACAAAAGCTCAATCAGACTTACAATCCGATATACACTTGCGTTGGGCAAAATAATACTGAAGAAAAGGATGTTTAAGGTATCTTTCTTTAAACAAATAGCTTTTCCGATCGGGTCACTGAAATTGTGCTGGATAAGGCTGATATACTCAGGAAAGTTAAGAGCATTTTTTCATCATTGATCGTCAAGGGTATTTTTGTATTTTTTGTTTAGTTTGTATGAAAAAAAAAGTGTAAAGGTATTTTAGGTAGACATACTATGTCATTGGGATAGTTTGCGGTAAATATATCCGTTGAACTGACCACTTTCATCCGGTTGTTCGGTCAACAGCCTGACTGACTGACAAAGGACCTCCATTGAACCTGTACCTGTACATGTTCACTCGTGTGGAAAATGCAGTCAAGTAACTTAATCTATGGTCTGGCAGAAAGTCATGTCTTAAGTTTCGCTTTTGTTCGTATTTTTTTTGGGGACACTCGAAGCTAACCACGTAACCAGAAGCTGAACTTTTTTGTGAGACTGTCAAAAGCGAAGCATTAAATACCAATTCGGAATTCAAATTGAATTGTCTGTTTGGCGTCAATTGATTACGATATTTATGAAATATTTCGTTTGACTACTTTGACCTCCATTATCATAAACGACAATAAACCGAGTGAAACAGCAGCCACGCCGCACATCATCACAAATCAAAAACAATTCTACCCTCTCTCTCTCTCTCTGTCTCTCTGCTGGCACCGCACCCCTCGTTCGTCTGTGTGTGTGTGGAAGTCAAATGTACAATTCAATTTATTAGAACGCGTTTAACATGATCAAAACCCATGGCACTGACTCGACAATTGGGGCAGTCACAATGCTTGGTTTATTTCCCACCCCTTTCCTTCAACTGACAATTGACGGCAATCTATTTTATGTTTTACTTTTTTTTTTTTGATTGTGTCACAGCTTGTTTTATTTGTTTTTGGGTTGGGGAGGGGTTTGTGGGGGAGGTGGTACACAAATAGAAACTGGCCCAAAGTAGCCATTGTATAATCAAGCTACCCCAATGCTGCCATAAACTATTTGAATTCGTTCTTTACGAGCTGTGGCTTCCATTTAATAGGGCAAATTATGCGAAGGAATTTTATAATATTTTTTAAAATCTGAATTGTTCAAAAACAAAGTTTCGTAAATGACTCTTATATCTTAACAGCTTAAAAAAAATAGTAAAGTATTTATAATTATATTGATTTTAACTGAAATTAATAAATCCATTAGGAATAAGTTCTTGTCATTAAGGAATACTTTAAAAAGTTGTAATTTCTATATTTATCCAATTTTTAAAAGATCTTGAGTAATAAATACTAATGGGACAAAGACTATTTTTGATAGAAATTTATATACCAAAACTCAACTAACCTACCCAGCCAAGTATATAAAATCTTTATAACTATAGTAATATACCAAATTCATTATCTTTTGAAATCTGAAATATTATATTATTAACTTTCTATGCAATTCTTACACTCTTTTCCAGTCCACAACAAAATATATTAAAGAGGAGCCTGTTAGTGGCTGCAAGGATTTGCCGGGATGCAGTTTATCGGATATTTCAGATCACGAAGCTTCGCTGGGTAAGTGTGTGAATCCCAAAAATCAGTTTTAGTTTATGTTTTACAATAATATATTTTAGTGTAATAGCAAACTGATTAAATATGGCATTTAACTGGGGAACTTCCAATGAAGTTCGTTTTTCCTTGACATTTTCAATGTATCCACAACAACAAGAACACAACTGTTGAACCGATTGTTATGTATGAGGGGTGAACGTTTTTTTTTTGATAGATAAAACATTTCTTAGAAATGGAAACAATAAAAAAGAGCAACAATATGTTGTGCAAATGTTTCGTTTAGTTTATATTTCTTTAACGATTGTACTCAGCTCGTGCCCGCTATCTTTGCACCAATACTAAGGCAAAGCTGTATACTTACTCGTGAGAGAGCTCCTCAGAGACTCTGTGTATAAGCACATACATACATATATATTAAAATATACTAAACACAAACACACACACAAATGCCATCATCAGTCATATTTCAGACTCATTGGCTGTGTGATTTTTCGTTTGCTTTTTTATTTTTGTAAATTTTATTATTCGCATACGCTTTTTTGAGCGATAAATGAAAATTCCAAACACAAATTATTTGCGATAAGATAAGGTCACAACAAAACGTAAAACCCACTGAGCCATATGAAAGTTCGAATTCTTCAAGTTTAGTTTAGTGAGAGAATGTTTTGCAACATTTTGTTGCATAGTTCATGTAAAGATTTTAAAATAATAATAATAATATGCATATTGCATATACTTGTTGAATATACAACATATTTGTTAAAAGTCACGTCGTTTATATCCGGTGTCCATTCAGAGGCACAGGCAACAAACACACTTACACACACATACGTCGAGGCACCGCGCCCCAAAACGCCGGCAAAGTGCCAAGCGAACTTACAGATTCATTCATTTTTTTTCCATTCACTCATTCGCCCCCCAAGTCAAGTCATTCAATTCGAACCAACAAACACACACACACACATAAACACAAACACTCTTATACACACACATTTGCATTTCAAATACATGAAATAAATATCTTAAATGTGCAGCACACTCAGTTGCCCGATCCCATCACCGTCTCTTCCTTGCCTGTTGCTGCTGTCAATCAACCAATACGTCCGTCACTCACTCGTTCAAACAAAATACTTTATGTGTTGATGTGCCATCTCTACACTTTTGTCCACTACTGTGCACCTTTATGCCACTGATGTAAGTATGTATGTATGTTTAGCTCTGATGCACACAAATACTATGTGTGTCTTAATTTGTATGCATCTTTGCGGACAAAATCGAATGATACAAAAGGTGGGAATATCTTATTAAGATCAGATGATGAATGAAAAAATAGGCTTTACGTTACTATTAAGTTGAATATGATAATTGTATTTATGTTTTTATATTCATGTACATAAAGAATTGGTACATTTAAATATTGCAGTATAAATATCACAGATACTCGATATATGTATGTATTTCTGTATCTCTACGTGTGCTAAGCAAATTTAAGCAATGCATCGCCAGCAGTCGCAAAAGTATCCGAATTTTATTGCTGTTGTTTATAAAAACAAATCACATATTGAGATATTTTTGTCTTTGCATACAAACAAACGCGTACGTACAGGCGACTCGCAGATACATATATACAAAATGTATTTGTGCCTTATCGCCGCTGCGTAAGAATCAACAAAAAGTAAAACTAAAACTATTTCAATGTCAACGCAGCGCAAACGTACGACAAAAGTCCGTTGCCAACTATTCCATGCATGTATGGGGCCCCCCCTGTTCCATTCTCGTTTGTACCTTCTCACTAATCATGTTCGTAGTAGAGCTGGGCATGAACTTATCTTTTTTGCCGCTAGAAGAGCGGCGACATAAAAAAAAAAAAAAAATGGCAACAAAATAAAAACACATGCAAAACGGCGACAACTGCGCAGATGCTTGCGACTCAATGAAAGGGAACAATAATAATAGTAATAATAATAATAATAGGTAGGGGGGATAAGCACGTTATTTTAGTATTTATAAGTATAAGAACGAGCGGTACGCACAGGCAGATACAAAAATACATATACATACAATACATATGTATGTATGTATGTGTATCCAGCCTGCCCTTATTTAAATTATATACATTTGTATATCTAGATATATGTATGTATACTATGTGTATATTTTTTTGCGCGCCTTTAATCAGCGCATATTAATCATAAACTTTGAACGAAAGAAGAAAAAAGTAGCCGCAAGAGCGACGAAAAAAAACTAAAACAAATATAATCTTTTTTTTTTATTATATGCTATGATTCGTATGAAATTGTTTCTTGCTCGCGCATGTATTGGTAAGAAGAGAAACAGAATAGCCGCGACTGCAAAAGAGAGCGCCACAACTTTCATTCATTTTGGGCGCTCGCTCAGCCGACGCTCATGTGTCTCCATTCATTCATGTGCTGCGCTCAGTCACTCAGTTGCTCTCGCGGCTCTCCTGAAACCAAAAAACAAAAAAAAAAACGAAATAATAAAAAAGAAACACGTTCGTTTTCATTCATACTTACGGTGCGAGTAGAAAAGTTTCTTCTTCTGCGGTGCTGCTGCTGCGGCTGCGGCTGCTGCCTCTTGATCGCCTCGCGGCGTTGAAATGCAGTTGATGAATGGGGAATAGCAACAGCAACAGCAACATTGGGTCGCTATGACTTGGGGCTGACTAGCTTGCTGTGTTTCTTTTTTTGTTGTTGTTGTTTTTTGTTTGGTTTGCCGTCGAGGGGAACTTTAGTTTTTTGTTTCTTTTTGACTTGCTGCTTTGTTGAAGTTCTCTACTTCTCATTCTCGCTTGATCTCTCTATTCCTCTTTCTTGTGCATAGTGAATGCGTGAGTGTGTGTGTCTGTGAAATTGTAGTTGTTGCTTTGACTCGATGATGCTTGATGCCTGTTTCCTTCCTTTTTTGCGTGTGCCCCCCAGCAATGTTCCTGCAAACCGGCTTCGTCTTCGAATTTGACTTCTTTTTTCCCATCGACGTGGGCGCGTCTTCCAAAACTGAGCATGGACTGAGTTTTGTGTTTGCGTCTTTTGACTGTATATATTTTTGTTTATTTTTTTTTTTTGATATTTAGCTGCTCCCTGCCGCTGTTGTTGGTCTTTATTTATTCATAATTTGGACTCGCGACTCCCCAACTGCCTAACGCACATTTGTGGACAGCTGCTGTTGCTGTTGCTGCTGCTGCTGATGGTAACCAAACCAGTTGCTGAGGCTCAGGTTGGGGCTCTCTCGACACTTGCTCCGTGTGTCTTTTTTTTTTTGTGATTTAAGTTTTGTTTTAATTTAAGTTTTTACCTTTCAAATTTCATGTTCACAGATTTTTTGCTGTCTTTGGGCTTTTGTTGTTGTTGGTTTTTTTTTTCGTGGAACTGCTGCGTTAACAACATTATGCCTGTATATTTTTTTTTTGGTTCGTTTACAATTTTTTATTCATTCATTCACATAAATGTTTGTTGTTTTTGTTGCGGTTGCTACAAATTCATATATGTATGTGTGTATGTAGGCTCATATATGTATGTGCGAGTTATTGTTGTTGTTGACTCGCCTGTTTTATATTTCGTTTGCACGCCACTTTTTAAAACAAACACACACACACACACATGCATAAGTTTGCGCTTTATGTTTGTTGTTGCTCATTCATTCATAAATTTTCTTCAAGTTCTTGACTCGTTTTTTTTTCTGTTTTGGCTGCAACAATTATTTATCGCTCAAAGTATTGAATGCGTTGCATTATTGTTGGATTATAAATATAAGTTTTATGGATTTTTGTTTTAATTTGCCTGATTTTTTAATATAAATAACGCTATTAAATCTCAATTGGGCTGTGACTTTATGCAATTCATTCATAAAATAATTAAACTAAAATTAAGTAGAATTTCAATGTTCATTCACACATACAAACATATTTCGTATGTATAAAATCGTAAAACGGAAACGAATAAATTGATGCATCCCATAATTTGCGCAGCTTTGGATCGGCCTGCTGGCTGAGAGGTCTGTCTGTCTGTCTGTTTGTATTTATGTAAAGCTTGGAGCATGGCTTATCAACACGCACCAACCGAGAGAAACCGATTGGAGCAATTTAGCTGCTTACAAAACAAAACTGACCCAGCACAATGGATGAATGTCAACGAGAGAGCAATTTTGAAGGTGCTAATATAAAGTAGTTAAAGGCAGAGTACCTAAAATCAAAATTCAATTCAATTTACTAGATTGCACTTAAAAAAAACCTGTGCATGTACAAGTAAACTTGACAAACTCGCCTACAACCCATCTTCCCAATATTTGCTGTCTCTGTCTGTCTTTAAAACAAACGACCTTCAAGTAGAGGAACTGATACTTTGTTTTGCCTGTGATATAATGAACAGAAAAAAAAAACGCGAACAAATATTTATGGCTACCTGTGATAAGCGTCTTATCAGCACTTCAATATTATAATGAAAAGTGCTTGCATACACCAATTGGCAACAAATTAGAGTCAATTGCATTCGTTTTTTGAAAGTAACTTATATAAAAAGTTGATCATAAAACAGGCGTTTCGAATTAAAAGAAATAAATTAATTTATTCCGCTGTCAGCGAAATGGATTCCAGAACTGAAACTTTTTGTTGGAGTGTGTCTCCGCTAATAGTTCTGGTATAGAACATTGCCTACTTTCAGGAGGCTCTATAAAAATAAGTGTTCGTAAAACATTGCATAGCTTGCAGCGGGCACAAAACAATATTTTCAACGAATGATATTGAAAGATGTCTGCTAATTTAATTTGCACCGAACAAATAGTTTTATATGTTGTAGCATACAATTTTATAATTTCTAATTTAAGTTTATTCCATATAAATTAAACTTATAGTGTGCGAGCACTATTTCGTTTCAAATAAGACAAGGACAAGTCAATGTGGACTTCATTTTTCTTTTTTTTCAAGTAGTGAAGAGAATTAATGCTGCTAGACGACAGATCATGGCTTATGCCCACTTATCCTCTTTTTCAATAATTTTCAATCGCACTTAAATGGTTTTTAATATATCTCATCGTAAGTTTTGTCTTATTAAGTGATTTTTAGAAACAATTGTATTTCGTTCTCAGCACAAAAGTATGCTTTAGAATTTTCTAATTTAATAAACTCGTAATTTTATTTGATTGAAATGCATTCGATTTACAAGTTAGAGATGAAAGTATCAAAAGTGTTATCTTTCATATCTTATTTTTATTACGCTTTTAACGAAAATACCAATCAAAGTTGTATTAAGATGATTATGTATGAAATGTTTTGCCCAATGCCCATCTTAAGCTTAATTCAATTAACGTCAATAGTACCACATTTGGTTGCCTATAATAAGCATATTCCATATGGCAATCGGAATGCTATTAAAAACCAACAACTGTGAAATCTCGACGCAAATATGAATCAATTAGTTCATGCAGCAAAAGGCAAACATGTCCAGATTGGCACAAGCTAAGTATGCATCCAGATACAGATACTTGTGGATGTGCCAATCGGCAACTGCCATAAAAGCGCTGCAGCAACAACAAATACAAACTTGTTCTTGAAGTATTACCAGCAGCAGCAGCATCAATTGGCCAAGTAGATTATACGGACGGAGCGACAATCGCCATACGCCGCCGTAGCAGCGTAGCCAATTGATAATGCAACAGCCAACGAACGGTCAATTGACAAACAAAAATCGATGAAATTCAATAGCATAAGTGGAGCAAGCGTGTGTGTGTACACTATCCGAGTATCTAAATATCTAACGTTGCTGCAACATGCAGCATGAGGAAATATGAGACACCTGCAACACACATACACATAACTATTGGCTGCACAATTTTCCAGTTGAAGGAATATGACAACAAGAGAATGGGAAAGAGAAGTATTATATTCTCTATCTTTATAGTTTATAGTAGTAGTTCAACAGGAGTTAATGGACAATTGAAGCGTGTCCGCCTAGGGGCCCCATAAGCCTTCTGGGCCAATTTAACGCTGCTAGCCATCATACCCTTTAAAGCCCAATTGATAATTTAACGCTTCAATTGGCTCAGAAAACACAAAAAAAAAAACAAAACATGGAACATATACTACATTCGATAGTAATTATTCTTTGGCCCGTTGCGCAGGCGTTGTTTCGCCTGTTTTATTGACCTTTTCCATTGTTATTTTTTTATTGTTCTTATTTGTTATTTGGGCCCTGTCATAATTTTGCTAGCACATTGTGCAAAAGCAATAAAGCGGCCATGGCAAAAGAGTTTTTTTTTTTAAATTGTCATTGAAATTAAAAGCCATTTCGTTATGGCACTTTCTCATAAAGCGTATCTCTCAACAATGCATTAGTGTCGGATATTCTATTTCCATGCACTTAATTGAGTGAGTTTTCTTTTCATTATGAACCTAGGAAATGCCCCTCTGAAACTCTTTGAAACCGGCGATCTATAAGATTGTTAGCCAAGTTGCGTTATTACTTACTGACTTGCAATATTTTTTATTTGAAAATATTTTTTATTATATAGAATCTTACAAACATTCATAATCCCAACTCTTTCAATTAAGTCACTATATCCGAAATATTATGTAGTTATCGATAAATCATTGTTTTCGATACTTATCGTATTCTGTGGCTTGTATTTCATAAAAGAGTTCAGTTTTACCCACAAATATTTAATTTTTGCAAACAATTATTTGCATATTTTACTCAAAATAAATTAATTAATCTGCCGCAATACTAATTTTCAAAGTAAGACTAAGATTTACTTTTTTCCTTCTTATTATTGTGATTTTAATTAATTACAGTCGAACTTCCATGTAACAAACTTTAGTGTAACAAAGTTTTCTTTAATCAAAAAAGACAATTTTATTTTTCTCTTCTTCTTTGAGATTCGTTAAATGGAAGTGCGACTGTACTTATTATATATAGTTTTGCATATTGCTGAATGATTAACAAATTATGCCTGACATTCAGTTTACTCATTGGTCGGCTTTGCTTGGCGCTTTTGTGTCTATGCCAGGTTAAACTGATTGTTTTTTGTTGCTTTTGCTCTAAACAAAAACAATCGATAAATTTTCATAGCAGATTGCAAGTGGCTGCTGCTGCTGGTTGTTGTTGGATGTTGCTCGTGAAACAACGGAGCGCCATCGACACAGTGGGTTGCCTTTGGTTTCGCCTTTGATGCTCGGCGCAATTTATCAACGCATTTTATTGAGTGTTTTTGTTGTTCTGGCTGCATTTTTAATTGTTGCCGCCTGATGCTGACCATAACACCAAATCCGAAATTCCCAAGAATAATCAAATATATACATACGTATAAGCATATATGTATCTATATATATTTATAGGTATTAGCTTGTGACTGAGCATAAATTGTGTATACATTCCACATAGAGCAGATCGGAAGTTAATTTATGCTATCCCATTGTGTATACATAGTACATATATAATTTCGGTAGTAACATTTAGTTTTGTTTATTTGAGCCAAAAAGATTTGTAGCTCGGCGCATAAATTAGTTTGTCATTGGCGTCTTGTTAAAACAATTCTCAATTTCTTGCTTCGCCCCCGAAGTACTTTTCTACTATTTCTTTTGGCACTTTCATTGGATTTGAGACGCTTGTATTTTAAGTTGTGGCAAACAAAAGCAGCAGTTCACTTACCACCGGAAAAGTGCTGCAAGCAACAAATGCATTGCATTGCTTAGGCGACTTGTGAATCTCAGTGCCTCGACAACAACAACAACAAACACTTGAGCACGCAAGCTGCAAAATCTAAACAAGGAGCAGGTGAAACTTGCGCCCAACTCTGGCCAAAGCTGGCCAGACCACTTTTGTGGCCAAACTGGTCTGTCTCGAGCTCGAGTCTCAATCCTCTGACTCTCTATTAAAAATAGTCTAATGATCAATGTGCAACTGCCACCCCGCCCGCCCTCTTGCCACATGCAAATGCTGCCGCTGGTGCTGCTGGGCTGAGCTGGGGGGATGGGGCATCTGTTAATGTTTGTTTGGAATTAAATGCAACGCGAAACGCACAATTCAAGTGGCTGCTGCACGTCCAGTTTTGTTCTGGCTAGGGCACAAAACGCCAGGTGTTATGCTCTTTGGATTGCTCCACATTGCTCCACTGGACAACACTTGTTAGTCAAGTTGTTGTTGTTGCAGTTGCAGTTGCAACTCGCGTGGGCTTATTACGGAACTCAAATTGCATCTTAATGCTAAATTATGTACTATAGACAGCTGCCCACAACAATCGAATTTACTTCTACGGAAATTAAACTGATTTCGTCTCGAATATGGCCCTTGAGGCGCCACTTGACTCAAATCTATTAATTATGCTTTTTTACTATTTATTTATTTATTAGCTACTGCTTGGTGGTGGGTCTCCAAATGTTTTCCGTCACACTTTTCTGCCAACGTCTTCATCTTAATTGCTATCAGCTCGAATGGCCATAGATTTGTCAAATAAGCCAAACGGTCTCAAAAAACAAAAAAAAAACAGCTTAAAGCCATCAAACAAACAAAATGCTTTAAGCCTTAAAGATACATTTGATTTTGGTGTCTTAATTAATGCAATGCCCGTTACCAATTGGTAGTTAAAAGCCGCTTTTGTTTATTATTGCTTTATTTTAATGTGTGTGAACGATAATATTAATCTGTGAGCCACTTTAAAGACTTAAATAGGAAAACAACAAAAGCATAAAACTTAAAATTGATTTAGTTAATAGTCACAGTAGATAAGTTCGGAAATTTAAGAGAAACTCTTAGAAGAACTTTTAAGGTTTGAACTTCTTAAGGAAAGTTTTAACAAGTAAGAAAGCTCTAGTCGGGAGAGCCCGACTAGAAGATACCCTGAACCTAGTTGCAAAAAATTATACTCCATGCGCCCTAAAAGTATGCTTCTAATAATAATCGATTGAAACATAACTTAAGACTTACTTAACTTTACGATATCTCCGGTGTTTCTTAACCGATTTAGACGAAATTTTGACATAAGTTCTATCGTTACCAATTTTTTCAACCCCTATTTTTATATTTTTCAAATTTGATATTTGTTGTAATCGATTCCATGTGTATATCAGAAACAATAATAGTTATCGATAATTTAAAACAAACTTGTTCTGCTCATGGTATTGAAGAACTTATATTCCAAACCTGAAGAGTCTAGGTCTTGTAGTCTCTGAGATCTACGCTTTCATACAGACGGGCAGACGGACATGGCCATATCGACTCGGCTATTGATGCTGATCAAGAATATATAAACTTTATGGGTTCGGAGATGCTTCCTTCTGGCTGTTACATACTTTTTCACAAAACCATTATACCCTGATTTACCCATTTTAGGGTATAAAAAGTGTATGGGAAAGATCTTAAATAAATAATAGCCATGAATTTGATATAATTCTTCACAATAATGTTTTTCTTTTAGCCTGTCCAATCCAGAAAAAATACATTTATTTCGTAGTTCAAACAAATTGTTGATAAATCGTCTCGAATATAGTAGTACTAGCTTGAGTTTAGTGCAGTTCTGTGGCTCTGGACACTAATGAATAATTATTGCTAATTGATGTTGATAAAAAATGAATTTATGAATGTGTTATGTGCGCTGTGTGATGTGTTGTGTCGTTGTTGTTGTTGTGTGTTATGTTCTCAGCGAGTTCTCTATCAATTAAATTGGCCTAGCAGCCAGTGGGCATGAATGAATGAATGAATAAACAAGTCGATTTGTAAGTTGATTGGCGGAAGTAGCTTTAGAGTTATTCATTCGTCTTTCCATCTATCCAGACATTTTAACTGCTGTTGTTGAGTGAACAGTTAGATTTCGAAGATGCGTCCAAGAATCACACACACACACACACAAATTATAAAAGATGAAGATTGAGAAAAGAAAATCTTATCATTCATTCATTCATAATTTGCGCTGTGGCTTTTAGGTATGTAAGTATATATACAACAACAAAAAAAGCTATTATCTACGTGTATCTATCTATGATGTACAAACCGTTCAGTTCACAAACAAAAGATAGACAACGTAACTGCTTGTATATATACATATATATATGTATATACACATGTGCAGCATATTTAATTTGAGGCAAACTAGCAATGATTAGGAACATCCGGTTTACTAACCGAAAAAAAAAAACCAAACGAACAGCGAACATACTAGTAGTAAAAGCATCCACAGTCATTGAACAGTAGCTACAACAACAGCAACAACAACGACGACGACGACGACGACGACACTCGAGTTGATTCGTTTTCGTTCTTATGTCTCCAACGTCGGTCAACATCATAATCATGTTCATGTTCATCATCATCATGGTGGGGTGCCGAAGCTGAAGCGCCAGCCATTGCCCCTTTTCCAGCTTAAAACCATAAAGCAAAGATAATAATGTTGTTGATGTTGCTGCTGCTTGTTGCTGTTGTTTCAGTGTGGATGCTGTGAAGTTTTCTGTTTGGAGTTGGAATTGTGTGTAATTTGTTTGCCGGCTACTGCCACAGCAGCAGCTTCTGTATTTCAAAGCTGGACACAGAGCGAAAGAGAGACGCGATCGAACTGTTGCCGTTGTTGTCGCTGCTTGTTGTTTGTTGTTGCCGCTACTTGAGGCAACAACAGCGGCAGCTGTGATACGCGATCAGCGTATTCCACCGAGTTTATCTTTTATGCACTTTAAAATGCAGCCTATTGCTCTCTCGCTCTCTCTTTAGATTCTTTTGCAAGCCGCGCTTCCTTTTGCTGCCTCATTAAGTTTTTAACTTTTGTCTAATACCAAAGATTTTGATTTGAGTTTCGCTGTTGGGGCTTTTCAATATTTTTAATGTCTTGGCTTAATAAGATTATTATAATCAGTTTATATATATTTATTTCGCTTATGAACAGTTTTTTTTTTTTTTTCATTTCCGCACCTTCGATTTTTACATCTTTATAAAATAGTTGATTGACCGTGTTTTGAATATCTAAATCAACAGTTAAATCCCATGCGCCACTTCCCATTGTGTGAAAATATCAAAGCTCGCTTCCCAAATCAATTAAAACCCCAATTAACACAAATCAAAGCCGGTCCTAAGAACTGGCTTCTATTCTAGCATCCAGCGCCCCACAGATGAATGCAAATGATATTCATGGGTTGAAAAATAAATGAATAATTAATAACTTTGATGGCCTGTAGATATAAGACAACAAACAACAAAATCCGAAAAAAAAAAAACTAGTTCGATACGGAAACATATCCTGTGTGCATTAACTGTTTTACACATGCTTGGCCAACTTCCGCAGATGATGAATTTGAGGGAACGGGGAAAAGTAACAACGATTTTCCAGTTATAGATCTCTCTCTCTCTCGCTCTCTCTATATATATATTTCTTAGCTTTTTATGGCTGCTTCCTTTACGTTTGCGGATGCTAAGAAAATAAAAAATAGGTTGACTTGGGCTGGTCACTTGTCGTAGCCAGCTTTTTCACCGCTGATTTGAATGCCAGATACAACAATCCTGAGCAGCAACAACAACAGCTTTCCCATTTCGTTTGGCGAGCTGTGAGTGAACAGCTAGGCACCCCACAACATTATTCATGGCATTGCCATAGCTCTCAATATCGGGCTAAATGATCAGAGCTTGAAGTGCCAGGCTCTGAGCAAAAAAAAAGAAAAAGTTGTTGCATGCGTTTCGTGCAAAACTTTTGCCTTGTCTATTTTGTTGTTGTTGTTGTTGTGTATTTTTCTCACATTGACCGGATGAGCAGCTGCTGGGGATCAGGTGAGGATGAATATAATAACATAAACCCCAATATCAACAACAACAGCAACAACAACAACGAGCATCGGCAGCCGCAACGGCAGCAAATCGAACTGACGAAACCAGTTTCATTGAGTAAAATCGGAGGAATCGCTGGGGGCCCGATTGTGCGGTTGGTGGTGGTAGTGGTCGGACCGAACCGAGCTGAACCGAAAGAGAGACAACTACATGAATTAATCACTTCGTTTGTTGACCGATCCGAGAGCAGCGAGCGGGTGGTGGTGGGCTTGCCAACCCAGCATGTGCGGATGTGTGCAAGTTTTCCAGATCACCTCTCAAGAGCTGAGTGTGTGAATGAATTGCTACTGCTACGAGTGTGTGTGTGTGTGTGTGTGTGTGTGTGTGTGTGTGTGTGTGTGTGTGTGTGTGTTTGGGGCTCCCTCATGCCGTGCTATGCACATTTTATGAATGAAATGATCGACAGCTGAATTGCAAAATTGTTAAAACAACAACAAATTTCGGCAACAGGCTAAACAACTTGTAACGTTGTTGTTGTTGTTGTTGTTGTTTTGGATGCTGCGGTTGTGGCTTGTACAGCGGCTGGTCGGTCCATTGATCCAACAGGTCGAACTGGCAAATCGAACGTTAACATCAACGTCAACGTAGCGCCGGTGGAAACATAATTTCTCTTAATTATATTGCCGGCAATCTTGTAGAGTTAATGAGCGTTGTTGCTGTAGTTGTTGTTGTTGTTGTTTTTATTGTGAAAAATTTTGTTTCTGCTTATGCGATTTATATAGACAACTATAGACATATATGTGATGGGATATCCTACTCCATCATTAAAGCTGCTGCTGCTGCTGGTTTTGTTTAGATTAAAAACACACTTTTTTGTTTTTTTTTGTTTGTTATTATTATTGGTTAAAGACTGAAATTTTAATTAAATTAACAGGCTGATGGATTCAGTTAATCAATCAAGTTTGTTACACTTATACTATTTATTAATGATTAATGTTGTTGCTGAAACTCTAAAAAAAAAATTAGTTAAAAATAACTATAAAACTATTTTTAAAAAAGAAATTAAACACAAGTAAAGTAAGCAAATATGTTTAAAAAAATTATTACCAAAAATCAAGTATGTCTTAAAGTTCTCTTTATTCAATAAACTTTATTACAGCACAAGTTTTTTTTTTTTTTAAAGGAACATTTTTATTTAGTTTTTTACATATGTAATCATATTCTCGACTGACTGCACTTCAAACAGTTGCCAAAATGTCTGTTTGATATCAGACACTTAGTTGCCTTCTTTTTGATTTTTTTTTTCTTTCGGTTCGACAGTTTTTTTTTCACACCTTATGCGCATTGCCTTTCCTGCCCTGCCTTGGCCCGGCCTAGACGCAGTGCAGCCACAACAAGTGCAATGGCAACAAACATGAAAGCAAATGCTTTGATCTATCGACTGCAATAACAACTCAACACCCCCACTTCGCCTTCACCTTTTGTAAAATTCGATCAGAACTAACCAATTGTACGACCACTCATAATTGTATGTTATAATGATTTTGGCTTTTAATTGCAAACAGGAAGAAGCAAGCAAGGGTCGAAAACATAATACATATAGTATAGCACATCGTTTTTGTGAAACATAAAAATGCGTTTTTGTTGCCGGCTTTCGATACGTTTTTTGAATTTTCCAAATTTCGCTTTTCCCTTTTTGTCGTTTGATGTTTGTACAATCGCTGGAAAAAATCGTTTGGAAAATAAACAATGCAATAGATTTTTTTCGGATGCGGCGACTTGGCTTAAATTTATTATGCACCAATTTGCTTACCAAATATATTGCCACATATTGTAAAATACTATATATACCAACTAAATATATGTTTGGTAATTTTTTCTTGAATTTTAGCATAATGCGAACCCGTTGTTGTTGTTGGCGCATTTGTTTGTAAACATGACACAAGTTCCGCCGAAAAAGAGGACTGCACGCAAATTTCATTGAAACAAAAACGCCGCGCAGTCTGTTTGTGTTCGGTTTTTTTTGTGTTGTTTTTGTTGTTGTTGGAACAATATATACCCATAAAGTTGTGCTGTACAAATATGAAAAACAATAATGTGTGTTGTCTGTGGCGTTTTTGGTTTTTTCTTCTAACATATTAAAAATTAATTTATTCGCTTTTAGCAAGAAATCAAAAAAAAAAAAAAGCTAAAAAGAAAAATAGAATTTTTGTATATATGTGAGTACCAAATATTCGACGATTGATCTCAGTTCCGTTTGCCTCGATTCTTGCTCATTGCCAATGCACCTCATCTCACAAAATGTGAGAGTTTTCGTTTGATCATCAATTTTATTGCATAAACGGTTCGGGGATTGTTCTTGTTGATGTTGATGTTGATCTTGTAGTTGTTTAGTAGGCTATACCCTAGATGGAGCTATTCAGATGGGAATATTCACTTTAAAACATGACAAATAAATAGATTGATTTGATGGAATCTCTGAACTTTTTTTTTCGAAATAAAGTTCCATTTAAATGAATTATATTTAGTTATTTACAATGAACATTTTTCGATAATGTAACAAAGAATTGCAGGATATCTTAAGGTTTGATACAAGTATTTGAATTTTTTTTTTTTTTTCTTTTTGGGAATTTCCAGTCATTATAAAGACACACACACACACACACATACTAGTGCCTATCTTTCCGTTGACTTTGGCTTGTCTATATAAATTTTATTTTGTGTTGATCGTTTGTTAAATAAACATTTTTATTGGTAATGTTGTTGTTATTGTTCCCCCATGATTATATTGTTAGTTAACTATTGTGCCATTTATCATAACACAAATAAAAATGCAAAATAAATCCAATAAAGTATTTTATAGTTAAAAATTCTAGAAATATCAATCAGAAATGATTAAAGATGGAATATTGAAAAAGATATACTCTAATCTGTGGCTATTTAAGCTAAGGAGTTTATATGGGCTTTCCCTTCAAGCAAATGCAATATGTGTTCGTACCGCCCACACTTAATTACAGTTATGTCCAACTGATTGAATGACTGACTGACTGATGAACTGACAAAGCCAGCTACGCACAATTAAAGATGCAATTGCAATGCGCACGCGCACATTTCATTCGCTTTTTTTTTTTTAATTTGATTGTCAGATTTCCATAGGCTAATTGAATGAAATTAAAATTGAAAGACAGCAATTAAAGGCAGCAGCTGGCCGAATGAAAAAAAGAATGTTGCTTCTATCTTACAAAATTAAAGCTAAATTGTGTTCATTGTGATTGTTGTTGTTCAGTTGTTCGACTTGTTACGATAACAAAAACTATAACTGAGTTATTCCGAGAAATTAAATAATGCCTCTTTGCTATCTTTTGCTAGTTTGTTATCGCTATGTTGAAATTGCACATATGGTTCGACGATACGACGCTCTAGGAATACTCCAATCGTAAAATCCCATTGTCAGGTTTTTATACCCTAAAATGCAATGCCCTGTTATGCGGCTTTGTTATCATCGATATATCGGATTTGGGTCTGCAAACCAATTACTTAGCCTGGGCTACCTACCTCTACCTATCTACCTGGTCAGGTGACTAAGCAGTTGGCTAGCGACTCTTTTCAAATTTCATTTCGATTCGTTTTGTTTTGTTTGGTTTCGCGCAGCCTTAGTGGGAGTAGCGTTAAAAAATAAAATGAAAAGATGAAGGGGAGACAAGAGCCCCAGTGCCAGCCGCCGCAGCAGCAGCTTGAGAATATTTTGCCCAAAAAAAAAAGAAAAAAGAAACCATGAAATATTCGTATTCCCACGGCTCTTGGAGCCAGACGCCAAGCCAAGCCAAGCCAAGTCCGAACGAAGCGAGGAGTCCTTGAAGTGCCTTAGTAAGTGATACTTGCTCTACGATTAAATTGTATGCATTCGCAAGTCGGGCATACCTTTTGACAGCTATGCAGGGTATTCTTACCTTAACTACAAGAGCCCTTTTCTTATTTTATAAGAGGGGGGATTAGCAGGTAAAAGCTGTGCTCATTGTGAACTCAGGATCACAGCATACTGTATACTCTCCACCAACCAAAAAAAAGGACGAGTGTTAGTGTGTGTGTGTGTTTGTAATTCGAGTCGTACGATTCATTCTTTTCGGGTTTTTATTTCATCTTTGCCTAAAACAAATATGATTGTACTTAAAACACATCGCCAATAAAGAATTTCAAGTTCAAGTGCGTGGGAATTTTATATTCTGCGAATTTTCATGGTCTGCAATATATGTATAAGGATTGATGATGATGGTCAATGGTGAGACAATTTACGGAGCATTTCTATAATATCTGAGGATTATTAATTTGATAATATGTTTATTAAACGGACAAATTATCACACTGGCGCTCAGGTGCTGCACATTTTTCACGTACTTCGTTTCGCTTTGTTCCGTTTACCCTCATCAAAAAAAAAAAAAATGGCAATTAATTATATCATTTATAAAGGATTGTTTTCTACACGAAAATCCATTCGAATTGGGTTCGATCGTTTTGCACCCTGTTTGAGCAAGACGCACGCACCGAATCGATCCTCTCGAATCTTTATTGCAGCATGCAACATGTGAGAAACACACACACACACACACACGTTCAACGAGGCGGGCATACACAATTTAAGTGTTGAGTGTGTAATTTTATATTTCCGGTGTAGTAAGTTTTCATACGACAACTCAGCTCTTCTTTGCCAGGGCCACATCTTTCGCTGGGGTTTTCTCTGTCTTTTGCTGCTGCTGCTGCCGCTGCTGCTTCTGTTGCTGGTTGCACTGTTCGTTGCTTTTGCTGTTTCAGCAGCAACAACAACAACAACAAGTATGGTTTGACGCTGTCTTGTGTCAGGCAAACAACGTCAGCGTTGTCTCTCTCCACACAATTCCTGCAATTATTTTTATATCGAAAAATATATAAAAAAATAAAATACACCCCACAACCAAACCACACACACACTATCAGCTCTCCATAACCAGACAGACATCGAGCGAGACAGCCTGTCATGCATACATATTTATTTTTACGCCAATGTATGCTTTGTCGTAATTTGGATGCACATTTTATTTGATTTATTCGCTTTCAATATAATTTCTCGTTTTAGCCAGAATTGAAGTTTTATTTTGTTATATCAAGTAAATAAAGCTGCATAGCAATTTTCGTAGAAAACACAAAAAGTCAAAAGGAATACTCTACTATTTTGCTTAATTTTTAAACACATAAATATAATAGTTTTTTATTAAGTAAATTTTTAATATTATAACAAAATTTTTTTTTTTTAATAAGTATATTTCCCCAAAATATTTAAAATCCATTTTACATTAAAATATATTTTTTAATTGTATTTTTAAGAGTATTTTACTTGTCGTCGCTGCAGTAAAAGTTTTTTTTCTTTTATGTTCACAACTTTTCCAAGAACTTGTCACATTTTGCCTCAGTTTGAATTCGTATTTATATAAAGTTCGTTTTTTTTTTTGTTGAAATGTCGCCCCATTATTGACATAATTTACGGTATAAGCATTAACATCGTTGCCATATTTGATTGTCAGCAACTTGACTTATTAAGCTAAAAAGCTGTTTTAATCAACTTCAATTGGCATTGAACCAAATAAGTTCACAAAAAACACAAAAAAAAATCTACAAAGCCTGTGCCTTGTCTAGCCTTAGGCTCAAGACATTTGCAAAGGACATTGCAAAAGACTTAAAAGAAGTAAATTATTTATCAGAATGCTGGGGGTTGGTGTTAAGGCAAATTGAGTTAAGAGCCGCACAAGTTCAATTTAATCTGCAACACTACCTTAATACCGTTAGTAATGACACTATATTTAACTAACATGATTTCAAACGGACAAACGACTGGGAAGCAGAACAAACCTCATACATTTGCAATTTAATAGAATTGAGCTCTTTGACTTTGGCTTTTGCTGTGCAAACAGAAGCCTCAACAACAGCTCCAACTCTCGTCTCCATGAAGTTGGTAATGAAATATCTAACGACCGGAAGTCAATAGCAAATACTTAATAATGTTGTTGCCATCTCTCTCTCTCCATCTCTCTCTCTCATTTGCGTCGCTTTGTGGTTGGCTGTTTTGGATGCTTGGTTGTGTTCGCCTTTGGCTGCCATTTGCCGTTTTGCTAATTTTCTCTTCGGAGACTGAAATCAAATTACGTCCATCCAACTAGTAGTTTTGGGAGTGTGGGATACCATTAAAGATGTGCGAGAAAATCTTTAAATTAATACAACAGATTTTTAAATATGACAATAAATTTAATAAACATTTTTTTGTGTTACAAAGTTGGTTGGATTGTTCAGAGGGTATTTTAAAGATTTAGCAGCACCTAATAACTTTTATTTTTAATTGTGCTCAAGCTACTTTAGCTGATTGCAATGTTCATTCAATTAATTCTTAGAAAATTGCCAATCACTTCAAAGTGGACTTTTTGGACTGCTTTGCCATAACACCCATATAAAAGATAACGAACACAATATTGTTGTTCACAAGCGTGGCGTATCTGAAGAGTTTCCCCAAACTTGGAAGAATCTCATATTATATATTATTATGTCTCATTTTTATTTTTTTATTGGCCTAGGCTGTCAGTTGGCCTTATCAATAGTGATCGTAGACTCGCCGGCGAGTACCCCATTTCCTTGATGGACACTTTAAAACGTTGCCTTTGGCGCTTTTTTCTCGGAAATATTATAAATGCAGTCATAAAATTGAACATTACTTAAATAGAAATAATAGCAAAAATTATTATTGTAGATAGGACGTTTTATTCGCTAAACTGAATCAAACTTAGATGTTGTATAGCATGATAGAGAGTTTTTCTAATGAAATTGGACTACGTGACTTTTGTGGTGAAGTAAACTAAAGCACCCCTCGCAGTCTCATTTTTTCTTTCATGTGATCATTTTTTTATAAAAACAAAGTTATTCGTATATTTGATTAATTTCTATACGTTAAAGTTCTCAATTGAGTTTAAATTGGGCGATTGGTCAGGCCAACGATGAACTTTTTTACCATTGCTCTGAATCGAATCCTTGACCATTTCTGAATGTTTATCATTCTGGAACCACCATTGAAGTGGCCCTTCTTCACCAGGATAAAGCATCATGACGTCCCTTATAATACTAAGATACTTGAAACGATCCATAATTTCATCAATGTTATGAATTGGTTCGTGAGAAATAACTCCAGACGGATGTAGAAGCCGGTTTGTCCAGTCGACGTTCAGGAAAAAAACCTTTTATGGTGCAAAAAAAATCCAGAATAGAATTTGCCAAGGCGCCATCTTAACTGTAGAGTCCAAATATGGAAGACTGTGCTGTTTTGTGAAGATTTCAAGTACATCATAAAGGATTTAGATGGTAATCCCAAGTATTGCAAAGGCACTGAGGATGAAATATGATGGCTGAGGCTGTTTGCTTTGTGTTATTGCATGTAAACATCTTTATCCTACAACTATTTATTTAGGATTTTAAAGCTCAGCTATTTAAAGTGAATCTTGAGTCTTTTGAACATCGCCAAACAATTTTAGTCAGTTTTAGAGCCTCTTTAAGTGTCCTTTTATCACTTAGAGCTTGCAAATGCAGAATCCCAAGTTTAAAGTTCGCCTGAAAAGACACCTCAAAATCATATTTATATTAAGTCTACCAACTTGAACGACTTGATTGACCCACTTCTGTCGTCAAGAGCATATAATGAACACCTCATAAACATAGTTATAGGCTATGTATTTTGCTTTCTGTGTATGATTAACAACCGCATCAGATCTCATGCTAGCAAAAAGGTCCAAGATTAGTTGTAGTATTGACACGGGAATGTAGCCTAGTCATTAACACCCAAGTAGTTTGTCGTTATGTATTGTTCTATGTGTGTGTGTGTGTGTGTGTGTGTGTGTGTGTGGCCCTATGAAGACCAGCTATAGCTAGCCAAGCTTATAACGAATTTCAGACACGCACAGACGTTTTGTAATTTCAAGTTGTAACTACTGTGTTTTAAAGAGCTTTTTCCCTTTTGGTCATGAGGCATCAGACATATGTACATAAACATGAGCAATGTCAAGTTAGATGTATGTAGATACTACTTGGGTCTTGACACGCAGATGCGCGCCCACCTCGAAGGCACATTTTGTATCTTGCAGATATGTATGTACATGCATAGCTTTCTATAGATTTAAGTGTTTGTGGCAAAGGGTTTCCCCTTTCTCGACCGTTTTGTCGCCAATCATATGCGGTTTCAGTGATAATGACCAAAGTGATCTTAGCGTCGCTGCCCGATGCCGCCGCCACCGCCGCCGCCGCCTCAATGCCGCCGCACGTAATTCCAATTCATTCATAGATAGACTCTCGACGCGAGTTTTGTTTCATTCATTCATAAATTTACCTGGTCGCGTTGTCATAATAGCTCTATCTTATGGCCTTTTGCCGTTTTCTAAATACTCACACACACACACGCACACACATACACAACTCCGTTTCACTGCGTCTCCGTTTTGGTCTTCTCCTAGCCGTTTTGATTTTTCACATATACAACTTACACACACACACACACTGCACCACGGGCCTGTTGTTTTCGATAGCGATACGAATGTTAGGGCAAAGCAAACGGAAGCAGCGGAAGTGGCGACGTCGACGTCGACGTCCGATCATTGTTGTTTTGCGCTGTTCGCTGCTGTTGTTGTTGTATACATTTTTGAAAACGAGCCGACAAGTCGCTTCTTTTTCTTCTATTTTCTTGTGTCTTCACCTTCTACAACTTCTTGTTGTTGTTGTCTCATCGCCTGTTGTTGTTGCTGAAAAGAATGCGCGTGTAAGGCAACATAAGAAATTCATTCATAAATACGTCGTCGTCGTCGTCGACGTTGTTGTTGCTGTTCTTGTTTGCCTGTGCAAGAAGGAAACTTGAGTAGATTTGCCATATGTGAAAAACACATGCATGCATACGCATACATATATTTTTTAGTAAAATAAAAAATTGTAGCAGATACTACATAGCCGTTGGTCACTTGATCTTGATTATTCAACTGGTTGGAAGCTCTTTTCCAGTGCAAGCGAGAGAGAGAAAACTTTGTACACGCTTTATGGCTACGAAATTGTGCGTGCACCTGTTACACCCTGTATCACAGTGTCACCTGTTGCCTGTTTTATTTGTTATTTGCCTTGGCTTTTATTTTGTGCACAGTTTTTTCTCAGTGCTAAACAAACAGCTTGTTGTTTTGTTGTTTTACTAGGTGTAGCTGTTGCTGCTATTCTGTTGTTGTTGTTGTTGTTGTTGTTGTCGGCACGATGTGATGGCCGTTTCCGTTCCACACACAAACACACTCGTTTATTAAAAAACATACACACTCTCCCACCGTTTCGTTTGTGAATGAATTCCATTCCGTTTCGCTCGCTCTGAGATTTATGAAGCGAACATTCCAATTCCACTTGTTGCACGCTCATAGCTCTTGCTCTCTGGGCGCGCACTGTATACACTGGTATTAGTGCCACTCTGGCTCGTTTCTTCTCGTTGTTTAGGATACACAACGGACGAGGCGATCGTTTCGTTTCAGTTTGGCTTCACAAATCCAGCAAACCAATAGATACACAGAGAACCGACCAGTTACATAAAAACTAAATTCAGTGCTGTTTTTTTGTTGTGCATTGTGCAACGTAAATTTAACTGAAATAAATTTAAATAAATCTTATCGCACTTGGGGCTGTGTGTGATTGTGTACGCCGTCTATTTATAAAAAAGAATAATAAAAAACTTTTAAGAACGCAACTGATAAAAGCCAACAAACACAAACGTTGGCAGACCAATAATAATTATACATCTTATAAGTGAATATTATAGTGCTGTGATGAATAATTACTAATTAGCGTGCTGTGCTATGCTATCAATTTAAATTATTGTGCCAAGACAAACAAACAAACACACACACACACACACACATACACACAAAACGCAAACACAGTTAGCACCCCAAGTGAAATAATACAACAGCAACAAGAACAACAACTGCTAGATACATTTGTATCTGCAAGATCAGGGGTCGCGACTTTCACTGACATTTCGGGTTAACTGCTTTGATTTTCACGCCAATAAATTGAAAGCAATTGAATTCAACGAACGTGCTTCTATGTGAATGATCCGAAGAAGTCGCATCTTAAATTGTTTTGACTTTTGACACCCAACGCAACAACAACTACTTAACCCAAACCACCACACAAACATTTCTATTGAGCTACGCATTGTTGTTGTAACAGCAAAATAATGACAAATGAATGGATCGATTGGAATGATTGTCGCATGTTGCCACCACTGCGTTCAACCAATTACAACAACAACTTCAATAACAACAACTATAACAATCACAACAACAACAACAATAATAATAACAATCAAATAAGCAACAATTGTCAATGTGTAACGAGTAAATTTCATTTAAAAGCGCATAAATTGCAACAATTGCACACCAGCAATGTCAAATTGCGAGGTTAGATACATACTTAACATATCTAAACTTAAAAAAAAAACTATTTAAATAATTAATAATTCTTTTTCGTTCATTTGCAGATGGACCCACAACATTGCCACCTCTAACACCCGGCACAAATCGCAAGGTGAATGAGGTATTAAAAGCTTCATTTGCCTCCTGGGAAAAGGAGGTGCAGAACTGTAATATAACCAAAGGTAAAAATAAAACAAACAAACAAAAACAATAACTTTCCCAAATTTGATTCAATATTTTAATATTCCCATGCACTTGCCTAAATAACAAATAAAAAAAACAACAGTTCAATTGGTTTTGTTGCATTTGCAACGCCAATAAAATAATAATTAACAAACAAAAGACGTGATCATAAATGCATATTAATCGTTTCCCACAGCAATAGACTCGAAATAGAAATGAATTTTGGTTTTACAGCGCTCCCACGCACAACAAAAACAACAACAATAACAACAACAACAACATTAAAAACTGAAATACGAATAATAACAATTAATTAGGCAAACAACACAAATGAACGTTGTGGCATTAGTGTAAAAAATAAAACGTAATTAATTTAATTTAATTGTGTTTATTCTTTTGATGAATGTAGATCCCCGCGAATGGACGGAGGAGCATGTCATCTATTGGCTAAATTGGGCCAAAAATGAATTCTCCCTTTTATCGATGGACTTGGTGCCGTTCTGCAAGATGACCGGCCGTGAAATGGTCGAACTGGGCAAAGAGAAGTTCTTGGCCATAACACCAGCATTCACCGGCGACATTCTATGGGAGCATTTGGATATACTACAAAAAGGTAAGAGCACCTGACCGGCATATATTAAAAATGTTGCAGCAGCAACTGGCGCCACACAAAACATTAACTCTCACAGTCAGACTGATTGTCAAAGCTGTCTTCGGCCAAAAAAAATCCAATCCAGATTAATTGATTGATATTTTTTCTTCTGATGATTATGAATATCAAGAAATTATAGGTTGAAGGTTAATAAAAATGGTTTTTTAGATATAAAAAGTGTAGAGTTGTGACTACCCCGAGACATAATTATAACTTAATATGGCAAACGCCTTAATTTCAAGTTTATCTATATAGAAAATTAAAACAAAAGTCAAAATTAACAATTTTCATTTAATTTACATTAAAGTTAAATGAGTTTCTATCCAAAAAATGGCAATCCTAGATATTTTGAGCAATTCTAGCATTATTTTTAAAGAATCTTTATCCACTCACAATTATAACATTAGTAAAAAGCTTATTGGAAACATTTCTTCAAAGACGGAATCCGCTTAAGCTTTTATTTAGATAAAGACTAAGTGACAGGAATAAAAGAGTTATACCAGATTTTTATTCAACTATTTTATTATTAATTTTTTTTGTATTTATATTTTATTAAATTTCTAACTTTTCATATATATTTTTCTGATAAAACATTTTTCATATTTGTTTAGATATTTCTTTCTCTTTATTTAGCTAAGGCAAAACTCGGTTTAACATTATTTGATATAAATTTAAAAGTCTTGTTCTTTTTTAATGCGCTTTAACTTAATGAAAACCCTTTAACGGCAGCTCCCTCCTGTTCATAAACTAGAATGCAAATTGGCCAACTGAAGTTGGCGGAAGTCTTCGGGCCATGCCGACCAAACGAACGCTAACGAAATCAAGGACTAAAGTGGGGATGTTAAGGGGGTTGATTGTCATTCAGTTGGTTAAACGGGTTCTATGAACTGTTTGGTTGTTTGTTACCTGTTGCCTGCTGTCCTTTTGCTTCCTGTCCGGTCTGGCACCGGGTCGCAATTTGGTTTGGCTGAGGTCTAAAATTTCATTTTCAGCAACAAGTGTAACAATTTGTTAATAATTTATTGAGTTACAAAAAAAGCTTTTAGTTTTGGGTCTTTTGCGAACCTTATTAATATAATAATAATGTCATATGTATATATATTTTGTCTAATTAATTGAATTTCCTTAGAATTTTTTTTTTTTTTTAAATTTAAATTTTATATTTTTCTATTGCAGATTGTGAAAAACCAAATGAGGATATTGTGCATGGCAGTTCCTTTGAATCGGCAACCACCGCCTCGGTCTGTGGATCAGACCATCAGGTAGCCAACAATAGCAACAACAACAACAACACGTACCCAGCAACAACACCAGGCACAACACCGGTGTCCAACAACAGCATTGCTAGTCGACTGTCCATGGATTATGGGACAACAACAGCGAACAACAACAACAACAACAATAACAACAGTGATAAGAGAAATCAGAGCTACCACAATCAAACGCAACCCGCCATGCCACACAGCGGTAAGTTATAGGGATACATACAATTAGTGTTGAAATTAATGACAAGTATTGTTTTTGGCAAATATCGGCTCGTTAAACCTATCAAAGTTGTTTATAATATCGAAATTTTAAAGGCAACACAACTATCAACTTGATTCAGAGATATGTAGATAGATAGATAGATAAATTTCGATGGATAGATTTGCATATGCTTAGTGCATCCGGCGGAATTTGGTTTTAGCATTCAATTATTTTGTCGGTTACGATTACGATAACGACTACGATCAAGACGATTACGATTATGTATGGCAGCGATATCTGTCTTAACCATAATGGGAAAACAACAACACGAACTTTATGAATTGATGCTAATACGTGTCTGTGTTTATTTTTGGATTGGCTATTAATTTATTTATGTGAGAAATTGAAATTGAAACGGAAATTAAATTTTAAAACAAATAGCTAAATGTGTGTCTGCGGTGTATGAGCCGTTGGCGCCAGCGTAGGCCGCAGCTAGAAAGAGAGTTTTGATGTCGACAGCATATCTAAATAGTATTTACTATTTAAATTGTTTACACATATAAGGCAAATGGCGCGACCCCTTCGCATTCTCGCAGCACACACAGCTTGAGATACATTTATTATTTGAATGCGACGCGCCATACAAATTGGAGCGACAGCGCCGCATCATTAATGCATTGTTGTTTGTGTGTATCTGTGTAACTTTGCTGAGCTTCCAAACTAAATTTTTATTAATCGCAGCTCTGCCCACAACATACTTAAAACTGCTGTTACAGTTACCGACTATCCGAACGTCGTCTTTAAACAATATTATGATCGTAGTCGCTGCTGTTTTTGTTGTTGACAATTATAATAAATTAATTAAATTTATGCTCTTTGACACATTATGTCCATAAAATGTTATGGAAATTTTTTATCGTATATTCGTTGAGATAAGCGTGCGCTGCTAATTAAATAATCAAGCAATTTGACAAAAAGTAAAGTTTCGGATTACTTTTTTTCATAATGATCATAAAGAATATTGTATGCTCTATATATACACAAATAAAATGGGAATTGTTATGATTAAATAATTTTATAGCTAAGAACATAAAACTTCAAAATCCAAAACAAAAATCTACATTAATTCTTAATCGTAAATTGTCGTCAGTTCTTTTAATTTTCTGCCTCCGTTCGACTTCTTCAAGTTGATTCAATAATTTCTATATACATACTATAGTATTCCATTCGCTTTGTCATCTTGCGGATCGTTGCCCGCATACACAAAATTATGTATGTATTTACATATGTATGTATGTTTGTTTGTTTGTGTGTTCGGATCTTGGTCGTTCTCCTGCTGGTTTTGTAGGTTGTTTGCTTAATTCGTTTCGATTGTCTTTTTGTCCGTCATTAATTTGCTGCATTTACATATTATTGATGTTTTTAAGCTAAATTTCCCCCTCTATAAGGCTTTTTTTTATTGTTCCCTCCTATGCATTTGCATACATGAATTTATGTAGATTTTGAGATTGTGTGAAATTTTGTAAAAATTGCTGGAGTAGCGCATGACTTGTTGACACTTTGACTTTGGCTTCTCAGGGCATTGTCCTTAAGTGCCTTGCGGGGCAGTTATTTTATTTATTTATAGTATCCAGGTGTTTATATGTTTTGGATTTTTTGTTATTTTTTGTTTTATTTTTGCGCTCGTTTGAATTTACGAAATTAAAAGCTCTGCTTAAAATCATACAACCATCAAAACTAAAACAAATTATGATTAATTGTGCTCATTAAAATTGAGTTTATGCCTTTGCTAAGGTTTTCTTCAAAATTTAACACTCGAAGAGCCACACACAAGAAAAACAGTGTCATGAACGCTCAACCAACTAACTTGAATTTATTTTTATGGTCGAATGTGTCTGTGTGTGTGTGTGTTCTTTTGTTAAGTTCGTTTTAATTTGAACTGTTTCTCTCTCTTTCACCCGCACAACACTCCAACACCTTTGTTTCTACAAGCCAAAAAATCAACGAAGCGCAAAAATAAAAGTTGAAAACTACTTTGAGTTTCGTCATCGGGTAGCGGACACCGATTTTTCTAAGCACAAACAAACATACATATAATCCATAGTTAAGGCATCCGAACTTCTCACCCCTTTGTCGAGTGATTTACAATTGTATTGCATTCGGTAATGCATTACATTTTAAGTGTTATGTGGAGATTTGCTTGAGTTCTTCTTCACTTTCAATGTAAATAGAGTTTTTTAATGCCTCTTTCATTTCTTTTCGATTTTCATGAATCAATTTTTTTCGCAGCTAACGCTTACTCATCATTTTTCACAAAGATACAATATATGATTATGGCTCTGTGTGTGTGTGTGTGTGTGTTTGGACAGCCAGGGTCTTTTTGAATGTTTCGGTTGAGAGCGCATCTAGGCTAGTGTATCTTAGATATTTGCACGCAAAATTGTAGTATGTAGTTTTATTATCGCTGCATTGTTCTCTCAGCTACAAGGTAAAACTGAATGTCTTCAAATTATGGTCAAAACCCATATGCCGCCCTGTGTCTCACCATTAATAAAACCCTTAGCAACAAATTACTTATGTCTCTTATCTAGATAAAAGAAAGGCCAATTACCTTTCAACACTAGTCGAAATGGAACATTGTTGAATGTTTATTTGCGAAATTTGTTCTATTTTTTTTTTTCACTTTTTGTTGATATTTGTTTTTTATGTAGCAGCAAATTTCTATATGTATATATGTATTCCTACACAATAAAATGCCTGATGCGTGAAATGTTTGTCCAAGCTTGAAGAGTTGCCATTGTTGCCGTTGTGTGGCTGTTGATTCATGTTCATCATCATCATCATCATCATCATTATCATCATCATGCTGATGTCGGCATATAACCTCAGCCCAGCCAACCAACCGATCAGACAGACCCAAGTCCCATTCGTTCGTCTGTCTCTCTCTCCGTTTGGCCCGGCGAGTGCTCCATTCGCTTTTCAGATCGCTTGGCCATGCAAGTTGCGTCTGTTGCTCGTGCCGTGCCGTGCCGCGCCGCGCCGCGCGTAGGTTGTTGCCTCACAAAATGACACATTTAATGCATATTTGACTTGTAGAATGATGATACATTTGACTGAGCAGAGGCTCAGACGCCCCGCCCCGCTCCTTCGCCCCATTCTCCAAAACTTGATGGCACGGGGTCAGAGTCAGAACTAACGCTCTTTCTGATCGCCATATTGCGTGTCACACACTTACAACAACAATAATCACACTCGCACACACACGTTTTTTTTTTTAAGTGAACTCTCTATGTCGGCGCTTTGCGAAAAAGTACTCATAAGTACATTTATTTGTGTGACAAGTTGTGTGAGTTTTGAGTCTTGAGTGTGTGCCAAGCGTTTTAGTTTTGTTACAGTTTGTTGATTTTGAAAGTGACAATGGAATGCTTCTTTGGAGCATGTGACAAGATCACACACACAAACACACACAAATAAACATGTGTTCAAGCTCAGGTCAATTTGCTTTCCATTTGGCGAAAAAGGTGTGGTTACAAATGATAGCAAAAGTAATCAAGGAATTCTTTGAGGAATTCAAGAAATAATTTATTAAAAATAAAATAATTATCCAAGCATATAAAACATTATTATCATCGATTTAAGGCTTCATAAATTTATCAAAGAATTTTCATTTAGAATTTTTTCAAATAATGTCGAAAATCTACCAAAAAAAAATTAGCTGGATTTAAAGATTTGCACCTACCATATCGTATTACTCTGATTTACATACAATGTGTGCTTTGGCAAATAAAATGTATGGCTTTTAAGAGCCTTTCCGCCTATATTAATTACTCTAAATTTAGCCATTAACGCAAGACAATTTTCACCTCCCACAAATTATGTGGCAACGAAGCAGAACATCTGCGGGCCCCGGTCAAAAACAAGAACAACAACAACACACATTTTCGAGACCCCCCCCATTACTCATCACAATGGGTAACTAAATAGACTATGAACCACGCACCATAAAACCCTTAAGTCATAACATCTACAAGAAAGAATGAAAAAAAAAGAAGAAAAAAAACTTAAAAATAAGAATTATGTTGATTGCAAATTTGTTAAGGTCATAAAATTAAATTTCGTTTTTAATTTTAACGCCATTGTTTCTTAACAACTATTCTGATGAAACTAGCTGGTAGTAACTATAGGCGTAGGCATAGTATTATTAAAGCATTTAGCGGAATTTAATGCGGCCCATTCAGTACGGTGGCAGAAGCTACACTTAAACAAGAATAGCATATTAATCATTTTCAGAGAGTAACAATGGTTACAATGGCCAAAGTCGTCAGGGAGGTTATTTCAAGCCAGAAATCACATTGCTGCTAATTAACATAGTCCAAATGTAGAGTTTGAAGATTTGCTGCTTTTTTTTGTTTTTTCTACTCCGCGCTTCGTTGGTCAACATCGTATTGGTGGTGCTGGTGGTGCGCCAAGCTGTGAAAATTCAAGTCAACGTTTCGGTTTAATGGTATTTTTAGTTAGAATGAACAACCTAGAATTTTAACTCGGGGGAGTTGTTGCAAAGCTTTGTGGTTACCATTTTTCGTTGTCTTTTAGTTGGCTAATGCTGCATTGTAGCTAGAGTAGAGTAGTGAAGTGTAGTGTAGTTTCTGTAGTAGATTTCGTTTAATTTATTACCATATTCAGCGGAATCTGACGCGCGCCAACGGCAACACCAAGCTAGAGATGGCATTGGGATCTAATAGATCTACGCTGCTGCACCCACCCCTTTGTCTCTCACACATACATTCATAGGTAGAAATATTCAAATGGGTTTTCAAGCCTGGTTTTTACCTCTACAAACACACACATACATATACATATGTATATCTTTTTTTTTTATACACATTGTTGCTGTCGACGCCGGCAATGATGACGGCGTCTCCTCGATGTTGTTGGGACTCAAACAGACTTTTTTTTGTAGTTTTTTTTTTAGTATTTTGTGCTGGTTTTATTTCGTTACGTACGTAGATGTAAATTTACGCCATAGAAAAGCGTTACGGTCGAGTTAATTTAAAACAAAGAACATTCAAAAGAACAACATCCAACTGGCAACTGTGAGTTGGACTTTTTGTTGTTGTTTTGTTTTCGAGAATCGCGGGGAAAAAAACAGAACAACAACAACAAAAATTAAACATTAAATTGTATAATGCGAAAGCCGCTAATAGCAACAACAACAACAACAACAAACTCAATGCAATGAACGAAACACAGAGACGAATTGCATTGGATACTCAAAAAAAAAAAAAAAAAAAAAAAAAACGCATTTGAATAGAAAAATACTAACATTCATACCAGTTAAATATATTCGTATGTAACTTTAGCTGCAAACTAATAGTATGTATAGTATTTGCTGTGAACTGCCCTGAACTTTGATTGAGATATGTAATGGGAAAGTTAGGAACTTTTCGTCGATTAACAAAATTTACATTTTCATTGCTGAACATCTGTCAATTAAAATATTTTAAGTCATTAAAAAGAAAAGGTAATTGTAATATTCAAGCTAAGTAATTTGTTTTCATCAGTACACTTAAAATAAAAATTTATTCATTCAACTGCTGTTAAAAACAATTTATATTAAACCGAATAAATTCAGAACACAATTTGTTCTAACAGCTAAAAAATTACTTAAATAAATTTAAAAAAAAAATGTTATTGTTTTTATGAATAAAATGAAGTAAATCTTTGAGATATGTACAAGAGTCACATAAAAACAATAGTTAAAAACTTCTAAGAAAATTATTTACAAAAAGCAAACTAATTTTTTTTTGTTATTTTTGGTCACATTTATTTTTTGAGTGCACTGAACCAAAACTATGCTCATGTCTTGAAAACGTTAACTGAACGTTGCTAAGCAATACGAATCATTGAATCGTGTCCACAATATTTTTTCGAAAAGCAAACTTAAGTCATTAAAGGCATTCAAAACTAATTGAAAACTTCAAATCATTGTAATCAAATAAATTAATTGCGCGAATTATAATTTAAGGCTATTAAATTGCTTGATTTTTTATAAATCAAGATTTTATTTCAGATCAGATTTAATTGTTAGTTAGTTAATGTCTATATTAACCTACTATATTAATCAAACGTGTTTAATTTAACACATCTCGGCAAATTTGAAATTGCAAAAAAATCAAAACGTATCGAAATCATGCATGAGGGGGGGAGACAGGTTAGCAATTAATTTGCAATCAACTTTCAATACTTTGTGAAAACAACAATAACAACTGTGGAATCAGCATAAGAGCGACAAGCAAAGCACTTTATGCATCATTAAGAATTAGGCAAACAGACTAAAAAAAAAACAAACAAACGACAAAATGGAGAAATATTAGACTTACACACACAACGACAACAACAACGACAACAACAACAACTTGAGTTATCTAAATGTATCTTTGTAACTATTTGTTGAGCATTTGGTTTGGACACAAGTTTGGGTCGAGTTGAAGTTGGCCAACAAACAACGCCAATTTATAATTATTAACTCTGAACAAACGAACAAATAAATTAAATCAAATTATGTGAGTGAGGCACACACACACACAGAGATTTCAGATTGAGACTTGTAAGTGGGGCTAAAGCTAAGACGCAGGCCCCCTAAAGAACTACGGCAACATCCGCTCGATGAATGGGGCACAACCAAAAGCCGGTTCGTTTGTTTGTTGGCTCGATTGAATGAATGGCATGGAATGGAAAATGAATGAACTGTAACTTGTTTTAGATTTGCGCTTAACTAAACAACGGACAATCTGCCTAGACTCCCAAGATACCATCCCTTCCTTCCGAATCTACCTCTCTGTCTCTTTGTGTGTGTGTGTGTGTTTTTGCTAAGACTTTGTGTAATTTGGTTTACCTCATTTTTGTTGTTGAATTTTTTGCTGCTGCTTCAAAAAAGAGTTCACATGAAAGAGATGGCAAACGGCGACAAAATGTTGACCGGCCGGATGTGAGGCTGCGCTTTTTATATTCAGCCATTGCTCCTGTGTATGAGTGTGTGTGTGTTTATTCAATAATTATATTATTAATGCGAATTTCAAGCCTGAAGCATACACTAATAAATAAATATGTTGTAAACTTCAGACTCAATTAAAACGAATTTCTCTAAAAAAAAGTTTTATTTTGATTTCAATTTAATACTTTTTAAAGACAAGTTTTCCACGATTTCAATCCAAAATCGTACACTTTTATTCACTTTAACTGTTTAAGCCGCAATTTCCTGGGCGTAACTGCCAAAAAATCAAGTATAAGAAGTCTACACAAATATCCGTTGAACTTTGTGAGTAGCCTGCCGCCCCTTCAAAACACTTTCGCCCATTCAATCCGTCAGCGTCTTTGCAATTTCCTTGCATATTTCCGCTGTTACACTTTTCATCAGCCGCTTTTTGGCTTTTCCATTTTTGTATCTTTTCTATTTTGTTTATTTTTGGCATTTGCAATTTTCATTAACGCAATTTCTGTGGCCGCCGCCAGCTAATTGAATTGTGTGAAATTTTTCACCCCATTTTTGCGTTGCCTTGCACTTAATCGATTTATAAAGTAAAACGCTTTAATTGTTCAAATCAAATTTACAAAAGTGCTCAACTAAAAGTTAGTTATGATTGGCGACTCGTTTTAGATTTGATTTATCAAACTATAATCACAAAATTATCTAAACACTTTACATATGACCTTGCTGTGAGAAACTACCCTCGCTACAGCTAAAAGTGACCCAACCAACTTTATGGGAACTGAAAACAAAGCAAAATGCCAATGCCAACACTTGTCACTCGACAGACAAATGACAAAATTATATAGAAATGCAACAAATAAACTACAGTAACAACATATAGGGTGACTGCCAAAGCTAAGGGTATTGAAATTGATGTTGTGTTGTTGTTGTTGTTGTTTTTGTTAGGCTATGTAGCGACGCTGAGGGTGAGCAGCGCCCCCTTAGCTTAGTAAATTCCGGTAGGCAAGTGCAACATTTGTATTGGGGTGGGTAGCTGCACTTGATGATGATGTTGATGGCTATCAGTTAAAGAAAGAAACAACCACCAACACAACAGCAAGGACCTGCATTGGCATGTCCTGGCATTAAAATACCATATTTGTTATAATTTGTAGCCAGTGGCCAAATGAAAAAAAAACTGAAACAAACCAGCACCTGAGCATTTCAATTGCCCGTTCGAGCTCTGAATTTCTGGATAACGTGGGAAAATTCTCATTCCGTTAGCTTTAAATGTGTGTATGTGTGTGTACTACTACTATATATACTAATGCAATTTGGGCTGCGGGCCTCGTAAATTCAATGCAAAAGTTGAGTTGAGTTGAGGTGAGTTTCTCACTCTCACTCGCCCGCTCTCTGTCTCTGTCTCTATCTCTGGCTTTTGATTTTTATCAGTTTGCGCCGCCCTGCTAGTTACCTATTTTTATTTTATTTCGTTTTATTTGTACTCTTTTCTCTTTGCTGGCTTTTACATTTAATTTTCACATCGTTATGCGCATTGTTGTTCTTGTTGTTGTTCGGCTTGACTTCGTCTCATTTATTTGTCTACATTTTGTGTGTTTTTTTTTATTTATTTTTTTTTTCTCCACTCTCTTTGTTTTAAATGCGTCAAAGTGTAAATAAATTTGAATTTTCAGCTTGTTTTAACTTTTATTTTTTGGTTATTTATTTTTTTTTCTCATTCGTTCGTTCGTTCGTGCAAATTTAACATCGAGCCTCGTCCCAATCTCCCTTTACTCCTCGCCCTTGCTTCCCTGATTTTTAATTTTCGAGCTGTCGGCATTTTGTTCGTTTGATGTGTGCGCTTGCGCAGCTGATTTGTTGTTGCCTTTGCTCTCTGTTAATGTTGTTTTCATACATACAAACAAGTATTGTATGTATATTGTTTCATTATGGAGCTCTGTTATATTGTTGTTTACTTGTCATGTTTGACCAGACTCAAGTACTTTGTACAAGTACAATATTGCCTAAGTTCTTCACCTCATTTCCATAGATAAGGCATTAAGTTGGGGAGAGACAAGTTATTGGCTTGAGATTGAAATAAAATGCCATTAAATTCTAATAAGAAAGAGAAATTTAATAAGTTATGTAGTACTAGCTTAATAATTTTATGAAGCTTTTTATACATTTAAAAATAGTAAAAAGTATTGCTTAATTTGAGCTAAAAATTAACTTTAAAAAAAAAAAAAAACACCACAAACAACTTATCTCTCCCACGCTACAACATTATGTTTTGGCAGGACGAAACGCAATGAGCTGGAACGTTAGTTTTCACCCGCTTTTGACATTTGTCGTGTAATTTATCATAAATTTTGATAAAAAAGTAAAAAACCATTATAACATTACATATTTTCAAGTTGTAACGTGGGAAAATAAACATTGCAACGAGTTGTTTCAGGTGGGCCATTAAAAAGCCATTGCATACATATATGCAATTAATAAGCGACAAAATGCAATAATTGCCGCACACACAACACACACACGTATGTATTTCATTGCCAAATTGATAAAAGAAGGATAAAAATAAAAATGAATTGGTCATTTCATGCGAAAAGCGTTAAGAACAGGCAGGCATGACAAATGAGCAAAGGTTGCTGTTAAATACAAAAGCCGCAGGATATATATCTCGGTGGAATCACAATGAAAACAAGCATATGAGAATACAACATCCGGTAATTTACTTCCTTTAGTTCCGTATCAATATGCACTACTACCTTCAAGCCCAAAACAGTCAACAGGCAAAGAACATTCAGTTCAATGTCTTTTGTTAGCCCTTTGCAAGTGGCAGAGATTTCATTCACTTTTATGAATGAATCGCACACACACACACATACAAGTGGATAGTGCATCAAAGGACAATGCGTCGGCGCAAGTAAATTAGGCAAGCCCAAAGGCAGTCCGACACCAAAGTGGCCAGGCCAGACACAGGTAGCCCAAAAAAGATCTTTCGAACTGACATTCTAATATCCTATTGCTCTCATATCGCCTGGCTGCATCTTCGTCCAGGCTGTTTTCTCACAGCGTTCACAACACGGAACCAAAAACTCGGAAATGTTTGCGTGTGTGTGTGTGTGTGGGTGCGATTGCCACACAATCTGGCTATGGACGAAGCAGCAGAAGCAGAAGAAGTAGGGAAAAAAGCGCAAACTCAAACTCACAACTGTTGTCAGCAGCCCCTGGGGTCGGTGTCTTTCTCTCGCACTCTTTCTACCACTCTCAATCCACAGGGCACACATGTTGTCCGAATTTGTATAGTTGTTGTTGTTAGTGTTGTTGTTGTCATGGTAATAGTTGGACAGGTGCACAATTTGACGTTCAGTCAGCCGTTGTTGTAGTTCGTTGCGTTCGTTTCTTGGTTTTTTGAGCTCGTTGCAGGGCTCAGCTTCATTCGTTTATGTTTAACGTTGTTGTTGTTGACCGCATGCCACCTTCTGTGCTCAGTGAGAAACGGCATTAAATGAGCCATTTAGCGAGTCACTCAAATATTTAGGATGTCCACAGTTTGAACAATTCAAAGGAACCAACCTCCCCCCCCACCCCAAACAATAAAACATAACTTGCAACTAGCTCTGATTGTAGATCAACTCAAAAACGAAGTGAAAACAACTTCCTGTCTGTTAAGATCAGGCGTTTGCATACGAAGATCATGCAAGATCAATCGGTTTGCTTTTAGTGTCTTTGGCACTTGAACCAAAGCCAAGATCAACAGCTTGCAGCTTGCTGCAGACGCAATATTAATCAAGCTCACAGCCAACTGCAACTGCAACTGTACCAAAGATCAATAATATTTATAACCCAGCCTCATTTATAGCCAAGATCATTACATTTTTGCTTCATCCGATCAGATCAGATCACAAGTTGTTTGCTTTTTAAAGTCTCTCGCTCTCTCGCTCTCGCTCTTTAGCAAAGTATCTGGTTTCATTTCCGCTCTAGATGCGCGCCAAGGAGCTGTATGCAACCTTCCCATTCCCATTCCCAATTCCACATGCTCCTGCAGCTCCTCCATTCAGCGTTACAGTTGTTTGTATTTGTTTGCGTTGTTTACAAGTCTAACAACAATCAAAGCATATCTTTAGAGCTGCATCTGTTTGCTGTTGCTGTTGTTGTTGTTGTTGTTGTCAAAAATGCAGGTACACAATCAACATCAACTATCATCGTAGTAGGATGATGGTCTATATAGTTAAATTGCGGACGCATCATCATCTTTACTTGGAAAATTGATATTTTGCTTTGCCAACGCTGCACGGAAGCGGCTAACAGGTGTGTTAGTGTTTGGTTGTGTGTGTGTGTTTGGGGCGTTGGGTTGGTTGGTTGTGGCAAGTGCAGCTGTAATTATGATAGTATGCGTGTCAAAACAACAACTACAACTTGAGACACGAAACAACAACAACAACACATTGCTGATGTATGTTTATGATTTCCTTCCGTTTTGCAGTCTAACAGTTTATTTATTTATTTATTTAGCTTTGCTTCTAACAGGTTCTGTATGATTGTGTGTGTGTGTGTGTGTTGAAGTGGTTTCCCAACACTAGTCTCTCTCTCTCTTTCTTTTTCTTTTTTATATTCTGTGCTCTTGATGTTAATTTATATACACATCACGCTGCATTGACATCCGATTTACATTAGTGCCACAAGCCGCATAAACACGACACACAGCGGGAGCGAGCGAGACCGAGTCTCATATTGAGTGAATGAGAAGACACGTGTGTGTGTGTGTGTGGCAGGCAACGGAAGTGCTTACTCAAATACAAAAGCAATAATGAACCCACAAACCCTGCTTCTCTCAAACCTTGATGCACACGTGTGCCAGGTATAATAATAATAATACATTTCTATATAGATATATACATAAGTAGATCCAGCTTTAATTTGATATCAATTGTAGTTCAGTTCAGCTCAAGTGTCAGCGAGTGCCCCCTGCTCCCCGCTAACCGCTCCCTACATGTACATACAGCTCCCTTTTGTCTTTCCTTCTTCATTTCTGGTATCTGAGCCGTGTCTTACTCCGCCCCTGGGCAGCTGTTTGGTACACATATCCTTGTTCTATTCGGTAGGCGCTTCCTGCAACTCCTCTCCCTCTCTCGCTCCATTCAGTTCTTCATCATCTTCATCTTTTTAGGCTCGTAACGCGTTATTGCATTAAATTGTAATCCCTTTTTGGCACCAGGGTACTTTACTTACTTTACTCGCATTTGTAAAGGAACAAGTTTTTTTCTTAATTGAAATTCAACAAGATTTGGTGCCACTCTGCCGCCGCCGCCTGCTCCTGGGCAACGCCTCAATCCTTTTGGCACACACCACTCCATCAATTCAACAAACTCAACCATTCACTTTAGTATTCACTTTTTCATATTCTTACGCACATTAATTATTATGTTCAGCTCGACGCGTTTGTGTTTTGTTTTTTTTTGTCAAATTTTCGATTCAAATTCAGTTTTTGAACGTGTGCGTTTTGGGCAAGTAGGATCCCCCCTCCCCCCACCCCTTTTGTGATTTTGATTGTGATTGGTGAACGTTAGGGTTTACGGTGGTTGTTGTCTCCTATCTCTCTCTTTAGTGCGCACGTGCTTCAACCGGAAATGGCCGTAAGCGAGGCGCATCCACATCATCTCTAGCTCCCTCTCTCTCTATCTTTTTCTCACTTGCACTTCAGTTTGATAGTCGCACAGCTGTCATTGCCTTGCTCAGTTTAGTTGCATGTTTTTTTTTTTTACATTTGTTGTATTTTTTTTTTGTGTATTTCCGCTGATGCTTCTGCATTGTTCTTGCCACCAAATCAAAATATATATATATATACAGTATTACATTATTAGTTTTGTTGTTGTTTTAACTCAGTTCTGTGTGTGCCGCCAGAATTTGTAAGTAACCGAAAAAAAATAAAATATAAATACTTATAGCAATCCTTTTGTGGTTAAAGTTCATTAAAGCCACCGCAAATGGTCAACAGCTGTTAACGTTATTGTTTAGCTCAGCGCAGCTCAGCATTTTCAGCATAAAAGCATAACTTTAATATTTATTAAACGTTTAAGCTGAATGTTCTTGCGAATACTTTGCCAGGAAATATATTTGAGCTTCGACAGCTTCGACACCATTGATAACAAAAATATTGATAACATGGCCGCCGCTGTGGGGATTTTATGTAAACAATTTCAATGGCTGACGCTTGCAAATATTATTTTATTTATGCATTTCGAACATTTTCGAATGTTGTTTATCATCTCGGGCATTTGAACGTGTCTTTCAATAAAACATGTAATTTTTAGCTCCATTTTGTAATTGGCTGTTGCCACAAATTTTGCTCCACAACACGTTTCAAATGTGCCACCATTTTTTTTTTAATATTTTTTTTTCATATTATACAACACATTACAAAAGCAAAAATCTTTAAGATTTGTTTTTTCCACTTTTTTTTTGTTGTTGTTGTTGGCCAACAAATTATGGTAGCAACACGTACGCCTTAAATTTTAATAAATAAACAACAACAAAAAAATAGTATAAAAAATAAAAACAAATACATAAAGACAGCAACTAATTTGGTATTGTTGAAGACTCGACAGCAGCTTTTCAACGGGTTGTTGGCCCGTTTCTTGGCCCGTTGTTGGTTATGATCTCATGCCGGTCGACGCACTAGCCAATCCCAACTTTGTCTAATTATGTGCGTGTATAAGTTTATGTGTGTGTGTTTGTGTATCTATGAGATGATGTGGTCCATCAACAACAAATAATCGTTGGCGTTTTGCGTTTGTTGATGAGCTACTGCCCACTCACACACACACACACACACATAGCACTTACAGTTCCAATCCGAATGCTTGCTGTCGAGTTTCTGTTGGAGCTGTAGGTTGCTCTTGATGGCCATTTTGATGGTTTCTCTTAAAAAAAAAATGGTTGATTATGTTGGCGTTGTTTAATGACTTTTTTCGGGCTAATTTGGTAACTAATTAATGACAGTTGGCAAACTTTATATATATATCTGTCAGCTAGTATTGCAACATCAAGTGGAGCTCAATTGATCTAAATAAAATTTCAATTTCAGCCTAGCGTAAGATTTTTTTTTTATTATTATTTTCTTAACCCACTGTTAGAGCGTATCTGTGAGTAAGCAACAAGCTGTGCAAGTATGCCTTCCTCTTGATTATTATTATTGCCAATGGCACATTAGTTCGACTGTGTGTGAGAGTATGTGGCTCGTGTGGCTGTAGCCGAAGCGAAATGTACGAAGGCGATGCCAGCGCACACGAGGCGCTCCCACACACTCGCACGCACACAGATACACACACGAGTGAGCGCAGCGCGCCGACGATATACAGGCAACAACACGACGCACAACTTCAGCGCAACTTCAGTTCTTAAACGGATGTCGAAGGTAGAAGAGCTGCCGTCGCGCTAGAAAAACGAAATTCAAAATAAAACCCGAACGTTCGCTCAAAATAAACTACTATTCGATCAGTGGATAGTGATGAAAAAATCGCGTATACGCGACATAATTTTAACAACATTTTTAACGGAATTAAAACGGAATCAAAACTGCAAACAAATGGTGCAAATCGAGAAATAATGTATATATAACAAAAAATGCAATATTAAATATGTACGATATGCGCATTAATTTATCAACTTACTTTTGATGTGCTTGTATTTATACGAGATCGTTCTTATGTGTGTGCGTGTGTTTGTTTGTGTTTTTGCAATGTTAAGCATCTGAGCTGTGAATTGCCTTCAATTAAATGCCATTAAATGCGCAAACTGCCAGCAAGTGTTATACACATAATATTTTAATCTGAATTCAAAAAATGCGACGGAATTTCTTGCAATGTCGATATGTCAATAATCTTACAACGGAAGCTTGAAATGTGATAAGTGCTAAAATGAATCAACATTTAAACAAAATTACCAACGAATTCACAATCAAATAACTTGTAATAATAAAACACATTTCAACAAAACGGCGCTATTTAAAAAATATAAATGACAAACCAAAACACACAAAACTCAAGTGCTAACGCCCACATGCTATAGAATCTAAACGCATATCTGAATACTTAAACGATTTAAATACATATGTATGTGTTTTTGTGTATGAGAACCAATTCAAGAAGCAGCTCAATTGATTAGAGCCCGCATTCTGCATCATCGTCGTGCAAAAATTAAAATACTCATTTATTAACCAAAAAAAAAAAAAATATGTGAAATCAATTTTAATACAACTGCAAGTACCACCAGCATAAACTGAAACTGAACCTAAACTGCTTGTGTATAATAACATCTCATTGTCAATTTGAGTTTGACATTTGTGGATCCCGCAGATTTGATTTTTTTCTATAGAAAGATAGAGTATAGGAATAGTATTTTGTATGGATTATTTGATTAAGTCAATGACGTGCATATTTAACATTCAGTTTTTGACAATTGATCAATTGGAAAACGCGAAGAAATGCCGCCCTCTGCGTTCCTAGTTAATGCCACCATTAACAGTGCAACAAACGCGTCGCATAACGACAAATTAACAACGGCAGCAACAGCAACATCTTCGGAACATTTTACAACAAACAGCAACATTAACAACAACAACAATTGCCAAACGGCAACCAACTATAACTACTCAACGGCAGCAACAACGAATCAGAAAAATATGGTGCTACAAAGCTATGACAATTATGCGAGCTATCATTTGCCGCAGCAATCGTTGCATGTGCAGCATCAGCAACATGTCTTGACACCGCAACAGCAACTACCGCAACAGCAGCAGCAGCCGCCGCAGCCACAGCCACAACATCTTCAACATACGCAGCAGCAACAACATACGCAGCAGCAGCAACATACGCAGCAGCAACAACATCTCCAGCAACAACATCCGCTTTACATTTCACCCACGCAACAGCAACAACATCGTTTATCCGGCGGCAGCACGGGCAGCAACACAGCCTCCTCATCCTCCGGCTCCAGCTCCAGTGCATCCTCGAATGGCTCGTCGCATAGTTTTGCCAGCGCTGGCAGCCTGGCGGGCGCCTTAAGCAGCACCACAGCAGCATCCTTGGGTCTCGGCTATTTCAATGATATGGCGCCCTTTTTGGGTGACTATTCACCGCCGTCGCATCATGCAACAACTGGCAATGCGTACTACACGGATTCGGATGTGAACTTCTTTAGCTCAGGTAGCTACTGCGAGCTAAGTAGCTTGTCAAATATTTGATCTGACATCAAATGCCGCACAATTTTAATTACAATTGTCGAGGTGTTGGTGTGTGATAAAGTAGCTCAAAGTAGATTGTTGCGCACAACCCTCAACGCATAATTAAATTGTAATTCGTTTTTTCAAGTGTTTGTTTTGTGTTTGTGTCGACGCCCGCAAGCAACCACAGCAACAACAAACACGCAACAAGTTGAATGGGCGTGGGGATGCGGGTGCGCGGGTGGAAAGAAGATTTGAGTTTGAATATAATATAATATCACAGCAGACTTGAAATAGAAAAAGAAGATGTATGGATGAATGCAATTTTTCGGGTTTGTGATGCTGCATGGTGGGGCACAAACGTGGGAGGCACCCAATAAACACACAATTTTTTGTTTGTTTGTTGTTGCCGCCAGTTGCCATTGTCAGCCAACGGGGCAGCGTTTCGGTATCTTTGTATCTGCGCAATACCGTCGCCCGAGCGAATGGGAAAACGCGCCTAAGCTTTTTTTTTGTCTTGTTTTACTAGCGAGCGAAAGAGCGAGATTGCATCAGTTGCTGCGCTCGATGTGTCTTATAAGAGTGAGTGAGCGAGCAGGCAAGCGCCACGCTTGTGTGTATGTGTGCAACAGGTTTTTGTATACCCCACAGTTACTCACAGAAACACACACACACACACTTACAGACGCGAGCGCATATGTTGAAACGTGTTAAATTTCGACGTATTTGCAATTAACGTAGCATGCGCTCACAAGCCGCAATAGATTGAGAGAGCGAGAGAGAGAGAGAGAGAGAGAAGGGGTAGCTCAACTCGCTCGGTATGCTTTATGCATGTATTAGTGTGTATCTGTGTGCGTTTTGTATCTATTGTGCTGCTGGCTATTGGTATTGGTGTGCGCTTCGAATTTTGATTGGCTTCCGAAGCGATTCGTGTTCGTGTCAGAGACGCCCCACGACACTCAATTCTCCCACTAATGAAATGTCTGTTAAAGCAAATCAAAGATTTTCGATGTTGATGAGATTATTATCGAAATTAAAATCAAAAACTAAAAACCATAACAAATCTGATATTAAAAAAATATGATATAAGATTTATTTAGCTGAAATTCAGTTTGTTTTGTTAACTTTTAATAAAAAAAAACCCTTTAAAGAGATAAATTATGAAAGTAAGTGAACTTAGCATATATAATATTGAGGCAAGTTTATTAACTTCAGATCTAATGAGAATCAAATGCTTTTAAATGATCCCAAGTACAGTAACTACTTCTACTCAACACATCAACAACATAAACATTTAAACATTTCATTTTGAAAGCAAAAAAGCAAATCAATCCATTTTGCCTTATATATGGAATATTTTTCAATTTATCTTGCAGGCTACAACAACAACAGCAATGCACATGATCGCACCAATATCAGCCCGCCACCGCAGCAATCACAGCAACAGCATGTTAATGGCAACACCAACACCGGCAACAACAGCAACAACAACATGCTGCCGCCTGGCGTACAGCATCAGCAGCAACAACAAAATGCGCCTGATAACAACAACAGCAGCAGCAGCAGCAGCAGCAGTGCCAACAACAACAGCAATACCAACAGCCACAACAATAATAATAATAATAATAATAACAATAATAACAACAATAACAACAGCAGCAACAACAACATGAACTACATGACAGCAATGGCAGCAGCGCTATACCAACATCATCAGCTTAAAGAGGAGCCGGGCACACAGAGTGGTAATGGCAGCAATGCCGCCTATGCATCGAATGCTCAAAACGATCCAACCGATCTCAGCAGCTATGGCCTGCCCGAACATTTGGCTGCAGCTGCCGCTGGACACTATGGCAGCGGACGTGGTGTGGGCAACACGGGCAGTGGTGGATCGGGTAGTGCAGCTGGTGGCGGCGGCGGCGATGACAGCGACTATCATAGCGCATTATCGTCGCAGGAGCATCAGAGTCAGGCCTCGAGTGCTGGCAACGGCAGCGGCAGCACCAACAGCAATGGCTACAACATGGACGGCAGTCCCGATTTCTACAACTCATATAATCGGGCACGTTTCCACGAGGCTTTCCCATCGGAGTTTACGCCCTACGATGCACAGTTTCCCACAATGGGCGCCCAACCGAACATGGATCAGTGGGGTGCGCATGCCCATCAGCATCCGGCAGCGTATATGACCACCCTGGGTCTGGACAAAACGCTGCTGGGCGGCTATACGACGCAAGGGGGCGTGCCGTGTTTCACTGGCTCCGGTCCCATACAGCTGTGGCAGTTTCTGCTGGAGCTGCTGCTGGACAAGACCTGTCAGAGTTTCATCTCATGGACAGGCGATGGCTGGGAATTCAAGTTAACCGATCCTGATGAAGTAAGTTTCAACGCTATAAAATCCTTAAGGCTTTACTTAACTTTACTACTACTACTTGCAATAGGTGGCGCGTCGCTGGGGCATACGCAAGAACAAGCCCAAGATGAACTATGAGAAATTGAGCCGAGGTCTGCGTTATTATTACGACAAGAACATCATCCATAAGACGGCGGGCAAACGCTATGTTTATCGCTTTGTCTGCGATCTGCAGAATCTCGTGGGGTAAGGCAAAACTGATGCTCAACAAATCGAATAACTTACGAATTTCATTTCTTTTTGAAAAATAGACACACGCCAGAGGAGCTGGTTGCCAAGTTCGATCTGAAGATTGAGAAAAAGGATGTCGACTAGCAGTCAAGAAGCACAGCAGCTGCTTGATGTGATGGAAATTGATCTGCACAGTTCGATATAAAAACAAACAGAAAAAGAATTATAGTACTCAACGGTGAAAAAGATACTTTTTGAGAATTATTGAATTATTGTTTCCAAGCGTGATGTTAAATTTTAAGCGGCAGCATTAACTGCGATCTTGCTACGAGATTAATCACTTTGTAATTATTTAATGTAAAGGAAAACAAAACTAACAAACACAAAACAACAACAACAAAAAATAATTAGACTTTTGAATTAATTTGAAATTAATTGAAAACTTATGCTAGCGATTAGTTTATTCTAGTACTTTAAGGCATTAGTATGTACAAATCAAGCAAACCAGTTTCAATCTACATAAATATCCATAATTATTACAATGAAGCTTAAAACAAAACAAAATAAACATTCGAATTGTGAATGAAGCGAATTAAAAAAAAAATTTTGAAAATTTTTGTGCAATGCGATTGTTTGTCGATTTAAAGTATATATATATGTATGTATTGCTATCAATTGTATCCATCGTAAAAGAGGCCATAAGAGATCGAGTGCATGTCCCCAAAGTGATATTAAAAGCTACATTTTTATTAAATTTTTACTTTTCATTTTGCAAACGGGGTCGCTTTACTTCTAGTACTACTAAATCATAACACACAACTAACTAAGCTATATGTACATAGTTAATAATAATAATATACTAAATACAAGCATAATGTTCTAATAATACATTTAATTATAGAATTATGCTTAAATCTCTCTCATATTTATGTGTAACCTGTGCTACTGGTACAACTAAGAAATAAACAAACATACATACTAAACTAAACTAAACCCTTTTAACCTATCTCCATTCACTTTGTGCGCTTCCGTGCGAATCCAAAACTTTCAAAACGTTAAACGGCACAACAGTTAATATATCTATATATAAAGTATACACACAATGTTCGTGTATCCAATAAACTCTTTACAATACATTAAGCTATAATGCTAGTTGCTACTCTTAGTTACTTTTTTTTGTTTAACTTACTGGCTACTTAGAGTTTTTCATGCATTAAGAATCGACCATTCAAAATATATGTTTACATTTGTGTATAGCTATTAAATATTTAAGCCTAGCTCGTAGCCTGTAGCCACGTATTATGTAGAGCAATTTATACAATAAAAAAACAAAACCCAAAAAATATTATAAAATCACAAAATCAAATATCGCAGCAATCATTTACTTACGATTCCATTTAATCATAGTTTAGGCATCGTTTGAACAAAATTTGAAAACCCATCATTTTTGCCAAAATGTTGCGTCGCCAGACAAATGCCAATCGAAATGCGGCCCGCTATCTGCTCAACCAAATACAAAAGCGACAGGAGCACATAATGCCCGAGCATCTAAAGTCGGTACCTACCGACAAGGATCCCGGGTTTTCGCAAATGGTATTGTACTACTATCACAAGGCCGCTCAGGTTATGGAAAAAGAGTTGGTCAAAGAGATGGACATGTATGCACATTTTACACAAGAACAAAAACAATCACGTGTCAATGCCATTCTCGACTTGATAGGCAGCGTGTGCACCTCGGTTGAGGTGAGTTTTCCCATTGTAAGGAACAATGGTAAATACGAAATAGTCACAGGATATCGGGCTCATCACGTACGAAATCGTCTGCCCCTCAAGGGTGGTAAGTAGCAAGGTGCCCAAATATCGTTATATATCTTTATAACATACACATACTGGCATACTTAGGCATTCGGTACGCTATGGATGTGGATGAGGCAGAAGTTAAGGCTCTGGCATCTATAATGACTTTCAAGTGTGCTTGTGTCAATCTTCCATATGGTGGCTCCAAAGGTGGCATTCGAATTGATCCCAAGAACTACGAAGTTAATGAACTTCAAACGATTACTCGTCGATATACCATGGAGCTACTTAAGCGTAATATGATTGGGCCTGGCATCGATGTGCCTGCCCCCGATGTCAATACAGGTCCTCGCGAGATGAGCTGGATAGTCGATCAGTATACGAAAACGTTTGGTTTCAAGGACATAAATGCGGCGGCGATTGTCACTGGAAAGCCCGTGCACATTGGTGGTATTAACGGTAGATTCCAGGCGACAGGTCGAGGTGTTTGGAAGGCGGGCGACTTGTTCTTAAAGGATAAGTCGTGGATGGACCTTATCGGGTTTAAGACTGGCTGGAAGGACAAGAGGGTTATTGTCCAAGGTTTTGGCAACGTTGGCTCCTTTGCTGCAAAATTTGTGCACCATGCAGGCGCTAAAGTGATCGGCATTCAGGAGTTTGACTTCGCCCTGGTAAACAAGGATGGCATTGATATAAATGTAAGTCAAATTGCATATGAATTGAATTCAGTTAGATTGACCGTTCTTCTTAGGACCTCTTTGCATATGTGGCGGAAAAGAAAACCATCAAAGGTTATCCCAAGGCGCAAGAATCCAAAGATAATCTTCTTATTGCAGATTGTGATGTATTAATGCCATGTGCCACACAAAAGGTGATTACGAGCGAGAACGCAAAAGACGTTAAAGCCAAGCTAATACTGGAAGGTGCCAATGGGCCAACGACACCAGCTGCTGAGAAAATTCTGCTAGAAAAAGGTGTTTTGTCGGTTCCTGATATTTACTGTAATGCAGGTGGCGTTACCGTTTCATACTTCGAATATTTAAAGAATATTAATCATGTTTCATATGGCAAAATGACGTCAAAGACTTCATCGGATCTGATTTTTGAGGTTATCAATTCGATTAACGAATCTTTGAGCAAGGATGGTGAAGGGAAATTTGTAAGTAGTTCAACTCTTAAGCAGTATATGTTTTATTAAATTCAAATAATATTTCCATTAGCCAAAAGTAATAGCCAACCGTCGTTTAATGAAAATTCGAGACTGCACCCACGAGGCTGATGTTGTGGATGCTGCTCTGCAAACAATAATGGAAGCTTCAGTCGTTGGGATCAAGGCTATAGCACATAAGTTCAATCTGTGTAACGATTTGCGAACTGCTGCCTATATTTGGTCCATATTTAAAATATTTCGTGCTTTAGAAAGCTCTGGCATTTCGCAGCAGTAACCTTTCTTAAGCCTGAGAGTTTTTAAATATGCTCAAAATAAATGTTTCAAATTTGTTATTTTATTGTTTTCTCTAAATAGTTGCATTGGTTTTTTAATTGCGATAATACTTCTAGAATACCAAAACAAGATTTGGCAGCAACAACTGACAGTTTCTGGAAAAATTTTAATATCATAGTGTGCTTTGACAGTTAGACTTTGACAGACAAGCATAAACTGTAAAACGAACAACACACCTAACACACAGTTAAAAGCAAATTTTTTTAATTTAGTGTTATTAAAATTTTGGAAAAATGATTCGGTGCGTAAACTATGCTCTTTTCAATGGAAATCGCCAAACGGCGGGTACACAAGTGCAAAAGCGTCATGAGCACAAGATTCCTGAGAAACTTCAGAAGGTTGCAACGGACAAGGATCCGGAACTATCTGCCATGGTAATGTACTACTATCACAAGTCCGCTCAGATAATGGAAAAAGAGTTGGTTAAAGAGATGAATCAGCATCCCCATTTGAAGCCAGAAGAGAAACAGGCTCGCGTTTCTGCCATTTTAAATTTGATTGGTAATGTGTGTACTTCTCTGGAAGTGAACTTTCCAATTATACGAAAAAATGGCACATACGAGATAGTAACTGGCTACAGAGCGCACCATGTTCGCAATCGTCTGCCCCTCAAGGGTGGTAAGTATCAGCTGAGATGTGATCGAAGCAGTTAAGTTTATCAGCTAACAACCCTAAGGAATTCGGTTCGCCATGGATGTGGATGAGGCAGAGGTTAAGGCCCTGGCATCTATAATGACCTTTAAATGTGCTTGTGTTAATCTTCCGTATGGTGGCTCGAAAGGTGGCATTCGAATTGATCCTAAAAAGTACACGGCCGCTGAACTTCAAACTATAACTCGTCGATATACCATGGAGCTACTTAAGCGTAATATGATTGGACCTGGCATCGATGTGCCTGCCCCCGATGTCAATACAGGTCCTCGCGAGATGAGCTGGATAGTCGATCAGTATACGAAGACATTTGGATATAAGGACATAAATGCGGCGGCGATTGTCACAGGCAAGCCCGTGCACATTGGCGGCATCAATGGACGATTCCAGGCGACAGGTCGAGGGGTTTGGAAGGCGGGAGATGTATTTATACAAGATAAAGAATGGATGGATTTAATTGGATTCAAAACTGGCTGGAAGGACAAGAGGGTTATTGTCCAAGGTTTTGGCAACGTTGGCTCCTTTTCAGCCAAATTCGTACAGGAGGCAGGCGCTAAGGTGATCGGCATTCAGGAGGCTGACTGTTCCCTAACTAACAATGACGGCATTGATATTAAAGTGAGTAGCGAAAGTTCGCCAGTTGGCATAATATGAAAAGAAAATTTATTTTTAGGATCTAATAAAATACAAAGCGGAAAAGAAAGGCATCAAAGGTTATTCGAAGGCTAAGGAAACCAAGGAAAACCTTCTTATTGCAGATTGTGATGTATTAATGCCATGTGCCACACAAAAGGTGATTACGAGCGAGAACGCAAAGGACATTAAAGCCAAGTTAATACTGGAAGGTGCCAATGGACCAACGACACCAGCTGCTGAGAAAATTCTGCTAGATAAAGGTGTTTTGTCGGTTCCAGATATTTACTGTAATGCAGGTGGCGTTACCGTCTCATACTTCGAATATTTAAAGAATATTAATCACGTATCCTATGGTAAAATGAACTCAAAGCTCACCGCACAGCTGATTTATGGAGTCATAAGTTCGATCAATGAGTCGTTCAACCGCTGTAATGAGGGCGAATTTGTAAGTTGCTGAAACTTTTGATTTTGATTTTGATCATTTGAAATAATTTGATATTTATTCCGTAGCCCGAGATCCAGCCCAACAAACAGCTTCAGCAAATCCGCGATTGCACCAGGGAGGTAGACATTGTGGATGCAGCTCTTCAAACCGTTATGGAATCGTCTGGGGTTGGAATCAAAAGTACAGCAAATAAGTTTCAACTGTGCAATGATTTGCGTACTGCTGCCTATATCTATTCTATATTTAAAATATTCCGAGCTTTAGAGAGTTCTGGTATATCCCAGCAATAATTAATTTTCTGCCCGTATTGAAATTATAATGTAAATTGTCAAAAAAGTTAGACAAAAATCCGAATCAAAAACTACTTAATATTTAAAAATTTCAACAAGTACTTTCATTCTTATCTCTCAATGTCATGTCGTCACCAGCGTTCCCCTAAAAGTATGCTATTTAATTTCCCTTATGGGAAGTTTAGTTAATACACGAACCTGCTTTTATATTTAGAGAATTTACTAAAATATAACTCTGTGATAAGTTTGCTTTGCCTTTACAACCATTTGTTTATAAGTCAGACTCATCTGATTACATTTCACAGCGTCGGAGCTAGCAAAAAAACAAAACACAAATACAAATTTATTTCACAACACACTTGAGCCATTGAACATATTTGAATGATTTTTGGATATTTTGCAAATTAAGAGAAGTTATTTAATTTGAAAGCATAATGGACGAGCCATTCAATAAAGCTGCATTCCTTGAGAGCTATCTGATGAAGCATCGAGAGCTGGGCAAGCGACAGCGCGAGTACAAGAAATTGCTTTCCAGTAAGTTAAAGACACGTAACGAGACGATCATTGATGCGAGCTATGAAAACACAATCGATCGACTCCAGGAAGAGAAAAATGATCTACGCGCTCAAATTTGGGTGGCTGCCGGGTCAACGCACATGAAAAAAGACAAACGGTATTTGAAACAAATACATTGCCATGTCGAATGCCAGGAGAATCTAGCCGAAGACATCAACAAACTAAAGATATCCATTGCCAATATGGAGCGGGAGATAAGCCGCGTAAGCAAACAGATCTACAACCTCAATCGGCTAACAGTGCCGGAGCAGATGCATCAGGCTCACGTGGCCGGAGTGCGCAAGAAGATGGTCATATTGGAGAACTCACTGGAGGTGGGCGTGCGTCAGGAGTGCGCATTCACAGCGGCCAATGCTGAGTTGCGTGAACAATTGATTCGTATACTCAATCATCGCACCTTCTTCAACGATTCGTACACAAAGATGGTGCAGAAACTCAACAGTGACAAAAAGTATCTGATTGATCTCATCGAGTATGCACTCAATACATTTGATGGCTGCATCGATGTCTACGAGAAGATCGATAAGATTACAAAGCGTGAGTCCAAGGAGCGCGAATTGCGTCGCACAGAGTTACAAAGTATTATGCGAAAAGTGGCTGCCGATGCGGACAATTCAGCATTTGTGGAATGCAAGGGCAGAGATAGGGTGCTGGCGGATTTGCCACCAAAAGAGTATAAACGTCGCGATGAATTCCGTCGCAAGCATAATAAGAAGATCACTTTGTATAACTCGGTGCTGACGAAGATTCTTGACTATACCCAATCCAACAATGTGGAAGAGGTAATTGAGAAGTTCCAGCAGCAGGAGAGTCTCTACTACTCGTTCTTCAACTATGCCAATGAGATGAGCTATCATATTACGCTGCTCAACAACTCGGTGAATCGTTTGTTCGAGGACATTACCGATCTGAAGCGTGAAAATAGCAATACACTGCAAGATCAGATTGATTTGATCAACTCGCTGGAGGAGCAGGCACGCAAAAAGGAGTTGTCCAACGCAGAGCTTCAAAAGACGCGCGAAAGTAATGATTCTCGCTTGGAGCATCTATTGCAGGGCGTTGAAATGCTTTGCGAAATGTCTTCGGTGGACACATCACCATTATCTGAGCTTCTTGGCGATCATACGCATGTGAACCTAGTGAATGTGGAACGTTTCCTACGGCTGCTAGAGACTCGCATCCAGGACATTGTTGCCAGCGTTTATGTATTCGAGCGCCAAGATGAGGGCAACATCGAATATGTAGTCAAACAGATCGAGAAGATCTGTGAACTGCCCACAGATCTCAATGATATTGTGCTCACCCAACAGTGTCCTGAGTGTGCCGAGGGTGAAGCCTTCAACATGGACGATGGCGGCGATGGTGTTGCCATTCTCACCGTCAAGGAGGCCAAACAGAAACTCTACGAGAAGGTCACACAACCAGAGATGCAATATCGCCTACACAGCATCAGTCAATGCCGTTTGCCACGCTCTAGAATGCTGGCAGCCAAGCGAAATGTATAGAATAAAGTACAATACTTACATAAATTCTATTCCTGTCATGGCCAATTAAAGAAATTAAAATACCGTAGTTAGATTAATGAAAAAAAACAACTATAATCGGAAGGTCTAATAATACATCTGTTTCCCTTTGAAGCTTATCTAAGAACTACATTTCTAAAGTTTGTACATATGGTGAAGATCATTCTAGTTAGACCATATAGTTTGGTTATATGCAGCAGGAGGTCTTAGGATGTTTTTAGCTCGATTTCACCATCTTTTTGACCAAACTGGCTAACGAGTAAACTTAGTAAACTTTGTACATCAGGTTTTTCACTAGAATCTATAGTAGTTGGAGTTGGATCATCAATCCCTGGTGTAGGTTCAGGTACTGAATGGGCATTGCAGTGGTACATTCTTTTCAACTTTTCTATATCCCATTCGGAAAATCCAAAGCGCTGACCCATTCGAATACTGCCATCCGCTTCCTGAAAGTAATGCATTTAATATTTACATATTCTGGTTAGGTTTTATTTAACTTACTTTGGCCACTATAGTCGGTTGACCGTTAAGGGAGAAAGCTCTTGCTGAGTAATGCATTACACTGTCATAATCGTAGGGTGCTCCAAAGGCCTCCGTCTGGCTCACCTTTCGAAAGTTGCTTATAGCTTCTGGCCGTATGTTATTATATCTGATGGAGACATAGTCATCACGTTCCTTGCGACTTTGCTCATGCAGAAAGCCAAGCACATGCATTAGTTCATGATGCACTGTGGCAGGCTGCCTAAAGCATCCATGCGACTGCAGATTCACAATCTGTTGACCACCCACGCGACCCACTGCCGACCAACAACCCGACCAGTCGTTCGTAATGGTTATATGGTCTTTCTCGTCGGTGTGTGGTACAAATCGGATGCAGGTGAAGAGATGATACTCCTCCATGGCATTTCGGATGGCTTCAAGTTCAAGTGGACTAAAGCTGCCACGTATCATGAATGGAACAACGCCGTTGGGCCAAGGAGAAGTCTGAGTAACTAGGCTGTTTTTCATCGTTATCTGTGGTATAAGTATATCTCCCTCTAGGTAGCTGCCCAGCTCCTCAGGATTCACATCGTCTGTTTCGGCGTTAAAATTGCTTACCCGTTCGGCAGTTAGTTTCCGATCCGGCATGCCAAACAAGGCGCTGCCATAGGAACTTAAGTCTATGATGTCCTTATTGGGCGTTGAAGGCTTGACAGGGTTTTCCTTGTTGAATATCAGTGGCACTGCCTCGATGAGTGCCCCTCCCATGACTAATAACAGCATTTTTATATTCATGTTTAGCCTCTTGATTGCGTACTTAAATTAAACTACGTTGAGCTCTAGCCGGCAACATGCTTTTATATCTAAAGTGGCAAGTCGTTACAGCTCTTATCAGTTTTTATTACTTGCACATATCTCTTACCGGTAGACCTTCAACCGGTCACTTTTTCCTTGTTGCCATATTGTGCTCATCCTAATCGTTAAGAACAGTCTTCATTAGACAATATTAACATAAACTTTTACAATATCTAAACCAAAGTCGAGGTTATCCGCTAATGAAACTCTTCCATTATTCTCTCTTTTCCTGTATTTTGATAACTTAAGTTGATGGAAGTCCGTTAAGTTTCTTGCCCTCAAGCCACCTTAACCGATAAGCATTATTACTTCAACCTTTACGGTTTATGGAGCTAGGTATAGTTATAAGGAATTAGAGAAAAATAAACATGTTTGCGATTTATAGTGGGCCAAAAATATTATTATAACTTGTCATAAAAACCTATTTTAATAACATTACAGAATATAATATTGGGTCAATGCACTTGCACAGACTTTTTAAACTTCACAGCTGATCTCTAAACTTACGAAATGTTTATGAAAAATGAACTTATAACATTATTCAAAGAAAGTTTTAGAATCGAAATCAGTTTGATAATTTTTGTTGGAAAACTTAAACGTAGAACTTCAAGAATCTAAATCCTAAGTTTATTTCCTTAGGCTGAGGGTTTATGTCCTCAATTAAATTTTAAAAATGAAGTCGTAAGAGAATCGCAAAATAACTTTTTAAATATATGTGCTAGTTTATTTAGTATATGCTTTGATCAGATTTAAGAGATTTAACATTATTAATTCTAGATTAAATAAGTATGTGTAATGCATTAAATAGTTGGACGCAGTTGTGATCGCATGATGTAATAAATTATTTGGAAAATTCTAGTTTAGTAGCTTGATTCAGCAGACTTTTCTTCCTCCTCATCGCCAAGACCCAATCCATTTATAAAGCCAGTGAGAAAGCTATCTACGACTGGGTTACCACCGGGAGCCATAGGAGCTGGTGCTGGAAAACCTGGTGCTGGAAAACCTGGTGCTGGTAAACCTGGTGCTGGTAAACCTGGTGCTGGGAAACCTGGTGCTGGGCCTGGGGATTGTGGAGATCCTCCTATATAACCGCACTCATACATGCCGTTCAGCTTATCTACATCAGATTGGGAGAACCCGTCGCGCTGACCCATTTGTGTAGCACCAGTCGCGCGCTGTGTTCAAGTTAAGGTTTATTTTAATATTTAGGAGATACCATATATAACTTTCGAATTACCGTTGCCACAATTGTAGGCTGTCCATTGGTAGAGAAAGCATTTGCTGAATAATGCATAACGCTGCCATAATCGTAGGGCACTCCAAAAGCTACCGTTTGGGCAGCCTTCTCGAAATTGTTTTTAGCAGCAGATTGAATATTGCTGTATTGAATGGCCACAAAGGCGTCGCGCTCCATGCGATTCTGTTCGTGCAAAAAGCCCAAGGCGTGCATCAGCTCGTGGATAGTTGTGCCATGTTTGCTAAGGCAGCCAGGTGATTGTAGATTCAAGTCCTGTTTGCCACCCACGCGTCCCACCGATGACCAACAGCCCGAGTTGCCATTCACAATGGATATATAATCTCGCTCACCGTTCCATTTCACAAATCGGATGCAGGTGCGCATGTGGTACTGATCAATGGCGCTTTGAATAATGTTCATGTCACGGTTATTGAAGCTACCTCGGATGACATAAGGCACCACACCCTTGGGCCAGCGTGAGGTTTCTGTGGGCAGTCCATTTTTCAAAAGAATCTTTCCAGCGGGCACAAGGATATCTCCCTCAAGGTAACTGCCCAGCTCCTCGGGATTCACATTACTATTTTCGGCACTATAGTTGCCAACCAAGCTTCCTGTTAACTTTTCGTCAGGTTTCCCATATATGGCGTTGCCAAAGGAGCTCAAATCAATGATATCCTCATTATTATTATCTTCTGGTGACTCTTTTGAAATACTATTATCGGGCAGCTCGATGGTCTCGCTGTCGTCCATGTCATTATAGAACATTAATGGCACTGCCTGTGCGCATGCCACGTATAAAATGAGTAACAAAGTTGGTCTGGACATGTTGGTTTGAAAACTGTGTTAATATGTTGCTTGAGAGCTAAAGTTTGACTGTGCTTGAATCTGAAGAGAAATGGATTTATATACTCAAAGTCTGCACAGAAGTGTATAATCAGACGTGCCCGTTTTTATCAGGTGGCAGCGGCAACGTTCTTTTATATGCATAAACATATTATTATTTTTACCGGCAGACCTTCAGGCGGCCGTCGTCATTATTGTTATCGTCATCGTCTTCTTGGCTGCGCGTACGCTTGATTGTTGGGCAAATATTTGGGCAACGCTTAGTCGTATATATAGCTGATTGTTTTCTTTTAGGGGAAATTATTTCCATAAATTGTATCAGTAGTTTGTTTGCATGTACAAAAGTTTAATGACACATTCTTAGCGTAGTTCTATAGTTTGTTTTTCGCACTTAACAATAACCGATAAGCATTTTCGCATTGACCTTTTTGGCAAGACAGATTTATGTATGAATTATTCCGCTGGGATTTGGAGTGGAAATATCACCTGATTGTCACCGTAACTGAATGCCGTACTTAACTAAATTCAATTTAAATCTCAAGTTGTTTTTATATCGAAACCGCACCTAATGTTGGCTACGGTCAACGGACATACTGACATAATTATTTTGTTACAGTTACGGCTGCAAAATATATAATACAATGTACTTAAAATATAGCATGGCTACGCGTGTGATTAAGACTTTTTGTTTCCATTAAAGCTTCTAAGAGTATATATTCCAATTGATTCAAAGTTAGCCAACAATACAATGATCTTATAAAGAACAATTCGCATACTTAAATACTTATTTCAATGCACACATAACAAAACTGCGCGGCAACTTCAAATGACGATGGGAAAAACACCTGCTTTTGTTTTAAAATTTTGGTTCATTAGACAGAACAGCTGTGCAAGCCGTGTGCATAAAATGGTTTCAAGTGCAGGTGTCAGCAGCAGCTTCAAGTTTTTGGTGTATTTGATGCGTCAGCAGCAAATGAGTTTTATGTTAAAAACTCAAATTGTTGGCCTTATTTGTTTATTTTGTGTGCGCACCTCCATGCCCTATGTGTCGAAGCTCATTTCGACAACCATATTTGAATCCGAATTGGAATGTTCCTCTTCCTCATCGAATTTAAGATTTACTTTGACGGCACCCAATTGACCTGAATTAAGGACACGCTGACTGCTAGTTGTAAGGGATTTGGTCACGTCTCTCAATGCTTTGCTGCAAATCTCATCAATTGTGGCAGTGTCATCCATCAAATCCTCAATACAATTCTTCAATATTGTTGAGGTGACAATGCAATCACGATTAAGAGCCAAACTCTTATGAAAATACTCAATGGCCGCGTCCAAATTGCCAAGTAGTGCGTGTATAAAACCAATCGAGGTGTATGTGGTCCCATTTTGAGGTTTTAGCAATAGAGCCTTAAAAAAAAACAATACAATTGTGAATAACACAAATAGAACAATAAATAAAATGATCTTACAAATTGAAAGTTGTGCAGCGCTTCGTCGTATTTTTGTATTTTACGACAGGAGTGTCCCAAATTAATAAAGAGCGGCTCCCAGCGTGTTGAAATCTCCTCATTATTAGTTTTGGCACGCTGCTTTATAATGTCAACGGTGCATTGAAAGATTGTGGCGGCACCATCATAATATTCATACTCGTATTTGATGACGCCCAACTCGTGTAGAACATAAACATCCATTGGAGCGATTGTCATGGCCTGCAAAAAGAATTTCTCAGCCAATTCCAGATTTTTGGTTAGTCCACATTCCACTCCAATGTAGAGCAGCGGTAGATGACAGCCGCGCATTAGCTGTGTAGCTTTAAAGTAAGCAGCCATAGCTTGTTCATGTTCGTTCTCATTGGCAAAGGAATGACCATAGGCTAGCCAAGCGGGACCATAGAAGCGATCCAGCGATGTGGCCTTTGACAAGTAACGTCTTGCTGGATCACTTTTGCCAATCATATCGTAGTAGCAGCCAACGGCATACCATGAAATTGCCTTATCTGGATATCTGTCGACCAACTTGTGAGCCACATAAAAAAGTCGATTGAAGTCGCCATTCTCCACAAGGCATGCTATCTGTATAGTCAGCGCATTATTGTGGAATGGATCAACCTTAAGCAAACTAAAATTGGAAAACACATAAGCATCAATACACAAACTTTTATAGTAAAATTAATATGAAATTACCTATTTAACATCTTCAGACACTGCTTGTAGTCGCAGTCATAAAAACATTTTTCCGCCTCCGCCGATAGGAGATCTGTGCTGCGTTGCACTCGCAGTAGACAATCGTTGAGAGACATTATATTGTCTGCTTCAGGCTCCCGAGAGCAACGATGATGGGAGGCATCAAAGACGGAACGCGCCGAAGCATCAATCATGGAAGAAGCGCGTGACAGGCTCGTTTGCAACGAGAACGAAGGAGCTTTGAGATCCTCTAGTACTCTAAAAATTTAAAAATATTAACGTGTACAGCTCAGGCTGTTCAAACGTCACTCACTTTTGGGCAGGAGACATAAACTGCCTGGTCGTCAATGGTGTCTTGGACAAAGTAGGCTTTGGCACTTGTCCGTCAGATGAACAAGTTTGCTGCACGCGCACTGTAAACTCCTTAATATATTTAAGCACATCAGGATTGACAATCGGTGAGATATCTTCAGCGTTGCGTGCTGATATTAACTCATAGTACTTTTTCAATCTCGACTCGTACAACTTAAGAATAAACTTGGCGTCTGACTCGCTGGACTGTTGAGCCAACGGCAAATGATGCATCAGCTCAAACTCTAAAAACAATACAAAAGAGTTATCTTTAAGTTTCGAATTAATTTTTTAAATAACATTCAAAATTTACCCTCCCATGCCATTAACATTTCATGCTGAACTAATGCATCGAGGGCCTCAAAGCAGTATATAGATTTGTGCAGAGCTTGAACATAAAAGTCCATGGCCATGCCGCGATTGTCCAGTGCTTCATAGACTTTGCCTTTTATCAGATATATTGAGGCTAGCAACTCATTGCGATTGTTTTCCTCTCCTCCAAAGACGCTATTTGTTTCCATGCAGCAGCCGCCGCCCATATCTGGCTGCTGATTGAGCAGGGATTCGGTCATTGTTTCTACCTCTACGATTTGTATTATGTTTGCCGCATTGTTGTACTCCTTGGCCGCATAGAGGCTCTCCAGCAATAGATTTAAGCAGGGCAGTGAAGTCTTTTCCAGCTTATGATGCTGAATTGTGTGAGACGCCCGATGAAACTCACCCAAAAGGAACATGCACTGTGCTTGGTAATACACATCGCGCGGCTCCTGACCGCTTAAGACAGCAACCTTTTCGGCCCAAAACAAAGCAGACGAATATCGGCGCTGCAGAAGACATACACACACACACATTAAATTACAAACAAAAAAATTGATTGTTTTTGTTGTACTTACCATATCAATCAACTGCCTAACCAGCTTGCGATAGAGAGATAGATTAATGCTATCATTAGCCGTCTCAACATTACTGTTTTCTGTATTTGTTGCCATTTCATTAAGGTAAACAAATTCTTAGCAATTTGTTGAAAAGTACGCTACCTTACTGACATTTGCGCACCATTTATCGAAATTCGATACAAATATCTGACTGAAGCGGGGTGGGTATCTTAATGAATCATACAAGTGGTTGAATAGAGAAAATTAACCAAGAAGTTGTAGTGTAAAATTGAATCGAAAAAAAGTAAAAAATATGTGTTCAATCGTAAAATATTTTCATAATCAACAACAACCAGGTCTGGCAGTCTGGCAACGCTTTTTAGCAATTCGTAAATTTACAGATGCCGGCAAGCGCTAAATAGTCTGGCAGTGCTATTCAGCACAGCTGTTTATGCCATTCACTTAAAAAAACGTTCACACTGCGAGAAACTCAGCTTTAGCTCAAAAACGTAGCTGAAAACCCAACTTATGATGTATTTGTATGTTGAATATTAACATACATTTATGATATAAATACTTTTTTTTCGTAATATTAATCATCACAATAATTGTAAATGACAACTACGTATTTAAAATCGCATCTGATCCACTCAAAATTCCTGCTGCTTCATGCAACTTGTCTGTTGTCCTGTTCCTAATTTGGGGGTTGAGTTTGGGGATTGGGGAAGCTGCCAACATACATAGAGATTTAGCTTGCGCTCTCTCAGCATCTGTCGTCGCCAGACTTCAGTGTATTTCAATTGCTCGTTAGGTGAGGTTATTGCATTCCCGACTTGAACGGCAACAAAAAGAGTTGGACCCAGCGGCAGTGCAAATAAAAATCCTTATTTTTTCGTTGCTGTTTTAAAATTAATTAGAATATATGTATATATACAACAGCTGCATCTTGTTTAATATTTTTACAAGTGTAAAGCAAAAGATTGCGAACTATAAGAGGAGCAACAACAGTAGCATAGTAAAATAAACGGATATGCGTGCAAAGCACACAACACAAAATAAGTAACGGTTCCAAGCCGAATAGAACAGTGTGAAAGAAAAATGTGCTTTGCATGCATGCAGTAGGACAGCAAAATCTGAATGCGACTGCAAAATTGAAATTAAATTTAAACAAATTTATGTGAGTGACGCGTGCAAAAACAAACAAAAAAATAGAAATTTAGCAAAAACTTCTGCAACTCCGGGTATGTTAATAAATATGAAGTCTTCATACAAACATACATACTAACATACATTCAAACACTCTGGTGAAATCGTAGTGTCGTACAAACATGCATACATACATACATAGATATTTTAAATGGCAAATGGTACCGGCATAGCAAATCGTTGGCATATTAAAATACGTGTTGGAGGCGTGCTGTGTGGCAAGTGTATGTTCGTTGGGGGATTCTATCCAGGTCTCAGATGCAGTTATGCTCTCATCGAGTGCATCTTCAATGCCCTTTTATAGTGCGTGTTGATTTCGTGATAGTGGTGTTGTTGTGACGTCGGTATCTCGGTCTTCTTCGTCAGTGTCTTTTCATTTCTTTTTTTACTCCGTTGTTCTATGAGTATTTTACGGCGCGCACGCCTTGCCAGACTCACGTCATTTGCCCAGCAGCGTCAGTAAGAAAAGAAACAACAACAACAAATACTACACTCATACTAGTCGACCACTTTTTACAACTACGAATACGCACAGAGAGGACCACAGGCAATAACAAAAACAACAACCACAACAGCAGAATCAGCAGAAGCTGTAACAGTAAAAACAAAAACTACCCAAGCTCTGTTGGCGCTCACTCATTGTTGCTGCTGTTGTTGTTGGTTTTCTAGGTTCTGCGGCGTTCTGCTCATTTCATGCTGATTTATGGTTCTAATAATAGCTTCGCTTCCTGTTTCTCAAAAGGATTACAGCTGCTGGCACACGCACACTGCCTAAACGCATACCTACACAATCACACACACACACAGATATCAACACGTCCTCAGGAACATCCTTTGAGTGCCATGTCCATTTTACGCCCATCACCACTTTAAGCTACATAAAAAAATTAAAATAATTACTGAGAACGACAAAATTATGAGGCAGTCGCTCGCACGAAAGCACTTCCAGACGACTTGTCGCTGGCTGTGAAACGGGAGGCATTGCGGAAATTGGTTAATTACAGTTATGTTTGCGGGAATACGCCTTGATCGATTTACTGTGTTTAACGCTTTACTGAGCTCATTTATACAGTTTGAACAATGCTTAGAACTTGAAATAGGTCTCATTATAAAAATAGAATGACAACGCTTTTTTGTATATTTCTACAAACTAACATACTAATTTGATTGAAACTTTATTGTGACATATTTAATGGCTTATATTTGAATAGGCCAAGAGCCATAAGAACAATGAGGTTAAATGAACAATAGTTAAATATCATATTCTTCTAAACATTTTTATTTGTACTAAATAATGTGTGTGATTCATTTTCATAAAAAATATATAAAAATGAAATGTTCCAAATACTTTTTAAAAAAATATGTTGAGCCATTTTAGAAATGTTATTTAAATTTCAAAACAATTTTTTAACAATAATATTTTTTATCTTAATAATAATTTGTATCTTAATAATATTTTTATATATTTAATCTACAGTTATCCTTTTTGTTGTTTACTTCAACAGGGCGCATCAACCAAGACTTTCAACGTAAACGAAGAATAATGAATCGATGACTATTTGCATCAGCTGATACGGCTGCCGCAACTGCCTGCTGTCTGCGTAGTGAAGTGTCGTGTGGTGCCAAATTCTCATCAGCTCAGCAACAACAACAGTTATAGCAACAACTAGAAAAGCGCTAAGCAAGGCATTTTGGACAGCAAACATGTTTGTCTGAAGCAGGCGAGAACCAACATTTTTTGGCCAGCCGCATCATCCGGATCGAACCATTGCTAGAAGAATAACAAAAATAGGACTCGCTGCGCAGCACGAACCATCGAGCGTATAAGCCCAGAGAGAAAGAGAGCAGGCAAGTGAGCGAGCGAACTGAGGCTGAGAGAACAAGCAATTGAGATAAGTAAAGAGCTGTTTGGAGCTTTGTGTTGTGTGTTGGCCAGCGAGCCTAACCAGAGGCCAAGAGGCGCAAGCATACGGAAGCGGCGACATCTGTTTTGCCGCTTTGTCAGCTTATCCGGCAGCCGATGCTATAGCCGACGACAGGCGACCACAACGGCGACGTGCAACACGACACGACAGGACGACGACGACGACGACGACGACGACGACTAAGGGCAACGTGAAATACAAGTGTGGAAATTGGAATTTTTATTCAAAACAATGCCCCTGCTGCAACAGGTATGTAAATAATAATAAAACCCATTCGCACTCACTGCCGAACGCTGTGTGCCGTTAGCCGTAATTGAGCCGCTCACGTACGATTCCCAGATGGGCAAGAGCAGCCAGAGCGCATCAGCTGCTTTCCACGCCCAGCAATACCCCTTTCCACCCTCCCTCCCGCACCCCACCTTTAGCCTATGCACCAACCTTACCCATTCATACATATGATTGTGTGGCTGTATGGGCAGCCGCCTGTGTTTTGCTGGTTCAACTTTACGGTTAGTAGTATGTATTAGTTGTTTAACGTAGTAGTAGAAGTAGTGCCTGGATGATCCTAATAAAATTAGTGCTTAACTTTATACGCGTTACGGTGATGCGGTGTGTTGTTAGAAAACCCCCAAGCTATCCGAAAAAAAAAGAAAATGCAGAAGTCTACTTAACTAAACTCAATGCAAGGAGGTTGACGCCGCGACTTGTCTTGTTGTCGTCTGTTGCACATTATGAGTAGTTAAATTCGATTAAACTTGCGGCGTTTGTTCTTAGCAGTCAGAAGCTCTCCTAGACAGTGCAACGCCTCCATTCTAGCTGCCTGTCTGTCTGTCTTTTTTTGTTCCACTGTGTGTGTGTGTGTGTGTGTCGATGTGGATGTCTGCTGGTGTGGATGAGTGGAAGTAATGGAAGTCTTTTTAATTGTACTCTTTGTTGCTCATAAAAGTTGCGTAATTTAATTTCGTGAGCCTTTATATATTTTTAATTCATTTAAATAAGATGATTTGATTAAACAACAAGGACCAAATAATAGCTAAGAGTTTAATATTTTATCATAGACCACATGAAAATCAAACCAATTAAGCTGCAAACTCAATTGACTGCAACAATGACAAAGAACCTGACTTAAAGGTGAAAAATGTGATTTAAGCTTATTAAATATCTCTGATTTTTTCAATATATATAGTAAAAAAAATATTGAAGAAGATTACGTTTTGATTTGCTTGCATTTGACAACTTTTATTGGCATGTGTCTCTAGACACAGAGACTTAAATCTTATATAGTTTTTTTTTTTTCAAAGAAATATAGAATGTTTATATAACGCTGGAAGTAGTATACATTGACTTAATTGTGAAAGGACATTTTATTTTTAAATACTTTCTATTGCAAGCAAGTTCGACAAATATATTTTCTCTGATTCCAAGGATAAATGCCCGCTTAACAGATATCTTTTAAAAATATGACGTGCAACTAGATGTCATGTCTGTTGGGTTAATTTACACTAAGCCAAATTGTTACTTGTCTCATTGGCTTCCTTCCGCCCAGAGGTTTAGTGAATCCGTCACTGCTCTTAGTCAAGTGATACGACACATGTAATCATTATAATATGCTAGTAGCTGTTTGGCAAGGCTTACGCACATGTTCCCATTGCTGTCATCCCTAAACGATCTTAAAGTCCTGTCAATATATGTATATGAATATGTGTGTGTGTGTGTGTGTGTGTGTGAGTGTGTGTGTGTGTGTATAAGACGCCTACGCCCGCCTTCACTTGCATCGCTTTTGTTGCATGCGTAAGCGTCTCATCGCTGTCTCCATTTCTTTTTCGCTCTCTGTCTCTATCTCTCTGTATTTTTGTGTACCTAACTGTGCTGTCGAAAGCCATGCTATAAAGTTGCTTATTGCCGACTGGAACGGGGCCCCCCCCCCTCCCACCCTGTCTATTGCTCATCATTTAGCCATTTAGGGGGGTCGGAGTGGTAGTAGAACTACGTCAATGGGGCTGTGCGGCACGGCCTGACAATGGATATGGCTGCTGTGCATTTGTTACAATGTTTACACAAATATTTAAGGATAATCCGACGATTTCAAAAGGGGTTATTATGCAATTTTTCTTCTTCTCATTTTTATTGTTGTTGCACAAAAAAAAAAAACAAAATGTGGATACTAAAAATAAGTAAATGCAAAATGTCAATTTTGCCGTGTAAGCGTCATTCCAATTGATGGGCGAGTGTGTGTGTGTGTCTGTCTGTGTGTGTGTGTGTGCACAACCAAAGCGGGGATTGGAGCAAGTCATTGTTGTTGCGTTCTTAAAAAAAAAAAACGGTCATAAACATATGTACAAATATATATATGTTTTTTTTTAATGTAATGTCTAAAAATAAAAAAAAATTGCGACTCCTTCATGCAGTAAAGCTTGGCTCTGCGGCTGTGTGGCATACACTTTATATTATTTCAATTTGCTTTATCCCGTCGTTTTATTTATATGTATATTATGTAATATATTTTATTTATGTTCCGCTGGCCTGCTGTTCAAAATGCCTATAAATAAAGTACATTTGTCGTTTGTACAACATTTTATTCGCCAAAGTTCCTTTGCGCTCTCCTTTCGCTCAGTTCCTGCTGTGACACAGTTTATGCTAAATGATCAAAACCCGTCTTAACTGTACCGTTAGATTATTGTCTGTAGACGAAGAGCTAAACTTAAAGATTGAAAATTTCTTTCGATTCCTCAAAATTAGCTACTGTAATGTATAAGTATATTTTCAATAAGTTATTATTTGCCTGCTTTTGCCAGTTATTAGCATTTTGACTGTGATTGCTCAATGCCCAATTCATTGGCATTATAAAGAAAATCCAAAATGAAATGAATAAGGAATCATTTCAAAATGCTGCAGTAGCAAATCATTATGTTAAGCACTTGCAGCTATAAAATATACACACACACAGTTCGTTTCTTATACATATACATACACATACATATATATATTTATGTAGATTTGTGTGTACATTTATACGACTATAGTGTTTTTTTTTTTTTGTTATAAAAAGGCTAGCAGCCTGACAGCTTAGCGCGACTCTGCCACGTCGATGGCCAGCGGAATGTCTTGGAAAATGCCTTGTACCAGCTGCTGCCACCACCATCACCACGAATTGTACGAATTGTACAAGACGGCGGTCTCGTCGTCGTCGTCGTTCGAGAAGGACTTCTCCTGCACAATGGCGGGCAAAAGCGCCTCGAGGCACATCATTAAAATGTCGATACCAAGCAAATCACACGCCCGCCGCTAGTCAGCGAGTGCAGAAATGTTAAAAAAAAAGAATAAGAAAGAAAAAAATATGCTACGCGTTCTGCGGTGTTGTGTGGTGTGGTGAGGTAGTATGGTGTCCGCCGAGTTTGTGCAATATGAACCGCATGGCATTAAAAATTGCAAGAATCCAATTGAATTTACTTTAGCCAGACAACGTCGCACACACCAACTAGCATTTAATGCATTGCAGCCAGTCCATGCGTGTGGGTGTGTGTGTGTGTGTGGCAACAACAACAACAAAAAACAATGTATGAGTGTATGTGTGTGAGAGTGTGTTATCATTGAAAAGCGAACAAAAGTGCTGCTAAAGAAAATAAAAGGCGAACATCAGCAAATGTACAAAAAACAATAAACGCAACCACAAAAGGCCAGCAGCAGCCAAAGCGGAGTTTGTTGCTTTTTAAATAGGCATAAAAAAAAAAAGAAAGTTTATTCATCTTTTTTTTTTTGTGCTACTCAAAATAAAGCAAAGTAAAAATGGCAGTTATATTTCTCCAACACAATCTCTCGACTGGCATATATGCCTTATGAGTTAAAATCAACCGATTTCTTGAGTAGTTTAGTTAACGTCCAATATTAAATTTTCTTAAAATAAGATATATAAAATTCTAAATGAAAGTATTCACAAAGTATTTAGATAATATTTAGAGGTTTTCAAACGAATTTGAATTCAAACAACAAATATTTATTGAAACTAATATGCCATTTTGTGCTTGATTTTTATATAGCATAAAAAATATACATCATACGCCCCGTTGTGCGCCTTTCCAATGCAGCTCAACTCGCCGAGAGATAATACAGTGCGCAAAAAGCGCGTGTTTTATTTCCACTTAGCACTCACACTTGCGCGCACACACACAACACCCACACACGCATACATTGATATGCTGCACACACAGAAAGCTATATTGAATGCCTGTTGACGGCTGTTAAAGAAAAAAAATTGTCTTCTTTTCTCTGCCACTCTGCCGTTGTCTCCACTGTATCTATTTCTGTCTCTGTCTCTCACACTTCTGTCCACAGTGAAACAATAACAACGTCAGCGGTAACAAAAGCGCACAGGCATCGGAAATGTTGCCGTTGAAACTGAACTGTCGCTACGCTCACTTGCTCGCTCGCTCGCTCGCTCGTGTGCTTACCTCGTTTGTTTGTCGTCCTTGTCGCTGGTATCCTACGTATCCCATGTAAACGGAACGCTGCTCTGCTGTCAGAGAAGTTGCTTGAATTACGATATTGTTATTATTAAATGGATGCATGACGCAGGAGCTGCAGCGATAGTTCATTGAAAGCATCATTCAATGCTTTGCATTTAAACTGAATGCGTCTATAAGTGTAAGTGTGTGTGTGTGTGTGTGTGCGGCATCTACACACTTGCAATATATACACTATATACACTTCGTGTCAAGGCACAAATCAAGTGCTGCTGATGAAATGACATTTAACATGCAACTCAATTTAATTTGCCCCGGCAATGCCATTTCTATCACAAACACATAAACAGACGTTGCATGCTGCATGCTGCAACTGTCTGCTGGTGTGGAAGAAGCGTGTTGCATACTTGTAGGCACACTGCAATTACGTGCCACTGCCACTGCCACTGCGTTGAGCCGCCTGGCATTGTTGTCATCGCATCTTCGTATGACCTGCAGGCATTTGCATCCCATCCAATCGATTGCATGCCTTTGCCTATGCCTTTGACGCTGCCCCCACTGCCTTTACAGAAGTTACCCTATAGCTTGCCTTACTCAGAATGGAGTAGAATTATTATGTACTTGTGTGAGTGCGTGTTTGTGTGTGTGTTGCAGTGCTTTTTAATTTGCAATATTAAACGCTCAATTGTTGCCCGAAAAAAGAAATCAGAGATAAGCGACACAAAAATCTGCTCGCAAGAGAGACGAGACAGAGAGACTTTGTGTTGAGTTTGTCAAGCACATGTAATTACAAGACAACAACTTGATGTCATCAGATATCAAAAATATTATAAAAGGTGCACACAGCAACAACAACAACAACAAAACGAGGCAACAATAGCAAAAGCTTGCCACTTACAATAATTAAAGGGCCAAACACAAGAAGCTACGCAAGTTAAAAAAAAAAAGTGAAAAGTATTTGGAAAAAAAGACATGCAACATGATGAACAACAATCAGGAATATTGTTCGTTCGTTCGTTGGTTCGTTCGTTCGTTCGTGCGTTTAGTTCAGTGAATAGTTCCATCAAACTTATCTCACCATTATCACTTACTTAAGAGTTACTTAAATATGCAAACACTTTGCGTTAACATCGAGCCATCGCTCGCTCTAGAAGCAAAGTACATTCAAATGTATGTACCATTTGCCAATAACTTTTATTCTTTATGGACTGCCTGCCTGTTCGTGTTTACAGCCTCGCTCTCTCCCCCTCATAACCCAACAAGTTTTGCAACATGTAATCGGCCATAAAAAATTACAACTGTGCATTAACCTTTTGCGCTTTGCCGGCCACTAGAGGGGCAATGTATAGACTCAACGAGAAGTGGCTCTTTCCCTCTCTCTCTCTCGAATCGAACCGAATCGAATTGCATCGAATAGCAACAAGGACGCCATTGCCATCGTCGACGAACGCTTATCACTACATGCCATCAAATTTTAATGTCAAACCCTTTTGGCCAGGACAGCAACATGGGGCAGCAACATCTAATAAGTGTTGTAAACGATGCAAACATAATAATTTGTAAGACTTCTGAAAGCGGAAACTTGTAATTTTTTCAAACAGCCAACAGAGACCAAGCTCGGGTCTTGGTCCTAGTCCTGGCCCAGGTCCCTGCCCCGTGGCTACTCAGAGATGTGTGTGTGTGTGTGAGTGTGTGTGTGAGTATTCGCTGGCTGCACATATGCACTAAAATGCAGCACAGAACATTCCAATCGCAGTCAAGCGTTTGCCAAAAAAGAAATCAAAAAAAAAATAATAAGTAAAGCAGATGAAAGCGGCAAGCAAATGTACAGCAGCCAAATCGAATGGACACTGGATAAATAACTACTGAGTTATAGTGCTGACTCGATGGCTGCCACTTGGCGTCTATACTCCAAATGCTCTGACCAAAGATATCTTCGTTGGGCAATCACACCAAACTACAGCAACAACAACAACATTAAATCAAATTTGGAACATCCTTGACGTCAAAGACAAACAAAGGGCAATGGCAATGTGGTTAGACAGGATGTGTCCTGTTGGTTGGTGTAAATTTGCGGACATAGGGTGTGTATCGACATTCGAAATATGTGTGTGTATATGTGTGTGGCAAGTGGTTAAGATTTTTTGTCGTATTCAATTTCCTAGTTTATGGCATTTTATTGGAAACGTGAGGCTACTTTGACTAGGTCATGCCGTTTACTTACTTAAAGCAGATGAAATTGTCTTTCACAATAAAATAAAGACTTTTAGTAATCCAAGTTGTTGATACAAAAATTCAATAATATCACTTTTTTTAAGTCGTATCTCTGCGAGAGCATTCATAATTCGTCATTTGCAAATATCACAAGGCATAAGTCACCCTAACTAGTTTCTCTATTTTTTTTTTGGCTTTTATTTATCCGGGCAACGAAAGCTGTTTGTTTTTTTTTTGCTTCCTTTTGCTTATTGTTTGAAGGCGTCAAACGTGGTCTCGACATTAGAAAATATCTTGGAAGGCTATTTGTAATTTGCATTCATTGACGCCGTTTTTATCGCAGGCTGGAAACAAATACACAAATCTTCATATGGATGACGCTTTGGTAAATGTGTCAACAGGCAAGCAGCGGCAATGCCGCCGCCTTTCACTTGCCTGTCCAGTAGACATTTATATACACACACACACACACACATATATCGACGACTTACATTGGCTCTAAATGTGTGTCTTGTTGTGTGCGTGTGTGTGTGCGTGTGTGCAGAAAGCTTCCTGTGCTCATGCCATTTCCGACTTTTCACGTAGTACCTTCATCAAGTTGTCATTCAATTTTTAAATCCATGGCAAGTTTTGTACTTAACATAGTTGTGACAAGTTGACAAAAACGTAAGTATACGTTGGCCTGACTTCCATTTAAAACTTGCCACATGGGGCTTGCCTGTCTTTTCAGATACTTTAGTTCGAAAACTCTATGAAAAGATAAGTTATCATAGACTCTAGACTCTCTTTTACTCTCTTTCACTCAAATTACTAAAGCTGTCTTCATCAATTTACCGTCAAACCCTTATCTAATACTTGTTCTTCTTATACTATACTCAATTGTTACTTAACAAATCTATAGTTGTTATTCTTGATTTTCACTATTTCTGTCAATCGCGACACACACTCACATAAGACGCATATGTTTTGAGATTTTATGTTGTTACCTTTTGGTTGAGCATGAGAGCATCTATCGGTATACATACATACTTGGTACTTGATGCTCAGTCGGTCTGTCTGTCCTGCATTAATCCCCACGTAATGAGTTGTACGCCATTTTGCGCTAAATTGTTTGGTGAGTGCCTGATAACAATATTTGCACTAATTTGGCATTTTTAAGTGTGCTCCACTGACACTTGATGCGCTTTTAATTGCGCCGAATGCTCGAGTGTACTTTTGTCGAGCCAGAGAGCATGTCTCTGCTCTTTTGGTGTTGGTGTTACAAATAGTGAGGCGTTTGTTTGGATGACTGTGGTTGACGGTTGACTGTGGCAAGGAGGAGTGGAAGTTTCTACATCTTTTTTTTGTTGTTGTTGTTGGTTGGGGTGCGAGCATTTATTGTTCTTGTCTTTGCCATTTTGGCTACGTTGTTGCCATCATCATGTGGCAAATGAAATGCAAAAGATAAACGATCCATTAGTTGCCACAATATTTGACTGACTTTAATAGCAATACGTTGTATACAATGTGTGCATCGTCTTCGTAACGATATTTATATGAACCATATTTCAAATTTTTAACTAAAGACCACGGCAATCAAAGTTGCATATGCGTGTGTAAGTTTTATTTGGCGCCCCCACTTTTTATGACTATTTCAAATATGTTTGTACTTGCAGTACGAGACGCCCGATTGCAACGCTGCCAGCGGCGGCAACATGCGTGCCTTGAGTGGCGCCACTGCAAACGATTTACTGCAAAAGCATTCCATAAGCTCAATACTGGAACAGCATCAGCATCAGCAACAGCAGCAAGATTTGCTCAACAGATGCAATGATGCCAATGATGGACTTCTCTCATTTATAAATGGTAAGTAAAAAATGTTGGGTTTTTGTGGTTTGCGTCAAAAATTAAGGTTACCTTGGATTTAAGTGTCATGTGTAGAAGCCGATTTTTATTTTAGTGTCTACATTTAAATTCTCAACTCAAATACTACAAAATACAGACGGACAAATTTCAATCATTTTTTTTTTTTACCTTTTGAAATCGGCACACAAATATTATTCAAATACACGTTTAAATTATTATATTTATAATTCTTTGTTTTGTTTTCTCCAAGTAATTTAAAAAAGTAGTAGTAGGAAGTGTCCGAATTCCATGTATAAATTGCATTCAAAGTGTATACGCCAAATTGCCAATTGCACAAAGAAGCGCAGTAAATTTTCAAATTAACTATTATCAAATTTTAAAATATCTAAATACCCAAATTTTGTGTGTGTGTGTGTGTATGTGTGTGTTTGCCGAGTAAACGCGACGCATTTATTTGGGCTAACCAGAATAACAGAACAGAACAGAACGAGTATCAAACCAGATATCATGTTGGGTATTGAGGAACTGTATATGCTTAAGACACCAAATGCCCTGCCAAGTGGGTCGCCCACGCAGGAAACATTTAAATTTGGCATGAGCCATGACAACAAAACCATGGAAAGTAGTAACAGTACAAGCACAAGCACGAGCACAAGCAGCAGCGGCACAAGCAAATCTTCCAGCATTACCATAGACGAGAACCTTGGCACGATGGCGGCGGGTGATGGCGATGGCGATGGCATACAGAACTTGGCATATGAAAATAATGCGAGCAACAACAATACCAACAGCAGTTGCAGTAAGTTAGACTGCCAAAAAACAAAAAAAAAAAACAAATAGAAATATATGTTTATACATATATGTATATATCGGACTCCTTTCGATTCGTCTCGCATCATACTATTTATGGCTTATTTATTAGCAGCATTTTGAATATTTGCAAAACGCTTGAAAGACCCAAAATATGGCCAATGGTCAAGTGCTGTATTTGTATTATATAAGTAGTATACTTTAGTTGATGTAGTTTCATAGTTGATTTATTGATGGCTGCGCCAAGTCAACGATAAGTGTTACGACATTATTCATATTTTCATGTTTGTTTTCATCTATATATATATATATATTTGCAGATCCAATCACACTGAACGATCTGCTTGGATTCTGTGGCGGCAGCGGGACGGGAACACCAACAACAGCACCAGGCCAAACAAAAGTAGCAACTGCAACGGCAGCAAGCGGCGGAGCCGGAGGTAACGGCAGCAGCAGCAGCAGCAGCAGCATCTGTAATAACTTGCTACTTGGCAATACGGCGACTGCTGCAGCTGCCGCTGTCGCTACAACCGGCGATTGCAGTCAATTGTCAGCAAGTGCAGTCTCCTATGCACCATTGACACCAAGCTCAACTCAGTCCTCGGCCTCGCCAGGCACCAAGTCAAGTTTTGATTACTTTCAGGTAAGTTTCAAACAACGCACAACATACAAACATATTTTACTACTAGTTCGACTACTATATTGTAATTGCACTGAATTTGCACCAACTCTGTTCTCTGTATACCATCTAACTTTTAATGCTTGTGTTTTCTCTATGTGTATACTGTATACTAAATATCTTACATTTTGATTGATTAAATTTATATGTTGTGTATCCCTCTCTCTCTCTCTCGCTATATCTATATATGTATATATAAATTTCTTTTTCTCTATCTCTCTCTCTCTCTCTCTCTCGATTTCTCTTGAACTTGTGTTTTTTGTGCAATTTGTTTTAATTTATTTTGTTTCTTTTCTTTCTTTTTTGGGTGAATTGGCGAACTTAGTTTGAAAATGTTGCACAAAGTAACCCACTTAAGGCTTTCCAAAGATCAAACATCAGCTTCGATTGCTCTGCACCTTTATCGCCAAGTACGCCTACATCTATTTACAATCGCTCCTTTCACAGTTCACCTTTAATCAGGTAACAATATTTCGGCACCCAATGTTTATATGCGTAGCACTTACTCACACCTGTTCTCGAAACTATTTACAGCGATAGCAGCAATTCCTCCAGCGCCAATGGACTGTCGCTAGATTCGATTAATATGCTGTATCAACAGCAGAACTTTAACAACTTGGGCAGCACTAGCAGCGGAAATCTGGGACTGAATCTGCAGAATGCATCCACACGCTCCAACTCGCCAGAGAGCCAGAACAGCAATCAATCATTCAAGGAGCCAAACCTTTTGGACATGATTGTAAGTGATGAGCGCCATCGATGAGAATACTCGATTTAATCGTTTCTTTTTAATTAGAATTTGCTCTCGGTGAACAACAATAAACTGGCAACTTTGCAGCAGCAACAATTTCAGCAGCAACAGCAACAGTTGCAGCATCAACAGCAACAACAGCAGAAGCAGCTACAGGAAAAGCAGCTACAACAACAGCAGCTGCAACAGCAACAGGCTCAACAGCAGCAGCAGCAGCTCCAACAGCAGCAGGCTCAGCAGCAGCAGCAGCAACAACAACAGCAGCAGCAGTTTAACAACATTAGTCGAAACTATGAGCCACAGCTGTTAAACGGATCGCAGCAGAATTTTGATTTGAGCAACAACGATTGCCTTAATCAATGTAGTCTAGAGAACTTTCCGCTAGTGGACTTGGAACTAGCTAAGCTACAGAATTTGCAGCGTCTCAATACGCTGAAGTTGTTGCAGTCACAAACTCAGCAAATGCCGTTGCTTAATCAACTGTTGCAAAGCTTTGCTACCAACTTGCCCACGGCCGGCGGCAGCTCAAACAATATGAACACTACTCAATCGGCAAATTTGGGCAATCTTGGTACGGGCAACAACTTGGGCCCGCCACCCGGCTCAAATAACAGTGCTAACGATTGGCGTTTGGATCGCGTTGCTAAATTCTATAAAAATTCGGCAGCAATATGTGAAGCAACTTGTACTTGGAGTGGACAATTGCCGCCACGCTCGCATCGTATGCTAAACTATTCGCCGAAAGTGTTCCTTGGCGGTATTCCTTGGGATATCAGCGAGCAATCATTAATACAGATATTTAAGCCATTTGGATCCATTAAGTAAGAATTCCAGCTCTTAAATATGAATTTAAGCTTTTGACTAATTTAATTTTTTATATTGCAGAGTTGAATGGCCTGGCAAGGAACAGCAGGCGGCACAGCCCAAGGGTTATGTCTACATTATATTTGAATCTGATAAGCAGGTGAAGGCTTTGCTCTCTGCTTGTGTGCTGCAAGTTGATGATTCGCAAAGCGGTAGCAATTATTTCTTCAAGATCTCCTCTCGTCGCATCAAGTCGAAGGATGTAAGTTAAATGTCATTACTTTCAATATACCAGATCTTATATGATCTTATCTGCTTATTTCAGGTTGAAGTTATACCATGGCTTATAGCCGACTCGAACTACGTGCGCTCCAGCTCACAAAAACTAGATCCCACTAAAACCGTATTTGTAGGCGCCTTGCATGGCAAACTAACTGCCGAAGGATTGGCCACAATAATGGAAGATCTTTTCGATGGCGTGCTTTATGCTGGCATTGACACAGACAAATATAAATACCCAATTGGATCTGGGCGTGTTACTTTTAGCAACTTTCGCTCTTATATGAAGGCTGTTTCGGCCGCCTTCATTGAAATACGCACAACGAAGTTCACTAAGAAGGTACAGGTGGATCCGTATTTGGAAGATGCTCTTTGTTCAATTTGTGGTGTCCAGCATGGGCCGTACTATTGTCGCGAATTGTCTTGCTTCCGGTATGTATGAGTTGGCGAAACTACAAAAACTAATAGTTGTATCAACTTATAGAAACTTTGGTTTTTTTTGTGTTGCAGCTATTTTTGCCGCAGCTGTTGGCAATGGCAGCACAGCTGCGAAATTATTAAAAATCACAAGCCTTTGACACGTAACTCGAAGTCTCAAGTTTTGGTGGGCATTGGGCCATCAGCGATATCGTTGTCTTCCACTAACAACCGTTCAAACATGGATTTTAATCACAGCCATCATAATCATCAACAGCAGCAGCATCAAAAACGTATACAACTTCAGCACCATGCCAATCAACAGACAAACAACTTGAACCTTTTGTCAAATGCTAGTGCCACAAACGCTGCGGCTAATTCATTGTACAAGTATCAACAGCAACAACCGACGATTTAAGCGCGTGTCAACTCCATACTCTGTGCGCACTTTTAGCTTTCCCTTTTTTAACATAATTCTATATTTATGTTCAGCGTGGGATGGTTTTTTCAATTTTAAGTGATGCCAAAATTTTTTGCACTTTTAGGCAACAGAGGATTGGTCAGAATTGGACGAAAATTTTTTGTGTTGCACACCCAATCACAATGAAAGATGTAAATTTACATTCGAGTATTTAATGTATTTGCTTAACCTATGCGATATTAAGTATACGTACATATACATAATTTTTCTTTTAGGCAAAAACCAAGCACTTTCGTATTCATAATGTTTTTTGGATAATCATGCTTACATATCAGCATTTAAAGCTGGCATTTAAATGCTCAACGAAAATCTTAGCAACTAGAAATGGGCCATTTCAACTATCTTACTATATTTTTTTTTTTTGGCTTAGAATCTGCCTATATTTTGCGTTCCTTTACACATATATACATAAAGATAGTTAAATATTTAAGTTAAGACAAAGACATTCTGGAAACAGCACTAGATAATTTTTGTTTGGTTATTTTTTTTTTGTTTAAGGTTTATATATTTTGTTATTGTGCTATTAATCAGAAATTTTATAACTTCTTTTTAATTAGCCATGGCAGAAATATTATTTGGACTTGTCCCTTAGGCGTTTAACACAAATTGCAATTTTTAAATACAATTTAAAAATTGTGAATTTCTATTATGCTCTTAAGTTTTGTCTTACTGAAATCGTTATTTAGTTTTGAGTATAGTTACGTTAAGTGAATGTATTTTTTTATGTTTAAACATTCTTGTGCAACTTTGTTTTTCTTTTTTTGGCCTCTTGGCCATTGGTTTAACTAGTTTTAAAGCACTAAACTTTGTTTATATATATATATATATATATATATATATATATATATTATTTATGTCTTACATTATTTTTCATGTATTTTTGAGAACGAATCTCGATGCTTTGTATGTAATCACAAACCTTTACATATAGTACTTAAACAACGCTTTAATTTAAAACCCACATATTATTTTTTGTAAACACACGCTGCTTTAAGCGTTACTACTATTTCAAACAAATATATACACACAAACAAAAGAACATTTATTTTCAAAATTCAAAGGGCTTTTTCTTTTTCCTAACACTTAACCAATGCTTAAGCAACACTAACCCTGCGCTTCCCATGCTAATAATTGCCAGTTAGTCATATATCAAATATTAAATTCAAACGAATTTAAGCATTAATACAATCAAACTTAAAAATACTTTAACATGCAACTTAAATACTCCAAATACATATTATTAATTGCAAGCACGCTATTAAGATAGTTATCAATTATTTAACGTATGTTAAATGATTGCTCATAAACGCTATTAGGGCAAAGCATACATTGTTTTTATCAATTGATTTATGTTTGTTTGCCAATTAATAGTATGAACGTAATGTAAGTGAGAATATGTAAGAGAGAGAATACATGCTCACACATTACAAAACCTACAGGGATTTTATGGTAGTTTTTGAATAGCGCAAAAAACAAAAAAAAAAAAAAACAACAAATACCAAATGTTAGTATAGCTGCAACAATGCAACTAGTTGAATTTGTTTAATTACTAATAGACCTAAAAAACAATAAGCAATTTTTAATTGATACAAATCTGAAAGAAACGCGGGTTTTAGAATATAACTTGGATGCCTCTTAGTATAACGGTTTCTGTTGTAGCGCCTAGCTTAGTTTCTTTTGCCTAGGAACAATATGATTTGAATGGCGATAACAACATTTAGTTGAAGTAAGTAAATAAGTAGCTATTAAATATATTTAAACGAATGCTAGACAATTACCATGCATAGTTATTATATACATACATAAATACAAACCTATAATTAATATATATATTTATAGTACTTATTATAACCTATAAAAGCCTCTAAACACACATAGTAATTGCCTTCAGTATACCAATAAAAAGTAATAAATAAAAGCAAGTCACCCACTCAAATGAAAGAAATCGCTTTAACGGAAAACCACAAATCAAAATGCTTGTGCATATACATAAATATTTATTAAATCGTACACATTAAAAACATAATGCATACCAATAAATATTTTATTATTTCATTATGTATGTGCAATGAAAGCCAGAATCAGGCGTTATCAAAAATAACAGACATACGATGATGAATGGAATATGAACCTACAAAAATAAGTTCGGAATGAATATAGTATATTTACCAATCCCATGGATGATATTTCAAAATAATCAACTTAAAATGAAAGCGAATGAACATATACATATATACACACACGTATACATATAAAGAACATATACCTTTAACTATATAATAAAATGTATATATTGAAAGATATTTATACATAAAATGGTGCTTTAGCTGAATTATAATATGATTACATATATGTAATTTTAAGACTCATAAATATACCAACAAATAAATTAATTCGAACAAGTTAACTTGTTTCTCTCTAACAAGTGCTGTGGCAGGCAGCACGATTTTATTATGTAGCAAAAACGAACCTAATATTTAATTGAAGAAAAAGTGTTTTTAAAAGCTGCAAAAAATTTGGACTATGTAAAACACTGAAGAAATAAAAGTATCCACACCAACACTAGGACATACAGACAATGCTTAAATTTTAAATAACAAAAATTTATATACTTTTACTAAACTACATTAAAATGAGAATCAAATACTTTTAAATGACATTTTTATGGCTATTCAATGGGAATCACCCAGATCAAAAATTTGGTAATCTTAACCTCAAAAATAGTACACATATATATTTTTAATTTAATGTTTTTAAGACTTTTACGAGCAAATTGAATGACGTTTTAAATATCGAAAAAAACTAAAATACTACAGAAATTTTAAACATTTTCCAGATGGCTTTTTCATATTATCGTTTAAAGGATAATTTTTTAACAACAATACAAGCTCAAACAAAACTTAAGTAATAAAAACAAAAAGCAGTCAAAAATGATGTTGATTACAAATTTAAGAGAATTAAGTGTATTAATGAATTGAATAAAACGAAATGTAATGGAACCAAAATCGAACGCTTCCCACGCAAAACCGATAATATTAAATTTTAGCTAAGTAAAAATATAAATAAATAAAAACCGTATGCAACGTTCTACAAACATCGCTCTAGGTACTAAAAAACATTTAAAAACAATATATACATATGTATTTTACAAAACAAATTAATTCATATGTTTATCTATATTTATTTTTAAGCGATTTCACACTATGTATACTCTTACCAACATCAACAACAAAAATAATGGCATATTTTTAAACTCAGCTAAGGTGAAATGCAGCTATACACAAAAATTTACCTACTCCTACTATAAACAATATCTATACATTCGCCGATATATATTTATCACGCATTACAACTAAACTATGCTAACGTACACATACATATTTATATCTAGCTATATTTATGAAGAATATTTTTAAATAAGCATAATATTAATTACAACATTGAGCAACACAACCGATATGTGAGACACATTTTTGGGGGAACATTAGCAAACATCAAACATTTGCAAATTGAATTTTAAACTAACAATACTTGCACGGCAAAACGTTAACAATAAAAATAAACAAAACAACATAACAAAAAAAATCGGCAAAAAACAAATAAAAAAGTAATATAAACGGTTTTTAAAAAGACTATTATACACACACACATACACATATATACACACACACACACAGAGAATGAGTAAATAAGATAAAAATTACTAAGCTTTTAATGCAATAATCAAGAACCATATATTAATATATATTTTAATAATGGATAACTTAAAATTTAATTGATGAAGACAAATTACATACATAAACTTCAAATTAATATTGTATGCGTTATTGCAAAATTCATATTGTTAAAGTATAGCGCGATTTGAGATGAACATATAGTACTTGGGGTATTTAAGCTTCAACTGGCTTGAACAATACAAGTGAGTAAATATGTCAAGGGAAGCATTCTCACCCCTAATTCTAATTGATTTTCCCACCTTATATAGGATTATATAAACAAAATTACTGCAGTGCCATTTTAAATAGCTTCCAATAAGTAATATATTAATATATACATGCATATACACATATTAAATGAATAAAAAAAATATATATATCTATACACATATACATAAAAGCAACCAATACATGAAATATACGTACATACCTAGTATATATGCATACATACATACCTATTTATGTATTTAATATATATTGTTATGAGCTAAAGTTCAAATTGCATTACGGTTATTATGAAAACAAAATAAAGCAAATGGAACAAAGTTGAACATATTTTGAATGCAAACATTTTGAACTTTTTGATGCTTTTTTTTGTATAGCATTTTCAAAATGCAAAATAAAATCGACAACAAAGCAAATATACATATACATATGTATATATGTATGCACCTCATTAATAATACGAATAAGTGCATACATATGTACAGTGTGTGTACGGATATCCTGTAATCAAAAGAACCTATTAAAAATGATTTAAAAAAAAAATAGTTAGGCATATTAACTAGTTAATGAAATCCCAATATCCATTAATATCAAGTAACAAGTTTTTTAATGAATAAAACAAATATACGCGCTTAATTAAGTTATTATCAACAAAAAGTAAATAAACAAACTATGAGCTAAAAGAAAAATAAAATAAATACAACGCTATACAACATACTAAAATTAAAAAACAAATTTTATCTACAAACATACATTGTATATGTAAAATTCAAACATACATACTTATTAAATGAGCTTAAAGGAGGCAGCAAAGTAAAACAACAACAAAATACAATTATTATTATAATTGTCAATATGTATTTACATGCTTTTATGGCAACCAATTGACTTCTGTACAAAAGAAGCATTCTTTTATAATGATATAATTTTTGAACAGAAACATCATTTTAAAAAAAACCAAACTAAGCATAACAATAGCAAAAGTTATTTTTACAAGCATTTTTCTTTCTCATGGTTTTAAGTTAACAAAAAATAAATAAACAAGACAGATGCATTACAAAATTCTAAACAAGTCTCGTAAAAAGCTCAAAAATTACAATTCAAAAGCCTAAATCTTCTAAACAATAATCATGACTGCTAACTTAACTGACAAATAGTGCATTAAATAAAAATTAAAACATTATGATATACCCTCAAAGAGTCGACAATATATATGCCTGTAAATTAATTGAGTATGCAAACTATAAGCTGTATATTGTATATCAATATGAACAAATGAAGGAATAGATAATAAAGGACACACAGACCAAAATTCAAAAACCTTATTTATTGCAATCTTTAAGAAAATATTTTCAAAATATTTATCAAAGCAACATCATTTTAGCCTTACGATACAATTTAAATATATATTTCTTGTTGTGCTAACATATTTAAAGCTAAAGGTTTTTTTTTGCGAGTGCGTACACAATAAGGACTAGCTCAAAAATTGGTGACAATCAATTACTGCTCTGTTGTGCCAATTACTATTTGATTAGTCTTCTCTTGGCAAAGATTTGATAAATTCCTAAGCCAGCCGACAGTGTGCCAATTGCGCCGACCTGGAATGTGGAAAGTTTACCACCCCAAAGATAACCCTTAGGTAAGGTGCTGACAGCGTGCACAAAATCCAATGATATGCGGATTATAGACATCAATTCCAGCCGATGTTTTGCCAGTGACTTTCCATCAATATTCGTTGGACTATAAATTAATACATGTTAAGTCAGTAAGTTAGGTCCTGAAGAAAATATGACAACTTACCTGCACAGCTGGTGGCTACGATTTAGTTTTTCCTGATTTATATAAAAATTGCGTACAGTTCTGCAATAGGAATTATATATATTATTAATTAATTTAACAGTTTTGTGGCATATCCAAACTAACCGCATTAAATTCAAATAAACCGATAGCACCCAGAATATGGAATTGGCATTGTCCCAGTTGTCTGCATGCTTAACATCCACAATTTTATGCTCAGATAGCCAACATATCTTTTCAATAGGGTAATATAGTAAGTCCACAATATTGGCAGTCACGCCCAGCATGGCCATAATCCGATCCGGCTCATTCTCTCCCAACCCATACTCCAAAGCGTACTGTATCATGGGTATATCATCGATAAGACGTAACGTTGCTCTCGCTCCAGATATCTTAGAGCTGGCAATCGCGTAACGTTTGGCCAACTCCGGATTCCGCTTAACATGATAACCAGCCACTAGTTTGGCGCTGTAGCATAGCGCTTTCATTACCTGCAAGAGTATAATATGTTCTATGAAATTTTTTATCTTTTTATGTGTATCGAATTGCAGTTAGTGAGATACTTGACCTTTATTTGCTCTCTCGTTTCACACTTTACTGCAGTTTGTGAAATTACTTTGCAGTAACAAAGAGATAAAATATTATCAGTGATATAAAGAACACAACCAATGCGGCAAACATCTTAGTAGCTGTATTCACTTAAGTGGTTTTCGATATCGCAGTGGGGAATTCATTTATGTACATTGTAAAAATATCCAGGTCGGCCCTTTAGTGGTTACGTTTTAGGTTTACTTTGCCCATTTTTAATATTGACTGGTATTTGTATTTGCTTGCTTACATTGCAAGCATTCAACTACAAGTCAAATTAAACATAAATGATTAATACAAGGATTATTTATTTATTCGTAACCTTTCTAATAACCTTTCTTTGTTATTTCTCGCCGGGTTGATGTTCGGCTAAAGGCCGTTATCTGTAGCATTATCTTGAGTAGCATATCTCCAATACTATTGGACTAAGCAGCTAAAACTGTAAGACATTTGCAGAATCGAAATGCAAAGCGCAACGGCAAGAAGGCAATGTTCAATAATGCCGCTTCCTAATATGCTCAAGGTGACAGACTACAGCAGTGAAAGACTGAATAGCAGCAACAGTAACAAAAACCTGTTGGACCAAGCCCCTCAAAAAGCCACACAAGTTACATGCCACGCTGAACTTTTTAAATAACATTATTCGCTGTAGATTAATACATACATATTTATTATAACTGGTTTATTATAGCTTACCTTATCACGACCGCCATAGGAATCAATAATATCACAGAATTCAGTAGCAAACTTTGTTGTGCTGCCCATTTTAATTTATTTTGTATATTGGTCCCTTTTAAATGCACTTCTTGTACTTTGCACAACTAAAACGAAGAGAGTGCAGTGCAAAATACCGCGCGAACAACCGAACGAAAACACAACACAAAAGTACTATCACTTTTCGAACAGCTGTTATATTCGTGTTGATGCAATGGCTCAGTTTCGATAGCCGTTGCGGCTATCGTGTGCAACACTAGCGAAAACTAAACCATTGCACAGCACTGCGCTAACACGCACATACTACGGATGCTTAGACGAGTTGCAGGACGGGATTAGGATTTATTGAAGGACCACGACTGAAAATATGAGTTTGCCGAATGCGAACAACAATAGTCATGCATCATCGCCAGTCTACAGCAATAAGTCTGTTATAAAGAAGAGTTCCAAAAGCGATCTAATGAGGGCGGCCGTCGGATTGCTGCTTAAGCAAAAGAACTATGTTGTAAGTTAATCGAATAAACAAATCAACTAATGTAACTGGATTCATGTTTACGCCACATCCTTATAGGGTAACGAAAAAGTTCGTCGATCCGATTTCCTTTTATTGCAAAACAAAAGTCAATTTTCGGTAAACAAAATGCTGGATGCCGATCTACATGGCGGCAACACCTTTAGCTACTCCAACGTCCAAGTAATGACTAATAATCAGCATATGGTTGATCAGCAGTTCGGACGCTTCGCGCAATTTGTAGAGTTGCAGCCGGAAGAGCTACGTGCAGAAATGAAACGCTTGTTCGCGCCAATGCTGTGCCATTTGTATTTGGAGCTGTTAAAGGCGCGTGAGTCCAAAGGTGCCGTCGAGTTTCTAAAAAAATATGCTCACCTGGTGGCGCCGGTCGACCTTTACGATGCGCCATTGCCCACAAAGATTAATGGTTGCTCAGTGACGAATGAGGCGCAGATTGCGGGTGCCTCCGATTGTCACATACGTTTTGCTAGCGAGGCACAGATCACTGCAGATGTAGAATTGGAATATTTTATGAAATTAGTACAAATACTGTCAGGCTGTACAAAGCTAGAAACAGCCGAGTCAGATCCAACTGTTGCGCACTTTCGCTCTTCCAAATACGAGCTGCATACAACGGCCCAGGTGGTCGAGAAATTAGGTGCTTTTCTGCAGGGACGCGGTCATGTACTCATCATGAACCTGCTGTATACCTGGCTGCACATTCACATAGTGGACAACGACCAGCGTCTTTTTACCGAGGATCATCTGCTGGGCATAACCGAAGAGCTGGAAGTATTTGATTGCTTTGAGCCAGACGAGGGTAGCTCCTCGTCAAGTGCAACGTATAACAGTCGTACCAAGTCCAGCAGTAAAAAGCGTTCTGCCGAAGAGGCAGCCATTAAGTTGGAGTCGGATATCAAAAGTGAATATGACATTGAAGATGATGCGCCAATCGGTGATAAAAACAAAATCCATATTGACACCTGCCTTAGTACACTTAAATCCGCATCAGAACAGCTTTTAAAAGTTCAAGCAGATCTGCCATGTTTTTATAAGATTTGTGAACGATCTCGTGGACTAACTTCCGCCCGTGTAGATAGTAACGAATGCCACATGCTAGCGGGCTTTGATGACGCGTCCATTCAGCTGTGGCAGCTGAATCAGCATAGCTGTAAGGGTAAAAGTTTATATAAACGTGCGGCACACTCACAATGCGAATGGGATCTCAACAATTGTGCGTACGATGGGGAAGAGGAGTTGGACAGCGACGAAGAAACAACGAAATGTAGTGCTTCGCAGCGAAGGGAACTTGGCAAAGAGCTTCGCAGCAAAAATACTAATAACTCATTGTAAGTACAAACTATGCTCAATATTTTCAATTAAATTAATGCTTAACGTTGCAGCAACGAATTTGGCGGACTGAACTTGTTTGGCCATTCCAAAGGTGTGACCAGTGTACGTTTCTCGGCTCACTATCCGCTGTTTTATAGCGTATCCAAGGACTGTACGTTGCGTTGCTGGCGTGCTCATAATTTAGAATGCGCCGCTATTTACAGCAGTCACAATTATCCCATTTGGTGCGTGGATGAGAGCCCTGTGGGCCAATATGTTGTCACCGGCTCTAAGGATTTGACCGCACGTTTGTGGTCCCTGGAGCGTGAGCATGCGCTTATCATATATGCTGGCCATACGCAAGACGTCGAGGCAAGCCTTATTGCCCTATATAAATTTATGTACAAAGAAATCATATTTGATTGTTCTTTTCAGTGCATTGCCTTTCATCCCAATGGCAATTACTTGGCCACAGGCTCAGCGGATCATTCGGTGCGTTTGTGGTGCGCCACCAGCGGCAAGCTTATGCGCGTTTTTGCCGACTGTCGCCAGGCGGTCACTAGTTTGGCCTTTAGTGATGATGGCAAAATGCTGGCCGTCGCCGGTGACGAGTCTAAGGTGCGCATATTTGATTTGGCTGCTGGCGCCCAGCTGAGTGAACTAAAGGATCATCCAAGCAGTGTTAGTTCATTGGCTTGGGGTGAACATAATCAGCAACTTGTCACTGCTTGCATTGATGGCAGCTTGAGAGTTTGGGACATTAAAAAGCTAACGCCAATGGGGTGAGTTTAAAATTGCTTCAATTTAAAACAATTTTTTTATAATTATTGTGATAATTGAATAGCGATAACGGCAGCGGGAGCAGCACCAGCACTTACTCATCATCGTCATCATCAGCTTCAACGAATCGTCTCTTAACTGTTAACAATGCCTGCCATCGTTTAGTTGATGTATTTTACGGACGAAGTAAAAAGCTCTATTGCATAGGCACTTAAAAATTGTCATTAATGCTTTAAAATAATTTATTTGTAATAAGTCTGTATAATAAGTATTACTGTTTCTATCAAGTGGATCAATGTGTTGTTTTTTTTCTTGCCTTTTGAACTAATCCAAAGTAGCATACAGTTGTATAATAATAATTCGTGATGCTTTAAAACGGCTAAACACTGTGTACATACTTGTACATATACAATATGACTAAACATAGTCAAAGATTTTCATCGACTTGTTTATATAAGCAACAGTGAACTACAAGTTGCAAACAGTATTTCGTTTAAATAACTTAATAAAATCAGAAAAATCAATGCAGTATTTATCAACTGAAACTTCGCACTAAAAAAGCTGCATTTGATTTTTTGTTTAACAAATACTTTTGTATGTATTTATGTGTTTATGTAAATATACAATCAAATGTACTCATTGGACACTCGCACAGCCCATTGGAACAAAACATGGTTTTTAATTTAAAATTAAATCAAATCTATGGTTGTACAATCAATAATTTTACAATTTATGTGGACACTCAAAGAATGCTACTAAATTAGCGATCGTACACTCAATCAAAGATAAAAATAAACTATTTGAATGAGCAATAGTTTGAATGAATAACTTTCTTTTTTAACACTAAACCATTTGACTTTAAAGTGCATAGGTGTCTAAACTAAATATATAGATAGTATATATAAATATTGTTTAAAGAACATGAATAAATAATTGGTATGTAGTAAATATAGTATTGTCACAGTCAAAACTAATTGAAATTGTTATATTTAATGCTTTCATTAGTATCGACTGTGAACATCTGATCAAAGTTGGGTGTTATTTATAACAAATGAGTATAACTTGCCACCGATGCGAACTGAAATCCTTTAGCGTTTGTGACGACTGCGTATCAATTGCAATGCCTTAGCCATAAGTGGCGCCTTCTTGTTGCGGATTGGAGCAGCTGTATAACGGAAATAATAATTAACATAAATTTATCATTATAAGACACAAAGTTAGCATATAACTAACCAACTTGCGCCGCATCACGACCAACGCCAACCACACGAAGACGTGCATCGCCCACCTTGGCCGCATTGGGCGTGACATTAGACAATGCTGCAACACGTGCCGCAGGCGTGGCTATAAGCTTGCCTTTGGTACCATATTGCTCCTGTTTGCGCTGCACACTGCGTGGTGGCTTCACCATTGAGTCTACAAATGCCAATTGAGTTTTGCGCACGGGCGCCTCACTGATTTTCTGTGATGCTTTTATGTTTTCAGCAATTGCGCTCAGCTTACGATCTTTTTCTTCCTCGCAGCGCTGTAAATTTAACGTTTTTCATAACAAAATAATTGTTATTACCATATATAAGTTAGAAATACCAAAAACATATCACGCCATGTTTCCATTTCCTCCCTGCGTTGACTTCGACAATGCCGCTGCACATGCTGCTGCCACAATATTTCGCTGTCCTCCATTAGATAGGGATTGTATTCTTCAAAAATTAATAGCTGATGTGGCGTAGCACGCTCCAGGACTGGACGCAGCACGTCAAAAGGTACACCACCTGTATACTCCAGTGCTATGTTACGAATATACAAGTTAAATAAAGAGCCTAATAAGCTTTTCTATTAAATTTTTAACAGATTTGTTCATTACCATCAATGTTCTTTTGCAGCACACGAGTACACAGATCGAACAGTGAAGGCACCTGTAGAATTTGTCCAGTTCTAACACCTGAGTAGATTTTAGTTCTGCATATAAAATTGAGATAATAAGTTGAGCATAATAGTGTGATAGATTAACAACCAACCGCATTGTCTTGGACGATATGCCAGCTGCCAAGGCTTCAGACTCATTGAAATTCCTCGACGCTCTGGGAGCACTGTTACCAAGACCATGATTGAAAACGACATCCATTACAGTTTGATTGAGCGGCATAGGCTTGTAGTTGTTCGATATTGTTGGCAGTTCTAAGGCAATGCTGGGATCCAGCGGCTCCAGCTTAGCTGAAGGTGCCAGCAGCTCGGGTTTCTTTAATTAACCAAAAGAATTATTTTCTTAATCAAACTTTAAAGTATTGCTATAAACTGTTACCTTTGTTGTTGGCTTAAACCTGCTGCTGTTGCTGCTTGATGTTGTTGGTGTTGTTTGCTTGTATGAAGTAAAGTTTGAGGTAGATCCGGTTTTTGTTGCCTTTTTTGTTGGCGACCTGGTCTTGTTTGCCAACTTTCTGCTGCTCATTGGCATGTTGAGCATGCCCAGGACATCATCAAAGTTGGCACCCATTGTCGAGTCAAATTCATCGGCAGACTCCTCATCCTGTTCTGCTTCGACTGGCTCAGATTTTGTCTTTGTCTTTGATATTTTAGCCATGGGTGATTCGACTTCAGCTGTTGTTGGACTGCGTGCTCGTTTGGACGACGATGTCTTTGATGAAGATGACGAAGATTTGTGTTTGTCCGACTTTTCTTTAGCCACCTTTTGTTCGCTGTGCTGACTTTTCTCCTGCTTGGCAAATCTTATGTTACTTAAGGAACGTACAATTATTAAATTCTATAGAAGTCACCTCTTTGTTATTCTCATGCCTAGATTTTCTATGATCGCTTTTGTGGTTGCTGTGATGCCTTTGCTTGCTGCTGTCGCTGCTACTCTTGTGATGACTACTTGGTTTCGATGACTCCTTGGGTTTTCGATGATCACTACTGCTGCTGTTGCTTTTGTGCTGCTCCTTACGATGCCTATCGCTGTCCTTGTGATGCCTATTGCTGTCCTTGTGATGCCTATCGTTGTCATTCTCTTTAGCCTTGATCTTATCATGGTTACTGCTTTTGTGCCGCTTGTCGCTTTCTGTTCGGCTTCTTGAGTGACTTTTACTGCTGCTGCTGCTGGCGGTGCTTGGTTTGCTCTTAAGCTCACCGTTGTTTTTGGGACGTTCTTCATGCTTCAATTTATGTCGGTGGCGGGTGTCTTCACCGCCAGACGAATTACTGCCTTTATTCTCTTGATCCTGATCCTCTTCGCTAGAACGTCGGCCATTTGATCGGTTTGAATCGTCCTCCGTGCAGGTGCTGTGTACTGCGGGCTCCTCTTCGGCAGCTACCATAGCCTTCCATTTTGTGACTAGAGTTTTAGCAGCAACACCAACCTCGCCACTGATCTTACGCAGCGCATTCACCGTCTTTCCAATGCCCGTTTCCTGCAGGTGTTCGAATGTGATGGGCAGGTTAAACAGCTTTGTAATGCAGTGCAGCAGCTGAGGGTAGCAGGAAGCAGACATTTAAAATGATTTAATATATGTAAGTAAAAGTAGCGAAGACAATAATACATTAGGGGATGAAATATGCTGAACTGAGATTATAGGCCATGTGGTAAAACTCGATTCACTTTACAGCCTTACATTTTAACATACAATTGTTAAAACAATATTCCACCACGACAACGATGTTAAAAACATGTTATGTATATAATATGTATATGTATGTTATGAGTGTATGCATTGTGTGTCTGCAAGAATATTAAATTTTCTGCATCCCTAATAATAACTGTCTATTCATGATTTATTCTTTTCTTTAACAACCGAAGTATAAATAAATATGTCAGAGTAAGGTCAAATAGAGTTTGGCAAATAGCTAAATGCACAAACATATGTATGTATGTTTGGCTTCTATAAATGCATGTGCTTATGACCTGAAATGTGTTTGTATGAAAATATTCAATTTACAATACATTAACTTCATTTGCATTGTTGGTTTTCACAATTTGCGAAAATATCGTTAGCCAAGAAAGCACACAAAGCTGTTTGGTTATATCAACGGGGGGCGGAGGTCGGTTATAAACTTACGCGTGTCTCATCCTCGCCGTGGCGTTCAATGCTGCGTTGATAGTGTCGCACAACATCTGCCAAATTGCTTGTGGACGTCATCACGTTGGAGTAGTTCCAGTGTAGTCGCTTTAATCTTGCTTGGTTGTGAGTATTGGGGGCTTGGGCAAAAAAAATGGCACGCAGGCACCCTCACTTAGCAACTTTTTCAGTGAGTTTCAAAAAAAAACAGAAAAACTGGGAGCACACAACACAAAAACACAAAATATCTCTCCTATAGAGGAGATAAAGTGTTTGCTTATTATCTGAAGTACATTGCTTTAGGTTTTTTAAATATTATTATTTTATTTCACTTAACTGTGTGACTTGCAGCGTACGCAAATGGGAGTCACGTTAAGTTGGCTGCAAACACAGCTGATGTTTTGACATTTTCTGGCGAGCTATCGATATAACAGCTAGTCGATTCTGCATCAAAAACACTACATGTCTTGCAGTGTTGGCAACACTGTGCCCATTTTGTTGTGAATTATTGTTAATTTTTTAATTTAATTTGTTCGGATCGTGCATACGAGTGCAACGACAGCACAACACTTACGGACAAAGTACGGCATGCGCCAGTTTCTATAAACGGCAGAAAAACAATCAAAAATACGAACGCGCCCAAATAGAAACGTGTTAAAACATGACCATGGGCGAGCGTGAGCCAACTTCGTCTCTCGTTCTGCCCGTTATACTGAGGCCTATTTTCACACAGGTAAGTTGCTTCCCACAATCAAAGCTGTGGAGGGGGGCGTTGGCGTTGTTCGCTGTCCCAGTTAAATGCAATGTTGCGTAAACGTAAATTTTTACAGCTCGAGCGACGCGACGTTGGAGCGGCACAGTCACTGCGCTCGGCCATTCTTAAATCGGAGCAAAATAATCCGGGCTTCTGCTATGACCTCGTTGCGTCGATCGTGCGACGAGCCGATCTAAATGTCAACCTAAATGAGGCTGTCTTGCGTTTGCAGGGCAACATCACCGAGGCTGATCGTAAGTTCCCACCTCTGTTCGTTTATTGTATGAATGTGTGTATGTGTGCATTTTTATATGTGTGTGTCTGGTATTGTTTTTTATTTTGTGTTTATGCATTTCATTTCATGCTTTTTTTTTTTTCTTTGCACCAATATGCGGCGTAGTTAATGAATATCGTCTCACACGCACCGAGGAGCCGTTCCAGGAGCTCAATCGCAAGTCCGTCGCGTTGAAAGTGATACTAAGTCGCATTCCCGACGAGATCAACGATCGCAAGACCTTCCTCGAGACCATCAAGTAAGTTGAGACGTCATTTGGATATACATAATTATGATACAGAGAATTAGCCGTAAATGAGGCCTATCCCACAAAACATTTTAACAAAATTCCGAAAAAAGTGAGTCTTTTGAGTCTTTAAACGCGTAGAAATAAATCATAAGCGTGCTCGTTTTCTGATCGAAAAAAATGCAATGCGACGGCCGCGTCTCTTTTAAAATTGATTGCGAGTCTTTAACGAGTTACAGTTAATTCATGTTAGGAACCAAATGCAAGCATTAATCGAGCCATATTGTTTATTGAAATTCTTACGAAAAAACTATAAATATAAATTAAAATTGTTTCTTATATATAGCTGTTGTTAGGTATTTGAATTAATACAAATACAACTAATTACTTAACTTTAATACTATTTTTAATCATTATAAATGATATTGATTTACATTTTCCTGTAGCGGGGTCTTAAGCTTAAGATTTCGTGAAATAACTCGGCTTCTTCATCAGGCATTATTGAATGGAATGATTTAGTTGCATTAAAGATATATTTTAAGCACTTATGATTTACTTGACGCACGTTAAAGAGTTATTTTCGAGTCAGATTTGAGTCGCCACCATGCCTAATATTGCAATCAAACTCTGAGCATGCAATCGACTCAATTTCAAGTTTTTTTTTAATTGTGCTTGATTTTTCTTAACTTCATAGGGACACGACCAAGACTCGTAAAGGTTTTTTTGTCAAAAATTATCTTCCAAATGTTTAGTAGAAAGATCCGTATAAAGTTTGCAGCAACGGTTTGTAGTTAATTATTGGGTTGACAATTCTCTCATTTCACACTGACCACTAAAATAACAAAGATATTATTTATTTATTACAGGGAAATTGCTAGCGCCATAAAGAAACTGCTTGATGTGGTCAATGAAATTGGTTCGTTTATACCAGGCGTCACTGGCAAGCAGGCTGTCGAGCAGCGAAAAAAGGAGTTCGTCAAATATTCAAAGAAGTTCAGTACAACGCTGAAGGAATACTTCAAAGAAGGACAGTAAGTTGATATTTTGTTATTAGTTAATAGTGCTGACGCTGTGTGTAAACGCCAAGTAGATAGCATTCCGTATACTATCAGCCGGTTTATTTAATCGCTTGGTATCTGGTTTTCTTATCTTACCGTACGCTGACTGAGCTCCATGAACATGATGTCATCCCATTGGCGTTACGAATTCGTTTATCTATTCGTTTATCAGTCAATGGAAGTTTGTGGCTTAGGCTTGTGCGCGTTTCGCATTCAAAATCGAACTTCATTTGCATCAATAACTAACTTCTTACAGGCCTTTTAGTCCATGACTTTGGGGCAGATAATCGATAAGACGAAAATAGTTTGACATTTTGTAGTTTATTTAAATTTAACTGTTTCTAATTGCATTTTTTTCTTCATCTTTTTCTACTTTCAGACCGAATGCAGTATTCATAAGTGCACTTTTTTTAATAAGGCAAACGAATCAAATAATGCTGACAGTTAAGAGTAAATGCGAGTAGAAAATTAAATGTTTTAATTAATGCAAATTTTAGTGGCATTTTAATTTTATATTCTAACAACAAACTAACTAAAAACAACAAAAATAAAATAATAAAACATACAAACAATTAAGCAAGGAAAACAATATTCAATAGCAATCCACAGCCACAGCCTGTTGTAATTAAACACAAAAACGATAAAAAGGCCTAGCGTATTTAAATAATTCTAATCATAAATGACAAAAATTCTAAAACACAACAAAAAGCCGCTTTAATATTTGGCAACTAGCAGTTGAACTTAATTCTATTCTATTTTTTCGTTTTTAGTCAATTGTGCGCGTTTCTTTTTTTGTTTTGTTTACAACTTATTGTAAATAATTCATTTGTTTTATGTTACTCACACCGTAAACATTTTTGTTTTTGTTTGGAAAACGCGATCACAAATATATATTAAATGGTAGCAAAATGCCAACAAAAACGAGACACAGGAATAAACTATGAAGTTAAAAAGAAGAAAAAAGCGAAAACAAATGAATTTTTAACTGTTTTTAATTGTTAGATTTTGAAATTTAAAACTATACATTTAAACAACACACTTACTTAATGATATGTTCAATTGAAAAACACGAAAGACAGTAGCTGAAACCGTTAGCATACAACAAGACGAGAAAAATATTTTATTTTTATTAAATGTTATATGAAAATAAAACTAAAATTAAAAAAAAAGCGACACAAAACTCATACTGTAGAAATAGGAAAACAAACGACAAATAAATGTATTTATATTCAAAAAAAAAAAAAAACCATTGCATTTTCTCGCATCAACATTAGCGGCCAACTGTTACGCTAGCAGTTAACAGTAACGGTTAACATTAACATTTGCAACCCCGAAAGAGAGCCAAAGCTACAAGCCAATGCAAAGGCATGGAGAATATTTCCCATTTTTCAGTGTCATTTGACAGAAAAATCGATTCGTTTTCACACTGGGCCATTCTGGGCAGGCAGTTGGATAGAAATCAGAGTACAAACCAGCCGAGTAGCGCGACCGAGATGACCCACTTTTCGGTTTTCGCAATCATATCCAACTGCTGTACAAATAAAGTTGCAAATTATTTTTCTACATCAACATTTAGTTAAAACGCGAGTTGTATATTATGTAAAACACAAATAAACCCGTTAACTAGTGTAAACTCTATGCATTTATGTAAATTCTCGAGCGCTAACGTGGATGTAGAAAACGGCGACTTGAAAATTCAGCAGTCCCAGCAGAAGAAGAACAAGAAGCAGCAGCAGCAAAAAGGTTCGCAAAGTGTTCGAGTTTAAATAAGTATACAGAAATAATCAACCAAAAACCCAAAACAAAATTGAAACAAATTTAAATCAAACGGGTTCAACAAAAGTTGGTGCAGTTTTATAATTGAAAACAATAAAAGTTGGCCAAAACAAGTCCTAAAATTCAGGGCGAACAATGAAAAACGAAGGCAGTGACCAGGCGAGCAAACGGGCACACGAAAAAATTTCGCTGTACCCCAAATGGGGAAAAATGTTTTCACAGCAGCAGCCGGAGCAGCCGTCAAACTCGACCCACGGCTGTTCGGAGGCATTTGTTTCAACGAAAATAAGAGGATTTCACCAAACCAGAAACGAAAAGCTTAATTCATTAACATGAGGCCGTGTGTGTTGCTCAGTAAAAATTATCATAAAAAAAGGGTTTTCAATATGCAAAATTCAGTGTCAAAATTTGAATTCTAAAAGAGGTTATTAAGCCAAAAAAGAAAAGGGTGCTGTGAAAAGTAAAAGTGTTAAAGCGATTGCCACTGGGACTTCGGCAGTGGCATATCGATGAAACGATAAAAAAAACTGCCCGCAAGCCAACGTAAAATTACACACACGCACACACATGTAGAGCCAGGCACATACAAGTACGCAGCCAAGCATTAACACCCGCACGCAATTTAAAAAAATACATAAATCAAAATTAAACGAATATTGAATCAAAACGAAAACTTTCCTGTATGGCTGAACATGGTATATGTATAAGTTTCTTACAATAATGTATGAAATAAGTGAGCGACAATTGTCAAACAAAGTGCATTTTGTGCAAAAAGGCGCGCGCGCATAATACACGCCAAACATACACACACACGCACGCGATTACATTTAGAACGTGAAAAGCCCAGTGGAAGAGTAAGTGGAAGTGGAAGTGGAACAGAGCAGCAGTAGCAGCAGTTTTGCGGCTGGGTGTGTGTGTGTGTGGGTTTCATATTCATAGCCGCAGTAACAGCCGCAGCCGCAGTAGCCATGATAGCAGCAGCAGTGCCGAAAGATAAATGAAAAGTGCCACATTTTGCATTCGGGGGCGGTTTTGACACTTGACGCAGCGTAGGAGGCGTAAAAGTTGTTTGCTGCTGCTGCGTGCGTAACAAAAAGCAGACGCACCCACACACACACACACACGCACACGCAAATGTGAACGTACGCAATAAGAAATAATGAGAGCAGGAAAAGAGACAGGTGTTTGCCATGCGGTCGTTCGTCTTGTGCCATTCGCTTTGTGTGTGTGTGTGTGTGTGTAAACAGTTACAGCAACTACGACAATAGCAGCGCTGCTTTCTAACTGTAACAACTATTTTTAAACATTTTCGCAATATAAGTACTATTTATTTTGTTTTGTTGCTATTAAGTTCTGCTTAAATACTCATGTATATTTATGAAATGTTTCATTTCGTTTTTATTTAGCAAATGCTACGATCTAGTGTCACGCATTGTCAAACAAAAAAGTCAATAGAGCAAAAACCAAAAGAAAAGCATTTTTTGTTTGCGTCTGTGTGTGCGTGGGTGTGTGTTTGACTGAATTAATCGTGCTGTGTGTTCGGAACTGACATGCGGCAATCATTCAATGGCACATATGTGGCAAGTCTGTGTGTGCATCGTGTTATAGATTGCCGAAAAAAAGAATGGAAAATGGAGCAAAAAACCAAAAGAGGCGGTTTCTCAACCAAAAAACTATGCTACGTTCTGTGAACGTTTGTGCTTGTGTTAGTGCCCCGCATGCATTTTTTGTTTTCCAGCAGCAACGTTCTAGGTGCGTGTGTGTATTGGTCTAGTTATAAATAGGCAAGATAGTTTTTGTGCTCGTTTTCTTGTTTGCCTCTACTCTCATTTTCCTCTATCATTTTTTGCTTTTATTTTTTTTTTTTTGTTTAGCTCTATTGAGGTCAAACTGTCAGGATAGTAAACTGTATGAAATTTCGCTTCTAAAATTCGTTGACTTTACGGGAAACTTTTAACTTTAACACACACGATGGCTAGAAAAGTAGCGGGTGTTTAAAGATATTGGCAATTGTGAAGGATATTTAGATAACTGAATGTAGCAATTTAAACGCCTAACTGAAGTATACTTGAGTCGGTGACATTATGTTTTTAGATCTTGTATGTACGAGGTGATATTGAAAAATTGTATGTGCGTGTGACAAATATCGTCCGATAGTTAGTTTAAATTTAAAACAGATTGGATATGAATATACAGCTGAAAACTCTCTCATATAACCTCTTAGTTAATTGTGCTTATTTCAATTGATTCGCCAACACGTTTTCATTATTATTTTTAAGGTTTCTCAACCGACAACAACTTAAACTTATACAGAGCACTTCGCAGCATTCGCCATGTGGTCCGGAAAGTCAGAGTTAAATATTTGTATGTACTTAATGCCATCCACTCTCAGTCAGCTAAGAGTTGAAGCCGTTTCCTGCCTGCCAATTTGTTTGAGTTTGAGAAAGAAACTTGGGCCATATGCAAATTAATTGTACTTCTCGACAAAACTTTATCGAAACGTCGTTTTAAGGGGTTGTGTGTTTGAACTGACTCTTGTAACCTCAACATGTTGTTTCTTCTTCCTTTAATTTCGCCGTTGCGTGTGTTGAGGCAAGAAAAGTTTATAAATTACTTAACTAGTTGGCAATAGTTTAAAGTTGAATGAACCTTTAACTTTGTAAAAATTCACAGTTTGCAGTTGTAATACACTGGTTTTTCAAAAAAAAAACTCACATGAATTGAAAACGAAATGCATGTCAATTTTCCATTTAATTAACTCTGATGGAAATTGCCAAAAAAAAAATTGGGTTAATAGAGTGTAAAACGGCGTCAGGCCGCAACCTACATTCGGTTGCGATTTGCAAAGAAAAAGATAAACAGAACAGAGGGCGAGACAGATAGAAAGCGAGCGAGAGAGAGAGGAGAACAAGTCGAATGCCTTGAGTACAGGCCATTTGGTTAATCCTCACTTGAAGTAGTCATAAAAATTTAAAGCAGCTAGCAGCTGATGTTGTGGCATGGTTATTGTCTGTTGTTTATTCATTGAGTTTGACTTAAACTTTTAGTTTGCTTAACAACGTTGAATGACCTTTTAAGTGTGTGAAAAATGAATGAGAATAATTAGCATGTGCGTGTGGCTAAGGATATGTCAGAGTATAGGTTGAATAAGTAGGCTGAGAGAAAGATACATAAGTACAAAGTAAAGAAAGCCCACACAAACACCCAAGCCTACTCGCATATTTAACGCCCACTTCATAAACATAATTTAAAAATTCACACACGCACATACTATTAAAGGACAAACTGCTGTGTGCTCTGTTAACCCATTTACAGATTGACTATCTGTTAACATAGAGATAATGCGCTTGCGCCAGTGTTGGTAAATCGTTATCTCTTGTTGGGACATTTTACTCCCGCGCTTTATATATGTATATATTCTCTGTCTCACACTTTCTCTGAGTAAAGAGCACATAACTTACTTACCGCAACTCTCACTATCTCTCACTCTGATACACATAACAAGGAATAATGCTGTCATCTTGGTCGCACACGTAAATTAAGCAGCGCATACCTTTGCATTTAAAGCGAAAGCACTAAATGGACATTGTTGCTGTTGTTCTCGCTATTGCAGTTGCACACACACACACACACATGTAAGAGCAAGAGCGGTGTGCATAATAGCAACTAGTGGCCGTGAAGAGACCTTGCTGCTGTTGCGCTTCTCATTTGACTGCGCTTCGCTGTGCTACACACACGTCTAATTAAAACGCTATCAGCAAGCAATAGCCACACATACATACACACATTTACATATTTATTATCAGAAGTAGTGAAAATATCGACGAAAAACAACACGTGATTGTGATTGTATTGTAATAATGCATATAATGATTTTAAGTAATCAACCAAAAGTTTGAATTAACAAACTGGACTGCAATATGAGGTAGGCTGTACTTTTTATATTTAAGCAAAGCAAGGACATGCAATAAACGATGCTGAGAGCCATGAAATGCTGGCAACACCACCGGAAGGGCGTTAAGTAAATGTCACAGCCCACCTGCTGGATGCTGTCATATGCGCCCACATGGGCGTGGCATCAATCCACAACAGCAACAGCATCGGGATAAACCTTGTCATTGCTTTTAAATGTCAATAGGGAGCCGAAAGATGGGGGAGGGAAACGACAAAGTAATTTCGTTTAAAACCCTACAGCCAACGCCATCGACAGATGAATGCAGTTTACGTCTGTGTGTGTGTGTGTGTGTTAAAGTGCACAAAGTGTATTAAAAGTTGAGATCCATATTTGGAATTTCCCATGGCCAGTCAAAATTCGACGATAAGCTACGTAAAGTGAATCAAATTAAGTTTCTGCTGCATTTATAATTGAATTAACTAGCTGCAAGCCAGGTCAGAAGCCACTTAATGACCGCAAAACTTCTATACTACACCAATTCGATTTGTTGTATCTCCTGTCAGCTAAAACGATGACTTTGTCATTTTAACATTTATTCGTTGCTTTCCTTCTTATTTTTTGAAACTCTTTTACCAGTTTGCAAATGTTTTGCAGCAGTCTAGACAAACTGGCGCGTGTTTTTATACCCTTTATATGAAAGTATTTTAAGAGTATTCACTACCAAGTGGGTTCCATTGAAACAAATGAGAATTATGCAAATCCAAGACATAAAAGCCAAAGTCAACTGAAACTCAACATTCATAAATAAAAACAAACAAAACACACTTATTTAAAATGAGTTCAGTTTCTGTATTTGCTTCTCATAGCACAGTTGTATATTAACATTGCCACGCGCCAACATGTTGTATGAGTAACACAATTGACTGTACAAAGTGTGTGAGTGTGTGTTTGTTACTCTCTCTGTGTGCGTATTTGCAATGGCAGACGGCTAAATCAGAATGTTCGAGTGCAGTGAAAGTGTTGCGACGATTTAAAAAGGGGCAGAACCGTTGGACAAGTCAACACATGTGGCGTATGCGTAATATAGAAAACAATATGCAGAGCCCTTTAATAGTTAACAGTTAAAATTTTGTGAATGAAAACGTGTCTTTAAGCCTGCAATTGTGGCCTTCAAATGCGGTCACAACGGCAATTAACCTATAGTTCAAAGTTCAAGAGGCACATGTTTGCCAAGTTACGAGCGGGCTGACATTCCAATTACACAGCCAAGTAAAGCAGTTGACCCATATCTATAGTACACATATGCACATAAATAAATGAGTAGGCCCAAAACGAGCCATAAAACCCATTTGGGTGCGCATCCCTCAGTGTGATTTATAATAGCCAAGATTCAAGCACTTGATTGTTGTTTTCTGTTTTATGCAGTCGTCAGTGGGGCAGCCACAGCATGCCGTACGAGTCGATGCACCATCATCAGTCGGCGGCCGCTGCCGTGGCCGCCGGCGTAGCGCCCAATAGCATGCTGGACGGGCTGAGTTTGCAGTTGCGTGATGCGGAAATGCGACGCACCGAGATCGAGCGGGCGCATCAGGTGAGTCATCACTGCAGCATTATATATATATAAACCGAAAAAGAAACAATAAACCATTTATTTGGGACAGGAAACTCTGGCACAAATACGCAATCTAAGCGGCAACGCTCGTCCCGACACCGAAGCCGTGGAAAATTTGCAGTCTCGAGCTCGTGAACTGGAAAAGAAGGTGAGGTGTTAACTGTTTGTATTTGTTTATGTTGCACATTATTAAAACTTGACTTTAAGGTGGCGCTGGAGAATGTGCACTGCGAGGAGCTACAAATTGAGCTAACTTCGGCGTTAAAGGCGAAGGCATCACGCGCCTCCCATCATCCGCAGCATCCATCAACATCGGTGGCTCATGCCTCAACATCGTCTACATATGGCGCCGCCTCAAATATTCCAACATCGGCCAGCAGCTCCACCGTCACTTGGGCACCGACAATCAGTCACCAGGACCAAGGCACCGAGATTGATATAATAATGGCCAAAATTGAACAGGTAAGACAATTTAAGCTTGAAACAATCGAAAGTCATTTGGAAGTTTCATCTGGTTTTTGATCTAAGATCTAAATGTGCTAAGGTGTGCTACAATCCACAAAGTAAATCTTATATTGTAACTATTTTCGAACCACATTTTACATAAACAGATTGATGACATTTGCTTTTATTATAAACGAACCTAACATTTATGCGTAATGAAGTTGTAGAATACAAATAAATCTTGTTGTGGGCACATTTTGTGTTAAGTTTATAGTTTTGTGTTGCTTGCTTAAAGCTGCATTTGCTCGGCATCTGTTTCAGTCAAAGTTGCAGTGCGAGCTTTAGATGGGGAAGAAGTCAATACACTGTCAATGCTATCCATACTGATGGCGTCACTGTAATCGGTAAATGTGTCATCCAAGTCGATCTGTGAGCCGCACTCGGTGCGCAGTGGTAAGGCCTGCCGGAAGCAGTCCTCATCACCCGAACTGATGCTTATCTGCAGCTGACGACGCATCTCTGCATTCTCCTGCATTAGCTCTTGAATTGTTAGCTGGTTCTTCGTGGTGTCCTCCTCATCCAGACTCATTGCGAATAACATGACAAGGGTCATTTCCTCAACACGCTTCTCCAGGCTGTCGGTAACCATCTGAAGCTTAGCCACATACTTCTCGCGCAAATTATGACGCTCGTAGAGTATATTGGTATTGCAATGATCCTTGTATTTCTCCATAATATGCTTAACGCCTGCCTTGTACTCCTTAACGGTTTGTTTCAAATCGGCATTTTCCAGCAGCTGATTAACTCGCTCATCGTTTTTGCAATGCCTTACCCTATGCTTTAGCAATTGATTTTCATGAACGTAGCAACATTCGATCACACGTTGTTCCACAGTTTGACTTTCGGTTAGCAGAGTCGATGATTTTTGCAACAGCTCATTTAAGCCACCAGATAATTGCTGTGCCTTAATTATCAAACTTGTTACGGTAACCGGAGCGTTTTCCATTGTTTCTTAACGTTTAATTTTAAATATTTGCTAAGGTCGATTTCTGTGCTATTTATTTTTCTTGCTTTTGATAAACAAATGTTGAGATGTTTACAGTAGATCGGTTAGAAATCAACTAAATGAAACAAATATTTTCAAAACTCTTAAAAAAAAAAATGAATCTGTGTTGTAAAAAACAACTTTAATTCAACGATTGTGCATTGCAGGATAATCGAGTTTTGGCGGAGCTGGAACAACCGCGAACTTCTGCCAGCGCCAACATGTCAACATTACCACCCAGTTGCATGATGAATGCAGGAAATAGCGAATTTAGAACCATATCAAAGAGTGGTAAGTCGAAAAGAAACCAGTTTCTTAATAAATGAGTTTAGTTTCAAATATTTTATTTCTGACCAGAACTTGAAGAAGAACTGAATCGATATAAAAGAGCTGTGCTGGGCAGCGCATCGGGTGGCGGTATGTCGGCTCTATCGTCCGGCTACTCGAGCCTGCCGCAATCTTTGGCCTCAACGCTGGCCAATGGGGCCAGCAACAGCATGAGCGGCACTAGCATGGGCTCCCAGAGTGCTGCTGCTGCCGGCCACGGCCATACATCCATATCGGCCCATATGGTGCCCAATTCAATCAGCGGCATTCCGTCGAGTCTGAGCAGCCATGCCATACATTCACTAAATGCGTCTGCCTACGGGGGTGGCCAGAGCTCCGTTGATAAGCTGCTGTGTGGAACTAGTGGAATATCTGGCATTCCACCATTGCCGGTAAATATTCACACGATGAAGGCTATGCCAACGGCATTAAGTCAGGTAAACCAACTATTTTCAATTGCAATGAACTACAAGCAACAAAAAAAAAAAAAGAAAAAAGAAAATCGAACAACAATCTATAATCGCAATTAGTTATTAACAAATCAATTAATTGCTTTGAAGCCTGGCATCCGAAATGGCTTTGGCTCCCCCATTTGTTGATGATCATCAAACTGCTTTAAATTAGCCTTCGTGTTTGTTCATTTGTCGATCATCTGTGCTAAACATACTGATGGCCTCTGCGATTTGCCGTTCACCGTGTAATAAATCAATCACGTTTTGTGCTTTGTTGTAGCTTCATTATTGAAAATATATACATCTACATAAATGTAAATACAAAGACACACATACATTCACACATTACTTACTTCACAAACACATATGTACATGTTAATTAACCCAAAATAATGTTTTAGCTTTCCATTTAGTTCATAGTTCATTGAGTTTCTCTAGCACAATTTCAAATATTAATGACCAAAAAGTCCAATAACATTTATTATGTACGTAGTTTTTGGTTGATTTATTTTATGTAGCATACTTTTTTGGGCATTGTCATTTACTTCGACTGCATGCATGATTTTCGGTAGACTTTCACTCTTCGCTTAAAAAAATATCAGACCCTTTGATGTTTTATAGAATTTACCATATTATTTGTAAAACATCTCTTTTAATTTGTGTTAAAAAAATCTTTAATTCCTTTTATACAGACTAAAGTTCAGAATAATTTTTATTGTATGCCCAACTGTTAAAATAATACTTTTCATAATATATGTACCTTCTAATTGATTAAATTTTCATAGCATAATTCATACATGTATTCAATTCCATATAGTTAACATACACATGCATACATTAAAAACAACAACTTATATCTAAACCATATAAAATCTATAGCAAAAAGTGTACAATTTCGTCGCTTAAAGTTTCGATGTTTAACCAACTAATCCATTGTTAATCCTTCAATATCGTGTTCATATCAAATGCTTGGAAACGGCTTCAGTTCACATAGCAACTAATGTACTCTCATATATATATATATATATACATATATATAAATAATTTCGTCTTCGTAGTTATTCACAACATAATCAAAAAGAATTTCAAATATATATATATGTTCTCATAGCTAATATTTGTATATATTATGCTGTTCTATCTAGCTGGCTTTCATATTATATATTGACCAATAAACGTGTACTCTGTGATCTTTTTTCCCGTTTTATGTGCTCTCTCTCTCTTGTCTCTCTCTTTCTCCTTTTCTCTCTCTCTCTCTTTCTCTCTTTTTGTACAACAACTCGACCTTCAATATGTTTCTCTTCCTTAACTCTGCTGAAACTTACGGGTTTTGCCTTGCAAAACTAACCGAAACCTCTGCAAATCCATGTGTGTGTTTTTTTTATGTCTGTGTGTGTCTATACAATAACAATCTATATGTGTGTGTGTGCATTTTATTATCGCCCACCTTTGTCTACTAATACTACACTTACCGAAACAAACACAACAACAACCAAAACACAATGTAAATTGAAAAACAAAACATCAAAAACTCAAAAAACTGAAATTGAAAACCGAATTTGAAAATGAAATTGAAATTGAAAACGAGAAGCGCGGAACAATACAACTGTACAATTTACAGAGCACAACAATGCCCCTCCTGTCACTCAACTCGCATAATCTGCCACCCGGCGGCTCGACGAGCTACTCGGCCCTGGGCCTCAGTGGCGGCAGCGGCGTTGTCGGCAGCTCGCTGACCCATCCCACCTTGAGCAGCCTCAACATGCTCGACACAAGCACCCTCCTTGGCCTGGGACCAGTCGGTGGTGGTATAACGGGCGCTACATCGCTTTACGGCCTCAGCGCTGGTGCTGGCGGTGGTTTTGGCAGCTCCTATGGGCCACCGTTCATGGATGCTGCCTCAAGCGCTTCGTATCCGTTTACATCGGCTGCGTTGCGTCAGGCCTCCAAGATGAAGATGTTGGATGAGATTGATATACCGCTGACGCGTTATGGTAATCGCAGTTCGCCCTGCTCCCCCATACCCATGCCGCACAGCAGCTGGGGCCTGGACGAGTTCACCGATGGCCTCAGCGCCTCCATCATGCACAATCGTAGCGGTCTGGCGCTGGGCGCCCTCGATCTAGACAGTGAGTATTAAAGCTTTATAGGTTAAGCTTAAATATATAAACTTTCTTTGCTCAGCTCGCAACCACGCTATGAATGGCGCCAGTGAACCGCAGGTTGATATGTTGGATATACCGGGCAAGGGGCGCTGTTGTGTTTTCATAGCCCGATTTCCCTACGATCCGCCAGAGTAAGCAATCTTTGCATATTGGCCAACGTAAAGACTTTAACACTTCTTTCCTTTCCTGCTTACAGAGAAGCTGAGGGCGAGCTGTCTCTGTGCGCCGGTGACTATTTGCTGGTATGGACCAGCGGAGAACCGCAGGGTGGCTATCTGGATGCCGAACTACTAGATGGACGTCGCGGCCTAGTGCCCGCTTCGTTTGTACAGCGACTTGTGGGTATGTTGGAACAATAAACTATTATTGAAAAGAATGTTTAATGATTATTCAATAATTTCGTATAGGCGACGATTTATTGGAGTTTCATCAGGCTGTACTTTCAACGTTACGCGACGCCGAAGATGGATCCATGCAATGCGACACAACGTCGCTGCCTTCCTTGCCGCCGCACAACCCATTGCTCACACACACGCACGAGGATCTGGCACGTTTGAGTGAGACGCACACCGATCTGGAGCACGATCAGGATGACTTTAGCGATAATGGTAATTGCTAATTGCTGCCAATCATGAATATAAATTGTTAATGTTTGTTTTTTATTTGGTTTTTGTGCGTCGCCTCGCAAATGGCAAATGTGAGCATGCAACTTTTATTTATTGAATACACATTTAATGTAGCGATTCGATTAGATATCTTAGCTAAAACAAACTAATTGATATACCTATTATTCAAAAAAACACAGTTCCAGCTCCGAAGCATTTGACGCTGGAACGGCAGCTAAATAAGAGCGTGCTGATTGGCTGGTCACCACCGGAGCCGGTGGGCTATAATCTGATCGAAAGCTATCATGTGTATGTTGATGGTGTGCTCAAGGTTACGGTGAAGGCCAACGAACGCACACGCGCTCTAATCGAGGGCGTCGACTCCACGCGGGTATGTTAACAATAGCAAAGATTATCTGCTAAGCAAATACAATGAATGCATGAATGAATGAATTCTATCTATTGTGTTTTAGCCGCATCGCATTAGCGTGCGAAGCGTTACGCAAAACCGTCAGACGTCTAGGGACGCGGCCTGCACAATGATAATTGGGCGAGATACTTCGCATTTGGGCCCCTCGGCGGTGCGCGCCTCGCACATAACGTGTTCCTCGGCGGTTATTTCGTGGCTGCCGGCCAATTCCAACCACCAGCATGTGGTGTGTGTGAACAATGTGGAGGTGCGCACCGTCAAGCCGGGCATGTATAGGCACACAATAACGGGCTTAGCGCCTAGCACCCAATATAGGGTGACCGTGCGTGCCAAGCATTTGCGTGCCGTTGGCCAACACACGCAACAGACACCCGGGAGAACCGGACAGGATGAGGCACCGGGCGCCTATGCCGATTTTCGCACACTGACCAAAGGTTTGCCCGATCCGCCACAAGATATCCAACTTGAGGCCGGTCCTCAAGATGGAACCATTCTGGTGACATGGCAGCCGATTAATAGACCCACGTCCACGGGGCCTGTAACCGGCTATGCTGTGTATGCCGATGGTAAAAAGGTGACGGACATCAATTCACCAACGGGCGATCATGCACTCATCGACATTGGCAAACTGGGTGTCTTTAATCCACGTGCCGTTACCATACGCACCAAATCTCGCGATTCACAGTCGGCGGACAGTGCGCCCATTTTGATACCAAGTGAGTGATAGAAACTAACATCGCTGGAGCACTTCTTAATAGTTATTGAATCTCTCTGCAAATTTCTTTGTAGGCACCGTGCGCAATGCTGTCGCTCGCCGGGGACCAAATCAAATGGGCATGGGTCCGCAGTTGCCGCAGCATGGCATGTCCACACATCAGCAGCAACAGCAGCACATGGGCATGCCTGGACAGCCGGGTCAGATGCAAACGAATATGATGGGTGGGATGACACAGGATCACACGCAATACGATCCAAATCAAATGCAACAACAACAGCAACAGCAGCAGCAGCAGGGTATGCAACAAGGCCAACAGCCGGGGCAAACGCAGCCGGGTCATCAGGTTAGTGTAGTGTTTGTAGAGCAGTTAACTGCCAGCTCCTGTTCCAGATCGATTTATGTATATTTTGAGATCAGTTGACGCTGGCATTCACTGTATATACTTTTACTAACTTACTTACATACAATATTATGTTCTGTGAACTCGTTTTCTTATCGTTTTTGATGCAAATTGGTTGTGAATTTTCTAAATTTGAACCTTTAAAATATCCCATCCTTCACGATATTGTACAGAAGGTACTACAAAAATCGTACTGTTTCATCAAAAACATCAATCTGAATGCTTAAACCTTACAAAAATAAACTTTATTATTTATTATAAACAAACATTTATACTATCTGCACCATTAACAATAAATGAAATGGAAAATGAGAAAACTAAACACATACATATATATGTTATTAAACAAGTGCTGTTCAGTTTGTTAAAAATTAAACACATACATATATATGTTATTTAACAAGTGCTGTTCAGTTTGTTAAACAACTTTACATTATAATTTTGGTTTGAGTCTACATCAATTTAATTCAGAGTTTATAATGGACATTGTCAAAGGGAAAAGTATTCATTCAATTACTTTCTATAATTAATTTGTCGCTCTATTCAAGCTCTTTTTATGAATTGCCTTTTCTACTTACTACTTACTTCTTCTGAAACCCTAAACTCTTAACCCTATTTTCTATGAATTCTTTTGCAAAGTACTATAACCACATTATATACATACACTATATATATAAAATATTAGACAACCGCACAATAATTCACACACGAAATTTGTAAAAAATTAACTGTTTGCAGAGAACTTTAAGAAAATAAAACCTACGACTTTAATTATAAGAAAAATCCAAAAGCAATTAAATTGAGACCTATTACTTAATCCCCTAACCAAAAATAAAACCAATGAACTTGTATGTACGTAAAGTTATTATTTACTTAGTTGACAAGTTTTTTATTTTTTGTTGAGTTCTTTAAAGAGAGCGTATGCCAATTTTTTGCTAGTGTTTGTTTGTATTTGGATTTTGGGTTAATGATGATTATTTTTAAGTAGCATGTTCAAAATTGCAGCTAAAATGCAATAATTAATTAACTTCATTGAGTTACTGAGAGTTTAACAAATAGAATTTTAAATAATTAAACAATAAGCATTGAGTGGAATTGCCAAACAATTGAATTAAGGAAAACGCAATGCAACGAACAATTTTAAACAAAACAAGTTACATATTCATTTTCATTATATGAAACCAATACTGAAACGATACCGTTAAACCCGTTACCGTACCGTACTGTACCGTACCGTACCGAATCGAATTGAATCGTTAAACAGCCCGACGGAAGCTCCGGCTTGTTAGGTGGCCTGCTCGGTGGCCTCTTCTCGAAACCCACACAGACTCAAGTGAACCAGAATGTAAGTTATACCCACAACATCTCTCACCATACTCATTCGTATTATTCAAACACAAATACACAAAATAATATACCCAGCTAATATAAGTTTTGTAACTGTTACATACTATTTGCCTAGAGTATAATACTCATTTGAAGAGTTTGCTGCATTTCTTATAGTACTATATTAAAAGTAAAACTTATTATGCCATATTTATATAGCTTGAAAAAGTACTTAATAATATACGAAGTAGAAATATGCTTTTTTTTTCGCTAAAACACTGCTAAGTGCGAATATTTATAGAGCTATATATTTTCCATTATATAATTAAATATTTAATTGAAGAAATTTAATTTTTATAAATGTTTGCTAAAAGTAAACAATTGCCTCTAGGAAAGTTCAAAGATATACGTATATTGCATGGTTAGCCAAGGGATCAATAAACTTAAATATAGTTGATAACAAAATTGAACATGAATTAAGTGATTTCAGTTTGTTAAGGCTTATTTATTATCAAGATCAGACGAAATTCATTGAATAAATTATCTAACTTAGGAGAAACTATATTACGAATGACATATTTTGGAATTGCATTGAGCGAGAACTAAAATAAATTTGGCTCCCAAAAGATAATAACATTAAAAGTTTCATGTATTATATAACTTAATTATGTACATTGTAAGTAATTGTTTGTAGTAGGATTTGCTTAACTGCAGCTCACATAAGAGACATTTGTATAAGTACAGCAAAAACAACACATAAACATATACATACAAGAAACAGATACCAATATCTACTAACATCTACATACACATGTAGATATTTATACTCAGATTCTTGCTTTCTTAAAAAAAAAGCTTAGCTTCGTATTTTGCCTCTGACCTTCTATCCATGGACATTTTGATTTTCAAGTTATTTGTATTTAGCTTCTACTTAAAACGCCTTTTAACACACTCTCACACACACACACACAGTATATACATAGCATATATGAATACTTATATAACCTCTTTAGTTGTATCGAGCTTAAACGCTATACGCAGACGCCCTCACATTGCTAAAGAAAGTACCTCTCTCTATAGACAATGTGAATGAAAAACAGAGTACTAATTAAGAACAATCTTTGCGACAAACAAAAAGAAGAAGAAACACTAACAAAATTTCAAATTCATTTAAATTAATTCAAAATCATGCGCGTGCTTTCATCGATCGATCGATTTATCGATAACCAGGGCTACCAGCCAGGCGCAACGCAGCGCGGCATGGTGCCAGGACGACCCCAGGGACCACAACAGCAGCAGCAGCAGCAACAGCAGCCGCCATACGGTGCACAGAATCCAATGGGTGGACCCCGATTTCGGGGACCCGTGCCGGGCCAGATGCCCATGCAGAATCAGATGCAGGGACAAATGCAGCTACCAATGCCGGGTCAAATGCACGTACAACTGCCTGGAAAAATACCTGGACAAATGCCTGGCCAAACACAGGGTCAAATGATGGGCCAGGTGCCTGGTCAAATGGGTCCATCTGGCCCCCTCAATCAACAACAGCAACAACAGCAGCAACAAGGTCAAATGATGCCTGGCCAACAACAGCCCAATCAACAGCAACTAGCGCAGCAGTCACAAAAGAAGCAACGCTACTTTGTGGCATTGTTCGACTACGATCCATCCACAATGAGTCCAAATCCGGATGGTTGCGACGAAGAATTGCCTTTTCAAGAGGGTGATACTATTAAGGTAAGCTAATTGTTATTTTGCTGTTAACACAGAACCACCAAAACACTTTGCAGCCACAGCCGCTGTTGCTAACTATTTAGGCGCCGGGGAATTTGCAGTTCGTCTCTCAATCGTCGTTAATAATGAAACGGGTAAAGATCATCAGAAAAATCAGCATCAGTTAATCTGGTAATCAGCGCTTGTTCTGAATTGGATGCCGAATTGGAAACGATGCCAGAAATTAATTTGGCTACGCTTGCCGCTAATTGAATGAACTTGAATCAGTGCATGTTTTTCCTTCGCCAACCCACCCACCAAACTCCATTCAGTTGAGATTGTTTCTTAAAGCATAATTAAGTTACATAATAATCCCAATCAAATAATAATACTTAACAATGTATTTAACAAACTAATACTACTATACATACTATTACCAACACTAAGTAGACGTTGTTCTCTTCTCTAATAGTTCCATAAATATCCGTTAAGTTAGCAATATGCACTCTACATATACACTACAAAACTAGCATTATTAATGTCTTAAAACGTTATGAACTTTTTGTTTAATACAAAACAATTTAAATATATCCCATGCCTTGGCACACAAAACAGATATTTGGTGACAAGGACTCTGATGGCTTCTATTGGGGTGAGCTGCGTGGTCGTCGCGGCTATGTGCCGCACAACATGGTCAGCGAGGTGGAAGACACTGCAGCCCAAATCACAAGCGGACAAATGCAAATGGGTGGCACGATGCAACCAACAATTACGCCTGGCACCGCACAAGTTATGCCCGGTCAGACTGTTCCGCAGCAGAGCATGCGCAATGTTAGCCGGGATCGCTGGGGCGACATCTATGCGAATATGCCTGTGAAACGAATGATAGCACTCTATGATTATGATCCCCAAGAATTGAGTCCCAATGTGGACGCCGAGGTGAGTGGTAGTTAGTATAAAAGACGAAAATATCATTCAATAATTTTGTACTTTTAGCAAGTGGAATTATGCTTTAAGACGGGTGAAATCATACTCGTTTATGGTGATATGGATGAAGATGGTTTCTACATGGGCGAACTAGATGGTGTGAGGGGTTTGGTGCCATCAAACTTTTTGGCCGATGCGCCCGACCAGTACAACAATCAAATGGGACCTGGCGGCGTCGCTGGGCGTGGCGCTTTAAGTCAACGGGGCAGGGGCCAGGGACCGGGCGCAAGGGGACCACCGCCGCCGCCTCGAGACAACATGATGCCCGGCGCGGCTGGGCAACGTGGTCCACTAGGCAAAAGTAAGTGAGCTTTGTGCAGTTACAATTTTGGTAAATTAATTTTTTTGCAGTTTAGTTTCTATTTGTTTTTATTTTTAGTTTTTTTTTTTTTTCAATTTGATTTCAATACAATTTTTACCAAATATGATACTAAAATCTTATTCGAAGAGCAATAACAGGCTTACTATAATTTTTAGTTTAAATTTATATTTTCGTTTCAAAAATTAAACAGCAAAAATTAAATAAAAATCTCAAAGCAATTCTCTACAAAACATTAAACACTTTATAAGATAACTAAATATGCAGGTTTTTCAGACTACACATACAAGCAGGATGATATACAAATATAAATAGCAACTATCCTTGTGTACTAAGTACAAGATTTTATTTTACTCGTTATACCCAAATATATATATTTTTTTTTTCAATATACATAAATCAATTTTGAATCAGCGAAAATGAAACACTTATGAAAATCACAATCACTCCTCAAAAAAAAAAAATTAAACAAACAAATTTCGAAACGACACTGAAAATCTTTCACTCTTCTCTCTATCTGTCTAACTCTATCGCAAAATTTACAAAACAAAAAATTTATTTTACAAACAGTAACAGATGAGTAAATACAATTACTGATTTCTGAACGCCGCTAATTTAAAATATTTATTTATTTATTGTGTTTCAACTCCGCAGAACTTTTGTAATATCCATTTCTTTATCTATATAAATAAACATTTATGCATTTTTTGTTGTAAAATAATTACTTATTTCAGCACCAGTCAGTTTTATAAACCTTTTACTACTTGTTTTTTATATTTGGGTTTAAATTTAATTATGTAATCCTTATCAAATACAATACTATATAGATACATAGTTGTTGTTCTTGTTGTTGTATACACATTCTTTAAATTACTTTTCTCTCTGTTTCATCTCTACTTTCTGTGTTAAATATTTTCATTCATTATATTCCTAACAAATCGGCTCAGTAATATAAAAATATCCATACCATACCATATCAAAATTTCCAACATTCCATAATAATAAAATCCTAAAATGAAAATTACAAGAATTCATAAGACTTTTATTTGCATTAAAAAACGACTTTGTTAATTGTCTTTACACTTTATTTTTATAAAAATTAATTGTATATACTTTCGTCTCTTGTCTTGCGTGATTTTACGTAGCCTTGCAAATACTATCTAGATGGTCTCTTGCATGTTAAATTAAACAAAGTATACTTAAAAGTAATTTGATTTATATTATTTTTTAACTTGTTGGTTCTTTGGTTTATTTTATCAATTTATTTGCATAAAACCGAGACTAGTATTGTTGCACCTGATTGTCGAATGAACTGTAATTCCTTAGTTGCTCACCGATCAACTATAGAGTCAATGTTTAACAAGTTTACCAAATCGATTAAGAACTTTATACACTACTCAACTTGCATAAATTCCTTAGTTTCTCAGAAAGTGTAAATAAATGGAATTTTGATTTAGGGTGAAAATACATTGTGTATCCGATACAAGACATGAATCTATCTTTTTCTGTACATATGAGTATGTATGTATGTTTTTAGCCTGGCGTTTAAACAATATTAATCTCAGCCAAAAACGAAAAATTTCTGACTGATTCCTTTAAATCGAGCATTCTTAGTTACCCTGTCTTTGGCCAAGTTTCGAATGTGTACGACCTGTTTTTGAGCTGCTTCTTCAAAATAATATGTTGATCATTGTTCTATATACTTTTTTTATTTATGAATTTATTAAATGTTATCTACTTTGAATGATGCTCTTGTTTGTTTGCCTTTTAGCCTATTTGGATATATTTTGAAACAATTTCTTTTTTGTTCTTTAGAGATATAACAACAAAAACAACAACACTAAAGGGGCTTAAAACACATATTTTAAAACGAATTTTCAAATAAATTTGAGCAATCTCCTTGTAAATTATGTAAATTTTCCCAATGTAAAATAATTACTAACGCTTTAAAGTCATAACTTATTATTATTATATATAAATATTTACAAAAATCATGAGTGCCATATAAGTGGCGATGCAAAATCAGTTAATTATCTCTTATGTAAAAACAAAATTTTCGTAAAATCTGAGCAGATTTATAGGGCTTTTTTCGTAAAATCAGACGCCAAGCGCAAAAGGTAATATTAATGCTACTTAATACATGATATTCATTAACTTTTGATATATAAAAATAACTATAAATACTATATACATACATAATGTAATATAACTTTAATCAGATTTAGCAAATATCAATACCATTGTGACTCTATGCAAAATTCCTAGCGATCCATTACTTTTGGCGCCTTTTTCTGCGTTTTGTATTGTGTTTTTGCGAGAAATCGTTTTGCAAGCAACCAAATTTCAATTTCAATGCTCCCCCCGTAAATGATTTGAAATGTGATTTCAATTAATTTGTAATTGTTAAATGTTTCATTTTAAAAATTATGATTTACATTTCGGTTTTACTTTCCAACTGCGGTGACTTATGTATAACAAACACCAGGAGTACTCGAATCGTTCTCGGACCCACGCGCATTTTATAAGTAACAAGAAAGTAACCCTAACAGGCAGCAACCGTAACTCAAAACTCTTTTGAAAATCTTTGAGACTACATTAAATTCAAGTTATCTTCTTTTTTGGTTTTTTAATTTTATTCAAATGTTTTTTGGGTTTTTTTAAATTTTACTTACTACTACAACTTCTTTCAAATAATTTTTTGTAATGGTCTGCTGTGGTAAATGTGAAGTCTTTATGTTATATTCGTTGCTATAGATGCTCGCCCTGCTTCCCCTACACTGTTAGACAACACGGGCCACCCTGCCCCCGATCACCAAACGCAGGTAAATACTCTTTCTCTTTTGGTTTCTTTTGTTTAATATAAATACTTAAAAAAAAAATAAAAAACCAACTTACTTTTGTTTTCAAAATAAATGCTAAACAAAAAACTTACTCAAAGAAAAAGTTAAGAAAGCGCATAAAAAATATATAATCACACCTCATACGCTGCAAAAGCTACAAATACTGTTATTAACTATACTTCTTGATACTACTACTACAACTACAGCTAAAACTAACTTGCTATCTCTGTCGCTCATTTGGTTTCGATTCTCTCTATCTCAAAACAGAACAATTGTGATATACAAAATCATTCATCCTATTTCACAACCACTTACTCACTTTAAATATATACGATCTAGAGAATACGATACAGTGCTGATAATTTCTCACAGTTAACTCACAAAATCATTCTCGCAGTTAATAATACTATTTCCACGTGATCCAATACGCCTCCTACACGGTTCATTATTGTATTTTATCACTTTTCAATCGTTCATTGATTTGTCTTGCTTGTTTCGTTCTTATCATACATAAATGTTAAAGTCTCGTTCCATTTAAATAACAATAAATGTCTAAGCTTATACTATTCAAAACCCCAACCCATTTAAAACGCTTACAGTACATGAAACATAACTTGCCTATTAAGTAGAAGTGATATACATAATTTATGTAAAGCTAGCAACATGTTTATAGAACCCTGCGTAGACCAAACGATTGATATCAGCAGCAACATTTTGTACATTTCTGTAAACAATTTAATTCAACCAAGCAAATTAGTCCGTGCATATTTAGCAATTTATAACTTAGTAAATTTCTAACCGCACATATTGTAAGTGTAATATGTAAAATAAATGTGTGTATAGGCTGTAAATTGCATTTGCATTGCAAGGCAAATAAATTGCTTCAAATACTTATCCTTAAACAGACATTATACATAGTACAATATATATACAATCTCTACAGCAACAATCGCAACTCACATTTACTTTATTTTTGTTTCTAATTTATTCAATTAATTCATTAATCGCAACAATATTAATAATTTTTTTAAAGCATTATTTGAAAATGATTTTTCTATCGTATTTTTTTCATTTTTATTTGCTTTCTTGTCTTTCAAACCTGTTATCCACTTGAACTCTCTTCAATTAACAGATTATGCTGAGCATATGTCAAAAATAATTATACAAATGTCAGTTGAATTTCGAAGCTTCATTTGAATTTTGTGTTTGAGCTTTTATCGTTTCTTATTGAACAACAACAACAGGTCTTATGTTAAATAAGCCGTGAGTCAATACGGAAAGAGTTAAATTAAATATGACTGCTAGTAACACCAAAAACTCAAACAAAATAATTGATTTATATAACAACAGATACGATAATACACATTGCTAAACTTACCTACTATTGCTGATAAGATGTGATTAACCTGTATACTACTCGTACTCAACTATATCTCAAATATATCTAAATACATTTTTGTTTTCTTATTGCGTATACGCTACTACTTAATAAATATATAAATATATATATATATATATTAATTGCTACTATTACTATATGGAATATTGGATGTAATGTGTACAAATTTCTATGTGATTCACTGTATGTGTAAACAATTTGATGATTATTTTAAAATTTAAATCCTTATCGGTTTCCTTAATCATTGGTTGGTTCTTCTGTATGTCTTTATTTAGATATTTTGCTTTACCCTCCATTAGCCCACATTTTATTTAACTGAATCACTCAATTTGACAGTCTAATTTCCTGGTTTTGTTTCACCAAACATCTCAAGTACGAAACAAAAGTTTATAACTTAACGCTGATTGCATCTCAACGTGCGTTTGATAACAAAAAGAGTTGGAAACAGGGCTTTAAATGCATTTGACACGTACATACTACATATTCACACAAATAGAATATATTTATCTGTATAAAAAGGTTGAAGTAGATTTAGCAATTAACATTTTTGAATAGAGTCTTTATGTTTTTCCCCCTGAAGTACGCCGAACGTGATCGTTTTCACAATTGAGTTTGTTAACATTTTTACAATACATATATATACATTTGTTTTATTTGATTTAACTTTGATTATTGCAAGTGTATGCGAGTTTTTGGGTTTGTTTTTTGAGTGTAGTTTTAGGCATCATTTCAGCTTAAGAAACGTTGCTAGTTCTACATAATTTTCACGTTTCAATCAAATGATTTATCTATCACAAATGTTGACCAACTTGTACTGTCATTCGTTTTGATTGAATGATTTATATCACCAAAGAATCTCTCAAATGGAGTACGCTCAAAGCTAGAGTTGTCAAAATAAGCTTTGTTCTGAAGCAAAGTTCTTGGAGCGATTTCCGGTATTCGAGATTAACAATTTCCGCTCTCTCTCTCTGTCTTTTCAAACACTTAAAGTTTTTGTTTATATATAACTATAAATACTAGAACATTATACGATATGTTGGCTTGTAGTTCAACGTAGCTGCAATTACTTGAAATTGAATTAATACTAACCAAACCAAAGTCCTTCATTTAACTAACATATCAAGAATTCGTAGTCGGAGCAGCTACTACTACTTAATACTACTACTTCTACTTATATTTAATAGTATACCTAGTTTGATAACAAATTAATGCTAAATTCATGCCAATCTTAAAAGAACGTTAAAAAAAAACCAACCGAACCTACTACAACTATTTCAAATCTATATTTATATATATATCATATATATATATAATGCGAAAAAAAACAACCCATTAAATACAATTATTTAAATGATTAGTTGCCATTTATTTGAAAAGTTTTCGAACGTTTGGTACAAATTCAACTAATTCGCTATATTTTGGTATATGTTCGATAAATGACAACTTTGCAGATGATCGGCCGCGTTGGTAATGTTGCCATGCAGCAGCAGCAGCAACAACTCCAGCAACAGCAACAACAACAACCTTATGGTCAGCAACAGACGCAACAACAGCAGCAGCAGCAACAACAACAACAACAACAACAACAGCAAATGGGCATGGGACAAAGTGGAATGATGGGAATGGGCCAACAGCCGCAGCAGCAGCAACAGATGGGTCAACAAATGGGTCAGCAAATGGGTCAGCAAATGGGTCAACAAATGGGTCAACAAATGGGTCAACAAATGGGCGGTATGGGACAAATGGGACAAATGGGTCAGCAGCAACAGCAGGTGCCTGTAACGACGCAGGCGCCAACGGGTGGACTCTTCTCCGGCGCAACTAGCCTGCTCTCTGGTGCTACTTCGGCTGCCACCGGTGGTCTATTTGGTTCAAAGCAACCACCCAAAACGGATCCAATGCAACCACCTGGCGGTGTGCAGCCAACGCAGCAACAAGCAAACGCCTTCGGTGTCCAGCAAATGCAGCAGCCGGGCATGCAGCAGCCCGGCATGCAACAGCCGGGCATGCAACAGCCTGGCATGCAACAACCCGGCATGCAGCAACCTGGTATGCAACAACAACCTGGTATGCAACAACAGCCTGGTATGCAACAACAGCAACAAGTGCCACCCCAAGCTCAGCCACCGCCACAGGGGCCGGGCGCCGGACTGCTCGGGGGCCTCAAGGGAATTGCGGCGGCGGCGCCCGGCGGCGATGTACTCTCGAAAGGCAAAGATCTATTTGGGAAATTTGGGTTCGGCTTTGGCAAATAACCCTGGTCATTCCATAGGGTCCTGTTATATTATTCGTAGATTAGACATATTTTTATGATTATGATTATTGCTATAAACTATGATTACTAAGCTAATATACATATACATAAATATACATATACGTATACACAATTATACAAAAATAACGTTAAAAAGCGGTATGCAAAGGAAAAAAAAACAAACAAACAAAAAAAAACCAGAACAAATTGAAATCCAATGAATCCCAAGTTTACTATGGGCTTATTTGAATGATGTTGATGATGTTGTAATGTTGATATGATGATGATGAAATGCAACTAATAGAACTAATGATAATATTTTTTATTAATTAAATTGATAAAAATATTAATAATAACTAAACACACACTCTCACACAACAACAAGAACATTGACAACATCACTAAAAACTACAAGCAAAACAAACCACAAAGAAAAAAAAGAATACCACTTAAATTGTTGTATAATTGATTTATAAAATTATATTTCCAGTTTAAGTAAATTCATAGCAAACGAAAAAAAAATTAAATAAAATATATATACAAAAAAACAAACTAAATGATTAAATATTATAGAGACAAATGGAGAGTGTGTAAAAAAAGGACATTGCAGGATTGCAACTTCACACAGACAGACATAAACTAAACACATACACAACAAAAAACACACATTTATATACATATATAAACATATATATATATATGCATATATGTGTAATGAGGCGAATGATAAAAGTGGGAGTAAAAAAAAATACATACACATAATATATACATACAAACATACATTATATTTACAATTATTTGTTAACGCACATTGTTAAATTTGCTACTGTTGCTGACCAGTTTATAAATAAATATATAAAAATATGACTAATAAAATAAAAACAAACAAAAAAAACTAAAAGTGAAATCGAAAAAAAAACATACATACATATATTATATATATATTTAAAATATATTAAAACCGAATAAGCAAGAAAACAAATTTAAATACACGTTTAAATTAAATTTTTGAATCAAAACCTAAGTACACGAATGGAAAGTTGAGCAATATATAAAGAAAAAAAGTGACGGACAAACAAAACTACGCTAAAATACCTATACATAACACAAAAAATAAGAGAAAAGAAAGAAAAATGGTTACAAACATACAATATATACGCAAATACATACATACTACATAACCGTACATACATGCCAACATATTAAGAACTTTGCAAGCTTTGTCATGTGACTCCAATTCGTCTTTCAAAGCAGCCAAAATCTACCAGAGATACCTTATACCAAATCTTTATCAATAGAATCCACTCTCCAATAATTCGAACTAACATTAAAAGCTTGAGTGCTTTGCTTTTATATATATTTATATATGGAACTGCAAACAAATCCAAATCACAAACATAAAAACAAAAAACAAAAAAAAAAGTAGACTAACAAAACAAACTTATTAATTCACTGAACGTCCCAAGATACAATGATAAATTTGTTTATGCAAGACATAAAACACGTTCCGAATATTCATATATAAAAATGTTTCTTCTGCATTCTTTTATTTTTCTCAACTACAAATCGATCCTTCCAACTATTTACTATTGACTATCCATTAACAAAAATAGATACGTACGAGAGAAAATTTAAATGCCAGTTTTAATGGTTGCTTTACCTAAAATTAAATATATATTTAAATGCCATATGCGTACTATTCACTTTCTTTTCCGTAATTGCTTTTTCCTGTTTACAAAGATTGAAAGACGTTTCCTAATGTTTAATATAATTGCTTTAGCAACAACAACAATCTTTAATCAAAAAACCAAAAATACCAAAAATAAAACATTTAACATACAAATTAATTGCGTACATACAAACAAAATACAATGCGTACCTCTTGCTTTACAAAACCAGAAAGTATAAAAACAAATATATAAAATAAAAAACCTATAAAGTTATAAAATGTTTGTAAAGAGCGCATATTATACAGACAAACTATGCAACGGATGTGACGGAATTAATTGTGAGCAACAAAATATTTACTTTAATCCAAATGACATTTTTCAGCACTGGAATCCTCCATAGACACACTGACAAACACACACACTGACACACATACACTTATATACATATATATACGGAAAGACCATTATAATGTTATGCGAAACTGAAATAATCGTAGATTCCAAAACTCAACTGTAAATTGTAAACTGGCAAATAGTTGCAAATACATCTTAGATAATTACTTATTATGTATGTGTACATCAGCAGAAATAGTTAAAGAGAAAATAGGAAAACAAAAATCCAAAAACAAAATATTTATATGATTCCAGTCGATTGACGACAAGATGTGTTAAATACTACTATATATACATACAAAAAACAAAAGAAAAAAAAACATATTCAAATCTATATAATTAATGAAACAATCGTTAACTTTTCCCACGTAAATAATTTTTACCTTACAATCAAATCATTGTATAATTTAGCCACACAGCGGAATAGCAAAACTAAACAAAATAAAACAAAACATACAAGCATACAACACATTAATTTACAACAACACATAACTCACAATATACACAGAACAGGAAATGACATCAAACTTCGGCATGTCCGAAGCGCGTATACCCTTGCAAATAAAAAAGTCGGTTTTTGTATGTTTGAACAGAATACATTTCTATATAAGAATACATTCCAGCTACAAATAAGGTCAAAATATTATAGCAAGAGTATACCACCCGGGTCGACCTCAATACCAAAACAACATACACTCCGCTTAAGGAGATTTACTGAAAGTACACAATTTATTTAATACGAAAGACACATACTATACAGAACAGAACAAATAAAAAACCTGTTACACACACAAATGAAGATAATAGCAAGGAAATTCTATATGAAAAACAAAACTACGCAATACGGAATGATAAAAAAAAACAAAACAAACATACCAACAGAAAACAAAAACAAAAAACCAACTAAATTGTTATACGGTATTATTATACTTTTTCTATAACTTATAATTTCCTTATTGAATACAAAAAATAAAACCAAAAATATTAAAAAAAAAAACATGAAATGAAAAAATAATAATTAAATAACAATTTAAAAAGAGAGAACGGTGACATTGTTATTAATTTTTTAATTACAAATTTATTATAGCTCGCTCCTGTGCTTTAATATTGACTTAGAAGGCGCTTTGGATTTATGGACTGTTTTGTATCTCTTCTTGTGGAGTTTTTGGACTTTTTTTTTTTGTGTGGCGGCAATTAAAATTCACTTGTTTAACTGTCTAACATAGTACTATCTTTATTATGTATATGTTTACTGTTCACAGCTGACGTACAGAGAACGAATCTACGTACTTAATTTGTTGTGTGTAGAACATTTAGCTAGAATTCAATTCAAATAATAATAAGATGCAAATAAAAAGATTATTTACAATGTGACTGTTGCCGCCGCTGTTGCTGCTGCAGCTGTTGTGAGTGATAAACACTAAGAGATTGACTTACAAAATCTAAATTGCTTTATAGCGGTCATATAAGCGCAAAAGTTGTGATCAACACGCGATCTAGCGTAGACGGAAATGACAAACGATGGACAACGGGTTTTGTTTGGAAAGACAGACGCCACTTACGTCACTGAATTTAAAAAAAACAAATTGCGTTTAATTACTGTCTATCCCTACCCATTGCATTGATTAGAACAATGTTGTGCAGTTTTATTTGTCTACTATTTAGCATCTGAAGGCAACAATTCCGGCACCTCGCCACAAAAGCGTACATTGCTGGAAACTGGCAGGATTTGTTGATGCTTAAGACTCATGTGCTGTAGGTGAAGCATAACATTATCGTTGGCCAGCTCCTTGGCCACAACCATTAGCATCTCCACAAATGTCGCATCGAACTGCATGAAACGTTCACAGTTAAGGACAATGGGGAAATCGTTGCGATACAATATGCAAGCGGAACGTATCTCCGAACGTAGATTATCAACGCCCGTATAATAAATGTCCGACTGTGGCACAATGTGCACATAAAAGTTGGATTCGTGCTGCAGAAATGAAAACGAACGAGGTTAATCAATAAATTATTTCATTAAATGCGACGACGACGCACCTGTTTCAAGTAGACCTCAACTTTGGGATTGCTTAGACGGAGCAATATGCAAATCATGCTGACCACAATGCCAAAAAGCAAACCCATTTCAACACCGGCGACGAGGCACATAACAAGACTGCCTGTCCAGCTGAAAAAGTCCTTTTTGCTTGTTTGCCACAGCTCCTTAATGGGCGCCAAGTCAATCTGTGCATGAGCCAAAAAAGTTTGCATAATAAGTTTAATAAAAGATAAACTCAAAAATGAATACAAACCATAAAGACAACAGCTGCAATGAGCACAGCGGCCAGCGAGGCTCTGGGTATATATTGAAAATAGGGCGTCAATATCGACAGGGCGGACAATACAATGAGACCAGTATAAATGCCAGCCATGGGCGTACGTACGCCTGAAGCCTGACTAACTGCAGATCGAGTGAAGGCGCCGCAAGTTGGCATCGCACTAAAGAACGAGCCAGCCAAATTGCACAGTCCAAGTGTCAACATTTCCTGCGAGGCATCCAATTTGCCATCCTTAACTGCAAGCACATGACGACGACGCAGAAGATTAACAAACAAAGTTTAAATTAGAGATATAACGCATACGCACCAAAGGCTTTAGCAATAGCTACATTGGCCAACACAGCAACAATGGGCACCAAAATAACACCACTGCCCAGCTCGTGTAGTATATCGGTGAAGACATATGTGCGATTCTGATGTTCAAAAGCAAAGGGCGGCAACTTGATGCTGGGCATGGCCGACGACACCTTGGAGGAGAGTGCAAACGGCACCTCTTCCATTGAACTATTTTTCACCCACAAGTAGACCATGAGTCCACTAAAGAAGACAACCAAAGCATTGCGGGAAATGCTAATATACCACAGCACCTTCTTCAGTCGTTGCGTCGTGTTCGTATCTTGCTTGAACTTCACTTGGGAGAGAAGCTAAACGGGAGTAGGGAAGAGAGAGAGAGGCGAAACTAATATATTATTCAGTCGATCTTCAAAAACAAACTAACAAACTAATTTGCGGAACCCTTCAATTTGGTTTAGTTGTTGTATCCAATTGAGATTCGTTTTATGGAAGTTTGATTGTATAGGACTTACCCTCAATGCTAGCAGCAAGCAAATGCAAGCAATGCCCAATGATGCATCCGTGCTGCGTATATTGCTAAAGAAATCACCAATCGAAGGGATCTTTTTCAAGCGAATGCCAAGCAGGCTCTTCACTTGTGCTATAACCACAATAACCGCTGTGCCAGTTGTAAAAGCTTTTGTCACTGGCGCTGGTATAAAGCTGACTATAAAGCCCAGTTGAAAGATACCCATGAGTAGTTCCACAAATCCAGCGAGAAAGGCCAACACAATAACTATTTGAACTGGCTTGTCAGCACAAAACTGTAGTGTCATTATGGCCATTAGACTCGTCGGACCAATCGATACCTGTGGTATTGTGCCGAAGAACACATAGATAATGGACCCAATAAATGCCGAGTACAGACCATACTCCGATGAGAGACCGGCCAAAGCAGCATAGGCAATGCTCTGTGGTATAATTGTTAGTCCCAAAGTGATGCCCGCTATGAGATCGGCAAATGCTTGGGGTCGATCATAGTTGCGTATCCAGGTGAGTATATAGATGCGACGCAGCAGCCAGTGTGCCTCCTTGGGTGCACTGTATTTGCTCTGCATATCCATGTCCAGGGTGTGCGTTTGTTCGTAGCAATCGTCGCCATTTTTCGACGTATACTTAACATTCCCATCACAGCTGGCTGTCAATGAAAAGAAATCATTAAAGCGCATTGTTTGAGTAAAGTGATTCCCCAAAAATGCCCTACGATCGTAAATAGTAGGCACTGTGGCTTCAGGTCGACTGCTAGCCAAGCTATTTCGTTTTTTGGCAATGCCAAACGTGCGCTTCCACGGCCAAAGCATTTCGTACTGATTTTTAATTTTGGTAATGGGCAAAACTCTGTAACGCTGTCGGTTGAAATTCTATTTGCTTAAGTTTTCTCGTTCAGGGGGTATTTTTATTTTGCTGTTCGGCAGCTTTAAAAAAAAAAGCCGAAGCTCAGATTGTGTCGATGTGTTGATTTGTTTTGTTTTGTTTTGTTTTTTTTTCTTTTCTGTGTGAGAATACCTATAATAATTAAGTCAATACATCAGTCATGCAAGGCACTTATGACGTATGGACGAAAAGAAACAAGTACTGGCTACAATATAATAATAGCTGAGCTTCTTTGTTTGTATTGGAACCGATCTTAGCACTACGTTAAAAACAAAACCAGTTTTGCATGCCCAAACATTGTAGTGTTTTATGCGAAATTAAATCGTTCATTTGCGAACGACTTCCGAGTAGAAAGCCGGTGCATTTTGATATATTTTGCTTATTTGCATTTCAAAGTTACACACATTAACTATTGTTTAATTAATAGCAACCCTATTAGTGCTTTAACAACTTATTTCTGAGTTGTTTAAGCAATTCATCATCGCTGTAAATCCCAATGTCGAAGCAAAAACTTCTAATTTGAATCAGTACGCAATATTTAAATTATATATTAACACATTCTTTTCTAAGTGCTTAACAGACAGGTGCGGCTACAAATAGGGCGCTAGTTCAAATATTGAGTTGACTCATCAAAATTTAACGTGAACTATTGTTTAGCGAATAATTCCACATGCCGAGGTTATTAAATTCAAACTTGTTGCGCATGAGTGCCAAACTTACTTTTTTTCTTCTTCTAATAACTGCCGACCTTAAATAATGTCAATTTCATTTAATTCCGTTATTATTTTTGATAATTGGTTTGAATAAAAACATGTTTAAGCTCTGATTTGTGTTCACTTCAATGCGATTTCACTTTGTCTATTACAAGTTAATCGGTTTATTCACAATTCACATTTTCATATGACAATTTTTACGCAATTTAACAATTTTTTGCTTCAACACAAAATGATCAACTAAAATCAGATAAATATTTTGTTCTTAATTTAAATATCTCACGGCAATACAATTAAAAGTTACAAAATGTTTTTCAATAGAGTTTAAATTGTCCTTTACACAATTTAATGGACAAATTCTTTGTTTTACTAGTTTTACTTTATGTCTGTTTTACAAATTGACACAAAACAAATAACTGATTAGTTTATTATATCATATTATAAAAACAAAGATTTTTTTTCTCTCATTTAGATTCTGGTATTTCTTTGAAAAGTGGAATGGTTGAATATTGGCAAGGCACTTAAAAAGCTAAAAACTTGAAAGCCAGGTTTATGTCTGTGATGTTTACAAATGCTAATCAATTATTTTTTTTTCACAAGACACGACGGTAAGCAATAAATTAAAATAAATAAGCGAAACTTATTATGATTCAATCGGGAGAGGTATCTAAATAGTGGAGCGTCTCTTATGGATATCAGAGACTTGTTAAAAATTTCATAGTTTCTATTTCTAAACGAATAAGTTATGCTAACTAATACCTTAATTTTATTAATATATGTCTATTTTTATTTTTATTTGTGCCAGCCGCTGACTAAAAATAGCCACACACCATAATTGAAGCCTTTTCAACGAGTAAGTACTACAATAAATAAATTAAGTTGATATTGCTGATATAGTCGCTAATTGATTGAGATCATCTCTTATATAATAAACTGTAAATAGCTGCAGCAAAATTCCTACTATAGCTTCAAGTTGAGTTTATACTTGATTTATTTATTTATGCGTGTTAGTTTTAAAGTAAGTTTAAATATCATATCAAATTATACTAAAATAGTTGCTTAAAGTGAGATGATCTAAAATTATGTCAACTTCAAGCTCTTTTTAATTCTAACACTTCGTTAAATCCTCAAAATTTATTCACACATTGAAATGGATTTTTTTAAGGACACTTTATTCACGTACCATCGAAGGATAATTTTTTGGCAAATGTTTCGGAATTCGGAACAGGACCCATAATATCCGTTAATGTCAGGCACTTGTTATAGATGAAATATTTTTTTTTAGCAAGGATTTCAGGTACACGCTATAATTTTGTGGCGCGTTGGTCCAAGTGCGAAGCTTGGCAATCTAAAGAAAACTGCCGAATGAGTGAATTTTGGTACGATAAATAAGTGGGACCGGGCAGATTTGTCTGATAAAAATGAAAAGAGTCAAGAAAACGGCGACATTATGCGCCGATAGCAGCAACAATGAAACACTTAACGCCCATTCGGCAGGCAGATGGGTAAACAACCTTTCATTTATGGTACGTAATTGTACAAACATACATCGGAGTACATACATATGTATGGTTTGCCCGACTAGCAAATAGATTATAACTGAATATGTCACCAAGACACAAAACTAATTTGATAACATCCAAAAGGCAAGAGTGAGTGCGACAATACGACTTTTATATGCTAGGCACTATTTCTGTGAATCTGCGAAATTTGATAAGAGACAATGTGTTATCCAAAAAGCGAGGCAGCGTCTAGCTGATGCCCTGTGGATGCCAAGTATTTTTCCGTCTGCCGCAATCAAATGATCGATCAATCAGTACCCAAAAAAAATGAGCAACGAAAAATAACAGATCAATATTTGAAGTAAAATTTAGATTAATAGACACATACAACTCATCTAGCTAACTTAAAAGGCACACATATGGCAATGTCACAAGATGACTGGGACAGCCTTCATGTGCGTAAAGTTTTAGGGTCAGCTGTCAAGTGCAACAACCAATATAACTTTCAGGTGTTGTATTCAACTAATAAGCAGCACTTCAAAATGCATCTGAATGCATTAACCAAAGTTATAATAGATAATAAATTATACTTATACAACATCTTGTTAATCCTTATCACGAGGCTGCGAGCAGTTAATCGTTTACCATAATGTAACAGTTTATCTTATCTCTAGGCAATGCACCTATACATGAGAATATAAACATATATGCATATAAGTACATATATAAATTCTAACCTTTATTCGCTGGGTTGAAAATCTTCAATGAATATATTTTATCTATTAATAGACCACGCACTTAGATTGTGCTTAAATAAACAACCCAAGGTCAACTGGTATCTGGACATGGTGTTGTGATGGACAGTTGGTCTCTTTTTGCAACTTATCTGTCTAACGTTTAATTAAATATATTTTCGTCCAATAGAACTGATAAGAAAAGGTCGGAAACAGTTTATTTAACTATATATTGTAGATTCAAATAATTTTTACATACTGAACATACACAGCTTTTAAAATCTAACAGCACTTGGTTCTACGACTAGAAAACTATTTCAAGTGTAATAGATCAGATTTATAGGTATTGGTTATGACAAGCCGCTTATTTAAATGGCGCGCAAAATTTCAGCTCCATAGGTAGTGTTGGAAAATGTCGAACACATTTATTCGATAAGTATGTTCATTAAATATATCGCAAAATGTCACATATCGACTAGTTTTTAAAACATGTCTATATTATTAAACATTATTGAAAACTGTACCATTATTATTTATACATACAAAATTGAACATTTGATTTTTATTTTCAATTATTGAAAAACTTTAACCATCGATATTTCAGTACAATCTTCATGCAAGTTGAAGAGTTGTACCACGAGTATCGATATATGGTCATATTAGTTGAATTAAATATGCAGTTCACCTAACTTTGTGCAACCTTGTTCGTTTAACGCAGCGAATCAAAATATAATTAGGAACATAATTATATTTATCCGACGTTAAACGACTTAAGCGCCATCGCTATAGCCCGTTTATTTTTGCTAAAAAGCTGGCCAGTGAAAAGCGCAAATTTGGACGACGAGGCAACCATTGAATGAAAGCAAAAATTCGCAAAATTCGAGTAGCGAGTGCTTGTGAAAAAGAGCAAAGGCAGAAAAAGAAGAAGAAAGAGGAGGTAAAGCATAGGCAAAGCACGAAAACGACCAGCCACAAAGCACGAAAGGCTAACCCCCAAACAAAAAGAAGTGCGTGAATATTTAGAAAAATTAACGCCAGACCGCCATTAGTGTTTTTGTTATCGTCGTCGTTGTCAACGTCTTGTTTGTTTGCTGCTTACAAAAAGTGTTGAATGCTGGCCCCGGAAAAGGTGAAGAAAAAGATCGGGCGACAACTACTCCATTAAGCGAGCATATTGTCGACATCGTTCCGTCTCCCCCTGTTTCTCCGTATCCCTTGTTTCCGTTGTGCATCGTGACGTCGCCACCAAGCGAAATTCAGATTCAGCCACCCAGCCAAAGCCATTGCGAGAAAACGAGATAAAAAGCAAATGGGCCAATAGACAGAAACAGCAGCAACAGAAAGCAGAAGTGTTCAAACAGAAATAAAAATAAAATAAAACAAAATCTAGACGAAACCGAAGATACGCATATAAATAAAATTGAAATCAGAAATAAGTTCAACTGAAAGCAAAGTTGTTCCGTGCGTTCGTCGACTTTTGGTGCTGGCAATTGGCAATTGGCTTGCCCATCTTCTATTATGAACAACAATAGCAAGCGGAAAAGTCGACCTAGTGGCGGAGGCGGCGGCGGTGCCAGCGGCGGCATCTCAAGGTAAGAAGAAGCAAAAATACTAGCACCATCAGCAGCAGCAGCTTTGCTGCTGCACTTTTAAAAGCACGAAGCGAATGCAAAAGCAAACGCACCAAGAAAAACACGGTCCAAGTTGTTGTTCGTTGGTTGGTTGGCTGCAGCCAGGCGGCGGCAGTATTAAGAAAGAAAGAAAAATACAAATACGATATAAAACGCTCCAGGTTCCACTGCTGTGAAAGGTGAAAGCGCGCATATCGTTTTATTACTATTATTATTATTTTTTTTTGTTATTTTCTTCTTCGTCAATATTCTTAATGTGTTTTAAGTACAACGGCATATCTATCCAGTGGAATTTGTTAAATTTTTATGGAAACTCAAAGAGAAGAAGAGGCACAAGCAATCAGGGCAAATTGCAATTACTTATATAATACACCAGTCGTTTTTCAAGCAAGTGTTGTGTGTGTGTGTGCGCTGACAATGCAAGTGTGTTTGTGTGTTCATATTGTCGTTTTGTCATATTTTGAACTTTGTTTACATTTCCCTTTTACAGGCCAACCCCAACACAGAAAAAACAAAGAAAGAAAGCAAAAAAAAAAGAGAAACAGAAACAAATGTTGAATTAAAAGCACAGTGAATAATTTGTTTAAAGGCAACCAATTGGGCAGCAAAGCACCCCCACACGAGGAGCAGACCCCGACCAATAAACATACATACACACTTGATATTTATGTGTGTGCGCGCCTCTCTTCAGCCCTTTTAAATTATCAATTGAAATACATACATACATATAGCTGCAGTGCATACAATCTTACATTCCACATATTCGTACAAACCTGTACATACATACATATGTACTTGTACATATGTAAATACAAAAGAGCACAGTGGTACCATGCGACATATAAAGTACTAGTTTTTAGCTAGTTGCGGCACACGGCTGACGCGCACGTATCGCATTTTCTTTTTCTACTTTTTGCTTGTGCTGATATGTTTTTTTCTTTTTGTCGTATGCAGTTTTTCTTGCATTGTCAGCAGTTTTGCTGACGTTGACGCGCTGTCGCTGCCGGCGTCGCTGCTTCGATTTGTGCCTTGGCACACTTCGCCTCCCGTCGGGCGCACAAAATTTGGGTCACTCTACGATTTGCTGACCGAAACATTTGGTAGCGTATCGCATTGCTTATGTTGTTCCTTGTCCCGCTCTCCTTTATTCTGCCAATGCTCACACATACGCACGCACTTGCATTAAGCCCCGTATGTAAATATATCTTCACATGTGTATGTACATACATATATAATTGCCATCTCTGAGCTTTGTATTTACCTCGCTTCGAAGGTATGCGCAGATGCGCTATAATGCAATTCTTGTTGCCGGATTTCCCGGGCCACCTTATCAATGAGCGCCTCTCACTTTTACGCATGATTCACTTTAAAACGCAATCAATTATTTGATATTCATTGACGAAATGTGCGCAGTGCATATTCACATGAATCATTATAATTGTGCTCCCACCACTCCAATCCCTCTTCACTTCTCGTCCAGGGACAATGTTGTTGATACTTATATTAATGTTATTGTTTTCGTTGTTATGTGCGTGTTGTCTGAGTTCATTGTGCGTTGCAAGTTGCGAGTTTGCCATTTCACGGTCGTCGATCCTGCACGCTATAACCACAAACCCCAAAAGGCGTTCGCCCAGAAACTGAACTAGTTCTAAAATTGCATTTTAAATCACAATTATATATGTACATAGTACAATCATTTATGTTTAAAAAAAAAAAGTATAATTTTAATGTAATTTAGACACTAAATAAGAGACAATTCAATTCATTTCGTAAGTTCTAAATTGTTGAAAGAGGAACACAAAGCACGCATAAATGATGACTAAAAACACCAGTTGTATACGCATACATATGTGTATGTGTTGTAGTTCATGAACAGGAAAGAGTTTTCAAAATTGAGTTCACTGGACTGAACCAAATCACAAATACAATTACAAACAAGCAGACACACACACACACATGATATGAGCAGCGCATATTTACTTTTTAACGCAAAGGTAGGGCGTGGTTTCGAGGGGGTTTAGAAAGGGGCCAAAAAAAAAAAAGAGAGACACAAAATCGATATCATAGCACAGCGCAGTGCCAAACATCACAGCAGTGCAGTCGACGTCGACCCTGAGCAGCGTTCGGGTTCAATTCGCTCGCTTTGTGTGCGCTTTTGTCTGCGCTTATTCACATTACGTTACGAGCTGCACATTGTTAAAACTGGCAAATGGTTAGTCGTACTAATTGCTTCAACGGTTGGCTCTCTCTCTTCTAGATACAACGCCAATAACGACAACAGTCTACGGCCCGTGAACAACAAGACGTCGGGAGTCGTTGCCAGTGGTGGTGGCGGCGGTGGCGCTGGAAGCGGCGGCGGCGGCGGCGTTATAGGAGGAAGCACAGTTGGACGTTCACTGACACACGGCGTCTATAATAACACTTTTTTCATGCATTCGGCAACGGCACTGGTCGGCAGTGTGGTGGAGGTTCGCCTGCGTTCGGGTAACATTTATGAGGGCGTCTTTCGCACATTCTCGGGCAATTTTGATATCGCTCTGGAGCTGCCTGCATGCATTAAGGCCAAAAATCAGCCCGAAGACGTGCCTAAACACATTATATTCCCGGCAGACACAGTAGTTAATGTTACTGCAAAGAATTTTGATTCACAATACGCAACTACAGGCGCTTTTCAGACTGACGGCGCCATATCCGACAAGTGCAATGGTAATCTATATATATATATATATATTTATCTGACATAAATCTTATACCATAAATTGTGTTTATCCTTCGCATAGGCACACGATTCGATGAAAAGGAGCTGGAACCATGGGATTCGGGCGCCAATGGTGACATTGAAATTGAATTGGATGGCGCTGCAAATGGCTGGGATGCCAACGAAATGTTCCGCAAGAATGAGAATCAGTTTGGTGTCACCTCCACATTTGATGACTCACTGTCATCGTACACAGTAGCCCTCGATAAGGGCGATTCGTTAGAATTCAAGGAGGCCGAGGCCAAGGCTGAAAAATTGGCCGCTGAGATCGAAAACAATCCCACATGTCGGGAGCGTTTGGATCTTGAAAACGGTGATGAGGAGGCACTATTTGCTGCCGTTGAGCGGCCACCGCCAGAGCATGAGCTGGAGCGTGAACGTGAGCGCATTGAACGCGAAAGGGAACGCGAGCGAGAGCGTGAAGATCGTGAACGAGAACGTGAACGTGAACGCGATCGGGGCAACAAGCCCCGCGGAAGCGTTAGCGGTGGTGGCAGTAACAGCGGCTCCGGTGATTACCAGCTGCGTGAGACCATGAGCAGTGACCGGTACATTACCAAACAAACGCGTAGCAATAATAATGGACCACCGGCATCACAGCATGGCGGCATGACCGCGCAATCAACCAATCAATCGGTGACAGGTTCACGCGATCGTGATAATCGCGAACCAGTTATGATGGGACAACATGGCATGGGTCCAAGCGGTGGCACACAGTCGCAGGCAGTGCTTCTACTTGCCGGCACTATTAAAAACACAGGTCCATCCTCCACGTCTGTGAATGCCGCCACAGAAACTTCTGCTGGCAAGTATGGTGGCAACGGCGGCGGTGGCGTTGGCGGTGGACCAATGATGAAACCCAAATCTGTACCGCAAGGCGGCAAAATTATGCGTGGCAATCTGCCGAGCAATGTTGGTGGCGGTAAAATGATGCGCGGCAATACGCCCAGCAATGTCAATGTTGTCAACACATCCAATGTGCCGCAAGGCAACAATGCCAATAACGTTGGCGGCAAGAGTGGTGGCTATCAATCCTCGATGGGCATACAGAATCAGTACACTTATCAGGGCAATTCTCAGATTATTCACGGGTAAGCGCATCTCAACTAAATTCAACTCTTTACTTTTTAGAAAGATATATTAGAGGTCATAATATTTTTTTTTTTTTCACTTGAAAAGTTCTTATTCATTTTTCAATGAAATGTTTAACGCTCAGAAGGAAGCATATTCCGTCTGTTTTGAGCTATTGAGTGCTGCATCTTTTGTCAAGGTCGGCTTTTTGTTGCAATTAAATAAAAAACGCCCAGATCAGAAAGCTGCCATACTAATGCAAAATCCTTTTAAAGATTTGAAAAAAAAAACTAGTAGGCTTTGCAAACGTATAAAATATTTGGCATGCCGAATTCGTAATATTAGTTGAATTTGTAATTAATTGTAGTTTCTTTGGTCAAAATGATAAGTCTTATTGCAATGTACGTTAAATTAGTATTTTTTTGTTAATGTGATTGTCGTCTTTAAGTGATATATATTTGAAAGATTTCACTAAATCATCTCTTTCATTACAACAGCTCTGCTCAGTACCGTAACCAGGGTCATATGGGTGGCGCATCGAAGTTGAACGGCGGCGATGCTGGCTCAAATCCAGGCAAGCCATTGCCACAGCGACAACTACGCCAATATCCGGGCTCGCAAAATAACTCTGCGCTCAATTATAGCGGGGATACGCAACCGATGGGCAAGCCCATGCACAGTGGTCACATTCATGGTGGCCACAACAGTAACTCTCCGCCGCTGCAGACTGGTGCACAACAGCAGCAGCAGCAACAGCAGCAGCAACAACAGCAGCAGCAACAACAACAGCAGCAGCAACAGCAGCAGCAGCAACAACAACAACAACACCAGAACCAACCGCAACCGCAACGTCAAGTGCGTGCACGTGACAATCAGGTAATGCAGGATTTGCGTCAGTTTAATCAGAACTTTGAGCTGGCGCCCATTAACACTTCGCCGCCACAACAACAACAACAACAGCAGCAACAACAACAGCAGCAGCAACAACAACAACAACAGCAGCAGCAACAACAACAGCAGCAGCAACAACAACAGCAGCAGCAACAGCAACACTCAATGCAGCGTGGCGGCTTGCAGCAATCAGCATCGCCGCCGCAACAGCAACAACAAACACCACCACCACCACAAATGGTGGCCATGCAGCATCATGTGCCGCCGCCACATCATCTACAACAGCTGCCACCACAGCAACACTATGTGCCCCAACAACAGCAGCAGCCACCGCCGCCGCAACAGCAGCAACATATGCCGCATATGCAACAAAAGGCGCCACCGCCGCAACAGCAGCAACAACAACAACAACAGCAACAATTGGTTGTTGACAGTCAGCACCAGCACGTGCCCAAACAGCAGCATCAGGGCCAGCCTCAAGCACTGCCCCCACAGCAGCAACAGTTGCCGGTACAAGTGCAGGTGCAGCAACAGCAACAAACGGTGCAGCTGGTTCAGGATGTGTCAAACCAGCCGCCGCAGCAGCAGCCCATTTATCATGTACTAACAGCGCCACCCGTTAATGTACAGCAGCCGCAAACTTCGCCGGTGGTGATCAGTTCACCAGTTATATTAGAGCAACAGGCACAGCCACCGTTGCAGGGCACACCCAAGCCGGAGGCATTGCCAGCGACAAATATTGTTGGTGTTGGCAACAGCACGCCTACTGGCATTGTTAGCACACCATTGACTAGTGCAACAGGCAGCAGTGGCAACGTATCTGACAAGACTACACCAGTGACCAGTGGCGTTACGAGCGGCATCACAGCCACTGTCGCTGGTGGCACAGGCACCAGCAGCAGCGCAACAAGTGGCACAACACCGGTGGTTAAGAAACCGCATGTGCTGAATCCATCAGCCAAGCCATTCACACCGCGCGGTCCAAGCACACCGAATCCGTCGCGTCCACATACGCCACAAACGCCGGTGCCCATGCAGACCATTCACACAACAACCGGAGCCCATATGCCGGCGGCCAATCAACAGATCTACGTTGTTCAGAATCCGCACGCATTCCTGGCACCCACACATCCAGGCGGCCAAGCGCCGCGCATGCGTCGCAATAACTATGGTAAGAAGCGTTTGCAAAATGATGTTTCTTCATACATATATGAGTGCCGACAACATCATATCACTTTTCTTGTTCTCATTTTACAGGTCAAATGGGTGGCTCACAAATACATGTGTCGGCCGCAACGGCCACTGGGCAGCCACTGATGGCGCCAACACCAATGCAACAATTTATACAATACCAGCCCACAACGCATCCACAACATTTCCAGCCACAGTATGGGCCGGTGCCGATGCGCATGTATCAGGATCAGCCGCCACAATTACAGTTTTTGGCCCAGTCGACACCATCGACGACGCCATCACCGGGACAGCCGCATCAGAGTTTCCATCCGCCACCACAGCCCTCCCCTGCCGGCGGGGGACCCCAGCCCGCAGCATTCGCAGCCCAAGCACAGCCACAATACCAGCTAATGTGTCTACATCCACAGATCATGCCCCCATACTTCCAGGCGCCAGGGGCGCCACAACATCCGCCACAAAATCCACAATACCAGATTGTTATGCAGCAGCATACCACGCAGTAAGGCTGCGCACTTTCTAACCGGAAAAAAAAAACATTCGCGTCTGCCGTCATAGTGAAATCAACATCAATGTCAAAAACTCATAACAAATCCCACTTCCCCAAACAACACCAACACCAACACCACACCACACCACAATACGCCACATTCAGACACACAAATGTACGCACCCAAACAATATAATTTGCATTGCCGGCATTCATTAATCGCACTGATAATATAATTGAAATTGCCTGGACAGATTGAGCTGTATTCCCCTAACCCATTGAAGCCATTCTTATCGTTATTATCAGGTGTGAAAGTGCGCAGTTCATCCTGCAGCAACCATCATACTTATATACATCGCAAGCGAAACACCAACACACTCACACACACATACACAACTAGGAAATTATAAAATAATAATTAACGAAAAAAAAAGAAAAGAAGAAAGCAAAGGAATGCGTAAAAAGGGAAACTAGAGAATTTGTCAAATTAGCAAGACGTCGTCAACAGCGCTGGAAAGCCAACAAGCACTTTAAAATATTTAGCAGCAACAAAAGAAACGCTAAAATTAAGAAGAGCATTAAAGTCGATACCGATGGTATTACTTAATCATGTACATCCAATCTACATACTATATGAATGTTTTGTGAACCGAGTTTCCTGTGCACTGCACCCAAAATCGAACAAATCCAATTGATTAAAAACTGTGCTGTAAAAAAAGAAAAATGAAAAATCAAAGCTTGAAAAATTGAACTGATGGCAAACATGTGAAAAAGCCCAATTAAAACAAAAAAAAAAAAAAAATGAAGAAAATAGTGAGAAACAAATTAATATGAATTTTTTGTAAAACTGCTTAAAGCGTATCTCTTGAATTCACATCGGTAATTCTGCATGCCCATTTATAAAGTTATAATCAATGAGCTTTGGCGTGCTTTAAATTAAACACACACAAAAGCGCTCAGAATCCAATGAAGATAAATACACAAAGCTCTCGCAAACAATTAGAGATGAAAATGAGTGACACGCAGATTCATTCAAATCCAGAGTCATCATTCCAAATTAAACAAAAAAAAAAACAGATTTGATTTTCTCAATCTAAGCAAAGTTTTCAAAAGCAATAACAAACGTTATTTTCTATTCACACACAAATATCTGCAAAATAAAAAACAGATTCTAATCTTAACAAAATGTCATGCATAAACTTTGCTCGTTCTGAGGATAAATTTAAACAGCAACGAATGTGAATTGAAGAGTCGATTAATTATTTTTAAAACATTGTTGTAAAAACTGATTGATTTTGTTGAAATTTAATTTTGTTTTCACTTCTACATTCTCATCCCAAATTCTCGAAAAAAAGAACTTTATTCGATTTATTTATTAAGATCAGATTTTATTATTATTTCTTATACTTTTCACCTTTTGTTTTGTTTATTTTTTTATTATTTTGCATTGTTGAAGAATATTTGTTAGAGCGCAAGTTTGAGTCGGGTTTTTGGGTTCTAGTGCCTCCGTTGTCCATCAGAGAAAACGTCTTAATCCTTTGCCAGTCATCAATCAGTTCGATTCTATTCAGTATGAACAAAATGCATCTGTTGTGGTCCTGTTTTGTTTTGTAAAGTTTCCTTAAATGCAAATGAAAAGAAAGAAAATAATAATTATTAATTAAATAAAAAAATATAAAAAAAAACAAAAAACTAAAAAAAAAAAACAAAAACAAAACATCTAAATAAAACCTGTGTTCTTATTACCGTTCATCGAAATTGAATTTCTTCCTTTGCAGGATCTATAATAATTAAGATTTCATATTCATTTGTTGCGCTCTGTTGACATTTCTTTACCCAAACTCGTCAAAATGGCTGTGATATGATAGAATATACATAAGGTCACAAGCATTTTAACGACATGGTATAAGAAAGTTGCAATAAAAAAAACCAACAAACACACTAAAAAAACTGGCGAAAGGACAATGCCATCGTTGTCGAAAGCAATTCACACGAAACTCATCAAAATGGCTGTGATATGACTTAAAAATGCCCACATTTCACAACCCCTTGAAGAGTTACGCAAGAATTGGATGGGTGGAGATAAACTATTTTTACATGTATACATACCATACATACATGCATACTATGTATTCAATAATGGTATACAAACACTTGTTGGATTTGTTGTAATATTGTTGTGTCGAAGTTTATTACTCTTTGCTACGTTGCCCTTTGCAATGCCCATCAAAGCTGGCTGTGATACGATTCAATAACAGATATATCATTCTCAGCCCTTTTTGATGACATTGAAAGTAAGGACATGCACACACACACACACACACACACACACACACACACACACACATGTTGACGAACTTCACTAGAATTGACGTAACCAAGACGGTAACCGGCAGTGGGCACGACCTAAACGTAATGGGCGTTGCGTGAAGTAACGTAAAACTTTAATGGATTTTAATTCAATGTGTTTTTTGAGTCTGTTCATAACTGTGTGTATGTGTCTATGTATGCACGCTTAAAGCATTTATAGTTCCGTTAGCTCTTGTAATTGAAGCGTTATTTTTGCGTTTACTTTTCAAATTCCGTTATTTGGATGTTTTGTAGGTTAAGTAGCCGAAATCTGCTGCGTGTTGCATTCATACAAACGTTAGTTCGTCTGTGTATGTGTTTGTATGTATGTTTGTAAAGGTTGGCTGTAAAATGGCAACGTCAACGACTGCGTTAGCGACCACCGCCCTCTGCCACAGCTTAAATGTCTGCCATTCAGTCTAACTGTGAGCGGCTGTCTGCACCATTTACGTGTGTGTGCGTATGTGTGTGTACGCATGTGTGAGCTGCGTATTTGTATGTTTGTGTGTGAGTTTGTTCATACACCCTTAGAGCTACAACAACAACCACCATTCGCATTTAATTTATGTTTAGGGAGCGTTACGACAGATTTATACCAGTTTGCAACGTTTAAAATGTTTACATAGTTTCAAATTGTAATTACATGAAGCACATGTATGTATGCTAACGAATTTAAGGATATACATACTTATACATAGATCTCTTACTATGTTTGACGAGTGTCATCACTCAAAAAAAGTTCGAATTTTTAATTTACGAATGTTCGCAAAACGAGCGTAAATGAGGTATAAATTTGAAGTTTGTACACAATGTAATGCATTACGTAATGCATATTTCTGCATCATTAACTCAAATTAAGGAGCGATAGGTATTTTTAGCGGTTAAAAGAACTAATAATTTTTTAATCAAGTTCATACATTCGTTTTTGCAGGGTGTTGCCAAGTCGGCTTATTGATAAGTGTATTAACTTCGATGTTGCACTACATGCAATCAAATTGAACAATACACATTGATATGAATGTATGTGTGTTTATATACACAAAATACACATGAGTAGAGTGAAAAATCAACGAAATAACGGACCATCCCTTAAATTGGCACATAACCGGCAAAATCTCTCTGTCTAACGCTCTTCCTCTCTCTCTGGCCTTTACGTTGTCTCTTTGTTACTGTGTTTGCCCTCTTTCTTTCTGTACCCACCAGCTGCCCAATGTAAGTAGTAGATATGTATGTATGTGTGTGTGTGTGTTTGTGTGTGTGGTCTGTGTATGTTACTACTGTCGCAGACGTACTTGCCACCCACCCTATTTCCAGCAGAAGCACCAACAACAACAACTTCATCATCATCATCAATGTCGTTGTCGTTTTCGTCGTCGTCGCCGTCGTCGTGTGTATACCGAAATACGTAAAATTCATTTATGGCTCGTATCCTTTTTGTTGTCGTTGCTGTTGTTGCTGCCTCCGCTGCTGGTGCTTTGTTCCTGTTTCGGGGCGACGGCCGCGGCGTCCTCGTCCTCGTCTTGGCCTGTGTGTGTGTGTGTCCACACAATGCCGCTGCGTATTTAAAGTCGCGTTCTTCGCGAGTATTGTGGGAATCCTTGAAAATCCAAGATACTAATTCTTTTATTAAGCCGATTATAGACGATATATGTATGTCTGTATGTATGTATGAGTGTGTGTGCATATCCCGTTAGCATTAACTCTTTCCTGTGGTCCTCGAATCAATGGCTTTATGCATATACATATATATACAAACAATTTACATCCGTTTCAAGTTTTTCTGATCCAAGCTGGCTAAATGTTGTATATACTTATCGAGGTGTCACATACATATATCTATGTATGTTTGTCTATACCAGAAAACGGTTTTTTGCGCAGTTTCGAAATGGCCGCAAAGACTGAAGAATGAAAGGAACGAAATGAAAAAAAAAACCCAACAAACGCCATGTTCTGCAAAAATTTCATCATTTGAATTTCACTTTAGTTTTTCACTTGTTTAACCATTTGAAATGTTATATTTTTATGCACAATTCGTTTGTCCATGGCATCCATTTAATTGTTGAATATATTTGAACATTTATTTATTGTGTATTTCCCACTGAATTGGCAATAATTTATTAACCGGTTTTTTTCGTGACGTTTTCGCCTTTTTAACAACACACAGAGAACAGAACGGACGACCAACTGATGTCTGTTAGCTGCCACTGTTAGTATAGTCGGTGGGCTGGCTGCCTTTCGTTTCGCTCGTTTCCTTTGCTGTACATTGTGTACACACATATTTGTTAGAGTGTGTGTGTGTGTATGCCGGCTGGGCAGGACTTCGTTTGCTTGATTCGGTTCGTTCAGCCGTTTCAGCAGCTCGGGCCTTAACTCTTACTTCGTGCTTTTAGTATAGTTTTCAGTTGTTACAAGCGTTGGATGCGCGCGCGAAAAAAAAGGGAAAAAACGCGCGCCCCCATCCGTCAACCACCGAAAATATACAAAATGTATTGGTTACGCTTACGCTCGCTGAAGCGACGCAAACTCTCTCGCTTTCTGTAAGTCCTTGGTTACAGGAAAAGAGCGACAGGACGCGCGATGTAAAGTGAGAGGCTCTCTCCCTTATGCTGACGCTGTCTCTGTAAGCAATCATGTTAAGCAACATTTTTACAAACTGGATCACCCTGTTTGATTTAAGTAAATGCTACAAATTTTAAACGTGGCATTTTCTTTTAACTCGTTTAGAGGGCTCGTTTTTACTTCCTGACACTGTAAACATCTGTAGAATTGCATTTTGAACAGCATAGTAGTTTGTTTATGGTTAACCGAGATTTGCATAAAATCACCCACAAACTTCTTTGAGAATGAGCTCTAGACTTCTTTTCAGATATTGAATGTCACATTTGATCCTAAAAGTATGCCACATATTTATTGAGACGGTAACTAATTTAGTAAATGCAGCAACCATATTTATGTAAGTGGTGCGTGCACCTGCTATCGTGAGCGCTTCTTATTTTTTCTAATTTGAATATAACTGTCTCCAAAAAGGATCGCGAAAGAGAAAAACTGCTAAAAATTAGTACAAAACGAAATTATTTTTAAATGTGTCAGTTTCTTTATTTCAATCATCATTCGTACACAAAGTAAATGTTTCAACAGCATGAAATACTACACAAATGTTGTAAATGTAAACAATGTTAATAAATTTTGTACGAATTACACTGTGCATGGTTGATTTTAATAATAACAAATTGTGCGATGATTGTTGAGAGTGTTTGTGTTTTTAATAATTGGGTGGTTTGTAATTGTATTTGAGGTTAGGTTCCAGCCGCATCAGCATCTAAAACAATTAACAAATTCCGAAACCGTTCCAGGGTTACGAGAAGCTTTGAAGCAGCTGAATCGAAAAGGTCTGGCAAGTTAAAACTAAAAACGAGATGCATATACATATATGTCTGTGTATGTATATATATATATATATATATATATATATGTGTATATCTAATTATTTGTTCTTGTTCTTGGCATGATGATGAACAACACCAAATGTCATAATTATATAGATGTATGTATGTATGTAGTTAATGTTTATATGTATGAATGCAATTTCACATGATTGCGAATGTATATAAGTATAAGTTGTTTATGCATGATTGGTGTTGAGATACATTTTGTAAACATTTTAATTGCAAATAATCAAAAAGGTCTTTTTTTGTCGCTATATAAACTTTGAATCATGACATTATTATTTGTTTGCATAAGATGTATAACACAAACATTGTATGTATACGATATACACTTTATTAAGTAGATAATGTTTAGTAAGAGCTTATAATGTATTGCAACAGGGCCAATTTCCAAATGCTAGTATTAAATTTGAAATTCAATCATTTAGTGAATTATTGTTAGTACATGCTTTTATATAAACTATAGTATTATATTTTTTTTAACATTTACGCAACGATTTGCGTATAGGCAAAAATGTTACGTGTGTCTTATTAACTAGGGGTATCTTGATCTTGAGTTGAGTGAAAAAATGCTAGGCCTACCTACTAACCAAATGAACTGGGAGTCTGGGCTCCATATATAAATGTGTGTGTTTGTGTGTGTGTGGGTGCCTGTGTGTGTGTGTGTGCGTCTGTCTGTGTGTGTGTGTGTCGGATCATTACAATTATATTAACGAATATTAAAAGGTATAATAAATAACTATAAATAGCATACATATATGATTCGCTATATATGTTCTATATGTATATATGTATGTATGTATGTTTATACTCACTAATTTAATCAAATGCATATGTTCATATATTTATATTCTTATATATTTGTATATACCCCGCCCCAAAAAATGTCACCCGTCCATCAATCCGCATTCTTTATTTCGTTTAGATTGCGACATGCATCTCTCTCTCGCTCCCTTTCCCTTTCCCTCTCACGCTCCCTCTCACGCTCGCGCTGCTCCTCCTCCAGTTTGAGCACCTTGCTCTTGAGGCCACATAAAATCTCTGCTGTCGCTATACTCTTAATCGTACTTAAATCAAGATGTTGGCTGTGATTATTGTTGTTGTTGTTATTATTGTTGTCATCGTTTTCATGCTCGCCATTGCTGCGATTTGTGTTGCTGTTGTTGTTATTATTATTATTATTGTTGCTGCCACCATGCTCTGTGGCATCTGCACGCTCCCGTTCGCGCTCGGTATTATGTTGCTGTTCCAGTTCAAGTTCCAGATTTCGATCGATTGCATTCAAAAGTTTGTGCTTGCCAAGCGCCAGGGCCAATCCAGCTCCGACTCCATTGTTGTTGTTGGTCTCAGTGTTGCTCTTGTTGTTGTTGTTGTTGTTGCTGCTGCTGGTGCTATTGTTGTTGTTCGAATCGGTTTCCATGTCAACGCCGCGATTATTATTGTTGTCATCGTATTTACGCTCATAGGCAACGAGATCCTCATCATGTCCATTGTTATTGTTATTGCTGCAGCTGCTGCTGTTGTTGTTGTTGTTGGGAGTGGTGTCACCTGCCATTGCCTCCAGCTCCAATTCACGCTTCACCAACTGTATGTCCGGCGGAGGCGTTGGTGTTTGTGGGCGTGCCCGATTGCCATTCACATTCGGAATTTGTACAAGATTCAAGGCTTCCTCATCGTCATCGTTGATATTGTTGATATTGTTGTTGTTGTTATTGTTGTTGGAGTTTTTGCTGGTATTGTTGCTGTTGGTCAGATGATGGTTCTCGACGAGGCGTATCTTGAAATTGTTATTGTGCGTCGATGGTGGCGGCTGTGGTTCCGGTGTCCTTGGCACAATTGTTGTTATCGGTTCCAATATATCCTGGCTGTGAGCATAGGCATGATTGTTGTTGAGCGCATCGTCATGCTGCTCCGAGCTGGGATAATGATCCATTTCCTTCAAACGCTTCTCGCCGCCCAGCTCGCTGTTGTAGTGCATCAGGATCTTGCGCTTGGCCAGATATTTGTGCTGTTTGCGTGCCGAGTCGAGCATCTTCTTGCTGTTTGCCTGAAGGATCGCATAAGAGTTACTCTCCGTTTCGGCAATATTGTTATTGCTGTTATAATTGTTGTTGTTGGTGCTGTTGCTGTTGTTATTATTGTTGCGATTGAGATTCTTTATAAAGCTCTCGGCCAGTGTGGCCTTCGATTTGATATGATCCCGAAAGCCGGCATATCCCGGACTCTGTTGTCCAGCAACCGGACTGGCCAGCGACAGGGGCGTGGCACAGCGATTGGGTCCATTCAGTGAGGATTGTTCCAGTGTTGTGGCTCCAAAGCCCGCAGCATGTCCACTTGTTATATTAACGCTGTGCGTGCCACGCTCATAACGGCACTCGGTGCCATCACTTTCCAATGGTGAACTAATATCGCTAGCATCGCTGTCCAAGTTTTTCTGTAGTAAGAAGAAAAGAGAGAGAGGACAAACACGCTTATAGCGACTCTACTTTAAGGCAAATGCTCAGGTCATAATGTCCATACCTCTGTGTGTAGTCCCTTGATTTTCATGGCCTCGGCGACCTTGAGGAAAACAGGCAAATCCTCATACTTGACATTGACCTGACCGCTGTACATAAAGTCCAGCAAGCCAGCCATGTGGCTGGCCTCAACGTCCGCCATCAGCAATATGGGATGACTGGATGGATTCTCGAGAAAGATCTGCTGGAAGTATGGACTGCAAACCGACAGCACCTGCAAAACAAACACACAGTGTAGATTGGAGAAATAAAGGAGAGAAAAAAGGGAATAGTTTTGTTAGAGCAAGTGTTCCTTAATGTGCGCCATCAGTTTACCAGTTTGTGTGCCTTAAATATCTTGCCGCCGGCTGCGATGGTCACATCCACCATCTTTTCATCCTTTTGGAGGGAGTGAAAGCCACGGCACATATTGCCATGGAAATTGTTCCACGACAGCAGGTACTGATCTATGGTATTGGGATCGGTGTAGGGCTGTTGCGGTTGTTGTTGTTGTTGCTGCTGTTGCTTGTGTTGCTGTTGCTGTGCCTGCTGCAACTGTTGTTGGGCGGCCTGATGCTGTGTGGCTGTAATGTGAATTTGCTGAGCGGTGGTGGGTGGTGAACTGGGTCGTGGTGTCGGCGTCTGATGTGGGTGTCCAAGCAGATGATGATGTTGTTGCTGTTGTTGCTGCTGTTGCTGTTGTTGCTGTTGCTGCTGCTGCTGCTGCTGTTGTTGCTGTTGCTGCTGTGCCTGTTGCAATTGCTGTTGCTGCTGCTGTTGCAACTGTTGCTGTAGATGCTGTTGTTGTTGCTGCAACATATGCTGTTGCTGCTGCAACGCATGCTGCAAGCCCGGCGGTGTCGAAGACGAGGACATGCGATGCGGATGCGGCGATAGAGATGGTTGGTGGCTCATAAATCGCTGCTGTTGCTGCTGCTGGGCCTGTAGATGCTGCTGCTGCTGCTGTTGCTGTTGTTGTTGCTGTTGCTGTTGCTGCTGCTGATGTTGCTGCTGTTGGCGTGCATGCTGCTTGATCTTGACCATATTCTCCTGCTGCTCTTGTTCACGCTGACGCATTAGCTCCTGCTTGATCTTGTACTGTTGCATGGACAAATCGTCAACGCTCTTGGATAGTTTGACCATATCATTGCTGTTGAACTTGTTGCCCGTGTTGTTGTTGTTGTTGTTGTTGCCCAGCATTGGCTTTAGATCGTATTTGTAGTCGCCAGTGGCGCCACTTGCGGCAGCGGCAAGCTTACGCTCCGCTGCAAGAGCGGCACGTTCCTTTTGCCGCCTGATGAGCTCATCGATTTCCATGTAGGCGCCACTTGTGGCTGCCGCAATGGCAGATGCAATAATTGGATCATCCTCAAAGACACTGTCGTCCAGAGTCTCTTTGAGCGTCTTGGTGGACGAGAAGAGGCGCAACGAGGGATCGTTAACCTGATCGCTGAAATATACATCCATCAATGTGAAGAATGGCCATTCGCGTCGCTTGGGCTCTTCGGACATTTTGATGGCCTTGTACTCCTGCAACAGATTGTTCCATTTCTTGATGATCTTCGATAGTGGCAGCGGCACATTAAGCTCACGTTCCACAACCCTAAAACGGGAGAGGTGAGAGAGCGAGCGAGAAGAGTTACGATATATAATCGCAGATTAGGCATTACTGTTGTTATGAATATTTCTTTTGAAGTATTCGCTACTTACGCCCAGGCATATTTGGAGGCGTTCCTTTTGCCCGTGAAGAGTGGTGAGAGTTCAGCGCGTAATCTGATCAATGATTTGACTTTTTCAGCTTCCCCTGCAAAGACCAACCAAACAGAAAAAATAAAACGTTAAAAACAAAAAACAAAATAAATGAGTTCAAAATTTAACAATTGCGCACATTATGCAATCGATTGGGTAATGTTCAAATGACGAGGGATTGTTGTAGATAAGCAAAAAATAAATCTAAATGAAATTACTGCCAAATGTGCGTATGTGTGAGTTAACCGAGAAATGAGAGATGGGGGCAAATGTTCAAAATAAAATACGAGTGGGTTGAAGAAAAAGCTTTAAAAAAATAATGATTATAATTTGAGTTGCTGGAAGTTAGTTTTTAGCTTAATGTTTATATTGATGTACGCGGTGCATTGATCGGAGTAACTGGCAGCAACTTTCCACAACTTGCTACTGCAATTCAAGTTTAAGCCATTTCGAGCCGATAAAGACCTCTAGCAATAACGGCCAGGTTTCAATGAACCCACTAAAGCATTTCGCATCGCTTGAGTCGTCCAAATCATTGCAATCTAATGATTGGCTTGAAATCGATGCCTGTTCAGCTTGCTGGTATTCACATTCGCATTCGAATTCGAATTCGAACTCAACTGCTGCTGGCTAATTGCTATAACGAATCTAGCAACTTTTACCAGTTAAGACCATAAGCGAGACCAAAAGCAAAAGCCAAAATCGAAACCGAAACCGAAACCAAAAACCAAACCAAAACTCAAAAACCCAAACGCAAGATCAGCTAAAGCAAAGTCGAGGCTTCAAGTCGCATCTTAAACTTGTACATACACATATATATATATATATATATATATTGATATATGTATATAATGTATTTATGGTATGTGTATGCTCATCAAGTATACACCATGAGCAACAACTACAACTGGCGTCCATAATGACTGAAAACTATTCAACGTTGAAGAATTCATTAGCAGATTTCACTTTCGCTTATGACGACGACGTTCGTTCATTTCTTTTTGCCGTGTTTCTTTATTTATTTACCGTAATTTCTACTCGTTCACTTTTTTGTTTCTCTCCATCTCTTTCTTTTTCTTTTTCTTTTTGTATGGATATGTGATGGGTTTAGTTATTTGTTTCTCTTCTCTTCTCTGCCCGTTTCTTGACTTGCTTGGTTGCTGCGCTTGATTTCTTGTTTTTAGCCAGGCCAAGAAGCCAGCTAGCCAGCCACAAGCTGTGCGCCTGCTACCTCGTTCAGTACTTTTTGGTTGATTATATTTTGTTGCTTATTTTTTTTTTTTTCTTTCCATACCAAAGAGAAAATGACTCGGCACAGTCGAAGCCGGATCTAAATTCAACCACACAATTTAAGCTGCAGAAGACGAAGTCGAAGGCTTTTTGGCCGACTGGGCGGACTGCATTCTAGCTGGGCGCAAAATTACTTTCTAAAATTTGACTTACTTGAATTGGGTTATTTTAACGTTGAAAAAATGTGCAACAATTAAACTATTCACCCATATTAATGAAGTTGCATATCATATCTGAGTATATACATCTACATTGGTTTTTTTTGAGTTCATGATGCATCTGTTCAAGGCAAGGACATCTATTTGATTTAAATCAGTGGACAGTTAAACACATCGCATGCCTCTATTTTTTTTCTGATTTATTTCATTGTCTAGTTGCAAAGTTTTCAACCTAGCCCAACCCATAAAAACTACGGTCGATAAACAAAAAAAGCATGCGAAATAAAATTTGCAAATATAAATTTACGCACATAAACAAACATACATATGAATATACTATAAGATTACCAAAGATTCGCAAACCACAATAACAACAATCACAAACAGCAAACAAGGCTTGTAAAACAACCTCAACCTTCTGTTCGTGACAAGTTGAGGTTCCACGTTTCACGTTCCCTGTTCAACAAGATACCAAAAGCGTAGACCCAACGAAACGAGCACATAGAGTGAAGGAGGTGGTGGCTAGGGGCAGGCAAGCAGAAGTGGCTCAAATTGTAGCCCGGGGGAGCGGCTTACAGAAAAGTTTCACTTTCTTTGCAACAAGTTTTGTGCGTCTGCGCGCCCGCTAAACAGTGCGTGTGCATGTGTGTGATTGAGTGTGTGTGTGTGTCGTATACACACACACATTCTCAACAAGAGTTGTCTTCTGGTTTCTACTTTCCGTTTGCGCCTTTTTATGTAACCCAAATCATCAGCAGCAGCTTGCCTGCTTGCGGTGATGCTGCTTCTCTGCAGACAATCTAAAAAGGTTTGTTTTAGCAGCAGCAGCAGCAACAACAAAAACAACAACAATAGCAGTCGCGTTCGCATCGCACACCGTTTACCGTTAGTTTCTCTTTTGACCTATATTTGACCAAAGACGCGCCGTTACTGTTGTTGTTGTTGTTGATTTCTTACTGCACGCTATTTGGTTCTTGTTAACTGCTTCTCGACTTCATCTTTTTTCATTTCGTTCTCTCTCTCTCTCTGGGCTTAATGCTCACTTCCGTTTGAAGCACTTTCTGAGCAGTTAACAGAACCGGTTCTAGTCTCGCCTCAGGAACACCTATGAATCAACATTAGCATTTCTTGCTTTGAAGAGAATTTTTAAACTTTTCTTTGGTTCTTCGGTCGATCTTAAGCTGCATTTTAACGCATAATTGGCTTTTAGAATTTCATGACAAACAATTTGTTCTGTGCTTCCTTTCGTTACGGCCCTTTTCTTTTGTTTATGCTACGCTTATTGCGCCACCTTTCCCCCTCTCTCTCTCACTCTGTCTCACTCTAGCACTTTTCTTGCTTCGTGCCTCGTTTTGGTTGCTTCTTTGATTTTGTTTGTTTGTTGATTTGATGAAATGCGAAATTGTTAACCGTGACGTTTCGCTTTTTCACAGATTTTCTTCTTTATTTTTTGTTCCTTTCTTTTTTTTCCGTCTGTTCTTTGCGTGAGAATTTCTAATTGGGTCACTGGGGGAACCAAAGAGTATTGCATTGCATACAAATATACAAGCATACAATTCAATGAAGCATTTCAGATGTCCTACTCTCAATAAACAAACGCATGCGAAAGTGATTAAGCAGCGTGACTGAGAAAGATAGATATGCGTAGGCACTTCTTTAATGAAAAATGGCAAAAATTATTATCAATATTTGTAGATCGTCTACAACGAAACTGAAATATCCCACAAAACTCCGAAGCTTAAGTAAAATTATTAATTGACATTGAAACAAATTCAGTTTAAAGCCAAAAAAACTTGAATTTTTGGGGATGACTTATGAAAAATTCAAATTGTTTAGGAACACATAAAACAGCGAAAAATATAAAATACGATAGCTTTGAGTACGATTCTAAGGTATGAAAACGTTAAACGTCGTCAAATTTGAAGATTGTCCCAAGAAAAGTCTATCTTTAGCTTTTGTTTGATAAGTTTTGAGTATTTAAAGAATACCACGAGTTTCTCTGTGTGCTTTTAACAGTATTTTTTATTATTTTTGTACAAGGAAAAAAGAAATCTTGTGCCAAAATTCTTGCTATTTGAACTTTGCCCTTTCTAAACGTATTGCAGCTAACAGCTGGCAGGCAGGCATGCCCGTGTCTTCAAAAAAAAAATGCATTAAGTTGAACAATCTCCTTTCCACTGAAGCCGCTGTTCGTGAATACAATGTGAAACTTTTTGTACGAATGCAATGCAATGCCAAGGCGAATGCAATGCAAGAATTTGACTGCGTTGGTGCTGCATTTGCTGTGCACAACTCAACAGCAACAACAACAACAATGACAACAACAAGCCTGGCAACTAGACTCCAAATGAAATACGAGACGCAGTTGCGGCTTTCCAACGACAACGAGTTGTGGCTGCAGTAGCAACTATCTCGGTTGCAGTCAGTTTTCTACAGTTGTGCTGCATTTCTTGAGAGTTTTCTCTGTGCACGCCACAAAGCTACAGACAATGCGCATACGCCCCGTGCGCCGGCATCACAAGCGCTTTCCGTGTAAGTCATCGACCAGCCAAACCAAGCCAAGCCAAGCCAAGCAGCTAGCTAGCAGCTTAAGCAACTGCAACATCAGCCACAGCCGCCAGCAGGCTGGTATTTAATTCTCGGCTTTTACTTTCTCCCAAATGATGCAGAAATGAGTTGTGAGATGTGAGTTGTGTTTGTTTGTTTGTTTTTGTTGTCCATAATCTAAAGCGTCAGCGAATGTGATTCGCATCGCATCGCGTCGCGTCGCAGCGACTTATTTATTTGTTATACATTTTCCGAACGGAAATTTTAGAAGAAAGGTAGTGCATAGACAACATAGACATCATAGATAAAAGTCAAAAGTTGCTAATTAACTGACATTTCAGACCAAACCGAGCAACTTGCTTGCTCGAGCTGGCGTCTCGATTTTCCACAACACTTTTCTCTTTACAATTTACAATTTCCATTTTCCATTTTGCAGTTGAATGTACGCTAACCGACTGTGGAAATTCCGCACTACTTATAAACATGACCAGACGAACAACGTGCAACAGCAGCAACAACAACAACTACAACATCAGCATTATTATCAACCATTCATCATAATTATATATTTATTGTAATCATTAAAGTTGTCAGAAGTAATTTTGGAAAAATGTATACAATATTGGCTTTATAAAAATATATATACTTTTTATAGTTATATATATATAATAAGCATCAAACTTTATGTGCTCGCTTTGCATTGCTTGAAAATTTCTCTGTTGCTTTTGGGAAACCTATTGCTTTTCATGTTGCTGTAGAAGTTGAAACCTGTTGCCTTTGTTGTTGCTGTTGTTGCTTACAGTTGCTGCTGCAAATCGCTTGTTGCATTTGTTGTTATTGCAGGCATCTCGTTAGTCGTTTCTTTCTTTTTTTTTTTTGCACAAGAAGGTTTATGAACTTTAACAAAGATTTTCTTTCATTTCTGTCCGCTGGCTCAACATACACTTGGGGTTTTTTTCCTCTCATTTTTCGAAAGTGCATCGCGGCGTATGTGCAACTTCTGCACCGGATAAGTTAGCTGTGTGTGTGTGGTTAAGTGTTTGCATTTTCTAATTGTTGCTTTGATTGTCTGCATTTGTATAAAATGAAAATCACTTTTGATTTCTAATCAATTAATATTCTTATAACACTTCAACAAACATAATTATGATTGTTGTACATATGCATAAGCTGATATAAATCAATACATTTTGTAAAGTTTTTGATGAGCTCGAACAATGCGTCAGCTATGCTAAGCTCAGCTCAGCACAAACAACACACACACACACACAACATATACAACATAAAACTTTCACTTTGCTCTGTCAGAAGCAACAGCAGCAGCAGCAGCAACAGCAAAAACGCAAAAGTAAAGCTCTAATGTTAATGTTAATAGCGGTAAGAGTTGAGGTACACTCTGACACACACACACACAAACACACGCACGCACATACTAGTTACGTGCCATAGATGCGATTGTGTAGATACAGATAGACAAAGGTTCAAATGGCTTTGGCGCGTCTTGCGAAATTGCAAACAAACAAAAAAATTAAAAACCAAATCATTCATTTAAAAATATTGTAGATATTTATTTGGTGGCTGTTGTATGCTTTTAAGAAAGAAAAAATCAAAAAGAAACACTAGACAATAAAATAAACTCAAATCAAATTGTGGCATCTTACATAAATATATAAAAATGTTGGTATATATGTATATATAAAAAAAAATAAAAATTTAACCTTCGCCGCATGAAAGCCAAAATTCGATTATTTTTGTTTTAAAACTATAAGCATATTTTTTTCTTTCTATGTTTTGTTTTTTAGCTTTTTAGTTTTTTAGTTTTTTTTATTTTGCATACGCAATTACCCACTTGGCTGTCAAATTAATGATTGTTAAAGTGTGTTAAACTTTGAGTATCTATTGGGTTGTAGTTGACATACTTAAATATAGTATCGGCGTATTGCAATAAATCATGGTCAATTGATATGAATTCTAATCTATTTATGTTGGCTATTATACAATTCAAGTACACGTGTCAAAAGGGTGTTAGAGAAATAAATGCAAAAGAAAATACAAAACGCTTTTGTGGCATGCGAGACCCCAAAAAAACTGACGCGAACCTAAAGTGAAAGTTCTAATAAGTAAGCGAACCAGCTAGCAATTACTGTGCAGTAACGACAAAAGATGAAAATACTTACAACCAGCCATGCGGGCAGACGCCAAATTGTGGCTTAAATGCTGGCACTGACGGCGGTTCGAAAGAGAATAGAGATACCACTGTTGTGGTAGTCCATCGGCCAAAAATATATATAAAATAATATGGGAAAGAAAGAAGAAAGGCAAACAAACTAGCATGATAAATGGCTGGGTGATGGTTGAATGGTATAAAATTAAACATTTCTTTTGTTCATTGGCAATTGTATCTTTCTTAAAAATAGTACAAGACTCATAGACACATTTGTAAGTAGTTCAAACATCATTATGTTGGGCATTTGCTGTAAATCCTTCAAGCATTCGCAAAACATATTTATTGACATTGAAGCGTGGAATACTTTTGTCCTAAAATTTGAAAGATTTCAATGAGATATTCGTTGCAATATGTTTCTTTATTTTTTTAAGGTTTTTGAAGATTTTATGGTGATTTTGATATGCGTTAACAAATGTGTTTATGCATGTTTCTGTTTTATTTTTTGATAGGGCTATTATATAACGAAGTTGTTTTTTTTACTTTATTGTCGCTTCTTCTACTTTGCCCACGTTTGATGGCCAATTAAATGTGTTAAGAAAGCAGTAGAATTATTAAATATTACATCAGTGCGGCTACGTGTTTTTGATTAACTTCATTATATTATTTTTTTTTTTTTGACTAGGAAGCGAAAAAGTTTTAATTTGAAAATGTGAGATACTCACGCTAGCTAATGTTGTTGTTGTTGTTATTGTGGATTAACGTAGTTAGAAAGCAAGACCGTTAAACAACTAAGAAAATAGCCTTGTTAATTGCCAACAAACTTAACAAATGATCAATGCTACAAAGTATGCAATTCTTTTGATATATGAATATTCCAAAGTTTGATTTCTCTTTGAGTTGAGAGGGTGCTTAATGACATGACTTTCATTAGATGCGACAACGAAGCGGTAAATGCGCGTTACTTGGACTTGGCCAAATGACAAGAAACGAGCCCAGGTTGTTTTGTTGATTGCATAACCAACATTCAAAACGAAAATAGAAAACGCCAGCGACAACAACACAAACGGAAAACAACACTAAAAAACCTATTGATGAATTTATATGTATGTATTTATTGTGCCTTGTGAGCAATATAATAATTTGTAGCGGTTTATCAAGCAACGGTATATTATTGAGCAACCGTCCACTCGAATCGGCTCGAATTGACTCAAACATTCGCCGCAGCAGCGGCGCGCCAACATTTAAACTATTTTCTTGTTATGCACTTCAAAAGCAAAACGCGTGATACAAAAACTAAAAAACAAAACAGAAAAAAAAACAGCGCACACACAATTTTTGGCAACACAATTTAGACTTGGCCAACATTAAATCCGATGAGTCATTCTAAATAATTGCGCGTGCAAAAAAAAAAATAGGTGCCAGAGCAATAACAATATTTTTCAAACTAAAAATTAATCCAAAACGTATCGAAAGCAACCAGAAAATCGAAAGCACGCAAACAACTAAACAGTAAACAAAACAAAACAAAATATTGTTGCGCATACGCCGTGGGTTCCAGAGAGATCCACACACATCGCCCAGGAGCTGTTGCAATCAACGTACATGAGTGCATGTGTGTGTGTGTGTGGTCCCCAAACAGAAACAAGTTGGGACATTGAACTCGAAAAGCGAACCTGCAAACACAGCAGCAGCAGCAGCAGCAACAGATATTTGTAAACAAAGCTCGACTTATGTAAGAGCTTAATTATAATGGAAATGCCAAAGCGACATAGCGACAAAGCCAACAACACACATAAACCGACCGAGTCTCTAGAGCTCTCTGATTGGTTTGGCTGTTTGTTGAAAACGACAACCAAATTATTTTTTGAAGGCTAAACATTGCGAGAATTCATTTATCGAACAGGAAAATTGTATTTTGTTACCACTATGCTAATGCCTTGAGTTTTTTTGTTTTTTTTTTTCAAAGAAATGGGTCAGGACTAAACAATCACAAACAAGTTTAATGCCAGCAATTGATTCAAAGAAGAAAAAGGAAACACAACAACAGCAACAAAAAAGGAAACATAAATTGTAAGGGTCGCTGTTGCTGCTGCTGCTGCTGCTGGAGACAGCAATGAACATAAGTAAAAAACAACAACAACACAAAAAAAAAAAGAAAAAGCATTAAGAAAGAAAGAAAAAAAATCCAAGCAACAACTTTCACCTATTAATATTCGAGTCGTACAAGCGACAGAAGCAAAGCGAGCTGCCAAAGCTGCTAGCAGAAACCCGAGCGCAGTCAGCAGTTAGCAAGTAGAAGCAGAAGAAACGATCGTTGGTTTTGCTTGGCGCAGTTGCTGCCGATGCTTAACAGGGGCAACAACGTTGACGGCGCTTTCTGTATGTTTTGGGTGAATGTTTGTTTGTAGCAGACTGCAACTGATGTTGCCGATCTCTTCTCAAACTTTCTACAAAAAAGTTTCTTACAAACTATTTCAGATAAGTTTGCTGGCAAGATGTGTGGGTGTGTGTATGTATGATGGGGATATATGTGGGTGTGTAAGGTCTGTGTTATTTGCTTAAACTAATTGAGGCTTACGCGTTCAACAATATTGTAAGCAACTTACAGCAATATCTGGTCGAGTATTGACAATTAGCATTGACTGTTGGTGCCATAATCTCGTTGACAGCCATATCCAATGGTAAAATGTTTGTATATCCTTAAGTTTTTCCTTGGTTTTTGTTTTATTTTAGTTGTGTAGCTGTTGCTTTTTTTTTGTTGTTGTATGGTAATCCAATGTTTCTCAGAAATGTTACACACACACACGAGCGCACGCACGCACACCGAAATGGTGTAAAAATTGTTTTGGTTTTGGTTAGTTTCTCTTTGATTAGTGGAGTGCTTTTTTGGTAGTTTGCCTTGTTTCCATTGTAAGATATATTTGGAATTCAAGAGGCTTACTCACACGCACACACGCACACACTCACACACAAACACACACACACTTAGGGCGCCCGAAAAAAGCAAAAAATAACCAAAGCTCTAGCCGCAAGCACAACGATAAAAAACACTTTCACTTTTTGCTTGATATGCAGAGAACACAAAACAGTTAAATGCGACTTTTTTGTTTTTTTGTTTGTTTGTTTGTTGTATCTTTGTTTCGTTATTCCTTTTTGGGTGCTGTGGCTATTTGTAAATGGTCATCTTTGTGAAATTATATTCCAGGCGCACTAAAGTCAAGAATAGTCATCATTGTGCTAGCATTTGATTTTTGTTTCCTTATGTTTCACTTAATAATATGTAATCCTGTTTGTTGTCAATATATTTATTTATGTTAATTTCTAACTTGTAAAAGTTTAATAGAGTTCTTCACGCTGCCACTTTCTTGTTTTTGTTATTTCAGTTATTGGTGGCGATTCTTGCGCCTCGACCGTTTGAACGTAACGTCTGCCTCGAACCACTGTAGACGTCTGTGCGGCAGCGCGCAGTGAAACCAGCGCTTATCCTCAAAGATCGCTAAGAAATTTCATGCCATTCCATTTTGTTTCGTTGGCGCAGCGACGCTTTCGCTTAACCACACGCACACACTCATACACAAACACACACACACATACACTCTTACTCAAGTTGAAGCTCAGCTTTGGTTCTGTGTGCTGTTAGCATTTCCATTTCTTTCTCTGCACACTCACTCACACACACTCAGACAACTTGCTGCTGCTGCCGCTGAGCTTGCTCAGTTCAAGTTTGGTTCTTCGTTGAAGTCTTTTGTTTTGGTTTTCAGTTTGGCTTTGGCCATGTGCGAGAGCTTTTCGCTTTGTGTGCGTTATTTGGTGCTTTCAGTAAGAGTTTCGCCTTGGGAGCAGCATACACATACAAACATACACACACAAACATACACACACTAACACACAGCACTTAATTATTTACAGTTTATGGCCGTTTCGTTTCCACAACGTTTCAGCTGCGATTGCTTCAAATGGACTTTTATAACTTTAACTTTCTTCGCTAGCCGAAACGAATGCCGTTTGCTGCCAACTGCCTTCTAAGCATGCATCGGCTTGCTTTTTCTCCTCTTCTTCACGTTTTTTTTGTCTTTCTTTGATTTTGTACTTTTTGTATTTCGTTCGCTTCTGCTGCTTAGCTGCAAATTACAACTTTCGTCTATTTTCGTCAAGATTTTTTAATTATATAATTTAAACCTTTTTTTTTCGTTTTTGCATTTGTTTGTTGTTGTTGTTGTTGTTGTTGGGCTTTGTTTTCGCTGTTACTTCGGCCGCAAGCAATTTGCTTGCCATTGTTGATTCAGTTTTACTTTTATTTGCATAAAGCCAAGCTCACGGCTAATTATGCACAAGAAGAAGAGTGAAATTTCCAATGGATTCTTAATTATAATTTAATTGCCTACCAAACACAAAGTAGCCGCAACTTATAAACCTGAAAAAAAAGTAACTATGATATGCAGTTGGTGCATTTGGTAAAATCTTGTGCCGTTGCATTTGTTTTGTTTGGTTTGCGCAGCAAGCGTTTCAAGATCGAGGCTCATCACCATTTGCAGTTACTTCAATCTTCAGTCTTCAGAGACGTTGGTATAAAACTATCTCAATGTTTGGGCACTTTATTTATTATTTTTTTTGTTTAGCTTTGCACTTACAGTTGCTTCTTTTGTCGTTGAATGTAACTATCTTCTGTCTTGTTGTTGTTGTTGTTGCTGTTGTAAAAAACTTTCTAATGTAGAAGCCGTCTGCTGTTTCATTGCTGCGCACATTTTCCACCTCTCAATCTCTATTTTTCTCTATCTATCGCTCTCTCTCTTTTTCTCTCTTTTTCTTTAGCTTCAATTGAATTGGCCCGCTGCTCACACAGTAGTTGATAGGCCTCTTTTGTATCAAATTTTTCTTTATGTTTTATGTCTGCTTTTTCTTTCTTTTGAGATTTTTCCCAAGCATGTGAAATCGCTGGAGAATTCCAAATCAACTCAAAAGTTTCAACGCATAAAACAAAAGCCTAACACATAATAAATATGCATGTTGCACGATAGTTAAAGTAATGCACATGCAGGTGAGTTCATATAAGTACTTGGTCTAATCTGGTTTGCATCTGGCGGTCAGCGACATCCGTTGGACCTACTAATGGTACAAGTACTGAAGCCGTTATTCTGCATCAATTGCGATTTGGGTGAAAGTTGTTGCTCAAAACAAAACATTCAATTCGTACAAATCTTTATGAACGCGTTGAAAATCTTCTTTTAGTTGCAGACAAACTTAAGCTAAGAAATGTTTTCAAAAAATCATAAAACTTATTTATGTTCAGTAATAAATTATTCGTTCTCAATTGGCTAAAAATAATTCGCACAACAGTTTCTTTGGTTATATAAACGAATGTCAGAACCAAAAACCACATGGATTTGACTGAAATTCGAGGGCCACACAATCGTAAGTATAAAATGTATTTTCACTTTTTAATAATTAACATAAAATTATTAACCAGCAGCGAAGAAAGAGAAATGGGTAAGAACCAACAAACAGCAGTCACCACAAAAACCACAAGCCAAACAATGCGAGGCGCATTAAGCGCAGCTCCGAAATGGCCAGAGCGCCGCACGAATACTATAAGAAATATGCCATGAAAGTTGTAAATTTAATGAAATGAGATTTCAGATTTCATAAAGCCGCGTCAAGAACAGAGCCAACGAGCCAGTGAGCCACAGCACCACAGTGGAAGCGTATGACTAAAAAGTCTTAAAATAAGGAAACATTAAGCCGTAAAGAATTTAAAGTGAAATGATTTTGAAAGCTTTTCCCAGCGCGTCGTGACCCAATTACCCATTTCGGTTTGTAGCCCCAAAAATAAATGATGTGATGCTTGTTCACAGAAACAGAACGAAAAGATGTGTGTATATGACGAAGTAACAGTTATGTGACGAACAGAGGAGTCGTCGTTCAGACAATCGAAAGTTTATGTCATGCAACAGCAGCTGTTAAATTATTAAGCGACGCACAGTGGGACACAAATTGAATGAGCTTTAGATTGTGTTACAGCTTTAATATTTGATTTGTGGTGTGTTGTAAACAAAACTGTTTATGTAAATATTAGCCAATGTATATGTTATTGGCAATAAACATGAAAATTAATTATTAATAAGAAATAAAAAAATGAATAAATTAATTTAAAAATAAAAGCATGTGTACCACAGTGATGCAGCTTCTGTAACGGCTTCTTTAAGATAAACCACAGATTTGTCATGCAAGCTTAGCAATTCATCATGCGCTGTTTGACAGTTTAAGCTTCTCGTGCATTGCCCAGTTGCAATGACGCCAAGAACAAACTGAAATTCGAAAGTAATTGACACAATATATCTTAAAGAAAAGTCGAAATACATAAACACAAAGAAATTCTACATACATATGGACATGTTCATGCATGTATAGGTACGCATACAAAAAACAACAACAACGAGCATTTCTTTTGGAAAGTCATGTCATGAAATTATTCTTGTGTAGATGCGCGTATCTTTCATAGGCCTACCAAACAGCGTGAACAATTGAGAGCAGCCGAAACGCAAGAAAAGAAAAAGTAACTTCACACCAATACACACACACACACACACACACACACACAACCTTAAAACACACAGATGGGCAGCTTGATCAACGTCTTTAGCTGGCCAGCTCAAATCGAAAAAGATACACGAAACGAACACTACACAAAATAAAATAATAAAATCGAAACATAAAACATTCTGATTGTAAGAGCGTGGAAGTAGGTCACCTCACCTCGCCTCGCCTCACCTCACCTTGTTGTCTTTGCCTTCGTTTTCGTCTTCTTCTTCGTCTTCGTCATCGCCAACGCGCGCTCACGAACTTGGCTTTGGTCTCGACTGCCGCAACAGCAGCGTCAGACACCAAAACCAAAAACCCAACAAGCAGCTCAAATAAGAAGAATCAAAAACGCTTACACACACACACACACAGACTCAAACACTCACAGAAGACACACGCACGCTGCTTGAATACTTAAGCATCCGCGTCCACTTGCACTTTCTTTTTCAAGCGCTGCCACCTCGCTGCTGGCGTTGACGTCGCTGCTTGTCACAAACTTGATTTGCCTTTTTTTTTCTTTTTTCGTGCTCTGGCTCATTCTACTTCTGCTCAGCTCCCAGTTCCAGTACTGCAGCGCAGGTTCGTGGCTTAAGTCTTTCGTTTGGGTCTGGCGCACGTTTGCTTCGTTTAAGCTTTCGCTTTATTTGCTGGCTGGCTGCTTTTTTGTTTTGGGTCTCTTCTATTATCCATACATTCTGCTGCGTCTAGCGAATCTTGCTTTATGCCTTATATTGTTTAGGCCTTAATTTCACCAGCTTGTATAAGCATTTGAAATTGTGTAAGGGTTTGTTATAATGTATGAGAACGCTCCACAAACAATTAACAAGATCAAGAACATTGAAGTTAAGGAATAACTATATAAATAAAGACGCAGAGCTTACTTACCTGTCATCAATCTTGTTTCTCTTTGCAGACATTCTTCCCTACGGGTGGTAAATTGGCTATCCTATCATCCTAACATTGAACATAAATATATAACCATATCCAGCAAAGCGTCTAGCTGTGGCGGGTTGTTTTTTTTTTAGCTCTGGTCTCCATTAGAAGACTAACTGATCTAAAAACCATCACTGTGTGATCTAAATTCCAATTATATTGCATACTTTTGTTCAACAAAAGTTGCTGCATGCTTTTAGGCATGGCTAAAAATTAAGGTATGAAATTGACCTGCTGGAAAATCCATACGCTTATTTTTCTTTAATAAAATCATTTGAATACCAAATTTTTTCAGCTGCAAAATCGTTTTATTTTAGATAAATCACAAAAACAATAGTTTCACACACAAAAAGTGCCAACGAAGTTTTTTATTCATTAATATCATTAAAACTTATGCAAGTTTAAATTTTAACTACAATTATTAAAAGTACATGTGGAATAGATATAAGGAGACATTTTGCGTTTAGGAAAGAGTATTAATTAATCACATTTAAGAAAAATAATGCTTTGAACGCAGAAAATCAATTCGGCGATCGATTGAGGGAATTTTATTTAATCACTTCCGACCAATTGATTATATTTAGTTTGATTATATCTATTAATACCAATAGTATGTATAATTTGATATAAATAACTTGCCAAGCAAAACAAAAAAAGAACAAAGCACAAAATCGACTTAAAAGGATAACTAAAATACATGAGCAAAAGATAACAAAAATAAAGTTGTAGTACTTAATTAAAAACATAAAAAAAACAATTTTCGTTCAATTGCATCTCTCAACGCTGTGTCTGATTTTGGTAAACTGCAACTGTAAATTGCAATGAATTAGCGTGAAAAATGTGCGCTACGGCAAATTTCGCAACTTCGCAACTGCAGAGGCGACTGCTGAGGCGGGGATGGCGGATGCTTCCTCAAGAAGCTCGCGGATAACAACCTTGATGTTGATTTATAGGTGTCGCTGTACTGCGACGACATCTATTTTAGGTTGCCTGTTCTGCCGTTGCCGCCTGCCTGATGCTGCGTGCCTGCGTCCCTGGCAACATATCTTACCTCCTCTTACACATTATCATTATATTTCTTGCTCTGTCCATCTATCTGCTCAGGGTCCATGGGCTGCCAATTGTCTGTCAGTCCTTCTAAGGTTCGTTTCTATTTTCTGAATTGTCAACGAGGCGGAGTATAGTTGTGCGGTATTTACGGACGCGGCGGGCATGGGAACGATTACGTGTGCCATCGGCTAATTGACTATTATGCTCTCCCCGTCACACATATTTGCTTATCAGCCATTTAGATAGTCTGCATACTAAATGCCCGGTACTGCAAAGTGCATCACAGCTCTCTTTATCGCGCTCTCTCCCTCTCTCAGTAAATACCCTACGAGAAAACGATCTCCACTTGAAAAGGAGAGTCAACAATTGTGAAGATAATATGCTTATAACTATTCAAACAATTAATTTATATTTTGCCTTTAAAGTTCCTTAATGTTATTAAAAAGTTCTTCTTTTTTGTAGGAAATCGAAGAGTTCTTAATTGTCGTCTATACCTTAACGATTTTGAGATTGTTTGCTCGACAAATAGGAAAACGGCTTATATGGATCGATTCAAATTGAATGCGTGGCACTACATTTGCCTCTACTCAGTTTCTCTGCCTCGACCAAACTAATTAAGTTCTTATCTCAATTTGACATTCCCCTGCAGCAGAGAGCCTTCGATATAAAAACGGCACTTGGCGATCCGCGTGCCATTTGTTGTTGAGTCGAGAAGCCGACAAGAATCAAACGTGCGATTTTTATTTTCATCCTTTTCGTTGGCCTAAAAGGTGTGTTTACGAGTGTGTGTGTGTGTGTGTTTTTATATCATACATTAAAACAAAGGAACAAGGGATTCAAAATGGATTATATTTTTTTTTTTTGAAAACAACTCTTCAATCTCAATTAATGGAATATGTGATGAGCTAAAACTTAAAAGATTTCAGTGTATTATTATAGAAGAAACCTGAGAAATTTAATCATAACCTAAACTGGGATACTAAAAATAATATGAAATTCCCACTTATATTTTCAATGGTTTCTTATAAGACATACACAGTTTGAAGAAAGAAAACATCAGTTTCAGACACATTCTCCAATAAATCCTTTTGAAAATTCTAGATAAACAACTGACAAAATGTGTGACGATGATGCGGGTGCTTTAGTTATCGACAATGGTTCAGGCATGTGCAAAGCCGGCTTTGCTGGTGACGATGCTCCACGTGCCGTGTTCCCCTCGATTGTGGGTCGTCCTCGCCACCAGGGTGTGATGGTGGGTATGGGGCAGAAGGATTCGTACGTCGGTGATGAGGCTCAGAGCAAACGTGGTATCCTAACGCTCAAATATCCCATTGAGCATGGTATTATCACCAACTGGGATGATATGGAGAAGATCTGGCATCATACCTTCTACAATGAGTTGCGTGTGGCCCCCGAGGAGCATCCAGTATTATTGACAGAGGCCCCCCTTAATCCCAAGGCCAATCGTGAAAAGATGACCCAGATCATGTTCGAGACCTTCAACTCGCCAGCCATGTACGTTGCCATTCAGGCTGTGCTCTCCCTGTACGCTTCAGGTCGTACCACTGGTATTGTGTTGGACTCTGGTGATGGTGTCTCCCACACTGTGCCCATCTATGAGGGTTTCGCCCTGCCCCATGCCATCCTGCGTCTGGATTTGGCTGGTCGCGATTTGACCGACTATCTGATGAAGATTCTCACTGAGCGTGGCTACTCATTCACCACCACCGCTGAGCGTGAGATCGTGCGTGACATCAAGGAGAAGCTGTGCTATGTCGCTCTGGACTTCGAGCAGGAAATGGCAACTGCTGCCGCCTCCACCTCGCTGGAGAAGTCATACGAGTTGCCCGATGGTCAGGTTATTACCATTGGCAACGAGCGTTTCCGTTGCCCCGAGGCCCTGTTCCAGCCCTCGTTCTTGGGCATGGAGTCGTCTGGCATTCACGAGACTGTCTACAACTCGATCATGAAGTGCGATGTTGATATCCGTAAAGATCTGTATGCTAACTCTGTGCTGTCCGGCGGTACCACCATGTACCCAGGTAAACAAATGCACATCATTATTCATGCATAGTCATATTTAACCTATAACTGTTGAATTTTAGGTATTGCTGATCGTATGCAAAAGGAAATCACTGCCCTGGCCCCATCGACCATTAAGATCAAGATCATTGCGCCACCTGAGAGAAAGTACTCCGTCTGGATTGGTGGTTCCATCTTGGCATCGCTGTCCACCTTCCAGCAGATGTGGATCTCCAAGCAGGAATACGATGAGTCTGGTCCCGGCATTGTGCACCGCAAGTGCTTTTAAATCTTTCCCTCGTTGCGAAAGATCAACAAAGACAACAACCACCACCACCTTAGCAAAGTCACAAGCCAAAACACACCACAACAACATCAGCGTGCTTTTCACCAACGCCAGCGCGCTTCACATTAAACCAACTCAGCAAAGAAGAAGCGGATAATATCAAGAATCTATTGCACAATCTATCATTAAAGTCACACTATCCATAAGTGATTAATCACTCTTTAAGCCTCACTCTGTCAAATGTTACCAATACTAAAGACACCGGCGATTTTCACTATCAAGAACTATGTATGGAATTCGTTGGAGTGTACACAAAAAAATAATTAAATATTTTATAAACTTATGAGAGCTTTTAATCGTAGTCATTGAAATAAAAGCCAAATATATCTTCCATTAAAAATATATAAACACATTTTCAATAAAGACATTTTTTTCTATTACGTATTTTCTTTACTGTTAACAACTTGAATATCATTTACGGTTTAACAATAATTTTATTTATTTATATATGGTTTTAGTTTGTATATGATTTTGTGGAAAAGCTTATAATAATTTATTAATGTATAATACCAAAAATACGTTAACATTTAATCAATGTCAGCAAAGACAGAACGATAAACTTATTTGTAGTATGTATGATTTTTGTAAATTATTATGAATGTTGTATTTTCTAGGATATTTAACGACTTGTTCACTTAAAGAACACGACTTTGGTGTTGAGGGTATCGTTTGTTGTATGTTCGCATGAAATGAATAACTTGGCAGTGATTTTTTGTTTTTTTTTTTGTTATAATTGTAAATAATGGTATATGTGTATATTATCGGTTTCAGCATTATTTTTTGGGATTGGTGGAGATTCACTTAAATATGAGTATTCTTGTTTAAGTTAACGATCGATCATACATACTAGATCTATATAAAATTGGCTTATTTTCAATTAAAATCGGTACACAAATATTGTATAAACCGCCATTGCACTTAGTTTAGTAAATTTGAGTGTCGACATATAAATACATATATAGATAATATTCAAAAACATTTCATTATTTTATAGACAGATCTTAAATATTTATTAGTAATTTAAGTTTAAATGTGCTTAATTTCAAAAATATCATGCAGCTAATTTTTACGTAGATTAACAAGCTCCTTAAACTTATTGACTTGTTATCTCTTTTACATTAATCGTCTAGAACAGCCAATATACTTTCTCAACTAACATGAACAAAGAATACCGACGCATCTATACTTGAAAAAGTTATTACGTAGCCTACTGTTTACTATAGTTATATGTAAATAGCTATTTACACATCTTACAAACAATGAATGGCGATGAAATATGCTTTGAATTTCGTTTTTGCAGTTTCTTGTTGGCAGTAATTTTTCTAGGTTCGAAACTGTCTGCCCAAGTGTTTCGAAAAAATACTTTGCTTGCGTTAACAATAATGTTCGTCAGAAATTGTCCTAGTTTACTGTACATTGCCTGTACTAACTATTGGTGTATATATATACACATGTATATAAGGGTGAAATGAGAATTTATACATTTTTTTTTTGGAAGTTAAACTTGCACCCACTAAAAACCTCCCAGTTTTCACAATTTCCTTCGCGTGTGTATGTGTAAGTGTAAATCGTTGTAATACTATTAAATTTGTATATTTTGTGCATTTGACCCGTGTGCACCTCCCGACGCTCTAATTGAGCGATCTTATGGATATGGCATCAATTTCCTGAAACTGGCAGTGTTGGTAGTCAAAACTGTTTAAATGCACAAGAGTCAAGCGACAGGGAAATCGCCGCGCAAAATAATAGCACCAAGGATTCATCAAGCCCATTCGCAATGGGCACCAGACTTAACTTATCACAAGACGTCCAGATAGAGTCCTGATGTCGGTGATATTGCGCAACGTCCACAAAAGCCACCGCAAAATGCTCGTCGCGATGTTGATAATGTATCGAACTGAAAGTCATGATTATGTTTAGTTTTAAAAATATAACGGACTTTGTTTTTATGACATACCCCACTGGCACGCTGCATGACTGCCCGGCTGCCGGAAGTATTCCATTCGGTCGTCGGCCGCATTGTAAAACCCGTCCGATCTAGATTGATAGAAAAGTCACCCTGCGGGCAGTTCATGTTGCGGTTATAACAATCCCCTGCCGAACCAAGCGCCTGTCGCTGTCCCCTTGACTCGGCAAACTCGAAATCGTTCTCAATGATTCGCAAATCAGAAATATTAACACGCAGCTTACTAAAGTGCGTACGACCCGAGTTCTGGTCGTTGGCGTACTCATGTTCCCGTGACGCCGGTGGACAGTGATCAATGAGCCGTGTCTTGTACTCATAGTAGATGGAGTAGTTTTCCTGCGGCTCCACAGTGATATACTCACGAGGAGTCCGACTGTTCATCTGGTAGCAATATATACGCAGCTGTCGTCCTCGCACCTGCAACGTATACTCCCCATCTTTGTACACACGATAAATGCGCTGCAGATCGGCGCAGGTCTGTGTCCCTCTACTGTCATTTATCCTGCTGACGCTGTTACTGCTGCTCACACTTCTTCGCCTGCAACTGGGAGGTGGCGTACACTTGTTGTAATCGAATTTCGGCCTGCCAGCCACCTTACGCATATGTGAGTCGAAGTACAGGATGCGTCGCTTCTCATAACCAGTGCAGGCACACTTTAAATAAGAAATAAGAACAACTATAGATCATAGAGTGGCGTATGCCTAAACAGTCTGTACTTACGGGAGATATCACTTTGTATTGCCGTTTCAGGCAGTTGCTGCAGATTCTTCGTCGAGTTGGCCGCTTAATTGTATCGCAGTTTCGTTCGTTGACGTTAACCCAGTTGACGCCTCGCCACGCCTCGCAGCGAACGTACCTTGACTGGTAGTCTTCGGTACATTCCCTGGAGCAGCGTGTCCATTCTGAGGCTACCCACTTGCAATTGATCTTGCACACTTTGGTGACCTTTCGCAGTACAGGCTTGCGCACCTTTAGAGCTATGCAGTAGGAATCACTAACGTATTCCTTGGGCTTAGGTGTTCCAGGTACCCTAGGCTTGTAGACGCGAGCACAACGCTGGACCTTGCGCTTTATTCCCGTACCACATTCCACAGAGCACTAATATTTATTTCATAAAGTTGTTTGCATCAATAGCTTTTGTTTAAAGGTCATATGTCTTACCTGTTCCCACTCGCTGGTGTATTTGATGTGACAGCAGTTGCGCACCGCCTTGGGCTGCTTATCGAGTGGACAGTGGTTTCCGTACGGATGATCACAGGTTACAGTTCGATTCATCTTGCACCAGTCACTGCATTCGCCCCACTCTCCCGCCTGCCAATGACTCACAGAGCGTTGGTTTATCTGTTAAACAATTGAATGTAAATTAAGTCAAATGGATTTTCTTTGGTTGCATCCTGGTTACTTACCGTCACTTCTGGATAATATCGGCATGGCTCCATATTACAAGTGCGCAGCAGGTCATTTAGTTCGTACTTTGTTCGTGGATTACAAAGCTCGTTGGAGACGGGTGTGTGGTTCAGAATGCAGCGCACCTCTCGTACTTGGGTTCCCGTGCCACAAGTCTTAGTGCACTATAGAAAAAGAAAATGATGTAATGATGTATTTTTTTTCTCTTCAAAGGAAAAACCTATTTGGGTACATACCGTGGACCAGTCCGTATAGTTCCAGCAACCCTCTCGGCATTGCTCGTGGCGTACAATCTCGAACTTAATTTGGCAATAGGACATATCAACGATATTCGAACGCTGAATATCGGTGAATGTCTGTATACAATTGAAGGTTTTCTCCCTGGTACCCAGCTCTCCACAAGCGGCAGAGCATTCCGAAATGCCAGTCGTGTTTAAACTAAAGAAGATCCAGTAACAAATATTAATTGTCTCTCAGATAATATTTTGTATTGACAACTCACGTTAACATGCAATCTGTGTTGCAGCTACGATATTCCGGCTTTGGCATCGCTGATTCGTCGCAAAATTGTGGTGCTACTTTAAGACCCTGCGTTGTGCTAATACAGGTCGCTTGGCGATGCATTGTGCCCTGGCATAGTGAGTCACAGCTGCTCCACGTTTGCATTTGCCAGCGATAGATCTCCACCTGGGTTTCCGGAATACTTGGCTTGTCCATGGTGTATGTATAGGTAATTAATATGGTATCTTGATTCTTGGCAGCACTCAGGTCAATCGAAATGATCTATATGACAAGAAGAACAAATTAATAAGAGTTATAGAACAAACATGTCTTCCTACGTTTTTACCTCAACGATTAGATCACGTGTCAGCTTCCATGAGGCCGTGGTGTTCACACGCTCTATTGTGCTATTGGAGCCATTGTAATCGACTGTTACGCCCGCATAGGAATACTTCTTGGGATATGGTGTTACCACCTTGTCGCTGTTTATAAGAGCAACATGCCTATCATCGCTTAGAACAATGTAATTCTGATCAGGATAGCCCGGCTGAGTGATAAGTATGTTGGAGGCACCTGCATGGACAGAAAGGTAGTCATTTTAAAATCCAGATATTGTATTTTGATTTTTAATTGCTTAGAGTTTTCTGAATAGATCAATGTTTCAAAATATTGATTGCATGTGTGTTGTTGCTTTCAATTGAACTGATGTTAAACAGGTGCATCTATATTCATGTGTGTCTGTATAAAAAAGATTGGCACCAGGCGCCAGCGGTGATAAGAATCAAGCAAGTGTGTTGGCATTTTCATTCAGTGCCGCCGACCTCTGACGGGTGTTTTGGCGCCAGAGGCCAGTTTGTTGATTATCAAATCGTCCGGCACAATCAATAAGTACGTGAGGCGCCTCGATGCATTTGTTTTGGATGTGCATTTAGTTGATGTCTTGACAACTGATCACTTGACACGCCACGCGACACGTGTTTCAGGTGAACATACATACAACAATATGTGATTTGCCGTGGGTGGAGGAACGATGACTCAAGTCGTTAAAACAATTTAATAGCACATTAAGTTTCGCAGCGTATAAACATTTACCATTAGCATTCATTCATCAAATCATTAGCCAAAATGTAATTATAGAAATGTTGTTGTTTTTGTTTTTTTTTTGTGCATATGTTATAGATTTTTTTTGTTACCCAGCTAATTTTGGTCGTACCCACCTTTTGGTATTGTCGTGACGTAGTAGAGACTAAGCGAGGGTTTCTTTTGTTTTAGCAAATCAGAAACATATACGTTTCCGGTGTATTCCTCGCACGTATCGTTGCGCCCCTCGCACACGCCGCATTTATCTACAAAGAGCACAAAACAAATATCAATTAAAATATGATTCAAGTTTTTGGGCATTTGTGTAACTAATTACCAAGCTTGGCAATGGAGTTGAGTTCGTTGTCGCAGCCAGACGGGCGACAGATGCCATTGACGCACTTATCAAAGCTGTCCACGGTGCAACTGGTGCCATCCTTGACCATGTCCTGTAGCAGAAAGTAGGCGCTATCGTCCTCCAAGCGGCAATACAACTTGCACTTGTCCGTCACGTGCGTATTCACTGTATTCAAATCAGAAATCACTCAACTGTGTCATCCTGTTTACAGCTGTAGCTGTTAATTTATACTTACATCCGTATTTGGGTATCCACTTAGCGGCCGTGCTGATTCCTGGTATCTTAAAGTTTCTGCCATTCATATCGTAGCATTGCTGCTCTCGGGGATCTGCAGTGCCTGCGGGGCAGGAGTGTGTGTTGCACGAACGATACTTCTTGCGACTGCCCACACAGTACTTGCCACCATTTTCAGGCAGCGGCTCGTTGCACTCGCGTCGCGATTCCTGCACACCTCCGCCACAAGTTAGGCTACATGGTGTAAAAGCAGTCCAGGGACTCCAACCACCGTGCACCATCTGAGGCGAGTTTCCCAACCGTGGCATGCAAATGCCCTTTTGACACCAAAACCGGTTGTTGTTGCAGGGCGTTCCATCCGCCCAGGGCAGATTGCTGGAGCGGCATAGCTCATTGCGATGCGTATTGGCGTTGCAGAAAAGCCTTCGGCAATCGGTCTCAACGGAACAATGTGTACTCTGATTGCCATGTATCAACTGACACTGATGGTCCAAAGAGTATATCTCACCCGGCAGTTTTGTATTCAAGTTGGGTATGTAAGACGAAGGCGTGTTCTCCAGGCAAGATTTGTCAGTTTTTCTAAGAAGTGAGATGGCAAGTTGAGAGTTTTATTCGGCTTTCAGACTGACAGCTTACTTACTCGAGAAACTCAGAGACATAGTGCTGGGAGCATTTGGACCATGACCAGGGATGCATATGATCTCCCATAACGCTAGACATAATGTGTAGCGTCCGATTATTGCCCGGCTTCGTATTGTGATGCTTGCAACGATCGTCGTCATCATGCGGCATATTCAAGCTAAACGATTTTGGTTCAAAACAATGCTTATTATTAGTAATCACTCCGCTTACATGTGTCCCAGTTCGTGAGCTATCGTAAAGGCGGCAGGTAGACCATTATCCTGCACAATGGAACAGGAACGAGCCTTACAAACAGTGCCCAGCTCAGCCAGACCCAAGGTACTGCAACGCTCCTCACGCTCATTGCCGCAAATCTGATCGCTGTGGAAAAGTTTTCTTACAGTTTTGTATTTAGATCGAAGCTTAAAGCATTTACTAACCGCGTTATCAACATTGCCGTGTCATAGTGATAGCCACCCTTGGCAAGGAACGAACAGAACTGTTTTAGTTTCTCGGATGTGTTGCCACCGCGTCGATTGTTGGAGCGCTCATTGGTGCTGCCATCGCGCAACTCCAGCACATTGACCAGCGATATGCGTATGGAGTTGCCAATGCTGGCATCCGCAAAGATGTTCGATACAATCGAGAATAGTATGAGAATGTAGGAAGTGAGATCGTTCTTGTGGAACTCCGCCATGGTGGTGTCGACAGCAATAAGCACCTCCAGCGTGTATACCTGGTTGTCCAGATTCAGAAAGTGTCGCTTGCGTCGCGTTAAATGCGTTGGCACACTTTGCGTCAGCTCGAGCGCCTCCATCACCAGTTCCAGATCGGAGACAGCTTGTCTGGGATTGCGTTGCGAGTGCCGCCAGACACGATGCAAGATCTCGTCGCTGCCCGTCTGGTTGACCGGCTGAATGAGCATGGTGCCGAAACCAGTTTTAATATAACCAGTCTGTGGAATAGTCGGAGGGCAGGGCAACAGTTGCACACGCAAAAGCTTATTAGTATTCATATTCGCCGATACATATATTGATAAGCATATAAATTCATTGCTAATGTCAATTTTTGTGAAGGTCTCTCAGTTTGATAAAAACTGATCTCTACACGCGTGCGTTAGTTAGTTTATTTATTATTGGCCTTACCATGCCGCTGCAAAGAGACACGGCGACCGCCGATTGATTGTCGCCTTCGACGTAACCTTTGTAGTAGCAGCCCAAATGGTGTTCCTCATCATCTGACTCCTCGGTGCGATTGTTGAGTATGCGTATGACTCGAAATGTGTTGGATGGTATAAAGGATGTATCCTGATGTAGTACTAGATGCAGCTGCTGCCCAAATATTTGCAACATGTACTCCGGATGGGGATCCCAAATTTGGCTTGATTTTGTTCGGAATGTGCCCGTCATGCTAAACGCAGAGGTCGCATCTGCAGAGACACATTAGGTTATTGTCGACCCTACTTTTTTTTCAACTCTTCACTTACCCCTCTGACTGCTATTGCTATCGCTGTGCCTCTTCGATTCGTATAGCAAATCTTCGGCATTGAGACTAAAGTTGTGTATTTTGGTTGGTGTTACAAAGGCGCTTAGATTATCATCGCCAATGTCTCTGATGTCAGCGAAATCGGTATCGCTTTTAATATCGTTCTCATCGCTCCAATCGACCACAATCGTATCGTTAAAGAACTGTTTTGGCACCGTTACATCATAAAATCGATGCTGATTATTGCTGTTTCTTATGCTATCGCTGGGCTTACTGCTAATCAGGAATATGCACAAACCGATCAGCAGCAGTATTGCCACACTGATCAATAGGCAGACGTGTTGGCGCAGGTGAGCAGACATGTTTTGTATGGATTTATTCTTGTAAAACCACCATTCGCAGGTTTTCTTCAGTACGAGCTATAAGTATAAAAAGAGACCAAAACGATGTATCAATAAACTTGAAAGCGCCACATTCTCTCACACCTTCAAAGCAGATTGCCACCGCATGAGTTTTGGCACGTTCCATTGACCCAGCTGCGTAGCAAATACAATGTAAACACTACCATCAATGCTAGATAGGAAGGTAACTGATTTGAGTGATTAACTCGTTGAAAGAAATATTGGAATTGATCAAGTGGTGTGGCTGCGGCTGCTGCTGCTGTTGCTGTCTTGGCCACCTGTAAGTGACCACTTTCAGATCCCGCAGAGCACTTGGCCTTTTGCTGCACGCAAACATCACCATAGCACCGCAGCGACCCGCTGCTATTTGTAGAGCTCTAAAGCTCTCCGCGCAACGCGCACAAAACCATTTCGCACATTTTTATATCTTTTATTGTCTAAACTGAAATGCTTAAGCGCGGAGGTGTAAAGTGTGCCAACAGCAATTTTTGTTTGCTTGCCAGCACAAAAAAAAAAAGAAGAAGAAATATAATAGCCAAGAAAGATAAACAGAAAAGATGAAATAGTTAAGTACCCCCGCGAGCGAACAATTTATATGCCTTTTAGTTTGTTAATTTATGTATGAGTAGCATTTCTATGTATCTGCCCCTTTTGCGGCGCAATCATTTCAACATTTTTGCATCGAGCGTATCATAATCAATGTGCTATTTATTATGGTGCCAAAAAATTAATTGAATACGAAAAATTCAGAAAATTAGTTGCCAAATTTTACATATTTTGACGCCAGCTATTTCGTAAACTCTTCTGACCGACGACGCATTTGTTATGCGACCAAATTGTCACATTGTACGTGTTGTTTTTTTGACTTTGATTAATCCATGACATTCAAACTGAATGCCAAGGCGTAGTGTGTGCTTGCCTTTCCGCAGTGATCCCAAAAGAAAAACACAAATTTCGATTTTAAGTAACTCTCAATGCATGTGAAAAACCTTCAACTTAATGGCAGTCTATTTTGGTATCGTTTTTTAACATTAATGTTCGTTATTATTAATATTGGAAATAGCTTAATGGATGGGCCATTAAAGTATATTAACCAACCAGTCATTTCATAACCCACTTTTTAAGTTTACAAAGCTTAGATCATCCAAGCGATGTATCATAAAAATAGAATAATATTTCTTTGACCTTTATCTCATTAATATTCACTTATTATTTGCATACTTTGTGGGGCCAATCTTAAAATTGTTTGACACCTCTTATTAATGCTTCTTAAATAAATAAATTTTTTTTAAATTTATTCACTATTAAAATCCAACAGCGGAATAAACATTTTCCCACTGGATGCTACCGATTGCAACTAACAGTACATTAATTATGAATATTGAATTCAGAAATTGTATATTCGAAGATTTCGCAGCGTTGCAACATGCTTAATTTCATATTTTATATATATGTATATTCTATATGTCTTAGATCAATATACCTTGAACGAATGTTGTCCATGAAGTCGGAATATAAATCAACGCCTCTTTCTGTGTGTATACAGTGGGGGCAAATACAGCCAGGGTTATCAGTGTCAATGTCTGATCTTATGCCGATCAGCTTTCTCGGAATTCAAGTCAAGAATGTATATTTAAATCCCGAATCGAATAAGCACACACGACCTGCTCCGTATCTGAAGCTGAATGTATTTATATCTTCTGTATGGTGTGAGGCTTATAATAAATTTCAAACAACGACTAAATGGACATTTGTGATTTGCAATGCAAATATTTTGGCTCTTTATGTATTTAATTAAAGAGCCATTCTGATGTGATTTGCGTTTACCTCAGCGCCGTTAGTTATGCATGCTATTGGGATGATGCTTATTAACTTGTATCCATACACGTACAAAAAAAACAAACCTCTCATAAATATGTAAATGCAATGCGTGCCGCATTCTGCGTTAATCAGCGACGTTTCATTTCATTTGTTGGTCTGTTTCATTTCCACTTAATTCGAGCATTATTCATTTATTTTATTGTTTAATCAAAGTGGTTCCTAGCCTCTGACTAATTGACCAAATCAATGAAGCGGCAGCATAAAAAAAAACTAACAGAACAAAAACCAACAAAAAAAAAAAGCATTTGAAGTAACATATAAAAACCAGTTTTACACTTGACCACAAAAAAATAAACTACCAAGTGATTTGTGTGTAAGTCGATATGTATTGGCCCGTATGCTATAATTTATGCCAATGGATACATTTTTAGCCGACACTCTGTCTGCGCATAGATGACGACGACGACGACGACGACGGTGCCGCCGCACAGTCTGTTCTTTCTAGCAGCATGAAGGTCAATCGTTGACTAGCTTGAGCCGATACGCATTTGTGTGTTGTTAACCACATACTTTGATGCTGGCTAATTAGTTGAGGTGCTGGTTAAGTGCTAAGTGGAACGCCCAGCGACAAGCAACTGAAAGTTCTCTCGCACCACGCGGCGTATGCGCAATTTAGTTCGCTTAATTATACAACCTGTGTGGTATCTTTGTGTGTGTTTCGGGCAGCAATTGTTGCGCTTAATTTGTATTTAATGACTTAATTGCAATGCTGTCGACCTGCAACACTTTAACTGCGGCTTGCCGTAAACGGTATGTGACAATAGTATATAATTTGCAGCTTCGCATGCGCCAAAAAACAATCAACAAAACAAAAAACAACAACAGCAACAAATTAGCAAATTAACAAATTAACAACAACATTTTTGGATATTCACACATTAGATTGCCAGATAAATCAATAGTGTTTACATACATATGTTTATATATATAAGTATTTTTGTTTGGTCTGCCGAACGGTTTAAGATTTCAGCGCATTCTGCTGGGCATTAGCTCACGCTTAATAATAGCCATGGCTAAGATCATATGTGCAACAGTTGCAATAGTTGGTTTCCAAAAATATACTCAATGCAGACACTTTTCACACATATCCGGCGTGACTTGTAGTACTTATTTATAGCGGTTGGATGTGACTGATAAATAAATAAACTTGTTGAATCAATAGGCGAGTGCTTTATGCCTTTATGATTTTGACGCGTGACCGTTCGCAACAATTTCGCAATCTCGATTGAGGGCGCCCGAATCAAGGCAATGGAATTAAATAGTATAAACGCACAGACGCTTGCCCCAAACAAACATATCCAAACAAAATGCCGGATTACCGTTAAATAAGAGAATCAATTCGCACACGCGATTGCTCGAAAGTATGTGTAAATATTTTTCGATTTGCATTTGAGCATTTCCTGCGAAATGTTTTGCCGATTTACAGCAAAAAACATACAAACAAATGCAAAACCGTTGGAAGACCGTGGGAAGCACTAGCGAAAGCCAAAACCAAAACAAAAATACGGTTAATCAGCCAAAACAAAATAATAAAAACATTACCTAAAGGTAATTTTTATGTTTTCACTGGAAAAACTCTGAGCCACAAGCCAAATGCAGAAAATCTGTCATTATTATTAGCATTTGGTGAGTCCCCCAAAATACTGATTCCTTATAAAGAATGACTGCATCGAGTTCTGTCTTTATGTATCTAATGGGTTGATTAAGCTATTGCATTTGCATGCAACTTTGGCATTGTGTATCTTAATTGAAATCAGCATTGAACTGAAGTGCATTGATAACTTCACAATTTACAATTCACAATTGAAAGCCATCAGCAGCAGCAGCAGCAACAGCAGCACAAATCAATTAACCTTGACAAAAATGCGTTTGGCAAAAACTTAATTGAAAATGGGCAACAACAACAAAATAATAAAAAAAAAAAAAATGCATTCAACAAAATTGACTTTAATGACGTTTGGCTAGCTAGCTGGCTGGCTGGCTGATTGAACTGAATGGGCTAGACAACGGCCATGTCAGCCATATGCTTGCCATAATATTGTATCATCAGGATCTCGTCATCATTATAGACATGTTTATCTACTACATATATATATATCTATATAGAAGCAGCATAAGCAGCGCATTATCATCGCTATCGACGCATATGGCACAGCCGGAGGTAGACCCCCAAAAGTAATTTCGTCGAGTTAATTATTGCGTGTTTAACCTTGATATTAACGAGTATATTTTGATCGTGTTAAGACCATAAAATAATCAACATTGTTTAGCTTTCGTTTCATAAAATTTGCACAATATAAACTAAATAGAAACATCGAAAGATGGCAAAAAAAAATTAAGACATATATATGAATAAAAAAAAACTCATGCTAGTATTAGACACAACAGGCGGCCAAACAAATGTTTAGCTTTGATATTTCAATTTGCATAGCAATAAAACACATCAAAATATTGCTAAACAATGGCGTGTGATGCGTCCATGACTAATGCCAAGAATTTTGGCTCTCAGATCCCAGCATCCAAACAATTTTTCCACTTGTCTATTAAGTGCCGTAAACATTTTTGACTGCACTCTTTTGAAACTTGTAATTTTATGCCCGTTAAAGTAGTGCAGCTAATGTTAGTATATTTATTTAGGTTTAATTTAATGCTTTATTTAATGGGCCGCCTTTTTTGATTTATTCGGCACACTTTTCGGCAGAAATGGCATGAAATAACACACGCAGAGCCTGGTGAATTTAGCAATTTATGGTCATACTCGGCGTATGCGTTATGTGTCATTATCTACGGCTATGTTCGAATAGGAGATGCAATTTTCCATATTTTTGGACACGCCAGTTTGCCATCAATAGTAGTAATGATTAGTAGTATGTATTTCAATTTGATTTATCAACATTTCTGTTTGGATCTGTAGTGCATTTAAAATTCAACCGTGCCGCACATTCACACGTTCGGTTTATTATTAACATACTATTTATGCACATGTGTATCTGCAGTTGGATTGCCCACGTCGTGCAAAAACATATAAATTACAACTATTTATTTGCTTTTTGGCGCTTACAAAGTGTGCGTGTTTATTTGGACAGTGCAAATCGATGCCAGAGGCGTTGGCCTTATGGCCAATGGTGGTGGAGCGGTGGTATCGACAACCACCACCTGGCCAATTTAATTGCCAAGCGGTTTTGCCTAACAAATTACAGTTTTACATATATTTGTAGAATGTCGATTGATTAATACGGTTTAGTTTAATAGATTAAAACAAATTTTCTTTATTTTGTATAAACTCATTAATTTTTAAGGCTTAAACATTTTTGTCTCGCACTGTTATGCTAAAAAAGCGTACAATTAAAAATCGCGTTACCACTTGAAAGGCATTTCTTTTGAAAACGATGAGTAATGAAAAATAAACAGATGGCCCGTTAGAAACTGCAAGTTATTGATGGTACACACGCCCAAAAACAAATTTTGTTTAAACGCGTGTTTATACTTATTCAGATGCATAAAGATGTTAATAAGCACACGAGCCTTAATTGCCCTTCGTGGTGGGAATTCGGCAAGATCAAGTTGGAGAATTCACGAAACTAAGCATAAGCAAATTCATATTGATTTTTGTTTATATTTAATGTGGTTCACTCACGTTGCACACTAAAAGAGTAACAAAACAAAAATTTAATAACAGCACTATTAATAACAAGTAGAAACGTTGCAGTCGGACGCACCCGACTGCGGTATACTCGATACCAGTAGTAAAACAGATTAAAAGAGAGAGCTGATTGCAATGGTGTGTGGATACGGCAGGGGTGTATGCTGCTGCAGGGGTGTATGCTGCCTCAAAGATTGTCTGGTGCAGATGGGGATGCCAAAAAGCTATCTTCCTTCCAAATTTGGTGATTCTAGCTCAAAGTTAGAAGAATATGGTGGATGGTAGGCTTGGGGAGGTATGGGGGGGGGGGCTTGGCATCAAAATTTTAGCTGAAGATCTGTGTATGATGTCCAATTGCTATCCTCATACCAAATTTGGTGACTCTAGCTCAAAAATAGTAAAATTTGTGGGAAGGGGTGATGGGGTTGGTAAGGGGGGGCGTGGCATCCAAACTTTTGCTGCAGATCTATTTATGATGTCAATAGCTATTCTCAAACCGAATTTGGTGACTCTAGCTCAAAGTTAGTAGAATTTGGTAGAAGGTGGGCTGGGTGCTGGGGGCTGGTATGGGGGGGGCGTGGCGTCCAAAGTTTTTCTGCAGATCTGTTTATGATGTTAATTGCTATCCTCATACCAAATTTGGTGGCTCTAGCTCAGTTAGTAGAATATGGTGGAAGGGGGGCTGGGGGCGGTATGGGTGGGGGGCGCCATCCACTTTTTTTGGGTTTCTTCATCACCTATCTTGGCCCCAAATTTGGCGGCTCTAGCTCAAAAAATGTGGAAAATATAGGCGTTTTTGATTTCAAAATGCAGGGGGCTCGGGTTCAGGGGGGGCGCGGCTCCAAAACTTTAATGCAGTTTTTTGGGGATTGTTATTAGCTATCTTCCTACCAAATTTGGTGACTCTAGCCTTAACGCTTTGGAAAATACACGCATTCCCGTTTTTAGTGAAGCATTGGGGCGGTTTGGGGCAGCTTGGTCAGTATGGATTGGCGTGGCATCCAAAGTTTTTATGCATTTTTTTTGGGACTATAATCACCTATTTTGGCACAAAATTTGGTGGCTCTAACTCAAAAACTGTAAAAGATATAAGCATTTCTGTTTTTCAACTGCGGGGGGGCTGGGGGCGGAATGGGTGGGTGGGGCTCCAAAACTTTGATGCAGTTTTTGGGGGGTCGTAACCAGTTATCTACCTACCAAATTTTGTGACTCTAGCTCAAACACTATGGAAGATACACGGACTACCGTTTTTAGCGAAGCGTTGGGGTGGTTGAGGGCGGATAGGGCAGTATAGATGGGCGTGGCATCCAAAGTTGTAATGAATTGGGTTCGAGATCGTTAACACCTATCTTGGTACCAAATTTGGAGGGTCTAGCTCAAAAACTGTAGTAGATATGGGCATTTTTAGTGTTAAATTGCGGGGGGGCTGGGGGCGGTATGGGTGGGCGTGGCTCCAAAATTTTTGATGCAGTTTTCTGGGGATTGTTAGTAGCTATTTTCTCCCCAAATTTGGTAGTTCTAGCTGTAAGGGCTTGCGAAATAGCTGGATCTATCGATTTTGCGTTATCGAGTTTATCGATTTGCCAGCCCCCTAGTTATCGTAGAACTCCAATCTTGACACTTTAATTTACTATGCCATAGATAAACAGATTTGCAAAGTTTGAAGTCTCTAACTTGAAGGGTGTGGAAAAAAGTTGCGAACATACAGACGGACAGACGGACAGACACCATGACGGACATTGCACAAACCCAATATACTCTTTACCTTCGGTATCGAGTATAAAAACTATTTGTTTTTTTTTTTTTGTTCGAAACTTAGCATAAGCAAAATCATTTCGATTGTTGTTTATTTTTGATGTGGTTCACTCAGGTTGCACACAATAAAAAATATATGTATTATAACACCACTATTAACTAAACCCATCACTGGGCTAAGTGTAAACAAATAAAAACAAAATATGCTTTTTGGTATGCCAAAAATTTTTCCAAAATTATATATGCATGATAAACACAAAACAAATTTGAGCTAATACCTAAGTGTAAGTTGTGTATTTTTGAACGACACGAATATTGAACGATTAAGAAGGAGAAGCGTATCAGGCAGCGTTTTAACTCGAACGAAAAGCGGTGCGCGACTAAAAACGCGTTTGAACCGCAATCCTTGTCGCAATGCCAATGACACGGCAGCAGCAATGCGTATATTTAAATAAAATCACCTGAATTTTATGTGTTGTTATTCACAAAGAGGAAATCGCAATGCATATGCCCACGTAGTATTTTGTGTGACACAAAGAAGAAGCCCCACGTAGCGGATGTGGACGCGCTATCCCGGAATGCAAATGCAAACGCAATTTAAAGAACAGATTGCAAGCCATTTTAAAATGTATAAAAAATAAGCTAACTACATTTAATAACAGGCAAGCATTTCCCGGTCTTCATTATTATGGTCAAAAGAAATCACGACTTAAGCATTTCCTTAGGCTACTTGGCGTGACACTCACACACTTTCATTGATCGCATTGCCAGCCGGCTGTCTGGCAACCATGTGCTGCAGCGTTGCCAGAGCAAGCAAACGAAAACAAACAAACAAGCAAAGAGCTGAACAACAAAACACGTATCGAGCCTTGGCCAGAGTAGAACAAAATAAATATTCATATGTGTACATACGTACATACATATTTGGCATCATGTTTGCAGTTTACCGTTAAACGTTTTGTAGTTTTGCGTTTTGTGTAAGGAATAAAAACTCAAGATGCCACCGCATTGAAAAGAAGAAAAAAAAAACATAATGTGCTTCTTCTGATGTTGTTGATGTTGTTATTGTTTGTGTTGCGGTTGTTGCCGTTGCTTCGACTTCGTCTCGGCCCGCCTTCCCTCTGTCGTTGAGCCATTGTCAGTGCGATTTTTAATTGCTTTTGATAATACGCTTGAATTATGGCTGTAACGCCTCTGACATTTCAATTTAGCTATTGTGTATCTTGTTTGCCCGACTGCCTGACTGCCTGACTGTCTGACTGGCTGCCTGTCATCGCCAACCCCCAAAGGAATGTAAACATTCTGTTTGTGTTTATTGTTATTGTTATTGTTAGTGCAGTCAATGTCTTTGGCTTTGTTGACAATGCAGCCGGAGTCGGCAATTTTGAATGGCATCCCTCAAAAGTCATCAAATTGCTAGCTGTCAAGCGTCTCAATAAATTTATTCAATTGAATACACACGATTTGATTGATTGTGCATTCCCCGGCATGGGCGACGTGATGTTCTACACCCGATTACAAGCGCAGTGGGTGTTATTAATGAAACCCAATAAATTTCCTTTTATAGTCGACTCATCAAGTCAAAACATAGAAAACTATATTTACATATGTATCTCTTCTAAGGTATATTAATGTTATAAATAAACTTTTACTCATCCACCCACCTATGATGAGTGATATTATTTGTGGCATATACATAAATATAAATAGTTGAGCATATTTCGGATTTTTCACCTCACGCAAAGTATTTAAACATTCTTTTTTTTATCTAAATTGGAATTCGAGCCGCCCCGCACACGAAATTAATAGATGAAAATTTTAATTTCGCTCGGCTAATTAAGGCATTGCGAGTACATACACATACATAGGTTAGGATTATTAATTTAATGTGGTTACTATGTGAGGAAAAAGCGGCCAAAGTTCGAGTAAATTAAACAAAATAAACATTCAAATCGCCAGAGCAAAGTGGAATGCTTATTCTAGAAGAGATTTGCTACAGAACGTTTCTAATTTTTTGTTGGAAAATAAACAAATCTAACCTGTAACGGGTCTGATATTTTATTAGAATTTGAAGGGGCGCATGTTTTGTGTCGATGGTTTGAAAATTTTCCAATGCAAATGACCCCATGAGCAAGCCAATTAATAAAGTATCGATACCATCAATGCCCAAGCAAGCCATCGAATATTAAAGATCATGAAATGATTAAAAGCAATATTCATGATTTACCCCGAACAGCTGTCCGTGCCACACTTTTGGGCAAGTCAGAATGGCAAGAAAGAGTAGGCGAGGGGAGCTTGCAGCGGCTGTCGCTGTCATTTGGCATTAAGTGATGCCCCATTACCATTCCAAATCCCTGTCAGTGTATCTTTATGATGTTTTTATCTTGGCATTTAAAGGAATTTTTAGTTGCGGCTTTCTGAGGGCGCCACATCAATCATCGTTTTAAAGCCGAGAGTCAGAATTACGAGTAATTTCTTATTATCATCAGAATGAAGTCGGGCTACGAGTGACTTTTATTTAATGTTGTATCGATTTTCAATGCCAGCGATAGAGCCACATGCATCACTGTGGGAAATACGAATATGTTCACAAAAATTCCCAGCTGTGACTTCTTATGAAAAAGTTATATACATATATCATTCTGATTCTTAAACAACAAATTTGTATTAAGTTCGTTTCCGGCGAACTGGGAGTTTCAATTGGATTGTGAAAAAAAAAACAAAAAGAAGAATGAAAAACTTCTGAAATTTGAACTACATTTTGGTCAGACTTATTCATTCACTAAAACTGCTGCATCTCTCATTCAAAAAGTTTTAGAATCTGGCATATAGTGCATATAGAATATATAAGTAAGTATTTATTATGCATGCGGAAAAGCTATTTGCAAGACCTTCACATGGTTTCATTTATTCTAATAATTGTCTTTTTTCTATTTGAAATGTGCAACATTTATTTCCGAGCACACCCGACTTGGCACAACACAACAAAAGACAACTATGCCTCTTTGGTCTGGGTGAGACTGGCAGTCTGTCAATTAACCTCAGAGCTTTGCGTTGATAATATAAGTTATGTCTTTTTAATCGCTAAAAATTTGCATGACCATATACACATATATATACTCAGTGTGTGTGTTTGAGTATTGCACTCGAACTGGTGCTCGTATTTCAGTCTGTCTGTCGCCGTCATTAGCCTGGCCTCTGTTCAGAGTGGTAGAAGTTAAGAGAGGGAGGTAGCGTCGCAGTTTTGGTGTCCGTGACTTGAAGTGCAAGTTGAAGTTGAAGTTGAAAATTAAATTGGCTGCCAGTCGATGCCTCTTTGCAAAATTTCATTCAGAAAACACAACGGCATAAGAGCGAAAGAGAAACTGTGACTTGGTCTGGGTGCTGTATGGATGGATATGCCTGCCATTTAAATAAATAATTCATTAGGGCGCTACGAGCTCTTGCATACATTTGTGTATCTGTCAGATACGTGAAGCACAATTGTCTGTTCGCTGCTTTGCCAACTGATGCACGTCACTGAACTTGAAGACAACAACTGCAGTTGGCGTTATAAATTTGGAGAATTTGATTTTTGTCTTTGTCGTCGTCGACGTCGTCGTTTCTTTTTCCAACGGGACACATGAATCAGCCAGACTTACAAAACATACATACATATGTACATACATAATAAGAATACTCTTGCACAAGCACTTTTCAATACTCGTATGCTTGAATGTAAATATATATATAACAAAATTTTGGCAGGTCAGTGCACTTTGCGCAACGCGACAATTATTTATTGCTCCAAATTGGGATTGGACTGAAAACGTATGTATGTACATTGTTGTTGCTCAATATCAGGCGTATAATTAGACAAAATCGAGCAATTAATGCGCGCTCTAATCACATTAACCACGGCTCATTTGGGTCGCCATATGATCGTATACGCGATACGCTCAGGTCTTATAGATCGAGTTCGTGATCGGTTTGGGATCCCAGCTGTGCTATTTGCATAGGCAAGATCTTTGAGCTGAGTTCAAGTGTTGTTGGAGTGTTGTGGGTACCGTTGCCACCCAGCACGGTCAGCATCATTAATCTTAATGATACGAAAGTTGCGACTGATTAATTTGTACAATAATTAAAATTGATTGGCCCCCGGCCAGTTGGAGAAAACAAAGCGAGCAACTGGACACACGGCCAATCGGCGTCAATATTCACAGTCTCTCTCGCATAACAAATGATCTTCAATAACCCAAAAAAAATAAATAAAACAACAACAACAAAAATAATAACAATAAAAAAAAGAAACGGAAGCAACAAATGGTCAGGGAAGGAAGCTTAAGCTCAATCTAAATAATGGCAACAATAAAAACAAAAAACAAAAGAACGTACAAAACAAAAGTAAAACTCTTTGGAACACCTTGCACATTTAATACCCTAACATAACAATTTACTTATAGATTTATTAGGATTGTTACTGTTAAAAATTCAACTTATTCAGGGCTTTTTATTGACTTTCTCTTGCTTATTTCCTGACCAGGAACCTTTAAACATATCTATTGCTGACACTAAGACTGCAAAGCTGTATGTTAATTAACTTATACTAGAGCTAATTTTTTTAAATTAAACTATAAAAAATACCATAAAATGTTATTGGTTGTTAAAGTAAAAAACACTTAAGCAACTTGGCAGTAGCTAATTAAAATAAAATCCATTTTATTTTGTATTTTTACTAACTCAGTTAATAATCCAATTTCACAAAGTAGATAAAAAATTTAATGAATTTGTATGCGAAAACATTAAGCTTATAAAAAGAGTCACAAGTTGCGTGTCACAGCTAAAATACTTTGCTACAAGTTAATAATACAAGATAAGAACAAAAGACGTTAAGCTAAAACGGGTAATACACATGTTATATAAATGGTTTTAAAAAGAGTTATGGGAATTTTGAGCGTGCTTAGTTGTCACGCAATTTCCGGCACGATTTTTTTGTTTTTTGCATACATGAACACAAAATTAACAACAGCATAAAAAAATGTAAAACTTTTAATTGTGACAAGTCTATTAACGGTTTTTTATTATTGTGTTAATATGCTGTATGCCAAATGCTGCAAGGATAAGTTTTATTCCTTAACAATAAACAAACAAATCATTTCGTTTAATTGTCTAAATAGCTTTGTATATATATTTATTTGTAGAATTTTAATTCCCCCTCCTTCTTAGCTGGGAAGCACATTTTGTGCGTATTTTTTAACGGCTTTAAGACTTGTCAGCATTAACATGACATTTTTAAGTTGTTTATTTTGGATACGCTCACAGAGAGTATTTAATGTTTGTCATTAAAAGTGTAATGTTATGGAAAAACAGAACACATTAAACAAAATATTTGTAATATATTTAAACTGAATTCCTACCAATTAATCGAAAAATATTTCGGCGAGCTAAAAGAAATTCTTTTTGCAAGAGTATGCAACTTTTCAAGTGTTCTTAACTTGTCGCCGGCTGTTTTCTATATTCCAAAAAGCACACATAATTATGTCACAGCAGAAAAGCGTCAAATATATCTAGACAATATATATCTAAAGTCAAATTCAGCGTGTCTAGTAGCAGCTAATAAATCGTCCAGACTCACATTGCAAGCAGGCTTAAGCACTCAGCACTGTCTCGACCACATGTGCCACATTTGTATTGTTGATATAATACATTCTGCATTTATATATTTATTTGTGCTATTTTAACATATTAAAATTCACTCGTTGTAGATTGAATTAAATTATGGCCAATTTATAATATTTTTGTTTATTTCTAGTAGCATATATCTTTCTTCTTTTTTTTTAATTGCAATTTCGTCTCTTTTATTTTGTGCTGATGATGCTTTTGCTTGGTTTCTTTTTTCTGCTTGTTGAATATTTTATAGCATTTTTATTGTTTCCTCGTTGTTGCTACTTTTTGATTATGTAATGCTTAATTTTATGGTCTCAGAGAGACCGGCAAACGTGCGACTCTCTGCACACAAACGACTTTTATCATCACCATTTCAAACAAATATATCAAAATTCTGACACGCTTCCATTTGTTCCAAAACATAAGCACAAACAATAGGTAAGCAAGGTAATGAAAATATAAAACATAATTTGCCAATGTAAAAAAATACAGACTTGTGCTATTTTTGTGCCTGCGCCTCTTCAAATGCTCTCGTTTCTATGCCATGCTGAATATTCTTTCTATTTTTTGACTTTGGAAATTTTATTTTTGCCATAAATCTAACCTCAAAGCTTTCTCACTCATCATTTGTTGAAATCTTTTTTTATATATATTTTTTTTGTACTTTGATTATTTTGCCGCCATTTCTCCTGAGATTTGTTTGACTTTGTTGCCTGCAAATATATTAACTATTTTTTTTTTTTTCTTTTTATTATGGCAGCACTTTTACACCCACAGTAACTGTAGTGTTCTTCAATTTGTAGTAAAGGACATGCATAGTTTTTGATTTTAATATTTTTTCAACTCTGGCAATTTAAATGTGTGAAAGTTGTCCATAAATATTGAACCAGTTTCGATTGAAATAAAAATAGATTTTTTCCCAACTTTCCGGCTCTAAGTTCATTTATAGATTTTGAATTTAGCTCATAAGAGCTGTGCGTGTAAACATAAGCAAATTAATACTCTATTAAAATATAGTTAAAGTTTAAGTGGAACGTTTTAAGGTCTTTCCCCTATTTGCGGCCTATCGAAAAGATTTATTTTTAAAGTCTGTCAATAGCAAAGATATCTTTTCATTATGGTCATTATGACATACTTATCGACAATCAAAAGTCAATATTTTACCTTTTAGGGAATAGCTCAAAAACGGCTTATTGCAAAAGTTGAGTTTTCGTTGTTAAGTCGTTTTTGCGGAAGAATTTAGAATTGAACTTGTCGGTACTTAAAATGAAATAACATTTTTGACACCGTAACGAATATATGCAATTATGTATTATAATTATGTATGCATTTCACATTTCCGTTGCACAGTTTTGAGAATTAGAGCACTTATTGTTTCACCAATATACGAGAATTTTTCGTTGTTTTATTTTTCGCAAATCTCTTCAAAATCGTGTGGGCATCAAGAAAATGTTTTTAAACATTTACCGCGCAGTCTAAGCATGTGCGAAATTCGAAAACAGACTGAAGCATCTGCCAGTGAAAACATAAAGTTCTCCTATATAATTTTCCGACTGTCAGCGAGAAACGCACAAGATCCTCTCCTATACGCGATTAATATAAACAAAGAGCAACGATTAGTTTTTCTAATCGATAGACGGGTGAAATTGCTGTTTCCACACAATAGTACTTTTACTTTCTAACAGCTTGCTTGGAATATTTCAAATTCTGTTCTCATATTCACGAATACGTTAAGTTGGCTGCACCTGAATAAGAAGTTGATAATGTTTATCTTTTTGAGTCTTAATTATATTAAGTACAAGTTTTTATATTAAATACTTTGATTTTGCGTAATTTTGCAAAACAGTTTGTGTAAAAACATTGTGTCAAAAGCTCAAGAGCATTTAATAAAGTTTCCTCATCTCTAATAGAAAACTCTTGTTCTATCGACTGTTGGCGCCGAGAATAAACTTAGAATTTTCCCTACGCATGTGTGTGTGTGTGTGTGTGTGAATACACATGTGTGTTAATTTGGGCAAGCATGCTAATTATACTTCACACATTATTACAAAATATTATTTTCAGTTTCCAAATACGTTTTAAAGAATTTTCTTCTGATAGTCGAGTCTTAGCACCACTTACAGGGTATTTTCTAATCGAGCATTCCACACTGGAGCTTTCTTGCTTATTTGAATTGCATTCTCCTAAATCACACAAACATATACAAATATTTATTTAGATATTTTTGTGTACATTAATATTATAATATATTACAGACATCTGCAAATTGCGAAATAAAATGCGATAAATCTGAAAATAAATATACTCATAGTATGGCATCAAGGGCACAAAGATCTTGACCATAGACGAGAGACAGAACCATATTATTGTTTATTGTTTATGTTGGACATCCGCAGTGTTTTTCCTGGTGGGCAAAAACAAAACGCTTTTAAATGCTGCGTGCCGTGACATATTTCCAAGTGCATATATGTCCCTGATCGCCTGGAACTGGCGCGTGGCAACTGTGCGAATGAGATAAGAGAAGGGTGTGACGATGCGGCGTCTTGGCTCATTGGATGCTGCGCATCACCGAATGCTTCCTATGAATTTATGATGCCATAAAATCGGAACGCCTGGGCGAAGGGGCGGGCATTTGTTTTTTGTTTTTTTGGCGCATTTCCCGATATGCTGTCTACAACTAGTTTGTTGCTGTTGTTATTAGGCGCTAATTGCCAAAACATCGGTGACACGTCTCGAGCCGCGCCCACACTTCGCCGCCACACCCCCGTACGAACTCCCTTGCAGCCAGCCATTGGCATGAAAGCGAATAACGAAATAACTGCTTAGGTCCAAATGTGAGAATGTGTGATGTGGGTGCGTTGATCTCTCTCAGCATTTATTTTGAGAGTCAGTGAGTTCATCTAGTTGTTCTAGGAAGTCGGAATGAGCGCAGCTATGCAATTTATTATGCTAGCTTTATATCAACTCTAATTAATTCAAATTTATGTGATTCTTATGTATTCCGTTGAATTTGTGTCGCTTAAATGCCTTTTTAATTTATTGTTTATTCCACTTGAAAAACTAGTTTTATGCAATTTTTTTTTTTTTTTTTGTGTTTCAAACTCTTTGTCTTTATTGCTAATCAGATTTTTAAGAACTAATAGCAAAATTTACTTGGCATTTGACTGTGTGTGCCTAGAAATTAGTGAACTAAACGAAACCGGTCCAACCCAAAACGCTGATAAACGCGCCAATTGAGATTTCGACAAACAACGTAAAAAGCATCTCAATTAAAGTTGTTATTTTCTTTCATGGTTTTCTAATTACAAGCATCATAAAATCATAATTAAACAATAAAAACCAGTTCATCAAAGCCATCATGAACAATACTTTTTACAAAAAACTCAAATTTAGTGGCTAGAAAATTTTATGGCACACCAATTGGGGTCACCATAAAAGAAAAATAAAAAGGAAGGGAATTCAACATGCGATTTTCCATTAACATCATGTAATATTCAGTCATCAAATTTAGACAATTAAAAAATAAAATACAGTCCAACTTCCATATAACAAACTTCCGTTAAAATATGTTTTTTGTACAAAAAATTCATTTCAAGAACCCTGCAATTCGGTTCAATCAAAGGGAACTGTTTTCTATATAACGAATTTTCTCTATAGATTTGTTAAATGGAAGTTCGACTGTACTTTAAATGGCTTTTCACCTAAATTACCTGAACAAGCATTGCGATGTTAAATGTTGGCTTTTTAGCCTTTTGCGGTGCAGAGCCAGTTGCTGACATCTTCAGGTTTACTTAAATCCAAATCACTGATCACTTATATATATTTTCTATTTGTAGTTCTGTTTGTTTTCTTAGCATGTTTAACTGCAATCTATGCCAATGATTATGATTAAACACTCGATAACTGTGCAGACGCAACGCCAACATGCAATTTGGCCCATGCAAACACGGCCTTAAGCTATCGCAGAGCACCGAACAGCAACACGCTGCACGCCAGCAACACAAACGCAACAGCAACTCACGCAACGCCAAGCCACATTTGTGCCACAAGAAATGTCGTCGTTGCTGTATGCGCAACGCGCATGAACCCGAGCCAAGTTCACTAAACTGATTATTCACTGATACAAACAAACAGGCACACACAGGCACAATTTGTAAGGCGTTTAAGCTGTGCGCGTTTGCAATTTGCGGGCCAAGCCTCGTTGCAATGCCAATTGAATTATATGCAGAGGTATCCTTTTCTTATTTACAAACTTCAAGCTGCATATATGTGCGTGGGTGTGTGTCCGTGTGTGTATTTGTCGCACCATCGCCCGCTTGTAGAAAAGAGGCAAATATGTTTGGCTCTGCATCCCGCGAGCAACTGAAAAGATCACTCGATGCTGCTTGGGCTCATGGTAGATGTTGCTGTTGGTGTTGCCGTTGCGTTGACGCTAGCGCAGACGTTAGCAGCGACGTTGACGCAGGCAGCGACGCAGCCAAGCCCAAGAGTAAGAAGAAAACATTTATGCCATACGATACAATACAGAACAAACAAGTTGCAAATGTTGCTGTTGGTTATGGTGATGGTGCTGCTGCTGCTGCAACAGCAACAGCAACATTAACACAACAGCAACACCAAACAAAACAAAGGACGGGCGCAGTCGCTGCCATAACTTCTGCTCTTGATCTGCGTCTACGTCTGCGTTGGCGTTGGCGTTAACTGCTTAAGGCAGATAAATTATCGCGCTGCTGCTGCGTATGTTGCTGCTGTTGTTGCTGCTTTAGTTGAACATCTGATGGCTGTCGCGCTTGTTTTGGCACTCATCAGCAATGGCCAGCGATTTTTTATATGTTTGTAAGAAACTGAAAATTATTTCCACATGAATTATAATTACAATTTAATAAAAGCTGAGCAGTGGCAACTGTGGCTGTCCATTATATGGTTGTTTGTCTTTCAACAGATTGGGGCAACTCTCTCGTAAACAAGCCTCAAAAGCCAATGGACGATCTTAATTACAACCAAACTGTACACATACATCAATAAAATAGATACCCTATGAATAGGGGTGGGGACAAGAATGGAAATAATAATCTTCTGGTTACAAGGGGCATGCAAAATCCGGCAACATGGCATTCTTGGCATTTATGAATTTGTGATGCAGATCAAACGAGCTATTTAATGCCATATTAAACCCTTCTTAAATTATAGTAAAAAGGGAACATATGGGTACTTATTAACGCTTCATTTAATTTCCGTAGCGCCCACCAACGAAATTAAAGTGACAGCCAAGCAGACGAAGCAAATAATCTGCGGATCGTATGAAAACAAAATAAAACTGGTTTTTTTTGGTTTCGAGCCCAACGATAAGACTTGTTCTTTGAGCGCACACGATGGCCAGCAGGCACACGATAAGATCTAAGTTAATTGAGCCGGTCAAGTGCCCTACACGAAATTATTATGAGCCGGAACTGCTTGAGATCGTGATTTAATTGGTATAGATAATTGGACTAACAACAATTTGTACATTAAGTTTAAGTAGCGAATGGGATCGGATAAGCATAATTTACTAATTACGCCGACCATTTAAATGCTCAGCTTAAGACAACAGCACCCAAAATGCCGTGACCAAAAATATTAGATCCGTCTTATCTTAAATGGCGAATCGATTAAACAAACAGTTTGTTTGTGTAGGGTATCTTGGGGCGGTTTGGAAAAACAAAAGTGCTGATGAATATCTGGGCAGCGTTTCTCATGATTGAGGCCCAAAACTAAAGAAATCAACAACATTATAAACCATAAAAATTAATACATTTTGTATACGCAACCAAAAAACAAAAAATGAAAACACATAAAACAAAAATACATAAAACAAAGGCAGAAACAAAAACAATACCAGTACTCCCCTGCCCACCCTGCCAGCCCTTTCTACCCACTTACCCCGGGCAGTACAGCAAAAAAATTACAAATTAAATGAAATGAAACGAAACAAAAACAAAGTTCATGGCAAAAGCCGAGTCCAATTCTGAGTTCGCGTCCAAGTTTTGCGAGTTTGAGTCTTGGGCACTGTTCAATCCATCAAAAGAGATTATATTCATAAACTAGGAAGGCAGCCAGCAAACAAGAATCAGAATCAAAATCGGACCCGGGCCCGGGCCCAGTCTGGGATTGGGATTGAAACGTGGGGCGTGTTAATGGCCACTGTACAGTTGGAATTTCTTAATTTTTTTGACAGTTCTCATCAAAATGTGTTGAAATTACTATTATTATTATAAATATATTGTTTCTATTGCTCATTGTTGCTCCCATTGTTGTTATTGTGAGCAAAATTTACAAGAATCATCAAGCAGATCGAATCGAGTCGTGGCAGCATGACGTACCACAATTCCTCAAATGTTTAAGATCTGTGATCTCCATTAAAAAACCGTTTTTTATCTAAAAGAATTTGACGCCATCAACACTTATTTGTCTACATCCCTAGATATTTAAGCATTTTCCAACATGTGTCAAAGTCGTTCAACATTTTTACGCACTTGACATTACATATATATTTATATATGTACATATAGAAAATTATGATCGGGAAGATGGTCATTGCTGGATTTTAACCTTGTAATTATACACATACATATGTTTGTAGATCTGCAACATTTAAGTTTTTAACATATGATCATTTTCGGTTAGGACTTATTGTTTTTCTTTTTTGCGTTTTAGTACACAGATTCCTGCAGCTGTCGGATGTTCTCAAGAATTAATTTCTGTTTACTATGACATGTTTACATAAAAAACAAAAAAGCCAAGAGCACCATATAATAATGGGAACAACACCGATTCACTAAAAGCCAACTTTCAATCCAGCTGCTTTATGTCATTGATTGCGTAAAAAACAAAAACAACAAAAGCGAACCCAAAACATGTTTGTAAATATTATGCTATGTACAAGAGATTGCTCCAAAAGTGCTTTACAGCTTCCGGGGCCAAAAGACGCTAAAAATAATGCAGCTGATGTATTTTATTACTGATAAAGAAAATATACAAATATGTATTGTTTAATTGCTCAAATTAACCACCAAAAAGAAGTGAAGCTTCAAGCCAAATCAAGCTAAATCCAAAGGTTCGTCTCCATCCGGAATTGCCATTTATGTCACCGCTTGATTCTTAATTGGCAAGTGGGTTAACCGTTCTGCATAAAAATCGATTGTTTTAAACGGCTCCATCGTTTATATTAACGCAACAAATAAGGCATTTTTAAGCATTCATAAAAGTTTATACATAAATATTAATATTTTTTAGTTTAATTATTCAGCACCATTTGTGGCTAGATGCACACTCATCTAGCCACTTAAGAGCAGCTGGTTTTCGTGTTTGTTTAAATAGTGGGCTGCTTAAATTTGCTTAAATGTGACAACTGGCTGCAATATTCAATACTAATATTATCAAGCTGCGAACCTTTAATGCAACTAAATTTCGGTGAGGTTCGATCACAATTTATAAAGTTTTCAATTTACACAAATAAACACGTTGTGCCCGCCTGAGGTTACAATAAGATTATTAATTGATATTTGATACATGTATAAAAAATCTCTCAAAGGTTTAATGTAAGATTTCAATGCAAAAAGATTTCATTGCTGTAAGTTTGGATAGAATTCCATTATAGAAGCTATATTTACTGTTTTTGCTTAACTTCACCAATTATCCTAGCTAAGAACTTGCGATTGTTGGAAATAATTTTCTAGTTTGCAAGTATTTAAGATAAACCATGCCAATTGCAAGTTAATCAAAAATTTTGTAATAAATCAAGTAATTAATAGCTTTATAATACAGTCCAGACAGCCGAGAACTTATTTTTTCAGACAATTTTTATATTCTTTTTTTGAAATACGGAAATATTTGTTTTTTGCATTTCCAATGTTCCAATAACGGGTATTGGTATTTCACTCATTAGCATAGCTACGAGTTTTGGGTCTGTGTAGTCTGGCCAGATTGTATATTGCTGAATTGAGCTTTGGCTATAAATCGATCATTTTATTGAACTTGATATGCAAAAAAAAAAAAAATAACGAAACGAAACGAAATAAAATTGAAGAAAAGAAATATGTACACCAACAAGTTGGGAAATCAATCGGTTTAACTACAAGCAAATATGCATAAATGTTTTTACTACCGATCTTGCAGACGCTGACTATTCGATTGATTTGCATTGTTTGCTGTTTTTTTTGTTACTGCGTTCATTAACCGCTGGTATTTATGACCCCCAAAAAAAACCAGTGTTTACCGCGTTCTTATTCTAATTTGATTTTATATGGATGTACATATGTATTTATGTATATACAACAATCATGCCATCAATCTGAGTACTTCATTTGGGGTCTTTGATTTTTTTTTTTGAAGCTATTGTATGTGCCCAGGTGGCATGACAAATCCAATGAGAGTCCACCTGTGGGTGGCTATCAATAAGTAGTGTCAAACAAGTTTTTTGCTGTATTTTTTTCGCAATTCGCAACTCTTTGCGTACTGTGTCGGATTCTTTTTTTTTTTTGTTTTTTGCCATACGATATGACCCAATTTCCTTGACACATGCCTGGCAGGTTTACAAACCCAAAGACTGTTACGGTATATAATCAATTCTAGTCTGATTGTAGCGGCAAGAGGGGCGGCGGGGCGGCTATTGCCGGCACTCATTACATAGCAGTTTCTATTTCTATTTATTTTCTTGCAGATTTTATTAGTCAATAATTGACTTTGCCTGTCTGGTTTGTCAGTGAACCCATAAACACGAACTGAGCCCCGGGGCAAGCTTAAACCACGGCCCAGCCGGCCACAGCCGAAGCCAAAGTGTTAAATGCAAAAAAAAAAGAACGAAAAAAAAGAAGAAACAATCACGGCCCGTGGCGTACATTGAGAACCAGAACGGACAAGTTCCCACGCTTGAAATTCTTCACGCATTTACCTATTTGAGGCATGCCGCATGCAGCCATGTTTGAAGCAACCTTAGACTTTCGCCTTCTATTATTTTAGCGATTTGCGTTTTTATTGCAAATACTAATTGACGGCCAGCCGGCTCAAGTTTATATAGTTTTCATAATATTTATGTAGAACAGATGCGTTGACGACTTCTCTCACAACAGATAGAGAGCAGCAGCCCACAGGCATCAATGGCCTTAACATAATCGTAATCATAATAAACACGTCCACGCAACAACCTCAGCCTCTCATGCAAAGTTTCATTCTCTATCGCGCAGTTCCAGCCACAGCAGCCCCTGTCCCAGCCTAAGTAGCACGTGTGTAAGTTTTTTGGGCCGATGTTGCTGTTGGTTTGGTTTGGTTTTGTTCGTCGGTTGGTTGGTTAGTTGGTAATGACCCAAATTTCATAGCTGTGAGCTAAATACGCCTAATGGTCGTTTAATTATACGACAGACAGCGACAGCAGCAACCGCTGACAACATAAATAAAACTAATTGTATAATAACAAGGCATTCTTCTCGTTCATTATCTATATATATGTATATATGTGTGTTTATATCGATCAGTACAATAACAACAATCAAAAAAAAACGCTAGACAAATTAATTTTTTTAAACCAACTGGTTCATAATTGTGTGTTAAATGTCTATGCCGAAGCTTTCAACTTATTATTATTTTACAGCGTGTGACTGTTGCCTTTTGTAAGACCAGGCGCCATCTAGTGGTGAACGGCAGAACTGGAAGCACACGAACCAACAGCTGTTGTCGTCATAATCCAAACATTAATATTTTGAGTTGATTAACTATGTTGTCGTACTTGCAACGACTTGAATAATATATATTGATAATTGATTTAAATTTATTTTCATATATTTAGTTGCAATAATTGTGATAATAGAATAATTATAATAATTTTTTGTTATATGTATATAAGAGTTTTCTTCTGTTTGAATTTGTAATTTGCATTTTATTTGTATATGTATGTTTATCTTCTTAAGAAGCACATGTCATTTCCGAGTTTTAAAAGTTTGTTTACTATAAGAAGATCCAGAATGAATTTAATCATTAAATGAATCACTTTGATCATTTGACGGACGGCAAGGGTATTCAAACATCATTGTTTTAGATCAAAGATAACATATACTACATACATATATTGTTGTTGACTCTGAACCATCAACCAGTCAGCATTTGACAAATTTGCGCTTGTCTCATGCGAAGTTAACAAATTTATTATTAACAGAGCTCTACGCATTTTTACAGTAACTGGCTGCTGTTGCTGACGGCAATGGCAATTGTAGTTGTTGTTGTTGTTGCTGTTGCTCTGGAGCACAGTAATTTGTTTATATTGTTGAGCAATCGACACGCCTGCTTTACCTAAGCAAAATTGTCACAATTGTTAGGAGTGCTAAAATTAAAAAGTGTGTTTAGGTTTTTCAAAGTCTTTTCTTTAGGCTTTTTGACACATTTCGTCGCGCTCTTTATGCTCTCTAGTATCTTTTGTTGTTGTTGTCGTTGTTGCCATTGCTGTTAGCTGTACTTGATGGCAATGACTTTGTTGTACAGCATATGGTCCACAAATTGCGAATATGTATTTGAGTTTATTTTGAATTTTTCTTTAGAGACTCCGTGCCCACAAGCTCTTTGCAATTAGCAACAAATGCTTGAACACATTCAGCACACGCATACTTTTCTGGTAGTTGATCTATTGCCATACATTTAATTCCATTATTCAATTTAAAGATTTCAAATTGCATACTCTTCTCTAATTTTTCTTAATCTTAAAACGAGTACTCTTAAACTTTTCGAATATATTAAAAACTTTAAGAAATTTTGGTTTCGAATTAAATGACTATCTGAAAGGGTATTTCAATTTCGGCTCATCTGTTTAGTACGAAAATATTTATTTCAACAATTTGTTTGCCTAAATTAAATTGATTTAGAAATCGAATGTTTTTGGCCAAACGATTTTCTGCTTGCGTAAATAGAATTTAATTTTCAGTTTATAAATGCATTTTAATAAATTTTAAATGTGCAAATATTTTATGTACAAACGAAGCCAAGCCATACTGACAAAAATATATATTTTTAAACTTTTAGATATACTTATGTGTGTATATAGAGTGTATATAAAGTATATAAAACATGATCGCACATGCACTTGTCCAAATAATTATAAGTAGAACAAGCAGCGCATACAAATATGCACAAAGAATAAACATATTTTATCCATATAGACATATGGTTGAACTAGTACATCAGCAAATACTGGAAAACTTTGTTCAATAAGAAAAGTTACATATTCAAATTTTTGAAGGTCACGATAGACTTAATATTTTATTTCGAAAGACAGTATTTGAGAGGTGTGTGTGTATATAAGCATATACTCCACAAAACGTTGCATGCTGATAAGAGCGAACTAAGCACGATTGCGAAGCCGTGGGTCGACACCGATTGAGGATGGTAGCGCTGCTATCGCCAAGAGGGCATCAAGAGTGCTATGGCATGTTGTGTGATAGATAGAGCAAGTGGCATATGTTTGAATGGACTGATCTTGATCAAACGGCTGTCGATAGCATCATCAACCGCACAGCATGGCGTATGCTTAATCTATTCGAACGCACACTCATACGCCCGGGTGGCGCGCCTAAGTGTAAAATGTGTGCTAACATTTGTGTAAATATTACCGCTACTGCTAGCAAGTGACGTGCATCATATTTGCTCCACAACTTAACATCTATCAGCTGCCGATGGGTAAATACATCAATATACATAATCTATATATACTATAGCTATAAGTACTATAGAACGGTTGTTTGGGTTGCTTTTGAATGGCTGTGTGTGGTCCTCGGTATTTATGTGGCATGTTGAGGCAGTATCAGAGACAGAGACAGAGACTGAGAAGCGACAGTGACAGCAATATCGACGTGTTCGGCAGCGTTTAGCAGCCGGCAGCGAAAAACAAATACGGAAATATTTGTCGAAGCCATGGCTGAACAGTTAAGCCAACGAAATGCAAATAAATAAAACTGGTCGATTTAATTATGACAATTAATTGAATATATATGCAAATTATAGTCGCTTGTTTGGCCACAAGCCCTCAACGGACACAGAAAATTGATGCTTCTGTCGCATAACACTTCAAAGGGAGTGTTTGTGTGTTAAAGCTATAATTCGAATATAGAAAAAAGCAACATAAATATAGACGCAAATTATTAGATACAGTATCATATATTTCTTACGAGCTTCAGCTTCCCAGAAGTCTCGATTCAAATGTAAAACATACAACATATCAAGAATCAGACCTTTCTTCGCATTGGAGAATTGCATGATGATGGCTAATGCCCGTATATCAAAAAGACATAACCCTCATTCAAACTTGATTCATAAATCATGGCTACCAAATGTATAAATAATGCCCCGGCAACCGCACATAGATTGCAGCATAAAACCGCAATACCTCGTCTTAATTCAGTGGAATCGAAACAAAGGCAACCCAACTGACTCCTTGAAATATATTCATAAAAGGAAATAAAATAGCTTTGGAGAACCATGCTATTAAAGAATCTTTTTTTAGAGCTCGGCTCGTGTGCGGTTTATGGCACTGCTGCACCCATTCGCAGCGCTGATGCCTGGAGCATCAAAATATTGCTTTTAAATAGATAAAGAGATGAAGGCAGGCTAAGCCACTTTGACTTCTGAATTCAGACAGCTGAGTTTAGCATATGAATAAAGCTGGATAGTCTCTCTCTCTCTGTCTCTCTGTCTCACACACTCTGCCACTTTAAATTCAAAGCGATGCCAGAGCCATCGATTTGTTTGAATTCATGTTTGGATGATGTTGTTGATGATGCCACCGAAGCCGGCACACAATTTTTCATGAAATAATTAAATGAATGTCATAAAAATTAAAAAAATATATAAAATGAATTTATGTAAAGTTATGTTACACGCTTTAGCTGCAAAAGGCCATTAATGCGATAGGGCCAACAGAAACAAACAAAATAAATGATGGCAAATAAATAAAAAATCATTAGGAGCGATTCTTCCGAGTTTCAGATCATCTATTATTATGGATTGAGGCAGCCGAGGCAAACAGACTACGACTAAACACCAAATAAAGCATCGAAACAGCAGGCAACCTTAGAGAGCATCACATTAAGCCTCAAACCAGATTTAGCTTAATTCTTGTTCAGCTTTAAAGGCGGTTCTGGCTTTGATGTAAGCCAGCAAATCAGTTAAACAAATTATTATTTACCAAATTTCAAATGTATCTGGCTAATAACACTAAAATCGATTTGCTAAAAAATTCATTCACATCTTGTGACAGGTCAACAAAAAGAAATAACAAGTAAGGGTGCTTCAATAAAATGACTGATTGACTTGTTGATGCCCTATAATTGATGTTAATTCACCTTAAGCATACGAAATTGTGTTTAAGCATTAATATTATATTCGAGTCTTTGCCTAAATGTTATACCCCATTCTACACATTTACGGTATGAAACAAATATTTAGAAAAATTTGACACACAATTATTAAAGGTGTTTTCGCCTTGAATGGGCGACTGCGGCTGCAGATAGACATTGATCAGCGATTATGCTAATGCCTAGCTGAAAATGGCTAGCTAAAATCCGTATTAATATAATGAATATTAGCAAGACTTAAACAACAATCCGGATCGAAATGAAACAAGTCCGAAGTCAAAGTACGATTCTGAAAACCAACTGTTCACTAGTTGAAAATGTTAAGCCAGATTAGTGCTTCACTGATAAATTAATAAAGAATTAATTAACAACTACGAACACTTGTCATCTCACATCTCTGCCACACTGAGATTCTTGCTGACATTCGTTTTATTTTAATTTTAAATCACTTTGAAAGCTTTTGTTTCTTATGAAATTGTTTGAGAAATATTTAGTACTATTTTTGACTTTCATGTTTTTTTTAACACAAGCGCCGATTGCTGCCATTTATCAGCATGCTGAGCACGTAAATACATTGCTCAAATTATTTTTTTAAAATTCAAAACTCAGAGCCATCTTCAAGTGAAGCTGAAACTGCGACCAACACCCTAATGTCACGCCCAGCTCGCCAGCACTTGAATACCCGCTGTGATAATTTACTCATTTTTATGGGATCATTATTATATGTGAAAAATTGCTTGAATTTTAAAAGGGCTCTGGTCACGCCTACTCAAAAATATATATAAATACATATATATGAAGAAGAGGTAACTCATCCATTTAACAGCTGAGCAGAATATTACCGAGATAATTATGGGATCCATGGCTTCCTGAAAGGTATTGATATTTTCGATAATGATTTTTTTGTTTGTGAGTGACATAAATGTTTGCAAAGTAAAATGTCTACATAGTATATCGCATTGTGAGATATGCTTTATGATTTTGCATTGAGTTTGACAGACAAATTTACATATTTTGTCAATTGTTCTTCATTTAGCTGTCTGATATTTTTTCTTTTTTTTTTTCTTTAATGTCAACGAACGCTACAATTTTTCATTAAATTTATTTAAAGTAGACAAAATAAATAATGAAAACATGTACTATATGCAACATATGTACACAACAAAAGCGACTGAGAAACACGCGCAAAAAAAAAGCAAAAATAAAACAAAAAAACGTCGTACGACTGAAAAAAATACATATTCAAATTCTTCACAATGTACGAATTTTACTATTTGAAATAAAGCAAGAATAGTGTTTACAGCAAATATTTGTGAAAAAAAAAGAAAAAACTCATGGCGCCACATAATAAATGATCGAGTTTATTTTTAACAAAGACACAACAAAACCAACAAAAAAAAAAAACTAACCAGAAAAATATGTGTATATGAGAAATAGAATTGTCCCTATTTGAAATGGATTCAAACTATTCAAATAGCACGCTCTGTCCAACAAATGGGTGTCAGTCCCAATGCCATTTAATAGGGCATACAGATGGCCAGAAAGAGTCTTATCAGTTAGTGTTATTATGGCATAGAACATGTGTCGGGTCAGGGGGTTGACAGCCGTAACTACTTCCTAATACGCAACCAACATTATTTATGAATTCGAATCGAGTACACTCGTCCCATGTACATACATAGTACATCTGAGTTCGTGTTGTTTTTCAAAATTACTTATTACACAGCAACTTGCATTGGCGCGGTTACAAAGTAACACAAAAAAATTCATCGTCCTCGGCTCCATATTGGTGGCATATACTATATGTAGATTGTTAGCTCTTGGGAATATTGATAAAATGCTAATGTTTCGGACTAATGGCCGATGTTGATAATGTTTTTCGGTTTGTTTTGTTTCGTTTTACATACAAACACACGCACACACACTTTTAAATGTAAATATATCACGTCCCGACACCCAACAAACAGATTATTCTGGCTAATTCTCACACCTTGTCGGTTTCTCTTAATTTTAATTATTTGCAATTAACAAACAGCTCGTGTGTTGCACATAGTATGTCATAGTAAAACTAATGTGCTACATGTTAAATATTTTAATACATTGTTATAGTAAGATGCATTTTTGATTGAGATTTTATGCTTCAATGTTTTTCTGCACTTGTTCTTAGAAAAATTCCTGAGGTACAGAACAACTTTCTAGGGGTACAAAAAATATCATTAAAATTTGTAGATGAAAAAATAAAAATAAAAATTACTCATTTGCTGATTCTGCAAAAGTTCTTTTACGTAAAGTTGACTGACTACAGGATGGGCGTCAAAAAAAGATAAAACCAAATCTAACGCAGCACTTGTGATATTTTATACAGCAATAGCGTCATCAAACTTCACTTTCTATGCTATGTACATACACTAATCATACTGCATATAGTACTAGATGTGTACATATATGTATATAAATCCGATTTGGGCTATAATTCTGACGTTATTCAAAGGCAATGACTTAGTGGACCTGTAACTGCTTATCTACAGCATCGCTCAAATTAATAACAGAGTATCTTAATGTTTATCACATGCATTAAATTGTTTGCCACTGATGTTTATAGCACTGATTAGATTCTGAATACACGTGTGCTATTATTTAAAAAGCTTATGGTGTTTAGAAGGTTCCCTAGAGAATATTTTCGAGCTGACACTCTCTCTTTTATCATTATCTTTTTCGCTTTTTGTGTCCACCTCTTTGTATCTATTTCGTTTTAGTTTTATCCAATACTCGTACATTTTATACAATTTAATCATTTGCTTGCAATGAAATTGAAATTGAAATTGTATTTTATTTTGTTTTTTACTCATTTTATACATTTTTTTTACAGTCTGTGCAGCGAAGCGTGTGTATTTAAATGCGATGGTCATAGCAACGACGCTTTCTTTGTGTTTTTTTGAGCTTTAGTTAAAAAGTAAATACAATAAAAATACACAACAAGAAACAAATAAAAAAACCGAAAAAAAAAACAACACATACGTAAAAGTAAAACAAAAACAAAAAGAGCAAAGCACGCAAAAAAATAGCGACAAATCAACCGAATTTATAAAAGAAATGAAAGAACTCGACAAATCGATGCGATATCGAAGCAATAAATTAAGTTGAATTTCGTTTGCGGTACGCTTTTTTTTTTGGAAAAAGAAGGCAAAAACCCAAAACCTATATCACGCCATGATATATGAAACGCAGGCCTAGCTAGGTCCGCTCCCTTCTTCTTCTTAGTTTGACAGTAAGTAATAGGACGGACGTGGACGTACCTGTTTTTCAACCAGCGGGCTCGTGTAGATAAATTCCTTCTTTTTCGAGTAGACCTCCGGCTGAATGCCTTTGAACGAATAGCGCGGTACATTGTCGTCCTGATCGGTACGATCCTGCTCTATCCAGCCGTTCCTTGGTCGATCTTTGCGCCATCTGTGATCGTCGTGTAACCATTCAGACTCATCCGTATCGGGCATAGTTGCGTCCTCTACTTCGATCTTGCGCAGCAACTGATGGCCCTCTGCTGGCAGCTCCGTTCGTATCGCAACGGCCGCATCAGACATGGCGGGCTGTCAATCACTCGGCAATGGGGCACGTGCAGAAATGTGCCCGAAAAGTGGCTGAATTTATATTGGTTTTTATTTGGCCAGCTAACGGCTTTTGGTGCTTCAACTTCGGCTTGATCAATTATGTATCTATTATGTTGATTTTGCTTGGCTTTGCTTATTTAGTTAATTGAAATTCGGCAGTCGCTGCCACCGCACGCGCACTCACGCATTTGCGGCTGCTGCCGCATAAGCCAACATTGAGATACGATATGGAGTATTTGTCTTGGCGATGACTGCTGGATAGTGATTCTAATTGTATAGCCAATTAAATAAGACGTTAGCAACAATAACCGAGAAAGCAAAGAGATAACTTCTAGCAAAGTAATAAGATAACTAGGGATATATATGAGCTATGTCATAACGGACAAGCATCAGATATGAACATTTGCACAAGCAAACACATACAACAAATGCATATATTTACTAGTACTATGGGTTAAAGAAGCCTCAATGCTATTTTACATTTCTTGTTCATTATATTCACGAATTATACAGATACAATTTCTTGTATATTCACACACACACACACCCAAACATACAAATTTTCATGTATGTATTTACATAAATTTTTATTTTATTATTAATGCTGCACATTCAACTTGAAAACTTTTTTTAATAAATTTTTTTCTCTTTCGTTTTCTTTTTATTTCAGCAATTTAGTATTCTTATCGTCGCATTCGTTGGCAACGTCTAGAGAAGTTTCTCAAGACCAGATTCAAAATTGACCACACAAGCATTCTACACACACACACACACACACTCCCACAAACACAACGACATGCAGACGAGCATGCGCATCCACATTGTAATATCCATATAAAAATACCGTTAGGTGGTAAAAACTGTCACAACTCGCAACGGAAACGCGTAATCCGAGCATTTGTTAGATGACCATTAGCAAGCTGAATGCCATGTAATCAAGGAGAGTTTTTTCGAAACATTAAAAATTATTGAAAAACTTTTGCTAAGCTGGCCAGATAGCGCTATTTCGAATGCTGCCAAGAATTCTCATCAGTGACCATATTCTGAACTAAGAATTATTTAAACACAAAGGTATTGTAAATATAGATATTTATATGTTTTCTGTTGTCAGGAATCGGTATTGTTACTTGAATCATTGGACAAATGGTCAAAGCACTACGCGCGCGCGCAAAATAAAAGACGAAACAAATGTGGGAAAAAACGGAAAACGAAAACAACGAAAAAAAAACGTGTAAAATTTTAAATCGTTTCGCGCGTTGTCGTTTCGCTCGCTTGAGCTCCCTCTTCTGACTACTTCTGCTTATGCTTCTGCTCCGGCCGGAGCGATCAACATTCAGCAATCAGCAGCGGCAGCGGCCGCAAATACACAGTCATACATACATACACACATACAGACGACGAACGCATACGCTCATATTTAATTTGGACGGCTCTTTGATAATCAAGTAGTAGTATTTTAGCTGGCTAAAATCAGCGGGCCACGATGCATGGGTTTTGTATATTTTGCATGTTCTACTTCGTCCTGTGTGTCTGCCCAGGCGACAAGGCTTGAATGGCCAGAGCACCGTACCTACCTGTAGTTCCTGTTAGAAAGAGAGAGAGAGCCGCTTTTCTGTATTATTATACCGAAGTGATCAGAGTCTGAGCTCAGACGTACACATGTGCTATTTGAAACGTTTGAAACCGCTTCTACACACACACACGGAAAGAATCAAACATACACGTACCACATACTATGAACACAATACACAGATATGCTTTAAAGAGCTTCGTTTAAGAGAGTCTTAGCCCGATCGTACAGAGACATGCTTCTTTTTTTTATCAAAATCTCTTTAAAAGCACTCACAAGCTCTGCTCTCTTGTATTTTTTTTTTTTTTTTTTAACATTAAACAGTTTCAATAGGGTTCTATATTCACCGATTTCTTAATTATAATTTGAATTGTCTTGTAGATTTTTTAAATATTCAATATCAACCGTTTAGACATCGAATTTGTACACTGTATAAATAAGCCGTAGGTTTCTCGATAGTTTCGGTATTCCTTAGCTCAAAAGCTGAAGGAATCATTAACTTCTTTACTTTTACTTCATTAAAGACAACCTCTGAAAAATGTTTGCTGCACAACATTCTTATAACAAATAAATGATTAGTTTAACTTAATAGAAATATGTAATATTTTATTTATAACATAAAGGGTGTAATTTTTTTAGTTCTTTAAATATTAGTATTTTTGGACAGCTCATTCAACGAAAACCACATAAATATAGCAATTTAATTAATATTATTTTCTAGCATTTTTTTATTAATTTTAACTCTTTCTTGTTGGATTTCAAACCACTCTGACAGCATCAGTTTTCGAAAATAGCTTTGTGGCTAGGCTCTATCAAATATTATAACTTACTCAGAATAGTTCCTCATACATACATTTATTTTTATTGCAAATTACCATATGTAGCAATTGACCTCTTTGCATGTAGAAATATTTTCTTTAATCAAACGCAGCAACCAAAGAATTAATCAATTAAAAGACGACTGCTCGTTAGCCGCATTAAAATATAGTTGAAAATTAAAAATCCATTTTGCAAATGTTGCTTTTGTAGCACTGGCACTTGGACAACCATAAAAAAATTGCTGAAAAAAATCTATTTGCAAAAGCAAAAAAAATATGTATATGGCAAAGCTTATACAGTCAAAATTCCAAACAAAGTTTTCTATTTAACCCTGCAAGCTAGTTAATCAAAAACCCATTCCATATCACGAATTTTCTCTATAACAAGAGATTCGTTATATGGAAGTTCGACTGTAATACGAATGAATAGCGGACCAGAGCGCAGACTACAGAAAAGTTTCAATTTTATACCATTGCTGCAACAAGGCGTTTGCATAGTGGCCCAACAACGTGCAACACATGTTGTGTAATTAACAACAGGCAAATTAAACTTGCAACAAAATTGAAAACAACATTAAACAGAAACCAAACACAAGAAATATTACAAAACTCCGACAAAATTCTCTTCCCTATGCATATGCTCAGTAAGCATAAAAACTTGCTTGAAAACAAAAGGGGATAATAAATTTGTGTAAATTTAAGCATATATGTACTATATTTAAATATTCTTTCAAAATTCTAGATCGATGAGCTATAAAAATAAATATTGAGCCAGAAAATTATTTCATAAGCATAGGTATAATATATATTGTTTATAATAATCGGATATCAAGCACAGTATATAGATTACGGGGTATTTTCCAAACGATAAAATTGTAAAAATCTTCTATGGCATTCTTCTGTCATTTTCAAAATTATTTACATTACAGCGAAGAATTTATACACTAACAAATTCATAAAACAAAAATGTATTAAATTATATTTAATATGTATTTACTATTAATACTGTGCTTTATTATATTTAAAGTTTTTCTTTTTAATTCTTAGTGCACCAAAAAATTGGTATGCTTAACGCATGCTTCACATCCTCTGTACACAGCTGGTTATAATCAAAAACACTTGAGACACCGAAGACAACAGAGTATCAAAGGCAAAATCAAGTGATGCTGTCCAAAGCAACGCCAGACAGCAACGGCAGCAGGCAGCAACAAGCCGCATAATGTCTTAATATGTTCGCAGCAGCTCGGCAACAATTTGTTGCTTGGCCCATTCTATCAACTTAATAATCATTTGGACGTGCCAGCAGCACGCGCAACCATAAACTTTTGTTTAGCATTACAAATGCCAAAATAGCTGCGGACCATGGCAAAGATGCGGATGCGGCTCGCACGCCTGCAGATGCAGTTACACTCTGGGCCAAAGGCTCGATTCTATGTCTCTTTGACTGGCCGACAAGTAAGTCCAAATTTAGATACAGACAAATGTGTATATGCATATTGTTTGAATATGGATCTATATATGCCTGTCAGACAGTGCGTCTGTTTATCCGTCCGGGTGTCTCCAACACGCGCTGCCCTCTTAGTCATTAGGGGGATGGGCCTGTGTGTAGTGCGTGTGTGTGCGTGCGTTGCTTTGTTTATATAATTCGATGGGGCTTTTTGTGCTTGCTCGCTTTTTTTGTTTTATTTTTTTTCCCATCACGCTTGATTAATAAATATTGATCCTGATTGAATGATGGAAAGCTTACGAAAACTTATATGGCCATGCGAGCTGCAAGCTGTGCGATCCAAAGAGGCCATATACATAAAGCTATTATTATTATTAAGAGCTCAGGTTTTGAAGTTTCATTTGACAGCTGCTCAATCAAATCAAATACATAGTATGTATTTGGGCTAACAAAACACACAGAAACCTTTATGACATTCACCCCCTCCGTGATATTTGAGTGTTTCGAGTCATTGGCATGCCAATGGGATCGAAGAGATGTGGCGCTGTGATGTCTAAATTCTCGAAATTTGCAAAAATCAAACTCAATTACGTGCGCTGTCAATCAGCGGCAGGAATCGAACTCGAATATCGGTCCAAGACATGCGTAAGAGCATTTTAGTGCGCAAGCTGCGTGGCGTATGTATCTCAAAGATACATTTCGCTTAAGTGTATGCCATACATGATCCATTCAACTACATACATACATACATACCTCATGTGTGTTTTTCTATAGAAAATTTGGCTGTTTTTTTTTTATAGATTCATTGCACGCGTACGCGAGCCGACTATATAGAATCATAACCACATGGCGATGGAGCCGCTTCTTATTGTGCGTTGACCCTGAGACACGACGCCCACGCAACGCAAAAATATAAACTAATGTATATCCATATAAAACACTATATACAGTATATATATAATACATATATACACAAAAATTGTGTGTATGTAGTCAATGCAAATTAGAAGCACAGACTTGCAAAAATTTATAGGAACACAAAATGGCAAAGACTTCAAATGAAATACTTGAGTACTCGACTTATTAGATACCCCATTGCCACAAGCATGAGTCTATCTTATCAGATTCCATTGATGAGTTAATAACGATCAATGAAGCATTTGCAATGAAACTATTTGAACTGTCTCGACTGTCGTTTCACATAAAACTAATGTGATCTTTTTTAGTATCCCACGGATAGATATTGCGTATAAGAACCCGAATTGCGATGAGAAGTACCGCTGGATCGTAAAATATGAGTGGCCGCTGAAAGGCATCATCATAAAAATTGACTTCAAAACAATAGAAATACTATTTCCTGCAGAGCGTCAAGGTTGCCACTGCTTTGAACTGCCCGGCGACTGCAGACAGACATTAGGCATTAAAAACACAAAATTCGATGAATGATGGCTGCATTGGAATATAAACGTACATATTTTATGATCTCAAGCATTTAACTGTACTTAAAGTCTAACGTAATTATGCAATTTAATATACTTTTCCACATTTTATTTAAATAACATTACGGAACGTATTGTATTTTTTTTAAAGGCAGATAAAAATCTTGATTGTTGAATACATTTGTCATACATTTACTATACATTTTTAAGTGGTGTTAAGTTGAAGTACCTTCATTAATCTAAGGTAGAATCATATCATCTTTCTAACTATAAAAAAGTCATACTAGTTTCAATTATCAGAAATCTACATGAAAAACTGTTGTATATATACTTGTTTATAGGTGTGAACTCTTACAAAACCTTTTCAATTGAAACATTTTAAGCTGCTTTTTTCAATGAATCAAGCGAGACATTCGTATATTATTTAATGTAAGAACTTCATATGAGAAGTACCCTCGAACGGGTTACAGAAATGCATTATGCATTTCTCATTAAATCGTTGGTTCATTGATTCCAACAAACGAAATTGAATGCACACGTATGTGTGTGTGTGTGCATAAATACCAAGGCGTATTAGAAACATAAGACCAACCGAAAATGCATACAAGTACATATTAAAGTAATGCACAAAACTCGAGTCGAAAATTTCTTATATGTATGTATGCTTATGTCGATTCTACGCTGCGTCAGCAGCACGAGTTCGCATTTGCCAGCTAAGGCAAAAATTAAAAAGCAACAACATATGTACATAAAACAACAAAAAAAACTGATATGAGCGGCTTATGTCTTATGTTGTTGTGGCTTATGGCTTATGGCTTATATTGCTTAAGCCTAAGCACTTGTTTATGGTATGAAAATGGGCTTATTCCATAGAATTGCACATGGTACTCGATCAGCCCGACGATGGCATCAATTGCAACACACAACAGCTCGCCACTTGCCACTTGGTCGAGACGAAGACAATGTTGGAGGCATCAATTGATCCTCGATGGCGATAGACACAGCTGTATGCTGTTGGAGCCACAGCTGCAATGCTCATTTGCGTAGCTCTTTGCCACGAATTCCGCCAAAAGGCAACCAGATTTACATGCAAACATACTTGCATTGCTTAGCTTGCTAACTTACACCTTCTGGCTGCCTTGAACTATCGACTCTATACTCTATTGACGCGCATTTTAATTACATGGTAAGCTTTTCGTGAGCTTTGCGTTGCATAATACTAGAGGGCACTGGATGTGGCAAGATGTGTAATTTCTCGTTACGGTAGCGCTAACAAATTGTCTGAATGATTTATAAGCTGAACAAGAAAACCTGTAAAAATGTTTATTATATAGTATAATTGACTATGACATGTCGTTAGGTTAAGTACTTTTATTGTTGTTCATTTTAGCTAATATACCTTGTTTGAAACGTTAGTTGAGGGTATAATTAATTTTGTTTGCATCTGAAGAGTCTCAGCTATATATTTATAATTTATAAACTATCTTGCCAGCGATTGCTGTCAATGTAAACTACACAATTTATATAAATACAAACATACATATATCAACCATAATTGACCCTTGTCTCCGTAGACCAGCAGCACAATAGCAACGCTTAGATACTAGAACCAAGCTTGAGGCACAGACCCCACACCCCAAGCGAAATGAATTATTGTCTTGTAAATTGTCATGAAAAAAAAGAAAACAATTATTAATTGATCGCGGATAAACGTCGTGTGGCAAAAAAAACCACAACAACAACAATACCTATGTAATAGCTAAAAGAATTAAATTACATTCAAAAGACACTTAAAACTGGCGCCATTTAAGGAATATAATATATGCACAAAATTGATTATTTGTAAACTATCCATTACGATATTTAATGTATTCCATTCTATTCCAACTTGAAATGGATATCAAAGCGACAAAAGTTCCTACGCAGATCTTGTATACTAAAGCTAATTTTAATGATTTGATTTATTGTTTGATTCTTTGATTCGATCTTGCTTGAAATAGGTAAGGAAATCGATACGATGTTTATGTCGATAGAAGTATGCAATCATTTATCAGACGACAGAATTTCTCAGTTTTAAGTTATTTTTATTGAGTAAGTTATATCTGTTAATTATTATGCAAAAGTATTTGATCAAAAAACGAATACTTTTGTTACCCCAATCCTATTTAACAGTACTGCAAATCATCTTGCATTATACAACACTGCACACTGACAGTCAACCCAAAAGGCTAGAGAAATTAACTAGAAAACTTAAACCAGTTTGAAATGAGCACACCCTCGGAAAGGTCGCAAGCGATGGACGATGGCGAGGAAACAAGTTACCCTGACAACGAGGACACTAGCAAAGGTTCAAGTAAACAAAAACAAAGGAAAGCTCGAAAATCACCGAGTGTGCAAAATGAAGACGAGGATTTGGAAACTAAATGCACTGCAAGCTATTTTACTCTATGCATTACGGGTCAAATAGCATCGGCCAGATTTCCACTGGGTCCGGACAGGAAATATATATTCTGTCGCTACGAACTAATTGCCGGACCCGACTGGCGTTTGGAATCCGGAGTGCAGCACGGCCTCACACAGTTGGCAACCAACAAAGCTGGTCGCTTTAATGACAAAATTGTCATTAGCATGCCCATCGATGTCACCTACAAGAGCACCAGTCCATTTGGCTGTAAGTTACTGAATCTCTTAACGCGTAAGTTCACATTTCACAAATTTCTCTGTAGGGCCACAAATTCTAGTTAGCGTTTTTGGACAAGGTGCGCTTGGTGCTGAAACTTTGTTGGGCTATGCGCACGTTCATCTGCCCATCTTTGGTAGTTGTCAGCAGAAGGATCAGATGGATAGCCTAAGTGAAGTTCCTATCTTGTTGCCAAAATGCCCGAGCATGTTTGCCGATATTACCAGTTGGCTCTTGCGTCGCCAGCCGGAGCTCAAGGATCCCAAAGTGTTGCTAGACAATCTGCAGTGTAAAGGTAGGTTTTTAGAGTTTATACATATGAGCTACTGATGATATTTAATACATAAAATGACTAGAGGTTAAAATAATCAAAAAAAAGCCTGTGTTTGTTCATCTTTTTTCAAATTACTTAGTTTCAGTTACTTACCCCGTTGAAGACAAACATATTTGAGCTGTTTTTTCCACAAGAACAGACAGCTTCGCTACAGTTAATGTTTGACTGCAAAGAAAAATTAACTAAATCAATATAGTAATATTATGGCTTATTAAAAATCGTTTCAGGTCTATCTATGGAATCCTATGGCACGTTAGAGTTCCAGCTGCATACAATAATGAGAGGAGCACGTAAACTTGGCTACAACTGGCATACCTAAACTGACATATCGTAAATGTAAACGCTTCAAAGTGTGTGTGTGAATAAAGAACGCAAAGATAGCATTTGTCTTAATCTAATTGGACCTGCATTGGGTTTGGGGGATTTGCTTGCCTTAAACTTGACCATGACTTGTGACTGCAACTGTTGTGGAATGACGCGTTTTGCTGCTTGTTAACGTTAATCCGACGCAACAAATTTGCAGCAATTGGGTAAGAAATTGAAAATTTAGCGACTTTGGATTGGTCACATAATTGGATTAGGTGGCAATTAGTGTTAGACTGACTAGACTCAAGTGTTTTTTTGTTTTTTGTGTTGTTGTTAGCCACAAGTACTGTCACATATGTATAAAGGCAGCCAAAGATTTTTGGGCCAGTGCAGTCGCGTTCAGGCCGGCGCCAAGAGTAATCTTGAGAATCCTTACCTCTGCTATGGGCAGCAAATAGTTGCTAAATCGTGTGGAGTAACAAGTGCAAAGTGAAGTTTTAAAACATTGTGGTCTTAGCCAGAAGTAATACCATGATAAGTCTGAATCAACCAAGTTATGCTCATCATCGCGATGGCGGCAATCTCAGCCTGGCAGAGAGTGTGCCGCCAGAGATCATGCACATGGTGGATCCGTATTGGTACCAATGGCCACCCATGGAGCCCATGTGGTTTGGCATTATTGGCTTTGTCATAACCATTCTGGGGTATGTTATTCGAATTAAGGGAAAATATTGAATTGACTTGCAATTAATTTACATAGCGTTATGTCACTGTCGGGCAATTTTATTGTGATGTACGTGTTTACATCGTCAAAGGGTTTGCGTACACCATCGAACATGTTTGTTGTTAATCTGGCCTTCTCCGATTTTATGATGATGTTCACAATGTTCCCGCCGGTAGTTCTTAATGGATTCTACGGTACCTGGATACTGGGTCCTTTTTGGTGTGAGCTATACGGCCTGTTTGGTTCGCTCTTCGGATGTGTATCCATTTGGTCAATGACACTGATTGCCTATGATCGTTACTGTGTCATTGTTAAGGGCATGGCTCATAAGCCGCTGACAGTCACAGCGGCTGTGTTTCGACTTTTAATTGTGTGGACAATCTGTCTCACTTGGGCTCTTACTCCGATGTTTGGCTGGAATCGCTATGTACCCGAGGGTAATATGACGGCCTGTGGCACAGATTATTTTGCCAAGGATTGGTTCAATCGCTCCTACATTATTGTCTACTCCATATGGGTCTACTTGACACCCTTGTCAGTAATCATCTTTTCATATTATCATATCCTAAAAGTAAGTATAAGTTACTGGGTTAGAAAATCCCTAGAGTAACTAAACAAGTGCCATGTTTTCAGGCTGTTGCAGCCCATGAGAAGGCAATGCGCGAGCAAGCCAAGAAGATGAATGTCACATCTCTGCGAAACACTGAGGCAGAAAAGAGCAAGGCCATTGAAATCAAGCTGGCCAAGGTGGCATTGACAACAATATCGCTTTGGTTCTTCGCTTGGACGCCCTATACAATTATCAATTATGCTGGCATCTTTGAGTCAATGCATCTGTCGCCACTTTCAACAATTTGTGGTTCAGTGTTTGCCAAAGCAAATGCCGTTTGTAATCCAATCGTTTATGGCTTGAGGTGAGCATACGAAGAAGCATTCGATAAAAAAGCAATTAAAATAGTTTTCTTTTCACAGCCATCCCAAGTACAAGCAGGTGCTTAAGGAGAAGATGCCGTGCCTTGCCTGTGGCAAAGACGAGGTTGGCGCCGACTCCAGGACGCAAGCCACTGCCGAAATTAGCGAATCTCAGGCTTAAAACAAATATATATGTATATCGACGACTGCAGAGGACGACAAAAAGTAGAGGATGACGACATGTGATTTTTAGACACAGCAACTGACAGCTTTAAAGAATTTAAATCATAGTTCTAGTTGGCTTAAATACATAAATATGTATTAAAACATAACTTTTCATACGAAAACAAAAACCCGAAAAAAAAGCTGGCATTAAAAAATGTAAAAAAAAAAAACATGAATAGAAATATAAACTGCAACTGATACAAAATCAAACCAAATGAGTTAAAATATTATAGTTTTGCTATCCAGTTTTAGGATGAGAATATTTAGTGTTTTATAAAGCACATTGCCCAAAGCGTTTAAAGCCTTTTATTAAAAAATTAACATTTCAAACAGTCATTGTCGTTGCCGGTATCAGAGTTGAGATTTTCAGTTGTAGTAGCTGTTTATGTCGAGTTCATTGAGGGTGCCATTGATGCGTCGTTCCCGCAGCTCCTGTGTAAAGAGTGCGCGTCCTTGAAGCAATATAAAATCGATAAGTCGCTTATTGGAGCTCAGACGCAGGGCCTCCGGATCGCTGCGTTTGCGTAAATAGTTAAAGCAGCATGTACTGTTTACAAGAAATTGAAAAGAGAATACTTAGAAATTCACTTTAAGTTGTATGAACTTATTCGCCTACCGAAAGTGCTTAGTTCCGCAGGCACTGGCACACTCCTTGCCACAGGAGTCGCATGGCATCGCATTGGAGCAAGTAAAACACATAACACACATGCCTGCAAAATTTTTATTTTCAGAACAATTAAACTGAACCTATTATGTCTTAAATTACTCACATAGCAGTATAATAAGCATATTCATTTTTCGTCGCACTTGTCTTAATCTTGGTAGTCAAGAAATGAGCTCAGCAATTTTTGAAACTCATAGGAAATCTTGGATTTGTCTGACTTGTGTTAGACAGCAGCAGCAACTGAAAGGACTGAGCTATCCGTAAATCATCTTTTATATACTCTCAAAGATGCGGCACACACACACAGAGAAAACGCAGTAGCAGTTAAATTCAAAGCGGTCATTGAAGCATGTTGCATGGACAGTTAAGAGATTCATCCAAGTATGTGGACATGTGCTGCATAATAAATAAACGCACAATTGCAGCTTGCGCAACAAGTTTATGAAGCATACTTCTAAAGGTGGTCGCTGTTTTTGTACAACAAGTAATAAAAGTTTTGAATGGACCTTTCGAGTGACATGCTCTGAATGCAAATCACATAAGAAATCAATGGCTGTACCAAAAGACGTTTCAGGCTTGACTATTATTAGATAAATCGATCGGGTGTGAGCTAATACTTGAGAATATGGAGAATATAATAATTTTAGTGTTCTTGTTTGTGCCATCTTTCTGGTTGTCCATGGGCTACAAACATAGTGCAGCATTTTATTGCTTAGCCATCGCAGTATAAGCTTAACATTTTTAGAGCTCATATTATGTTTAAAGAGAGTTGATAGCACATAATATCATTATCAAAAAACGAAACGCATATAAAATCATTTAGAATTTCCCTTAAAATATGCATTTTGAATTTCTACGATATTCGTTACGTTATTCATATGATGCGAGCACAAGGTGGCAACGCCGTAACACAGCTGTGCAACAACAGCTGCTACGATACCGAATCAAAAATTTGTTTAGCAAAAAATTTTTCTTTTACACTTTCAAAACTAAGAGAATGACCATGTGGGAGCCGCCCCGACTAAGTGCATCATTACGTGCCAAAACAGAACTTGAATCAAAACGTCATCGCCACAACGGGCTGATTAATGCCAAAAGAAAAGCATCATCGTCCACGACGACAAATTTCAAAGAGTAAGCCGACATTTTCACAAATTGTGAAATAGACTTAAAATACGATCAGCTAATAACACAGTATGCAATTTATTACAAAGGAAAGAAGCACAGACTATTGGGCAACTGCTGGCACAGTTGCCGGCCGAAAAGCAGCCGGTTTGTAAGGTGCAACTACAAAAGCTGCGCAATTTAGTTCAGGAAAGCATGGGTTACGAGGAGCAGCCGCAGGTTGTGGAGCATGCAGCTTTATATCTTTTCTGGCTGCTACTGGATCAGCGCGTGCTGCTTGTGGCCACATCGAATCGACTGCACACAATGTTTGGCAATACATTCGACAAGAATCGCAGCCAAATCCACAAATGTGTTCTGGCCGTGGCCGATGCTTTGGAAGAGCAAGAACTTCTGGCCTTAAAGCGCTGGATGCGTTCGCAAGGCAGTTCATCTGACCGCCCACTCTGGGGCGAACATATACGAGTAAGCTGTACCCCAGCTAAATGGCTGGATGTTGGCAACTTGACGAATCTTGCACCCGATGCGCTGCTTAAGAATCACACAGTCAACAAGTTTTCCATGGAATACAAGACCAACGGTGTACAAGTTGTAGCAGCCAGAGACCCAGCTCTGGACGGATTTAAGCTAAGCCCACAGCTAGAATCACTGCTGAGTGTATCAGAGAAAACAGATGATGACGATCTGTTAACTCGGATTGGTGCTATCTTAAGCTCTAAGCGGAGCAGTGAGATCCTTCAGAACGAGCTAATGGAGCTGTTAGGATTTGAGCAGTTCGAACTGGTTGGCCAATTGCTGCAGGATCGATCCAAGATAGCCCAGCAGCTAGAGCAATACGCAACGCGATCGCGTCGCCTTAAGCAGGTTAAACAAAAGCGACAGCAAACCACAACCAACACCGAAAAGCGTCCCACAGTGTCCAGCGCTGTTGTGGTGCAGTCAGCAGAGGAGAGAGAGTTGGGCAAGCAGCAAAGGCGTGAAGAGAAGAAACTGAACCGCATTATGCGCAACATTAAAGATAACGAAAAAGATGATGAGGAAGCAGGTGGCGCTGTGGCCATATCAGCGCTACAGCTACGCATGCAGTATCAACGTAAGCTGCTAGAGGCAGCTCAGCGCGAGCCACTACTGCTCCAAACCAAAGCTGCCAAAGCCGAACAATCTACGTACAGGCCACCCATACGCTATCCCTATGTCTTTGATAGCCAAGCAGAGGCAAAACAGCATGCCGGCTTTATAGGCGGCAGCCGCATTACATTGCCCGACAATGCACAACGCATTGACAGTAAGCAGTGGGAGGAGGTCAAAATACCGGCCAGTGAGCCACCGCCACTGACAGTCGGCAACCAGCGTATCAAAATTGAAGAACTGGACGATATTGGCCAGATGGCATTTGCCAACTGCAAGGAGCTAAATCGTATACAATCTGTGGTCTATCCCGTGGCTTACCACAGCAATGAAAATATGTTGGTTTGTGCACCCACGGGAGCGGGCAAGACCAATGTGGCCATGTTGGCCATTGTTCACACCATTCGTTGTCATTTGGAGCAGGGCATCATCAATCGGGATCAGTTTAAGATCGTCTACATTGCTCCCATGAAAGCGCTGGCCGCCGAAATGGTTGACAATTTTTCGAAGCGCCTTAAATCCCTGCAGATAAGCGTTCGCGAGCTAACTGGCGATATGCAGCTAACCAAGGCTGAAATGGCAGCCACCCAGATACTAGTAACCACACCCGAGAAATGGGATGTGGTGACCAGAAAAAGTTAGTAACCTTCATGGTTAAATTTGTATATTTATTCTAAGCACATTTTCCAATTTATTTAAGGCAGTGGCGATGTGGCACTGGTCAGTCTTGTCCAGCTGCTTATCATTGATGAAGTGCATCTGCTGCACGGTGAACGTGGTCCTGTTGTTGAGGCGCTTGTTGCACGAACATTACGTCTGGTGGAGTCCTCCCAATCTATGATACGTATCGTGGGCTTATCGGCTACACTGCCTAACTACATTGATGTTGCACACTTTCTGCGAGTGAATCCCATGAAGGGTTTGTTTTACTTTGATTCACGCTTTCGACCTGTGCCTTTGGACACCAACTTTATTGGTATCAAATCGGTGAAGCCTTTGCAACAAATTGCTGACATGGATCAGTGCTGTTATCAGAAGTGCGTTGAGATGGTCCAGCAGGGGCATCAGGTGATGGTCTTTGTTCATGCACGGAATGCCACCGTGCGAACGGCCAATGTACTTAGAGAGCTGGCACAGCAGAACAATACTAGTGCGTCATTTTTGCCCGCGGATAATAATGCGCATGGACTGGCAATGCGTTCCATACAAAGGAGTCGGAATAAACAACTGGTCGAATTGTTTAACTGTGGCCTGGCAATGCATCATGCTGGCATGTTGCGTGCCGATCGTCAAATGGTGGAGAAATATTTCGTCGAAGGCCATATTTCGGTGCTGGTATGCACAGCGACGCTCGCCTGGGGCGTTAATTTGCCAGCTCATGCGGTTATTATACGCGGCACAGATATCTATGATGCAAAACATGGTAGTTTTGTGGACTTGGGAATACTGGATGTGCTTCAGATCTTTGGACGTGCAGGCCGTCCGCAGTTCGACAAAAGTGGCGTGGGTACCATTATAACCAGCTACGACAAGCTTAATCACTATCTCTCGTTGCTGACCAATCAATTCCCAATCGAATCAAACTTTGTGCAATGTCTGGCTGATAATCTGAATGCTGAAATTGGCCTTGGCACCATTAGCAATGTAGAGGAGGCCATCGAGTGGCTAAGCTATACGTTAGTAACTAACAGCTTCTTGAAAATATTATGTCCTTTATTTTATATATATTATTTATTTGTTTAGGTATCTGTTTGTACGCATGCGCATTAATCCGCATGTCTACGGCATCGAGTACACGGAGCTGCAACAGGATCCAACTCTAGAAACGCGACGTCGTGCTTTAATCATGACTGCATCGATGAGTTTGGACAAGGCCAAGATGCTGCGTTTTAATCAGCGGACCATGGACATGAATATCACCGATTTGGGTCGAACGGCTTCGCATTTCTATATTAAATATGACACGGTGGAAACGTTTAATGAACTTATGAAGCCATTCATGAACGAAGCTGATCTGCTGGCCATGATGTCGCAGGCGCAAGAGTTTCAACAGATTAAAGTGCGTGATGATGAGCTTGAAGAGCTGGATGAACTGCGTGAATACTATTGCAAACTAAAGGCCTTCGGAGGTAGTGAAAATGTCTGCGGCAAGGTATGTTCATTTATATGAATTATATCAAAATAATATCTTAACTGCCACTCTTTCTAGGTGAACATTCTAATACAAACGTATCTATCCAATGGGTATGTCAAGTCCTTTTCGTTGGTCTCCGACATGTCGTATATAACACAAAATATTGGCCGAATAGCACGTGCCTTGTTCTCGATTGTGTTGCGACAAAACAATGCCATTTTGACGGGACGAATGTTGGAGCTGTGCAAAATGTTTGAGCGTAGGCAGTGGGAATTTGATAGTCATTTGCGCCAGTTTCCGGCCATCAATGCAGAGACCATTGACAAACTGGAACGTCGTGGTCTGGGCATTTATCGTTTGCGGGAAATGGAGCAGCGGGAGTTGAAAGAGTGGCTACGAAGCGATCGTTATGCGGAGCTGGTCATACGCTCGGCAAATGAGCTGCCACTGCTGGAGGTGGAGGCAAGTCTACAACCGATTACACGCACAGTTTTAAGGATTTCGATAACCATCTGGCCGGATTTCACGTGGAACGATCGAGTGCATGGCAAGACTAGCCAAAGCTTTTGGCTGTGGATTGAGGATCCGGAGTCCAACTACATTTACCATTCAGAACTCTTTCAAATAACTCGTAAAGCAGTTTTTAGCAACAAGTCACAGCAGCTGGTGATGACCATTCCGTTAAAGGAGCCATTGCCACCACAATACTACATACGCGTCACCAGCGACACCTGGCTGGGCAGCACCACATGTGTGCCGCTTTCCTTTCAACATCTCGTGCTGCCTGAACACCATCCGCCACTGACAGAGCTACTTCCGTTGCGTCCGATGCCTGTCGACGCACTCGAAAACGAAATCTACGAATCACTTTACAAGTTCAGCCACTTCAATCCCATACAGACGCAAATCTTTCACTGCCTGTATCACACTGATAACAATGTGCTGCTCGGCGCACCCACCGGCAGTGGCAAGACAATTGTTGCAGAACTCGCCATATTTCGTGCACTGAATCAAAATCCTAAGTGCAAAGTAGTGTACATAGCACCGCTGAAGGCGCTCGTCAAGGAACGCATTGCGGATTGGCAGCAGCGTTTTGAGCGCTCTGAATTGGGCATCAAAGTAGTCGAGCTCACTGGAGATGTCACTCCGGACATTCAAGCCATCCGAGAGTCACAGCTGATTGTAACAACGCCTGAGAAATGGGACGGTATCAGTCGGTCTTGGCAAACGCGCGACTATGTGCAACATGTGGCCTTAATTGTGATCGATGAGATACATCTGCTGGGTGAAGATCGTGGACCCGTCATAGAGGTCATTGTCTCCCGAACCAATTTTATTAGTTCGCACACTGGCCGCTCCATACGTATTGTGGGCTTGTCTACGGCCCTGGCCAACGCACAGGATTTGGCCAACTGGTTGGGCATTAAGCGCATGGGTCTCTACAATTTCAAGCCCTCGGTGCGCCCTGTTCCATTGCAGGTGCACATCAATGGCTTCCCCGGCAAGCACTACTGCCCACGCATGGCCACAATGAATCGCCCCACTTTCCAGGCCATTCGCACGTATTCCCCATGTGAGCCAACCATTGTGTTTGTCTCCTCACGACGACAGACACGACTCACAGCATTGGATTTGATTACGTTTGTGGCGGGCGACGAGAATCCTAAACAGTATCTGCACATTGCCGATCACGAAATGGAGTTGATTTTGCAAAACATACGCGATCAGAACTTAAAGTTTTGTCTGGCCTTTGGCATTGGACTGCATCATGCCGGTCTGCAGGAGCCGGATCGCAAGTGTGTTGAGGAGCTGTTCCTGAATCGTAAGATACAGATTCTAGTGGCCACTGCCACACTCGCCTGGGGTGTAAATCTGCCTGCCCATCTGGTGGTCATCAAGGGCACCGAATACTTTGATGGCAAGGTGAAGAAATATGTGGACATGCCCATTACAGATGTGCTGCAGATGATGGGACGAGCTGGACGCCCGCAGTTTGACAACGAGGGCGTTGCCGTCGTCCTAGTGCACGATGAGAAGAAAAACTTTTACAAGAAGTTCCTCTACGATCCATTTCCAGTTGAGTCTAGTCTGTTGGGCGTGCTGCCCGAACACATCAATGCTGAGATTGTTGCAGGCACCGTACAGACCAAGCAGGCTGCACTTGATTACCTTACATGGACTTATTTCTTCAGACGACTTCTCCGAAACCCATCCTATTATCAACTGGAAGGCATAGAGCCAGAAAATGTAAACGCCTTCATGTCCAGCCTAGTGGAACGTGTCATTTACGAGCTGCAGGAAGCTGCATGTGTCGTTGAGCGCGAGGGGCAGCTGGTGCCCACATTTTTGGGTCGCATCAGCTCCTTCTACTATCTGTCATACCGCACAATGAAACATTTCCTCGAAGACCTTCAGCCGAGCATGGACACCAAGGAGGTGCTTCTGGCCATATGCGATTCCTATGAGTTTGACCAGCAACCTGTGCGTCACAACGAAGATAAGCACAACGAAGAGCTAGGCGAGACAACACGCTTCCGTCCGCCAACAGCCAGTTGGGATTCGCCGTACACAAAAACATTCCTACTGCTCCAGGCGCATTTCGGACGCTTGGCACTGCCTAACTCAGATTATCTGACGGACACCAAGTCGGCACTGGATAATGCCACGCGAGTCATGCAGGCTATGGTGGACTACACAGCAGAGCGAGGCTGGCTTTCGACCAGTTTGGTGATACAACAGTTGATGCAGTGCGTCATTCAGGCACGCTGGTTCGATTCATGCGAGTTTCTTACATTGCCTGCTGTCGATGAAGACAATGTGGATGTCTTTCTCAATATATCACACGATAACTACGACTACCTTACGCTGCCCGTGCTCAAGGAGCTATGTAGGAAGGACTATGAAGTGCTGGCAGCTCCACTTCGCGATGCTTTTGAGGAGCGTGAAATCGAACAGATGTACAAGGTAAAGTGAACAATCAAATATCCCTTTTAATTTCGTTTATTTAATCAAGTTTATTTAATAGGTGATTCAAGATCTACCTGAAATCTCGCTGCAAATCTCTGTAGAAGGTCGCTATTTGGAAAATGAGTATGCTAAGCGACCGCTTTCATTTGGCGATGGTTCAACGGTGTGGACAGAGCTGCATGCTAACGAGGATTATATTCTGAGCATTGATCTGCAACGATTAAATACCGCTGGACAGCGTAGGGCTGGTGCACAAGGCAATGCCATACACTGTCCCAAGTATCCAAAGCCAAAGAATGAGGCTTGGTTCCTAACACTCGGCTCGCAATCCAACGATGAGCTGCTGGCCATGAAGCGTCTGACGCTACGAGGAACGCGCTCCTCCAATCGCATTGCCTTTCAAGCAACGCCTCGTCGCGGGCGTATGCTGCTCACATTATATTTAATGTCAGATTGCCTTATTGGCTTCGATCAGCAGTATGATCTGTATTTTGAAATCATTGATGCAAAGGCTTAAGATGTACAAACTTCAAACTAATGTTAGCATCCTCATACCAAGGTTGCAGTCATTCTTCCACTTGGAGGCTTGTTAAGTATGTTTATGCACCAAGTAGTTATATCAGCGTTTCTGTTTGTTCTTTATAAGTGCATAATATGAAGCTGTAGTTTAAATAACATACATACTTAATATGTAATCCATCAGCATACATATATAATGTCAAACATTTGTATGTGGCTGTAGAGTTAGGTGTTAAGTATTTATGTTCAGAAACCCATTAAAGACATAAATTGAAATTTTGTACTAACCGAATAAAATGGTAAAATTTAAATAATGCATTAAATGTTAAATGAAGTTTTTAAGTATTTCAATTAAATAAGAAGTGGCGTTCACAAAACTAAGATATCAAATTAAAGATGTAAACAAATGTTTATACATGTGATACGTTAAAAGATTTCCTAAGAAACTGCATTTACTGTAACAAATATGGGTTGTTAAAAAAAACATTCTTTCAAACTTTAATTGGCATCTATTTGAACTATTTGGAAGGGCAACTATCATTCAAAAGAACCTACCTCAAACGCCAATGGCATTGTTAACTTTCAGATAATTCAGATAAAGCTTGATTACAGTAGTTAAAATAAAAATTGTTGTAGATTACCGTTAACACAATTCAACAAAACTTTTTATATGAGATTTCGGAGTCGTTTCTGAAGATTATTTTTGTGCAAAGCACAGGGAGGTGTGTTTTCAAAAATATTGAGAAAAATGGGTACAACATTTTTTAAAGAGTGTGATTAAATATAAGACTACTTTGTCCAGTACAACGAAAACATCAATATGTGTTCAAAAAAAAACCGTTTTATCATTTGTTTTGTCAAACGTGGATTAAAATCCGATTTAAGCAATAAAAATAAAAATAACTCGTATTTTGTAGGCCTGTGTAATTTTCGTTACTTATTTATTTAACAAATACTCAGAGCAATCAACGACGAAAGTATGTGTGAAAATATAAAATCAAATAAACTGATAGACATGCGCTCAGTATGTAGATAGCAGTCAGACGAGTTTTGAATTTTGTCGCGTTTAGAACATACAAATCGTACTGATCATTGCAATGTTGTCGCTTGTTTATTTAGCTCTAACGCTGTTGACTTTGCTATGGTTCTATCTGAAACACCATTACTCATACTGGGAGCGGCGTGGCTTTCCATACGATAAAAATGCGGGTATTCCATTTGGTTGTTTGGCCAGCGTATGGAGAATGGAAAAGGCCATGGGCATGGCCGTCTACGATGTGTACAGAGAGAGTAAGGAGCGTTTTCTAGGCACCTATTTGCTGTATCGACCAGCGGTTTTAGTCCGTGATGCAGAACTGGCACGTCGTGTTTTGGCTCAGGACTTTGCAAGCTTCCACGATCGCGGTGTCTATGTGGAAGAGGAGAAAAATCCACTGTCTGGCTCAATCTTTGCGCTGCGTGGACAAAGTTGGCGCTCCATGCGGCACATGCTTTCGCCTTGTTTCACATCCGGCAAGCTTAAAGGCATGTACGGTACTGCCGAGGATGTTGGCAACAAAATGGTGGCCCATCTGCACAAAGAGCTGCCAGAGCAGGGCGTCAAGGAAATTAATCTAAGGGAGGTGATGCAAACCTATGCAATTGATATTATTGCTTCTGTTATCTTCGGCCTGGACGTTAACAGTTATGAGCAGCCCGACAATAAATTCAGAAAATTGGTAACACTTCGACGAGATAATCGTTATTTTGCACTTTTAGGCATGATGATCTTTTTGATTCCATCGTAAGTACTAATTGCCTTCCGTAAGAAAAATTTTAAAACTGATGCAAAATAAATTTTTTATAGCATTGCAAAAATTATGTTTCGAGTTGGAATACAGAATCCTATTGGAGTCGCCTTGTTGGCCATTGTTAAAGACACCATCGAGTATCGGGAGAAGCATGGCATTGTTCGCAAGGACATGCTGCAATTGCTTATGCAACTCAGGAACAAGGGTAGCATCGATGAGGACGATAGCAAAAGTTGGAATATTCAGACCACCGATGATGGTAAACATTGATATAAGTTATTGCTTTAAAGCCATTCACTCATTACTTATCCCATTTACAGGTCATGTAAAGAGTCTATCGCTGGAGCTAATTACAGCCCAGGCCTTTATCTTTTACATTGCCGGACAGGAGACAACGGGATCTACAGCTGCGCTCACAATCTTTGAGCTGGCACAGTATCCGGAACTTTTGAAACAACTGCAAAATGAGGTGGATGAGACACTTAAGCAGAACAATGGAGAAATTACTTACGAAATATTGAACAACATGGAATTCCTAGAGCTGTGCGTAAATGAAACATTGCGAAAATATCCCGGACTGCCATTGTTAAATCGTGAATGCACACAGGACTATACAATTCCGGATACCAATCATGTTATTAAGAAAGGAACTCCAGTTGTCATCTCACTTCATGGCATACACCGTGATCCAGAATATTTCCCAGATCCCGATAAATATGACCCGCATCGTTTTGCTGAGGAAACCAAAAACTACAATCCCATTGCCTATATGCCATTTGGTGAGGGACCCAGGATATGCATTGCCCAGCGCATGGGTCGTGTAAATGCCAAATTGGCGATCGTCAAGATAATGCAAAACTTTAATATCGAAGTAATGAGCAAACAGGAACTGGAATTTCAAAGTTCAGGCATTGGTTTGCTGCCCAAGGATGGCGTCAAAGTGCGCCTCTCCAAACGTATGCCCAACTAAACGGAACCATCATCCATCATCATTCCAGTGCCTAGTAAATGGTTGATAAGTCTTTTAAGTCATCTTATCGAGGCGTCCAAAAATATTTTCACTTGATTATTGATTGTATGGATAGAGTCAACATTTTTTATTAAATGCTTGCAATTATTGTACTTGTGGTATCTCGCATATAAAAGTACATAAGTACATGCACGACTGCGTGTAGTGTGTGTATATGAATAAATATAGATAGATTAAAGATACATATTTACAGGAACGTTTGATTTTATTTATTTTCTAATCGTTTCATCGGGGTATTTAGCACCATTTGTTTTGTGTCGATTTAATTGTTCTCACTTTGCTCCAATTGTTGCTGCTGCTGTTCTAATTGCTTTTGCTGCTGTTGACTTTCGTACAGTTTCTGTTTGTTCTTTTGCCTAAAGATCTCCTTGCTGGCCTCTTTAATGGCCTCAAAAATTTTTGCCTGCGACATTATTTGCTTTTGTACATTCTCAACAGCTGGTTCGGCATTGATATCGATCAGATCACTTAAACCCTCGGATAGATACTCATTATTATATGGTTTCTCTTCGATCTCTTTACGTTTGAACAACGAAAATGGTGGATAGGAGGGATATGAGGTGCGTTTACGTCCACAGCCTGTGAAAGAGTTATGTTCAAGCTATAATTATGAAAATTAAATTTATGTTTAAAACACTGAAAAATTTAATCACCTGTAAATGCATTGCAAAATGGTCGTTTCTCATATTTCCACTGTATTACGCCACTCAGTTTGTGCTTTAAGAGTTAATAAATATTTAAAACTTATTTAAAACAACATTATAGTAAGTAAATGCTAAGATTTTTTTCTCTATAATTAAAAGAATTCCACTATCAACTCTAGTTGCGTATTTAATTATTAAAATGGCAAAACCTCCGATTTTATGTTTATTGCATATTTACTCACATTCACTTCATTGTTTTCTACCTCTAGCGAAGCATTCGCAGTAAAAGCACATATAATAATCGCTGTTAGACACAGAAAAATCTTTAAAGTTTTTCTCATTTTAATATTTTTTCTTTGTTTCGTTTTGACTGGAATAATCCGTTTAGCGCCTGCACTGCTTAACTTTTCAGAAGCAATTGACGGAAAATCGCATTCGCGGTCCTTGGTCAACAAGTTGGCAACGCAATGTGAGACTTGTTCCTTTCAGGAGATGACAGGACTGCCCACTGCGCAGCGAATGTGTTTTGGTTGCCACTTAATGGCATTTTGCGTTTTTCCCGACCTTTCCCAGACCCCAACCACTTAAACATTGCCGTGACGTTTGACACATGTCCTTTACCAAGGGTTTAATAAATATATAAATACGCAAGAAATAACAGAAGGCTAGAACTTAAAGTTGCTGGCTAAAATTGAATTAAGTTGAACTAACATTTATACCAGATATTTGGACCAGTGTAAATGCAACGCCGTAAAAATCTCGTGAGAGCGGTGAGCATTCTGTCTATTTATAAAAACCCGACACGAAAACCCACTCACAGATATCTTAAGAATATATAGTAAGAGTACGTATAATCACCGGTTTTTCGTTTCGACGTGCGCATTTTCGGAAAAGTTTTCCTCATCGCGCTTCTTCAGACATTTTCGGCAAGCACAGCGGGCAATTTCGAAACGATTCTCAGCGGAAGCAGAACGTAGACGGCTCCAATCGAAATTTTTAAAAGAATATAAAAAAAGAATTACATATACAGAAAGTTGCTGCGCTAGCAACAGACATCAGACAGACATTGGGCAATCAATAAACAATTTGTGCAAATTTTATAAACAAAACTCAGATAAAAGCAACTGAAATATTTAAAGCACGCTTTTATTTGCCTGTTATATACGAGTGGGAAAGTATTGGAATTTGTGTGTCATTTATACTAAAATAGCATGTGAGTAAAACATCAATAAATTATACAATTAAATTAAAATACCGAAGCTACTGGAAAAAAAAAAATATTATTTGAATGCGATAAATTTTGAGATACCTGAGTTTAACTCATCTCTTTAATTCCTTTTTTACATTTTTACACTTATTTTTTTGTCTGCACAAAATGAAGCACTAAAAATACCACAGCTATTTTCAGTTTTCATCAGATTTACTGTCGCACATTGGTTTGACAACTATCCAGTCCGGTTCTGTTTGCTGTTTTCCCTTTCAATTGCCGTCTGATCTGTTCGCATTGCTTACAATAAAAATAAAAAAATTACGAAAATAATGTTGATATCGAAATTATAAACATTTCGGCACGAGTGGCCATTAACGATCATATATATTGTTTATTACTGAATATATGAGTTAAAAAGAATATAGGTGATCGTAAAAAGTAATTTGAAATTCAAAAAAAAGAAAATTCTCGACGGGAAAACAAGACAATTATGTCAAATGACGTTTGCTGTTGCATTGTCAACTTTTGTTGTGGCATCGTCTTTTTGTATATTTTTAAATATGAAAATTGATTTAATTTATTTTTCACACTCTACTATTTTTAGACAGATATGTCAGAGCCCGCAGCCGAGCAACAGCAGCAGCCGCAGAATGGCAAGGAGCGTTCCAAGTCAACCGAAGAGAAAGAGATACCACGCGAACCGGCGCTGGTTTGCAAAGACATCAATGTAAGAATCGACAAATTGAATAAATAAAACGAATATTTACTTCAGATAATATCTGTACATAAATTCGTTATATAAATATTGCAGATTAAGACTGAACTAGAGTGTCTAGTAAAATTGCTTGATGGTAAAATTTCCAAAGAGGAGGAAGTGATAATGGAGGAGTTGCATCAGTATTTGATTGAGGATGATGGCTCCTGGGCGCTGGGTGATAATTTCCTGGTATTTGTGCAGCGTGTGCTACGCGATTCGCAATCCTTTTCGCCGGACACACGGATACATATGCTGCGAACATTGGCATATGCGGCACTTAAAGATGATGTGATTATAATTTTGCATCAGGATCGTAGGGATCACACGCTAATGAACTTCGCCCAAGATATTGACAAGCATACACCTGAAGAGCAACAGGCCTGGGCCATGTTTGTAAGTTTTGCATATTTGATGCTTAAAACATAATAAATTTATTCAACTTTTTATAACTCACCGCTAGACATGCAATCTCTTTGAGAATTTGGGACCGTCAGAGTGGCTTCTGTATATTTCGGAATGGGATTTCAATGGACAGACCATTTCAAATATACGCGTTACTACTAAAGTAGCAGTGCATTGCATACTCTCCAATTGCCCCCAGCTAAAGAACATTGGTTCCATGATCTTGTACAACATTGCAATCAAAGACGTGAAAACTGTGGTAGATAAACATACTAATAAATCTTTTAACCTAAACCTCTTTCTCATGTTTACTGTACAAATTTCCAATAGGTGTTTGATGACATTGCTGTGGAACTAGCAATGGCTATACTACAGTTCTTCCAGAGCAGTCCCAACGAAGATCAGATTTATCGCACACTAAAGGCGCTGGCACGTTTTCTAGAGGTATTGACCTACATACAAATATCCGCAAAATGCCAATTTAAACTGACAGCTGTCAAACTTATGTCTTTCATTGTTTGTTATAGGTATCGCCGGACGTACCGATGATTATTCAAATGATTGGACCGCATCCAAAACAATTTGCTGGCAAAAGCGAGCGCTGCGATGATCTGATAAAGATAATCAGTCGCAAAGTGCCAGCCTAAGAGCAACAACAGAATTCAATAAGTAATAAGATGATAGCTTTAGGCACGCCTTACTTTATATACAGAGCAATGTACTTAGATCTTTTAACATTTTTGTATAGCATTTTGCGCGAGACAATAAAAATTTTTATTCTTTACATCAAGGTATCGCCACAGCATAACTTTAGCAGGGGAAATCCATTGCCACCACTTGCGCGCAATTGGAGCCAGTGCTTCTGATTGGAAACAAACATTTCCGATGGCAGCTGAGTGTCCTGGCCACTTGCATCCTCTGTCAAAAGAAAACGCGGTTTACAGGTAAATTAAATCATTGATGTTGCCTTCAACTTACGTGTCTTCTTGTCGAATCGTGGCGACTGTGTTATGGATATGATGTCTTCCGGCTTGCGTAGCAAGATCTTACCTACACCCTTGCACATTCGCAGCACCTCATGATTGCTCAGCTTATCCAGCTGCTCCTCATTTAGCAGAGTGCAGGCAAGAATCCACTCACGCACATCATCAAAGTCATTGAGCAAACGAACAGCGCCATTGACACTGAAGCGTATACGCTTCTGAAAAATAAAGTCCAACCAAGCCTCACAGATCAGCTTCAGCACGAGCTTGAGTATAACAATATCGTTGGTGGCGCGTATGGTCGGCAAAAAGATCTCATCTAGAACATAGCCAACATACAAGCTCTTTTTTTCATTGTTATAGACGCTACGCTGCCAGTGACTGGCAGGGGGGAAACAAAGCGTGAAATTTGCCAAGCTGAGCACGCGGCAAACCGCAGACAATATCTGAACACATTCATCGGTAGTTTTCTGTCAAAGTAAACAAACAATGGCTAAGCATACTTAAGGTGAAAGATTTGTGACAAACCTTAAGCAAATCTATGTTATTTGTGGATTCAGTGATGAGCTTTGTGCGCAACGCCACGCACACTAGCATTAGTATATCACTTAAACCGGCAGTGAGTTTAGGCAGTTTAAAAGTAGTGAAGACATTTAGGCATAGTTTCACATCATGCTCCAATATTTGAAAGAATCGATCCATTTTCCATTCGCAGCAAAGTAGCTTTGCCTGCTCGGTAACCCACAGACGCATGGAGTGTACCGAGTGATCTAAAATGGATGATAGTCTTATAAGTCTACGTATGCAGTTCCTTATAACTTACCCATTCGATGGAGTATAGGTATTTGCTCAGCGACTGGCAGTAAACTGGAATTATTGTGCGCCTCCATATTGGCAAAGTACTGATTACTAAGATTGACTAAATTGGAAAAGACACTGATCCAGACAGTGCCCGTTGGTGTGCCATGTTCCTGTTATGTATCAGTATGGAGAGTTAATCTAACTCCATTATTGTTCAAATCTTAACTTACGTTCTTTGGACAATCGCGATATTGTTCGACAACTTGTTGAACCAAACATTTTGAATCACTCGAAGAGATGAGTGTCAAACGGAAGAGCTGATCCCAAATATTATTGCACATAAAACCGGTTAGAACTTCGCCAATGCCACGTAACGTGGAATAAACCGGTTCGGGTATATCTATGGCAATGCCAATTATTAACTTGTCACACATTGCGGCTTTATATGGGTTATCTTACCATTAGAGGTCTGTTGGTAAAGCCAACAGCGTATAGAATCAATGTGCGTGAGATTATAGCAGGACATGGGCGTGTCTATCCACCATAGTAGAATGTGATCCAATATTATCCCAACATAAGACCAAAGCAAACGCAAACCTCGCACAATATAGGCATTCATATCCACATCACCGGTTTTGCGGTTATCTGTTTAAGATTTAACTGAAGCCCAATCTAGGTACACAATGTACAAGAATTATTGACATACCAAATATAGTTGGACATATTTCCATTGCCTTGGTTATAAGTTGCGCTATGAAAATTCGTTCCTTCTGTAAGAAACTCTCAGCGTGCTTGTAACGCAAACTCTGACCCTTTGCTTGCTCATCTTGAACGCTTGTCTCTGCCAGCTGCATGGACTTGTACTCCTGTGCAGAATCCTGGGCAGACTGCTGATAATCGCCGGCGGCAAATGATATGTTCAATGTACGCAATATCTCCAGGCTGGATGAAGTCGACTCATTGGTATGCTGTTGCTGATGCTCCCGCCAAGCATCTTGCTCACCCATATTAAACAAGCCGAATACAAGATCCAAAGCATTCTGTTCAACACGCGTTTGGGCGACATTCTGTATAGACATTTTTTTAAATAACATCTGCTTCAGATTGTGGGCACTATACTAACCTGCAGCACATATCCGAAGTCAATGTTCTTTAAGGACATTAAGAGGGCTGGGTACATGTTGCTGCAAACATTTGCATGCATCTCCTCCTTGCACTTGCCACTCAGCTTTGGCTCATCTTCTGCCTGGGCGTCTTGCAACGGCTGAAGCTGTGACTGCGACTGCTTTTCCGACTTACTATGCACATTACGGCATTTGTTATACAGTTGGGTTATATGCAATGCCCAATTAAGCCACATCTCAGACTCCGTTGACTTGCGCAACAGTAAAGTCAACTGCAAGTTTAAAGGAATACTCTAGTCAAATGTAAGGCACACAAAAAAAAACCATACGCACCGTACTCTTGAGCACAAATGTCAACTGGCAGAAGCGCCTATCGTTTAGCTCCATGAGTAAATTGAACTTGCGCATGAGGAGCGCATTGTAGGGACTACGCTTGATCTTCTTCGAGAGCGACTGAAAGTCCGCATTCTTGGATTCATCCTTCAAGTTCCAATAGCGCTCCACAACACGCTCACATTCCTCAAAAATGGTATTCTAATTGATAGTTAAAAAACAAAAATAAATACTAATGCTAAAATGCCAAACTCTTAACCTGACCACTTACATGTTGGTTATATATAGACGAATTCACATCTATTGCAATGCGTTTGGTGATGCGTCGTAGCTCTAGGCCTAGATTGCTGATATCCGCGAACGTGTGCATTGGCTGCGATTTGTTGCGGCAGTACCATTTTGGTGTTGTGCTCATTTTCGGAGTTGCCCTGTCTGGGCAGGGGGCAGCCCAACACACTCACACAAACGCGCGCACACACACACACGCACAACCAATTCTTACCCAATCACCTGCCCCGCTCTAAATGGATTTTTAATTATTGTGTCTCCCAGGCACGCATTCGATTGGCTTTCCCTATTTCCGCGTCTAGCAAGAGTTATCAAATGCAAATTTTCTGCGAAAGTTTAATCGATGGCAGGAGGATTACGAGGTCGCGTCACTTGGCAACGCACGCACTTGATAGTTAGTTTTATGGGTGGCCAACATTTAGGTGTGCTGTAAGGTTGATTGCAAAGCCATTTAATATTATGACGGACAAATGTCAGGATACCCTACATGTTAGTCAACGATTGTTTAAAGAGTTAGAAGAACCTGCTAAAACAAACAACAGAAAATTAGGGTATTGCGATATTGAGCGACCCATTTCTTTTGGAGCAGTATGCATTGTGTTGTAGCAAAGTAAACCCCGAAGTACGACAGCAGTTGCTAAAGAGACCTGGTAGCTTTAATATACATATGTATATATAATACAATAATCACGGAAAGTTTATTGATATATGTGTGGTTATAGATAGGTTTGATTTTATTTTTTGTTGTTTTACTTGAATAAACGAGCTGTAAATATTCAACACATTCTTTTGCTTGATTTTTGTTTCTTTGTTTTTTCGTTATCATCTATGCTTATTTTCTCATCTATACACATCAACATCTGGTTTTGTTTTGCTATCACATTGAATTGTTACATTTATAGTAGTAGTTGCTGCATTGTTGCCTGCTTAAAATCTTTAAAACATGTTTTAAATTTCATCTGAAACATTTAGGTATACATGTGTATCTGTGGGCTGAGTATGGATTGTAGTTTTGTGTGTTGCGTGTTTTTTTATGTTGTATGTTTGTTGAGTGTTGCATGTTGCAGCGTCTGTGACTCATAAATAAACACAAGGGTGTCTATCACAGAGTCACATACTAAGCTTGCAACAAGCAACAAACATTTAATTTCGAAAATATTAGCTGAACTTTCAAGAACTTCTTCGATATCTCTTATGTCATCATCGTTACATAACGGCGCTTTTTGATTCAACATGTTAAATCTAAAAATTTACTGCGCATCTTCTAACTATACACTATATTAGTGGCGGTTTCTTAGTTCATTGTTCTCTCTCTTTCTCTTTTTAACCGTCCTATATTTTTAACTTGTCCTTTTTTTTAGTTTTTTTTTGTCATTTTTTTGTTTTAAGATATATTAATAGTTTTAAAATATATAGAAATAATATATGTAGATATATATACTTAATCTGTTTCACGACTTGTAAAATATATGTATAACGTATTTATATATGTATATATATATATATATATATATATATTAATATATGTATGTATATATCGATTTTGTATGCACTTCTGCTATGTCTACGTTTAAGCCTAACCACGCTTTGCCTAATGCTCTGTAGTAGTAGTATTTGTAGTTGTAGTAGTATCCTGCAGCTCTTCGAGAGTTGGAATATCGTCTTGTAGTTTCAGCACTTGCAACCTTGGGTTATAGTGCCCGGCTAAATAATATGTATCATTGTTATCGTATATGGTTTGATATTGCTTCGAATCGGCGCCAAACTTGTCCTGGTAGTTAACAAGCTGCAGCACCTCGCACCGATGCGAAATTGTCTGCACATCATTCTCATCCTCATGTGGCGATTCGAATAGAGCACCCTGTTGTCATAGAGCAATAATTATTTCATATTTTAAAACTGGCCAAATATACCAATGCATACCGGATATTTTAATTTTGGACAGCCCGTTGTCTCCTCCGGATGATAGAACCACGCCACACGCACCACTCTATTGCCAGCGGTGGTCTCCCACATGGACTCGATGCGCCCAATATAGGGTCGATCCGGTCTGCCCGTAGATAGAAATACTGCACAGTCCCCTACCTGCAATTGAAAAGTTATTTTAACTCATATTTTAGTTGGATTGCATTTGTGATTCTCACCGTTATAGTCTCCTTGCCCCTTTTGATTGTTTTGTAGAATTGCTTTCTGGCGCGTCCCTTGACGCCCGCCTTGCGGTAGGCGGTTCCAAACCAACCCCATAACTGCCGCTCTGGCAGAAAGGCTGCAATTTTGCTGCTACCTTTGGAATTGTTGTGTTCAACCAGATCGTCGCCCTTGACCTAAACAATAGATGATTTATAAACTTAAAACATATGGTTTAAACATATAATTGGCTAAAGTAACTTTACCTCATCGGACACTTCGGACATAAGGTTGGACGTGGTCTCTTCCTCCATGTCCAACTGTTCCGCCTTCACCTTAAGCTCAATCTTAACGCGTTCCGTTGCCGGCGCAGCAGTATATTGTTCATCACCTGCTGGTATAAGCGCTTGTTGTGGTGCTTGCTCGGTAGTCATATAATCCTGAACCGGCTCAGCCTCTTCGTTGGCATTTTTACGATGGTGTTTCTTATGCTTCTTACGCTTCTTGTGCTTGTGATGCTTACGGCTGCTGTCATCAAGGCTTGCACCATCCCCAGCCGCAGCCATTTCATCACCGCCATTCAGGTAGCCGTTCGACTCAGAAGACTTGGCAATGCCATTTTGAGCTTTCGTCAACTTCTTCAGGCTCTTCTTGAGTCGTTTCTTAACGCTACGCTGTGTGAATAGCTCCATAGTAGCGGCCAGTGAGGTTGTGTTATCGCTGCTCACGCTTAGCCCATGCTGACTGTGCGATTCCTCACCACTCGGTGCGCCGCCTGCATGCTCCATTGTGGCTGCTACTGATGATGCACCACTGTCACCACTACGCAGCGCGCCACGTTTCTGTTTGCCTACAGAGTAAAGGGGATTATCGTTGTACTCTGTACCATGGACCATAGGATGGAAACGGGGGCGTAAACGAATCAAGGCAAAACGATAACAAAATCGTAAATTATAAAGTCAAGAACAGAGAAGTAATCTAACAGGATTGTAAATGCTAAATGAAACTACAATTACATATTTAAAGGATAAGAAATTCTAGTTTCATTCTCTAACAATAAATATATATAAATATGTGTTTGGCCTTAACAACGCACCTGCAATGGGATAGTGGCTAAGTAGAAAGCGAATGTTTTTCAATCGGATCCTGCCGCTGTCGCCATCATCAAACTCCACGCTAACGAAGTCCTGTGGCGTCAATGGCAAAACTGATGTTGTTCCTGGTGCAGCATCCACGACAGGCTCCGACTCAATGGCACGCCCGGGATACAGGCAACGATATTGCTGACTCCAGTAGGCACACAAGCGCGTGCCAACTGGCACAGAGTCAACGCTTTTAGGCGCCACCTCAAGAATCTATAAAATTAATAGACCCAATTAGTTGGCAAACATTATTGAACGCTGATAGTTACTTACCGTATCCTTCAGTATATCCTCACGCGACATAACATGCGACTTGTTGCCACGTTCACCGTCCAGTGTTACAGCATAGACATCAGGAGGACGCAACGGCTTCATCACGCCGGCATAAAACAGGCCACCCATGTCAGTAAGTACGCGCGTTTCATCCCTGAACAAATGTTCACTTGTAAGTTGCAGTTCAACATCTGCAGCGCCAAGTTTACGCTTTGCTTCCGTCGCCTGCTGAGCATCGGCTGCGTTCGCTTTTAGCTTACGCTCCTTGCGCGCTGTCGATTTTGTGCTGCCTGTGTGCGAATGTTTGTGCGAGGAGCTGGAAGAACTAGACGAGGTAATTGGAGTGGCAGCCACAGCCGCATCTAGAGCGCTAGGCTCAAGACGCACAAACGACGATATGCTCGGCGAGTTGCTGCTCGGCAAGGTACTGGGCTCTGTTTGTGGTTGTGGCAACAACGGCGGTGGCGGAGGAAAAGAATGCGTCTTTTCGGGAAATCGCATAAAGCTAGTTGCTTGCAGATTACTGCTCGAAAACTTTGGAAACTTATAATCTCGCAGCGGTGAAGCAGTTCTACCAAATGAAAAATTTGTTAGTTAGAAATTGTAATTGGTTCATTGTAAATATTAGATTAACTCACCCCAGAACACTGGACAGCGTTGAGCCAAGCGTCAGCTGCGGCTGATGTAGTGTCTGCTGGATTGGTTGAAGCGCCTGATGTTGCTGTATTTGTTGTAGTTGTTGCTTGGAGCACTTCTTCTTCTTCTTGTGCTTTGATATTTCATCAAGCTTGCGCTTCTTTTTGCGATACTGACGCGTTATGTCTGCCAAACGCATGCGCATGCTGTTGTCCATAATGGTGAATACCTCTTGACCAAAACGTTGCGCATAACTGGGATCAATGGTATGCAGAGCACTGCGCAGCTCCGATTGCAGCTCTTCGTCCTTTAACTCAGCATCGTCTTCAATAAAAAGCTGCTGATGTTGTTGTTGCTGCTGTCGATTTATACTGTGACGACGCTTCTTCTTGCTCTTCTTGCTACAGCGTGAGGATTTACGACTTTCGCCGGACGATTTGGAATGTTTGTGCTTCTTGCGCTTAGCAGGTGTTAGCTCCCCTGCAGATGCCGCAGTGCTAGATGTAGTTGGCAGCTCAATGCCATGCATTGATGGGAACGTTGGTGACCCCTGTCCAATTTGCTGCAGCGGACAAAACACAGATGACGAAGCGGTGCTCATGGCTGGCGGCACACAGCCAAACGAATTGATCGACTCGGCGGGCGGTGTCGCTGGCCTCGGGGAGGGTGTGCGTGATGTGGGCGTGGCAAACAGACTGCTGCCCTGCACCACTTCCTCTTGTATGCGCTGCTCGGCCAAAGCGCAAAGCAGATTTAAGCCGCCCAGCGGTTCAGACTGCGTTCTATCCACCACCTCCATGATGGGTTGGAGAGGCGCTGGTTCCACAAGTGGCACCGGCAGTGCCGCTGGCACTGCTTCACTCTGTTCCACTGGCTCCTGTTTGACACGCAACAGTGGCGTGCTATTCGTGCTGATATTCGAAAGCAGCAGCAGCCCGGTTAGATCCTCGGGCGCCGTTTGTTGACTTGGTAAATTTTCGATTGGCGCTTCGACTATCTGCTCACTGGCACTGGCATTGTAAATGTCATTGGGATTGGTTTGGGTATGGCACTCGATTGGTTGATTGGCATGGGATTCACTGGGTTTTTGGGTCAGCTCTAGCGGCAGCTGTGACTCGTTGAGTTCCTGTGCTGCTTTAAGCGGGCACGAGGAGTTCTCATCCTCACTGCAAACGGGCGTATCCGTCTGTATATTGACGTCCTGCATTTGAGGCAACAACATGGATGGCCCCAGACGCGGCGGCGTTTGTGGCGTCAGAGGTGCATGCAACTTAAAGTTTAGAACAGCCTCATCGCAACTTGTGGGCGTGTCAGCGACAATTCCAGCACTGCCACCAGTTCCATGCATTGACAGATTCAGCAGCGCCGGCGTGGACGTTGTTGGAGCCGCCTGATAGAGTATTTGATGCGACAGCGGTGTTGCCATGGGCTCCATGGTAGCCGAAGTCGGAGGCGTGGGCAAACGCATAAGATTAAGCGCCTGTTGCTCATTGTCACGCGACATATGAGGCATAGGCAAGGGTTGCGACACCGGATACTCCTCTAGCTTCAGTGCTGTTGGGGGCAACAGCAATGAGCTCATGGTCAACGGTTTGGGCGCCAACGCAGGCGGCTGAGCTGCCAAGCTAAGAAATCGCGAGCTGCTTGTAGAGCTAAGGCTGCTTAGGCTGCTGCTGGTGCTGCTCGTGACTCCGGCGCCAGCCGCTGCAAGACTCAGATTGATGGTAGAATTAGTTGTGGTGGTGCTGCTGCTTTGCTGATTGCTATGCTGGCACAGGGTCGAACTGCCTGAGGCGGTGGCCGCTGCAGCCAAATACAACTGCAACGTTGAAGCATACGAGGGTGTTGCACCCAACGTGTTGTGTGCGCCCATCGATGGGAATATAAAGTTAGGCGATGGCTGCAGTGCAGCGGCTGCGGCGGCTGATCCGACGCCACCAGCGGTCGCCTGCGGTATATAGGCCGAGGGCCAAACAAAGGCCGCCGCTGCCGCTGCCTGCTGAAACGGATCTGTGGGCGTAAAGAGGGGAAAATTTGATATGCCTGCTGTGCATAGTTGAGTTTTTTTATTGTTTGTTTTTTTTTTTTAATCAGTAAGTTGATTTGTTTGTTTTCATTTTTTTTTTTTATTGGATTTGGGAAGGGAAAGAAAAGCGGAGTTATAAAAGCATGAATTAGTTTTGTTTTGAAATCAAGTTCACCTAGCTTGGAAACGGCAAGGCAAGCATTAGTTGCTAATCTAAAAAGCGTGACTTATTTTATTTTATGAATTTGTATACATAGACATATAAACATAAGTAAAAACGTACATACATATATAAATATATATATATATATATATTATTATTATATATTTTACTTAAAACTTTAAATTCTAAACAAAACTTATAATCAATTTAAGTTTGTTTCTTCCTAATTTTACTTTCAGAAGACGTCATAATGTCAGTATATATATGTTTATGTATTTACTTATGTATGTATGTGCGTATACGTCTATATTTTTAACGTCGATTTCGTGTCTCATGCATGATTTATGTGGAAATGCGTACAAATGTTACATACTAGTTGATGAGATTGAGACTTACCAAGCGCAGCTGGAGCGGCCGGCAGCAGCACCACCTGGCCTCGGCTTGCCTCGCGTGAGTATTGTAAGCCCACTGTGGCGGGCGACATGGAAATCACTGATTCAATGGGCAAAGCATCTACAAATGCATAAAAAACATAATAAAATAAACCGCACAAAATAAATAAACAAATATAGAGTAGGGTAAAGGATGAGCGCAGCAACTAGATAGTGGGTGCTAAAGCAACGGAGTAAAGAAATGTAAAAAAAAAGTAACAAAAAACTTACTTGGATATTGCCAGAAGGTGGATGGCGCCCTGTTCACGCCAGCAGCACTGAGTGCCAGTTCCTCGGCAGTGGCTGTGCCCGTTGTCATTAGATCACCGTTTCCAGTGAAATACAAGTTACCGCAACTGGTGGCGCCTGTTGTTGAAGAATTTAAGGATAACACAAATTTTTAATTGCAACTAGAGTTATTTTTCGTTTCACAATTGCTTTGCTTGTTTTTTAATTGAGTCATCTCATTTTCAGAACTTTAACACATTTCAACTGTGCGACTCAACGTTCAATTATTTAATAAACTTTTTGTTGTACGCCACAGCAGATTTTCATGCAACTGATGTGTATGTGTATGTGTGTTTGAGTTGTTGTTTTTGTTGTTGTTGTGTGTGTGTACAAGAGAGAGATATAGAGCGAATGAGAGAATGGACTGTGTGTGTATACATTGAATATTGCAATGTCCTTGAACTATGCATTTTCGACCAACCTACTCGCCCTCCGCAACCTGACACGACCTACCAACCTACCAAAAGGCTCGTTGAGCCACCGAACCACCCTTAGCCAGCAGCAGCAGCAGGATAATAATTTAACAGAAATTCGATTAAAGCGTACACGACACACTAATTGCATTACATTAAGGGGCTATTAAGAACCTAGGATTGATGTTCGTTACAACAAATAGCAGAAGGAAAAATAAAAAATCCGACGCTGCTTTAAAAATGCAATTAGTGCGACATTTTTTTTTTTTTTGGGGCAACTACCCACCAAAATGTATGTGTGTATATAAATAAGTATATGCAGCAAACACTTAGAGACATAATACTAGATACGACTTGTATATAATAAAAATAGAATCCGCACAACCGTTGAGGGCGACGTTACCATATGGTCACATACCCAAACCAAACCACTTATGCGTCTCATATTGCCTTAGCATTGGTCCTAGTTGATAGAAATGCTCAGCATGAGCATCCCTTGCTGCCGCTGCTGTTGTTGAACTACTAACACTTACCCTTCACCCTCAACCGTCTGGCACTGCAGACAACGCACCACCTTCACTTTCTGTACTTGCAAGAGCAAGTCGACACGCACTAAAGCCACCCAAGGAAAGCGGAAGGCATGTTAATACCAACCACCCACAGCAATCAGGAAATGTGTACACATAGATATGTACATTTATCACTGTCTATGAGTAATCTACCTTCTAGATCAAAGCATTTTACAATCAAACAGTGGTTGTCTGAAAAATGCTATCATTTGAAATACAAAAATTCAGTTGAAAATTGTACAAATTTTCAATTTTTAAATACCTTTCAATTTCTTTAATCAAAACAGAGGCCAATTAAATTTGTTTTTTTTTTTTGTATCGAATATAACAATTATATTTTTTTGTCGATTTTAAAGGACCACTGTGCTAAAATAATTCTTTGCTTCTTGTATTAGATACTCAATTCATTTATTTCCTCTTGAGAAGTTTCATTGAGTTTGGGTGTTTTTTTTTTTTTAAACCACTCACGCTTGCATTATAAAGCACTCGCCTCACAGCAGGAGATGCCTCGGGCAGCAGGCGCAAGTCAGGGCTGTCACAACAACGACAGCTACCCGCCTGTAGCCGTCTTAATACCACATCATATGATTTCTGCCCCTTTTCAATATTATCGGGGTGGTGTTCACGTTCTTTGTGTGAAACGCACCCCCAACTCACTAAAGGAATTTTTATTAATGTTTGCTGCAATCCTATTAGTGCTATACATGAGCGCCGTTCACATTGCCTACTGGTATTAAGTCACACGCTCCATGTCTGAGCTGCATAATTATGCCCATAACCATGTCTCTGGGGACATTCGTTAAGTGACTTAGTCGAGCGTTCATTATCGCACAAAAATCTGCGCTTTCGAATTCAATTGGATGCTTACATTTACAGAGCTGAATTATTATGAGGCAAGTATTTTTTTATTTTAAATACATATCTACATCATAACACTTTTGAATGAAAAGGAAAGATTGTTTCTTTTATTTCAGTGCTATAAAATAATCCTGACTTGAAATGTATAACATTTTGAAGAATATGTTTTGGTTATTGTGGAGGAATATTAACACAACTTTGAACATTTTTTTCAATCTATTGAAAAACTATTATTACAATCGGATCTCGTAAAGATGTGTACGAAAAATCTGTCTAAAAAATTAATGTTTATTTGTACAAATAAGATATTGTTTACGATTCAATAATCAACTCGTACATCTGCCTTTTATTTTAAGTCTGCAAAGACCCAAAATAAATAACTTTTCTTTGCTGTTATCTATCTGTTTTTGTTATTTTCTTAAAGGAAAATATATTAGTCATTTTTATGTTTTGTAGTGTAGTAGATTTTGGGTCATTAAATTTCGATTTAATATTGAAAACCATCGGCAACCACAATATCTGCAGTCTTCGAGTTCGAAAATACGACTGCACTTAATAAGCCCAACAGTTTTGAAAACTTACCTAAATCGGCCACACGTATGCCGAAACAGTTAAGGTCCTTGTTGAGCGGTTGCTGCAGCGTCATAGCCGATCCTCCACTTATCGTTGCATTATTGACCTCCTGTGGACGTTTGCGAGCGACAGCAATACCTATGGGCACTGAGCTGCCTGTGATAATAGTATGACCATTGAAGTCAAATACATTTACGATCGGATGATAAGCAATAACTTACTTGTACTGGATGTTGATTTTTCCAAATCGGATATTTTGGGTGAGGCGGCTTCAATTTTGACCAAGGTGGTGAGTGTCGACGCGGACATGTGCTTTGAGGTGGCTGATGCCGTCACCGATGACGACGTAACGCTGCCCAGGCCAAGTGACGTGGACGCTGTTTGCAGGTGGTGCTGCTGATGATGGTGCTGCTGCTGCTGGTGATGGTGGTGCTGGTGGTGTTGTTGTTGTTGTTGCTGATGGCAATTGTTTGAACTGATCTCAGACACTTGACACGGTTCACGCTTGATCTGCACAAAGGTATACGAAGACGAGTTGGTCTGCTGGTGATGATGCTGCTGCAGCGGTAAGGGCAACGAGAGCGGTAATGGCCCAGCTCCACCAGCAGCGTTCATATATTGTGTATGGGCTGGCATTCCACCAAAGTGTTCCAGATGCAGCGGATGGGCTGCTATTGAGCCCAGTGTTGCCGCTGTTGTTGTTGTTGTTGTGGAGGGCACAAGAAATGCTGAGGAACTCAAAACATCCGCGCTGGTGTTGCTTGCTGCATTTGTTACGTTAAATGTTGCCATTTGTTGTTGTTGTTGACGTTATTTTGGAACGTTGTATGTTATAAACAATCTCAATATATAGTTGCTACTGGGCTTGAGCTAATGCTGATGCCATCGAACATCGCACTGCCCCCAGGGACGACGACGACGACGGCTTGCGACTGGTTGTGGTGCAGATGCTTCACATACATGCACATGTATATTTATGTACATACGTCGATATCTATGTATACATATATATTTACACAGCTACTGCTAAACATCCATTATCTGGTGCTGCGGCACATACTCACACACACTCAAAACACACACGCACACACAGAGTCTACATTTTTACGTGTTTATTTTTCTTCACTCTTTAGTGCAACACTCGGCGGCCAATTTGTTAGCATATTGTTGGACACTTTGATGCTTTTTATTATAAGTAAATGACATAATCCACGCGCTGTATACGTATTAAACTTGCAATATCTATCAATTTATATACACATAAATTTATATATTTATATACACTAATACATATGTATATATATGTTTGTACAAACTGGACCTGTGCTAGGTTCACAGCGGTGGCGGTGGCGGCGAAGGTGTGGAGGTGGAAGCGACCGATCCCCACTAATTCGATGCGTTTTTGGCTTTTGTGCAGCACACTAAACAGATCCACGTTCCGTTGCACCTAACAATATAGCACGCACGAAACCGCGCGTTTTCTCGCGTATTAGTAGTCCCTGGAAAAAAGTCCACGGGAGACAAAAAAGCAACTTTTCAAGTTTTCACTATGTTTGGCAAGTGACAATCTTGTCCGATATACGCAAACATCGATATGCTGAAATTTGTTCAGTCAGATATGTTTCGATATAAACTCGCAACTATTGATGCACTATTTGACAATCGATGCCGTAGTGGAAGTATCGATAAGGTATCGTTTTACGTGCCGCGAGCGCAGCTGCCGTTTAAAAGACTTAAGATCCGAAAAAAAAACTATTATTTAGTCATGATTTTTATACATAATGTTGTAATTGTTTATTGTAAGTTACATAATGCTTATTGTTAAGTCACGTATAATAATCATAGCTTTCTTTGTTATCTGTATAAATAATATGGATTGGTAAACTATGACTTCAATAAATGAAATGGCCATAATGTCCCGACATAAGCAATGTCGGTTAAAAAATTGTAATAGCTTTTTTAAAAGCAACTTTGTAAATATTTTAACAAGCAATTCAGTGTTTGCTTGATATTCCAACGCCAGCACTATTTTTCGTTTTTGTTAATAGTTAGTTTTGTGTATAATAGTAGAAAAAATATTTAGTTTAAGTTAAAATAAAATTAGTTTTACGATTAAAATAAATGTATAATTGATGGAACATATAACTAGTTTTCGAGGGACTACCGTTTGTGTTCAAATATGTAGCTTGTTTAAAGTCTATAGGTAAATGCGTCTCAAATCTTTTGGCGTCGTTATGGAATTGCATTGAGGGCACAGCTTCCGAGCTCCAAGCGTTTGCAACCAGCACTGCTCGCAGTGGACATGCCAGCAAGACACGGAAATTGCGGGATTCTTGTAGTCATCGATACAGATCAAACACTTTAACTTGCTTTGGGCTTGCTTTTCATATTGACGTAGACGTGCTTTCAGCGATTCAATGATCTGCTGTTGATTCTGCGCAAATTTGCTGGCTTGGGAAGTGGATGGCTCTAGGCTTACAGGGTCCGCCTCATCCATTTGTTCAGTCGTTGCTTGATCGCTGGAATGATTGGCGCTGCTGCTGCTGCTTGGCTTAGGCGTCTCATTTGAGGAGATGAGTCGTCGCACATAGCTGGTGACATCCGCCTCGGCGATGGCGCCCTCCTCGGTATCATCGTTGGTTAGAGGTATCACATCTGCCTCGCTATATTGCGTCGGCCCATAAATATGCGTGTCATCCTCGTCTACATTGACATCGTCCTCATCTTCCGTCGCTTGCTGACCGCCATTGTACTTAATGGTCTGACCCAGATTTAGTGCACTGTAGCCACCCTGGACGAGCGTCGAGACACGTATGCGCTTTTGTCCCGCCCACTCGTACTCTTCGTACTCATCGCTGTCTTCGTCATCCTCGCTAGACTGTCGCTCGCCATTGCGACTCGCACGAAGGCAATGATTGACGTGCTCTTGTATATCTGCCTGCGTGAAACTCTTGTTGCACACGGGACAGCTGCTATTGGCATCAGCAGCAGCAGGAGTAAGAGCTGCTGGTGGTGGGGCTGGCGGCGGCAGTGTAACTGCTGGTGGGGCTAGTCCTGGTGGTGGTTGTGGTGATGGTCGTTTGCGTGTTCGTTGGCGCTGTCGAGACTGTCTGTTTCGTTGCACACGCTGAAAAACGCTCCAGGGCCGTCGCTGAGTCCCCTCAGCTGTAGACTGAGCTTGTGAAGTGGCCGCTGGCGATGGTACATCTGTTGCTTGTAGTTTCATGCTGTGCAGACGTTCCATTTCCATCTGACAGTGATCAGCCACCTTGCTGCGTTTGATTTTCACATCGCAAGTGGGACATATTACATCTTCCTCGCCGTTAGCGATATTGTAGTGTTCAGTGTTGCGCACCGTCTCTGTTGCCATTGCTTGTGCGAAAATAACAGTTGGTAGCCTGCCACTGAAACTGTGCGATGCTGTACCCGTTATTTAAGTATTACTTTTCGCTTGGATTTCGTTTGGCTTCTCAGATTTAAACTTGGTTTTTTCGCCGAGCAAACAAATAAAAAACAACAAACGCGACGCAAGCCTAGCAATGTGGGCTATCGATTTATTTTTACTTATCGTATTCGTAGCGTTGCCACTTGTCAGAAGTCAGTGACGACCATTTTAGTGATTGCCAGCAATTGCAAATAATTATTATTATTATTTTGTTTATGTTTAATGTAGAAAAAAACTTGATAAATGTCTAATTGAAATGTGAAGAACGAGCGCTAAGCGTATGCAATGTTAAAGCGTAAGTGAGAGTCGGTTCCAAACAAAAAAAAACAAAGATTGTAAATACAACGCCAACGCCATTTTCACATCAGACGAAAGTGAAAAGCAGGGAAAACAGAATAGAGAAAATAGCAGTGCATTATTTTTCCCAAATCTGTGTCACAATTAAGGTTTCGTGTACCGAGTGTGTGTGATTGTGTGTTTCGATATAATAACGTTATTAAATCATTAGCAAAATGTCGGAAATATTTCTTACCCAGCAAAACTCACAAACACAACAACAGCAACAAAAACAGCAACAGCAAGGCAGCATTGGCATCTATAATAATAAAATGAACGTCATACCCAATTACACTTTGAGCGGAATGAGCTCCTTTGATGCTGAATCGCTTCCAGATTATTCAGAATTTGATTCCGAATCGGTAACTTTGGACTATTACAAGGAAAGGTATTTAGCAAGCGACAAACGCAGCGACTACAACAATAACAAAACGACAATTCGTATTTTGTCTGCATTTTTGTTTTGGTTCCGTTTCACCCTTACAATTGCAGTATGTAGTTGTTATTGTCGATTTGCTGCCCTCATTTTGTTTGCTTGTGCGTGTTTTATTTTTTCATTCTTTTAATTTCGCTACTCATCAAACGCTGATCCTGTTGCCATGCCCTCCGCACATGCTCAAAAGTTCGAATATACATATGTAGTACATACTATATGCGAATTATTTGTATTTCTCTCAATTGTTCAGCTATAAATAGAGCAAACTTTTCTGCTGTCTGGTCCCCGTCTGTGCAATAAAATTTCTTTCTTGCCTCATTCCCTGCAACCAACTCTCTCATTTCTTCAAATTTCGGTTGACGATTATTGTTGTACATACATATGCACTCAATTTTGTATATAAATTTATCAACATGTACATTCTTGTCATTTCCTCATGCATAATAAATGCTTTGAGTACATTGAGTTTTGCAGTTTTAAGGCTGCTTCAACACTTCTTTAACACCTCCCATTCCATATTAAACGTTCCTTATTTGGTTTTATTGTGTCCTAACAGTCGGTATGAAACTCTTTGAATGCAGATAATCTATATTTCTGTTGACAAGTTTTGTTGAGTGGTGCGATTTTTAAAATTATCGAAGCGTTGCCGGAAGCATCGCATCATTTAGTTTGTAACACACGCATTTTGTGGTTTTGGCCAATTTGTAGTTACCAGCTTGTACAGCTTGTGATGACATCGAGTTAGATGCAAGGTATTAGAATATGCTTGTGTTTTTGTTATATTGCATGTTGTTGGTATTTGTTTTTTTTCAGTGGACATTTGTTTACGCTTTTATTATAATGGTTTTAGTTAAGACAAAACCAATAAGCTACTAATCGAATGTTACCAATTCTATTTCTTCCCCCATGCAATCCGATTTAACTTAACAAACAAACAAACCAGATGCTGAAAAGGCTGCCGCCAACACTTTGAATTGAAACGCAAAATTATCATATAGCCGCTGTGCGCTAAAAATTAAGCAATAAAACGCCAATTAAATCATTTATATTGTTGTATTCAAAGCCAGAGTTATTGTTACTCCCCTATATAAATATACAAATATACAATATACAATTAGCAAACTAACCAAAAACGCATTTAAAACGCATTCCAATTTAGTATTTTGCGAAGGCAGACGTTTTGCCTGATTAGTTTATAAGGTAAGTTTTGAGCAATAGTTTAATAGAACATGCATTCAACGTTTTAATGTACATATTTAACTCATGTAAAAACAATATTTATTGTTAATACAGTGTATCGCGACCCGATTCTGACAAAATGGCGCCGACAACGACAATTGAAACCATTACAATCACAAGGCCGCTCAAGGTACATTCAATTCATTTTCATTTTAAAACCCAGCTGCTCAGTTAATCCCTCTTGTTTTGCAGGTGATTGCATTTATATGCGGTGTCATTGTTGTGGTATTGATGATAATGGCCCTAGCCTCTACAGACTGGCTAATGGCTGCCGGCTGGCGGCAGGGTCTCTTCGTTCACTGTATTGAGGATGATTCGATGCCGCCTTTGCCGTTTAATATACAGGACCCACCCGGTTGCTACTGGACCCGGGATATTGGTATTTGTTCAGAGTCTTATAAAATGTTGAAATATCTGTTAGTAACATATATTTATGTTAATATGTAACGCAGGGTACATCAAGGCAACAGCATCGCTTTGCATTATCACATTGGTAACAGACGTTATAGCTACAGTGCTAACTGGACTGGGCCTAAAGACGCAGAACCATAATCTCAAATATAAATTTTATCGGATAGCAGTGCTAGTAATGCTCGTCTCATGTATGTGCTTCACTAAGCCCAAACAAAAACCCATAAAACTTATGAAATTTTTCTTAATTGCAGTATTGGCCGTGCTATCCGCTCTAATTGTATATCCATTATGTTTTGCAGGCGAACTCACAATGGGTAAGAAATTGGAATCAGCAAAAAAAAACAGTGAAATTCATTAAAAATACTTAAACTTATAGCAAATCGTCGCGTTTGGGAGTTTGGTTGGGCCTATGGTGTGGGCTGGGGCGCAGCCATTTTCTTATTTGGCGCCGTCGTCCTTTTGCTCTGTGACAAGGAATCTGAGGAGATCTACTATAAGGAGAGAAAAATTGTACATGAAAACCAAATGCGCGCCTAGGCAAGGCCGCACGACCTGCCTGACGTCGTTCTTTAGACATAAACATCTAGCAACCAATACACAAACACACACACACTCACAGACGTATATAAATTTCAATTTGAATAGACAAGAACAATGAACTAAATCAAAACAATAATTCTCAGCAAAAAATTTTTTACTTTTACAATAACGTATGTCAAACACATGTTAAACCAAACAAAAAATAATCCGTAACAACTTCCTTATCTCCATAGTTCTGGATATTAGTTTCGATATGATTAGTTTATTTTGTGTTGTTTGTAATAAGTTTGCTCCATATTGAAACGGTAATCTTCCAAAACACACTCACACAATTGCGCCTCTCTCATTGCATCTCATATATAATCGAATATTATCTTGAAATTGTGTCCAACCTACCTACCTACCTATATAAACACATATTTATATAAAAATGCATAATCGCTATTCTTGTCAGCCAATTTTTAGTCTACTCTTTGGCAAAAATATGACGAAGGCAAAACGAAATTGTACTTTACGTACGTATAAACATTCATATATATATACATGAAGAAACTATTCAGATATAAACAAGTCGTATAGCTAGAAAATAAACATAGAAATTCATAGCCGTTTACCCATGTAATCGTACCATATATATATGTATGTAAACTTACTATAATCCATCACTCAACACCTCACCCCTAACTTCAACCAAATTTTGACGATAATTTCAAAACCACGACATTTTTGTTACCAAAAACAAAAGCAAATACCAAATGAGCGGCTTAAAGTGAACGATTACGCTATATATATTTTTAACGTGTTCTTGATTTGTACCAAATGAGTTTGTCTTTCTTAATTTAATAGTGTTGTGTGTCAGTTCAAACTATATACCTAATGTACTGTAAACAGCTGTATTTAAGCCACTCACCTTTTGTATAATACTTAAACCGTCCCATATAACACTCAGCTCACGTTTAGTAATATTAAGTTAATGTCTTACAAATGTGCAATATTTTTTTTTATTTAACTTGGCAGCTTGTTTTTAAGCACAATTGTAACAACATTTTATTATATTTTAACATATTATTTTAATGTTGTTTTAAACTATATTTGGATACATATCACAGTTAATTGAAAAAAAATAAACACGTTTCTGACAACTTTTGTTAAAGTTTTAACATTAATATTATTTGATTAAACAATCAACACATCACACATAACAACACAGATACTTTTTTATAAGATTTTTGTTTTCTAGTAAGTTATTAGAGTTAATTTATACACACTGCTATATCTACTTAATTAAGAAGACTGTTTCATCGTTCATTATATACACCCGTTAACTTAAACATAAGCCCAAATTACTTTTCAAATGTTTGTTATTTTGATCTTTAGTTGCATTTAGTTTCCCTTGGCAATAAACGATCATTGACAAAGCAAATTAAGAAAGTATTAAAAAGAGTTTTAGATGAAAAAAGGCAACATATGTCAACAATTAAGTTGAACGCGACGGAAATTACAACAATACAAAGATAAATACACATCCATTAACATTCATTAATAAAGAAGACATTGAACAAATCGTAGGCAGGAACGTGCGGTGAAAATGAAAATGAAAAAAACGAAACGAAAAACCAGAACAATTAAATACGAGTATGAAATTAACAATTATACCAAACAATTTTAATTAACTAAACTATACTTAAGTAAGGTTAAAGTATGCAACTATTATTAAAGAACACAAATTTAACATATGTAACTAACGAAACAATTATATAGTATACTCGAATGTGAACTTTTATGAAACGTTAAAATTTTTTAATGCGAAAAGAATGCAAAATTAGCAATTAAATAACACAAATATTAAATACACTCACACCCAAAATTAAACATTTTTAATTTTTCATGCAAACATATGTATGTATTAACAAATCAACAGATTTTAAAGCATTAAAACTTTTATGAATTAATTATTGAAACTATTTTAAGTGGCAACAAACAAGATAACTTATCAAACTTATGTATTGCTAGTGATCATATATTCAATAATATTCACTTAGCCATATACTATTTATATAAAAAGTTATCAATTATGAATATGAATTTATGTATTGCAATTAAAATCATTAATGTATTCAACACTTCAAATGTTTAAAAATACCATACTATTATGATCAACTAAGTTAAATTGTAAATATTTCGGTCCTGCAAGTTAAGTTCGCATCAAGTAAAGAAACCCTAAAAAACTTTAGCCACTAATTAACATTTCCCAAAATACATACAGGCATATATTGAAACTAGATTTAGTTTATCATTCCATAATCAAAATCTATCCACTTATTTACCAACAAAATACATAACCCACTAATTTGTAGAACATTAATTTATTCTTGTCAATGAACTTTTCGTTACTTGGGAAAGTACATTGTGGCTGGCAGAAAAAAACATTTTTTTTTTTTTCAGCATACATAGAAAAACCTTGTGTCAAAATGTCAACATTGTACATTGAAAATGGATTTTCTGAACAAAAAAATCCAACCGAGTCAAGTGAAAATGCTAAGAGATTTCGGTTTATATTATGATTTTAATGAAAAAATACTACATAATATATCGATATGATCCAATTTAAGAGAATACATGATTTTTGGATCATTTTTGCCGTACATATGTACATGTGTGTTCTTAAACTACTCATATTCACAGTGGCACAATGCCTAAACCTTAGTCTTTTTTGGCAATTAAGCCCTGCTTCTTCAGCTGTCGGAGCGCACACTTTGCAGCTGTACATTTGGCTATGCGATAGTTGCGCCCGATGCCACGGAAAGTGCCCTTGCAGAATACATCAACCGTGACGCGTACGCGACGACCATCGGCCAACTTCTCAGGCTTGCTGAACTTGGCCGTTTCCGGTTCGAGCTCGAGCAGCTCCCGTATGGGTGACTTTGGCACAGAATTGCTAAATTGCTCAATCTCCGGCTTCATCATATTGCTGTATACCTGCCACACAACATCCAGCGACATATTAGAGTCGAGAAATATGGCGCCAGCAATCGATTCGAAGACATCACCCAATGCCTTTGGCACCTCAACATCTTCAGCATCATCGCATTCCTCCTCCGAGAGCAAATAGTACTGAAACAATATAAGAAGTGTTTAACAATTTGAAGCAAGATGAATTTTACGTACCTCACCTCTTCGCTAATACAATGACCATTTTCCTGCTGAATGCGCACAAAGCGATCGATGACATCGTTAAGGCCAGGCGACAAATGTCGGAAGTATTTATGAAAACCATGTCTTACGGCTAAGGAGGCAAAAATTGTGTTATTTACTAGCGCCGAGCGTAGATCGGTTAGTGCGCCTGGCGAATGCTGACGTGGATCTTCGTACAGGTGCCGCGTTATCAGATAATCCAATACGGCATCCCCCAAAAATTCAAGCCGTTGATAGCAATCTGTCAGTCGGTTGGGTGTATAGCTGGCATGCGTCATGGCCTGCAGTAAATAGGAACGATCTCTAAAGTTGTAGCCCAAACTCGCCTCGAACTCCTTAAAGCCGCTTAGCAGATGCTCCAGCTCATCGTTAGCATTGGGCGCAAAATGCAAGAGGGGACTGCGTGGCGTTGGCCACGCTCCGTATATGGTGACGATATTCTTGGCATTCGGTTTAGTGGTTCCCGGAGCACGTTGCCCATCATTTGTTGCTGCTACCAGTGTGTATGGCAGAACACGCACTCCCAGCCAGGCCATAAAGAGTAACGCACCACGAGGTCCACACTCGATTAAGTAGGCACCAATCAAAGCTTCTACACAATCAGCTATGGATTTGTCTGGAATACTGTGCTGTGAGACTAAATTGTATGGAATAAAGCAACTAAAATCGTTCGTCTCATTGGAATCATCCAGATGAGCATTTTGTGTCAGCTGTTGTGCACTCGGCAGCTGCTCAGTGCCGGCGGCTAGACCCAATGCCACAGCCTTCTCACGCACCATCTCACAGATTTGCACGCTATTTAAGTTCTTAATGTCAAGCAGATCGGCCAGTTTCCAGTGATGCGTCGGTATCTTTGCCTCAATTAGCGCCTTCTCCAGCTCTTTTGGCACATAGTAACAAGGCGGCAGCCAATTGTCGTGCGGCTCAAACTTCGTGGCTATCATATATTCGCCCAGCCGCTTCCGTCGACCGAGGCGATACAGATTGAGATTGGCCACCTGCTTGGAGCGCAGATGACTTAGCTTGCCTTCGTGCACATTTTCATACGTTATATACAGATATGTGGTTATGGCGTATTTCAGGAAAGAATCACCAATTGTTTCCAGGCGCTCCAGATTGATGCCGTCATTGGCATTGGACATGGTGAGTGCCTGCAGTATAATGCTGGGACTTGGCCCAGGATGACCCACCAATTCCGGCTGATAATCAAAACTAAAATCAACAATTCTTTCGCTTTCAATGGCCCTCTCTGTTATGGTAAACGCAGGATGTGAATTCGCTTCCACATATTCATTAAATTGCAGGCTGACCTGCTTACTATCCCGATTCAAACGATGTTGATCGTTATAGTTATCAAAACTGTCGCCACAGCCCAATATAACATAGCTTTCGGTCTTCTCAGGTTTGAGCCACTCATTGTTCAGCTCCACTAAGTCGTTAAGTTGCAATATTGTTTTGGTATCCAATTTAGCCTTCATTTGAGACTCCGTCACGTATGGTAATAACTCCTTGTACATCTCCAACTGCATTGTTACTTCATCTTTGTCAGCTTTCGATGCATGGGCATCGGTTCGCTGCAGGGTCAGTTCCTCTCCGTAGGGTACAAGCATTCCACAGGTCTCGATTTCTGCTTTAAATCGACCAATTGAATGATCATAGTTAACACTAGTCTTATGCTGCGTCTCATCAAAATTGTAGCCAATCAGCAGATTTTTCGTTTGTTGATACTGTCGCTCGTTGGCATTGGTAGCTTGTATAATGGACAATTGCTTTTGACGCTTTGCTAGCTCCTGTGCTGTTTCGATGGTCTCGGCTTCGTTTTTCGACGTAAATTCAATGCGACCGGCAATAATGTCATCTGAATCATCATCATCTGAGCTGTAACGATGAATTGTTCCCACATGATCGTCATCGTCATAGCTGGAGCTTAGAGAATTGTCTGAGTCGTAGTAACTATAGTTGGGTTTGTTTTCTACTTGTGCGGCATTGGTCTTGGCGAGGCCACCTTTTGGATTACTAGCTCGCTGCGGTCTCGGCGCTGATTGCTTGAAGGCTTTGCTATTGCTCACATCCCAAAACGTCGGTGATCCGTACCGCGTCTGTTGATCGCCTGTAAATAATAGATAAATAGTGAATTGAAAGATTTTTTAAATGACTATCTGTTGTTAGCTGAGTTAATATAGCTAAAAACAAATAAACTAAATTTATTTATACACTTACAAAACTCCACATTTGCGGGCAGCTCAGGCAGATAGTCCTCATCTTCCTCATCCTCGTCGAAACTGGCAATGTCGTCGGCCATGTCATTCGACCATGTACCAATCTCGATAAAGTCATCCGCATTGTTTAACTGCTGTTCGCCTTCGATAACCTTCTCATTGTCGCTCTTAGCCACATTCTCAATAGGCTCCTCCTCTTCTACAAGCTTTGGAGTAGGTTCACTTTCGATCTTGCTTTCTGACTCCTTGCTGTTCGGTTTCTGTTTGGATTCCCGTGATTTTTTCAGCACTTCCGACAAACTCCAGCCAAAGTCAAGCATGGGCCACTCGAAATGCTCGTCGTCGATCTGCTGTCGACCCAAGGCAAGATCGGCAGAGACTTGCTTGCGTATGTCGTCGGCAAGCAGCAGACCATTAATACGGTACAATATGCAGGGCAAACACACGGCTGTGCGCCAAAGTGATGCGGGAAACGGATGCACAGTGCATAGCTCTGGCACCAGGATCTGCTTCTGCTCGAGATTTTCGCGTTTGGCTCGTTTTGTTTCCTCCGAGCTGGTGGGCAGTGCTACGCCTTTGCGATTCACATAGCGTGGCGTGAGAAAATTCAATCGCGCACTTGTGTGATCCACGTCCAGCAGAGGCTGTGTTGCATTCTGTATGGTGAGATTGTATTTAACTAGATAGTAATGCTTGAAGGTGCGGTAGTTGTCGCCGGGAAAGCAGCTAAGCGGCGACAGATGCGGACAGATTTCGGCTACATAAAAGTACTGCGGCTGATCTTGGTTGCGATACCAGGGCATAACAACAGCATCCTGGAAGCGTTGCGCCTCAAATGCCTGCTCTTGCCGTTGTTCATCCGTCACAGGCTGCGGCATCATGTTGCCTGTCGCCTGAATGAGCTCGAGAAATTTCCAGTCGATTAGGCGATCGCCAGGCTCTGTTCTTATCGTTGGCACAATGAACACACAGTTTTCCGTTGAATCCGGATCGAAGAGCATGAGGAACTTTTGCAGCCGCAACACATTTGTGAAAGTGTAATTGAGAAACACATTGATGCAGTCGATCTGTTCGCTTGTCAGCATAACTTGTTCTTTTGCCAGCTCCAGCGATACCTTCACCTCACCAGACCGCGTAAATATGGAAAAGGCGCTTAGCTTGGGTATGCGTTTCAATGTCAGTATGCCGAAGCCCTGCTGCGCGTCCTCTGGCGGATAAATCTTGCGACCGCGAGTGTTTTGCTCCTCGGGTATGGGGCACTGCAACGTAAGCTGAATGAAGTACAAATAGCATGGAACATCAGGCACGGGTCGACAGTCACAGAACTCGGACGCAATGCGCTTGTAATAGTATTGGCGTCGCTTGGTGGTGCCCGGCCGTGGCTCATCATTTTGTTGCACTATCTGCTCATCCTCTGGCTCAAGATCAAAGCACTCCCAGTCCGGTTCCAAAGCCCGAAAGCCCTCCTTGCCAATTGGCTGCAGCTGATCATCCAGTTCTCCAATTTTATGCAGCTCAATGCAGGCTTGGTAAGCGGCCAAACGCCGAGCCAGTGTCTGAGTGGGCATCGGAAGACCCTGTTTCAAAAAGAATAATAACATATTTAAATACGTAGCTGAAAAGCTCAGGCGCTCAAGTACTTACAACAATGTCGTACTTTAATGGCGAGTTAATTGGCAGGCGTATCGTATACTGGTATAGACATGTACCTTGTCGTTCGGAGCATGCACAGCGCCACAGAGCAGTTAACTTTGTGAAGGTGTCACTAGGTAGGCGGGCACAATACTTGTTGACCAGCGCAATGGCTGAATTAAGGTCCACAGAAGCACCCATCGAAAGTTCTGGTCTGGGTTGATAGGCGGACACATAACTCGTAAAGCGCTCTGCCTGACGCTGTTCCACTTCGGCTGGCTCAGTATTAGCACATTTCGAAAGCAGCATCTATTATTTAAGTCGTTATTGAAGAAAACACAAACTGTAGAAAAATGCTACTAATATTACCTGCTCGATTTCGCGGTATTGTGCCATTTGATACACCAACGCATCCGTGGTAGACGCCAGTCCGTCTGCTAAGGCAGATTCGGTGTTTGCGTTGGGTGTGGCCGTATCCGGCATTGATGCCAGTTCGCATTCAAATCGTTGCTTGGGTCTAAGCTCGGAGCTTGTGTCACTGGGCGTGGTGTTGGTTAAGCTGATGGCGTCGTCGCTGGAGCTGCAGTTATCCAATAGTAAGGGCACCTCATCCTGAATCTCTTGCAGTTTGATGTCGCTCGCAGTGGGTGGTTGGTTGCTAAATATCTCTGGGTTAAGTATTTTGACCGTGCCTCGAGCAGTACCAAAGGTGTAAGGATCAGAGAGCAACGAACTGGGCAATGCTGAGTCATCTGAGTCACTGTCTAACTCCTGATGTGCGTCATCGCTTGGCGCCCCACAGATAAAACGATGCGACTGATCGTTAAGCTGCACGGCACCACCTGGCGCCACTGCACTGGGCTCAAAACTAGGCGCCACTAACATGATGTGGTAGGCGGGTGCGGCTCTTGCGCGCCCTTTGCACTGAACATAACTACGGTATGTGGTGGGCGGATCCCAGCGCACCACCAAATTGCACTTGGGCACATCTATTCCCTCCTCTAGCACGGAGGTGCCGATAAGTATATTGCAATCGTGCATACGAAACCGCTTTAGCACCTCTTCCTGCCGCCTGTGCTCTTGCTCGGCCTCTTTGGGCTCCGTTGCGGGATCGGCCATTCGATCTGTGGTGTACTGGCATCGCAGAAACTTAAGATCGGGATCGCGTCTACTCATCTCTGCCAGCAACTCGAACAGCACGCGGGCCGTATGGTTTTGGTTGCAATAGATGAGCGCACAGAGGGTCTCGCTGGAGTCATTATGGTAGCGATTGTGGCGCCGCGGATAGGCGCGCCGCCTTCCATGGGGCTGTGTGTTTGACTTGGATTTTGCTGTGTGCGTTGGATGTGCCATTGCTTGTTGTGTCTCTTCTGCGTTGCTTTTTCGATGCGTCGTCACCTTTCCATCCTTGTCTTTTGGATGCAGCAGCTGCTCAAGATTGCAAACTAATGAATGCATTTCCACATGCTTCTGATCCAGTTGTTCTACCACCTGACATTTCGATTTCAAAGCTTGTGAAAGTTTATTAAAATCTGTTTGCTCAACTTGATTGCGCATCTTGCGAATGTTATCCGCTTGACCATGTGTCTCATGTGGCTTAAAGCACCGCAGAACTTTGAGAAGGCGATGCACTTTGGGACTCGAATAGCGCTCAACCGTGGAACGCGGATCATCAACCATTTGCTTGAAGAATGTTTGATCGCACAGCGTATTGACTTGAACCAAAGCCGTATTTACCAGACAGAAGAGAAGATAGTGGCGTTCATGCGGAGTTTTCACCTTAAGTTTCTCATTGCGCTGATAGAAGTGTTGGGCGGCTCGCTGTGTGCACCAGGGTCCCATTTCATGCAGCACTGCAAGCAGTGCGTCTAGCACATTGAGCGGATCTAACTTGGGATCTGGTATATCTGAAATTTTAATAATTATGATCATAAATACTAATGACCTTCTCAAAGGAATTATGTAATTGCATTCTTAACAAAGTAATTCAAAAATTTTGTTGAATGTAATTAGCAAAATATTACACACCCTTAAGATCTTCCATGAACTGATCGGTGCCGTAAATTTCAAACGGATCATAACGATGGTCGTTAAGGAAAGATTTATGTGTTGTCAGTATATCGACCAACACGCACGAAAGCTGATCCATTTCAAAGGGCGCACATTGCACAATGTATTCCTGTGGCTTGGCGCAGTAACGCAGCACAGTGACAATATCACTAGCTGTCTCAATACGACACAACATGTTCTGTTCCAGGGTATCGAGCATGGCGTTCAGTTCCTCCAACTCGCAGCCAGCGCTGTGAAGGGGACCTGCCAGTCCTAATATCCGAGGTCTATCGCACGGCTTCGCGGGCAGTATAAATTCGTCAAATATGGGCAGCACACTGCGATAGACTTCGCTGTCGTGACAGTCCTCCAGGACAATGAGCTGAACGTTACTTAGCAATATATCCCTAGACTCTAGCAAGTATAGAAAGCTCGATGGTTTATGTATGCTGACATGGTAGTCTTCCCAGCAGTGAGCAAAGGGTACTTGCATATCCGGCTGCTCCTGCCACACTTTGAGATCAGTCAGATGAGTGAGCATCGTGTATATGGACGTGGCCTCAGCATTAATTTGAGAGCTTAGGTAAACGCTCACTTTACCATTGCGGCGCCCACGTCTTGAGAACTCCTGCAGCAGCTTTAGTGCTATAAACTCTTTAGAGCTTTTGTGGCCCAAGCATATAATTGTGTTCCGCTCGTAGGCTGAGGCCAAGAGTTCAACCTGGAAGTCGCGCGGCGTAAACACCGTCGTGTGCAGGTTGTTGTCGCACCAATGGAACGCCATGCTGACATCTGTATGCAACAGGCTACAGGTCTAATACAGTTCTAGTGCAATTGGAATTGATGGGTTATCCACAATGTGGAAATGCCGGCTCGGGTGGTTTTCTTGTACATCGTCGATATATCGACTGCAAGGCGATAGATATGCCCGTCGCAGAATCGATAGGTTATGTTAGCTAGCAGCTGTTGCGTTCTGTTGTCATGATTGTGCTAATTTAGTGTCGAGTGCAGCATAGTTTTGCTTTAAGTCAAGGCATACTTATGCCTTGCTTTAAGTGTTCTTCAATTGGAACAATATTTTAAGATTTTACCGTGTTTTGATCTAAACAACCATATCAGCCAGATATTTTATTTTTTGTGGAACAATAAAAAACAGCCAAGGACAGGACATCCAGGCGCGCGCTACAAATAACATTTTGTCAAATGTAAAATATTTAGGGTGCCCACATCTTCTTTATTTTTTGCAGTTCTAGTGTTGATAAAAGAAAAAAGCAAAAAGCAACCACTCATCAAACCGGCATCAGCATAGAAAAAGCGATAATAATTGCCAAGCTCAAACCAAATCTTTGTTGTGTAGACGCCAACGCATGCAAGAATGACGCACACAAACATAAATTGGATCCTGGGAATTCTAGGCGCTCTTTTGGCTTTGAAGCTGGTAACAAGCGACGAGAACAACGAGTATATGAAGCGGGAACATAGTCTTGTGCGTCCATTTCAAGGTAAGATAAGCCGATGAAGCATAGCATAGACAAAACACAGCGATATGATAATTATCGTACAGGCGTTGGCGTTATACTACCTCATTGGGATTTTCTGGGCAACACAATGGTCACCAGCAACTACATAAGACTGACGCCGGATTTGCAATCAAAAAGCGGCGCACTGTGGAACTACTCGGTATGCGGGCACATCTGTCCGGTTTATTAAATAATTGTTGCTAATGTCATTCTCCCTTCGCAGCCGGTCATGGGTCGCAATTGGGAAGTTCACGTTGGATTCAAAGTGCATGGCAAGGGCACTGAGCTGTTTGGTGATGGTTTTGCTATTTGGTATACAAAGGATCGGATGCAATCGGGTCCCGTTTTTGGTAGTAAAGATCTTTTTTCTGGTCTGGCCATCATTCTGGACACGTACAGCAATCACAATGGGCCGCATAACGTAGGTTATGTTCCTTAAATTCGAATAGAACTTTTTTTGTTTTCATCTGTGTGTTTTGGTTTTAGCACCAGCATCCCTATTTGAGCGCGATGGTTAACAACGGTACATGGAGCTATGATCACGATCGAGATGGCACTCACACACAGCTGGCCGGGTGCGAAGTGCGCTTTCGTAATGTTGACTACGATACCTTTATCAGCATTCGTTATGAAAACGATGTGCTGTCTGTTTCAACGGATCTGGAAAACCGAAACGAATGGAAGAGTTGCTTTGTAGTTACTAATGTCGAACTACCAACTGGCTACTATTTTGGACTTTCAGCAACAACGGGCGATTTGTCTGATGCTCATGACATACATACTTTTAAGTTCTTCGACATTGATACAACCATCAGTGTAAGTTAAAATTTACAAAACTGAATTATATATATTTTGAAAATTTTGAATTCTTATAGCATGATGAGATTATGCGCCGTAGCAACATTATTCCAAATGCCAAACTGTTTGAGCCCCCGCGCGAACATAAAGATGATCCAAAACCTGGAATGTCAAACGCAAAAATATTTTTCATACTGCTGTTTGCAGTATTAGTGACGGCGGGTGTGGCTATATTTGCTATATCGTATTTCAAGGATCGCAATGCGCGAAAACGTTTCTACTGAAATAATCAGGAGCTTCAACATCAGCACCCAAACCTAGGGCATAGTCAATCAAACATTACAAGCAACAGCCGACAATTTTTCAAATCGTTTTTAACCGTTAATTTATACATTGAATGTACCCATTACGACATTTGTTTATAAGTTATCTAGCTAAACCCGTTTTTGTTAGGTGTTTAAAACAAAAAAAAAAAAAAAAGTGTGCAGGAACTCCTTCGGTAAAGTAACAACGATGCAATGGGCAATTGTTAAATTTAAGTGCAACATTTTTAATCAGAACTATAGACAAATTGAGAACGTAAGAATATTATTGCAGTGTGAACATTAAATTAGAAAATGATTTAAAACAGAGTAACGACCACCAAACTGCAATTGTCCATTCAATTAGGCTAGACCCAGTGATGATGCTGTCGCTGACGACTGCCGGAAACGGAGCGCGGCGGCGGAGGTCGAACTGTAGCAAGCATGGATTCAATCTGACGCACCTGATTGCTCACAAAGCGGTCGCTGGATGTCTCATTGCGATCGCTCTCCAAATTATCGTTGGATTTGTGCATTCCACTTAATATGCACTGCTCAAACAATGACTTGGACTGGCCATCATCAAGTGAATCATCGGAGCTGTAATCAGTCTTTGTACCTGTAATGGTTTGTCGTCTGTTTCCGTTTGACTTAGGCAGTGTGTTAGTTTGGCTAGAGCTAGTACTGGCACTGGCGCCACTTGGTTGCGGTCTGCAGCTGCCGGCAGCAATGGCCTACAATAATTTGAAATTGATTATCCAGCTAGTCACACAATGGCAATACTTACCTGACTCAGCAAATTGCAGTCATCATCAGAGTCCATTGACAGCGAGCTGAGGGAATCACTGCGCTTGGGTAGTAGACGCGGTTCAACATCTACATGGATAGCACTTCGTCGTGGCGGTAACTTGGGTGCCAATTCTGAATTTCTTGGCAGAAGGTGAGGCGGTTTCAGCGGCACACGCATTGGACCCACCTGCGCGGATCCCACCGTCAAGTTAGACAGCCCCGAGATCACTGAGAAATTGCAGGGACTGTCCTCCTCATAGTATTTGTTCATCTCATCCGTGACAGGCAAGTAGCTGGGAAGCGCACTGCCACCGCAGCGCATCTTGGAAATGGCATCCTCAGTTAGACTTTGACCCTGAGGCATTGGTCGTGGCAGCTCGTTGGCATTTTGATCATTTGCAGTGGAAGCTATGGATAACACCGAAAGATTACTATTGCTGCCCGCCTTAGAGAGCAGCGCTGGCGTGTCCTCGGTGCAGTAGTTACGATGCTCATCGTTCCCATTAAGATCATTTGTGTTCAGGTTGTTGTTAACAATTAAAGTCTGTTGTTGTTGTTGCTCAGTCTTGCGATCACGTTGTGGAGATTGTGGCATGCTTTGCGTGGGTGAATCTGGCAGCTCCGATGGTGAGATAACACCACTTTGCATACGGCTGTATTCACTGATTACAGAACCATTATCGTCGCAGCCAATCGTCTCATCATTCACCAGTGAATCCATGGAGCTGCGTCTAGAGAACATCAAAGGTGTCTCCAGTGCGGAGTCAATAACTTGACAAACTGTCGTGCTCTGGCTACTGGGAAGGACTGGAACTGCTGCTGCTGCTGCAGTAGGTGTACAGCTTGCCTTAGACACAGTTGACTGCTTCGCCACATCCACGAGGCTGGTAAGCGAATCAAAACGACTGAAGCAGCCTGGAGTGCCTTCCTCGCAATAGTTGATTGGTCGTTCACCGGGCTCTGGTTCGGGTGTATGCACGCAGGCATCGGCTGTCAGATTCTGCATTGCATTACTGCGCAAGTTGAGTGTCTTAGGACGCTCCACTTGCTCGCTGCTTAAATCACAAGCGGAAGCTGACTTGACCAGCGGTTGAGATACTGGCGATAAACTGTTGCCCGTTTCATCTAAAATCAGCAAGATTTCGGAGCTGTCCTCAGTGGCTTTTAGCTGTGTTTCTACTGCCTGAGCGGATCGATTTTCTTTGTAGCGCACACTGAAATCTGTGGGTTGATCCAAGTCAACGGATATATCGAAACTTGCCTTAGCCGGCTTGTGCTCACTGAAGCTACTGTACTTCATTGAGTAGTCAATTGGCTGCTCCTCAGCGGGCGTTCCATAATGACTCTTGCTTGGAACAGCGCTCAGTTTTCGCTGCTCAAAGGCACTTTCGGACTTTGTAGAGTATTTCGTGGAATCCGAATCGGATTTGCCGGAATAAATGGACTCACGACTTTCACATTTACAGGGCAATGTGCTGCTTCCATTGCTACTGCTGCTCGCCGTTGCCGGACGCACCTTTTTTAAGGAGCCTGTGGGGTTACTGCTCAGGCGCATGGAGCTGTAACGTCGTGGCAGTGTTCCCGCATGCCCGTTGACCAAGTCCTGTGCTGGCAACTCGTTGTTTGTAGTAAGCTCCAGCGCAGTGCGATAGTTTACCAAGTTTTTTAAAGCCGAAGCGCTTCCTTCGGCTACCATGGGATGTTTGGAGGCAATAAGCGAGCGCAGCAACGGAATAGCATTGTGATCGACTAGAAACTGTTGATCCTCGGGACACCGTGCAGAGAGATTCCAGAGTGTACCACAAGAGTTGCTGACAACTGTCTGGTTTTCCGACTTAAGCTGCAGCAATAAAATGGCCAAGCAATTATGCTGTCGAAGGATTTGGCGATAGGACTCACAGACAGCAATGTGACTAGACACATTGCGCAATATGCCGCCAGCGTTTTCAACAATCTTCAGCGTTTTGCTAGGACCTTCGTAGCTGAGCATCTGCACCAGGAATGCCAGAGCTCCATCGACAGCACAAAACTCCGCTTTGTTTGTGCTACAATGCGCCGAGAGATTCCACAGGGCGGAGAGAATGGCCTTTAAAGTATTCTCACTCTTGTTGTGCATGGCAGCCGTTGCCAAAGCTGTCACTGTTCCCAGCTCATTGAAAATCGTCTTGAGATGTTTGTCAGCTCGCCAAGAAAGATTTCGTAAAACACTTGCAGTTGCCTGCAGCAGATCATCAACATCCGTCGATATTGAGTCGAGCTGGGCAACCAGCGCTTCCATAAACTGCTTCTGACCACACAGGAGTGCTTTGTTGTTTTCTTCGCCACAGGTGAGATTGGTCAACGTCATCAGAGCATAGCGACGCAGTGAGTTGCATTGTTCTCTACCCGTTGCCGGACCATGGACGGCATGATCAAGATGCATTAAATTTGGTATTGCTTTTAGAGCACCCAACTCACACATGGTCTGCCGATGCTCCTCATCAAAGCTGGCTTTCATCAGTAACTTCATAGCCGCCAGTGGATGACGGTCCTCATCGTCGGCAATCGATTCACCTCCACTCTGCAGCTGAGTACGCAGAAAATTGCAACTGTAGTCATGTATTTGATCGAGCAGGCGAAGCACCTTCACTTCTCGTTGATTCCCATCGACTATATTGTGCAAGGCTTGGCTGGCATTCTTGCGAGCAACTCCACCCGTACCGGCACCGTCGTCATTGGCGTGAAGTATTTTTACCAGCAGCTGGATACAGTCTGAGCTGCGCAACGCAGCACAGGTATCTGCATTTCTCGATAGCTCCAAAAAGTTACGCGTTAATTCCAGTTGCTTTTGAGCGTCGCTCTCAGTCAGCGTCATGTTAACAAATGATTTCGCTTTACTGGATATTGCCAGGCTTAATGTTAACACTCTCAATTCAAGTTTGGTACCTAAGTGAATTCCAGGAACTATAAATTTGCCTGCCTGTTTACTAGGCTCTGTTAGCAAGCAGGTAGGCTGCAGGTTTGGTATTTCATCATACTAGGTACAAGAGTCCTACAGCGCAGAAGCAGCTGCCTTTGTGTTTCGACCTTGCTGGTACGATCTATCGGTTTTGAATACCAACAGGTAATCGATAGCTGTGTACCCAGTGCATTGGAGTTTTAAGGGATGTAGTAGAATTGTGGACATAGTAGTTGAAAATGTGCAATTAAAAATAAATTAAATTATAAGTGCATGTTTACGAAAATTCCTTAAGTTTGAGTAGTTACGCTTAAAAACGATTATTTTCTTCTCTCATATATTTAAATTTAGATATTTATTTGACGCATTCGCGTCTGATTCTCTGTCGTGCTGCCACCTTTTTCATTCGTATTCAACATCATAGTTACCACCGCTAGCATACTTACGTTACGTCACGCATAACAGCTGATAAACACAGCTGCTGCTGCCAAGTTTCGTTTGCAGAACAAAATAATGAATTTCTTGAAAAAGGTATATTAAATAATAAACATACAAATATGTATAAACTTGTATTTTATCTTTCTTAGGTAACCCAGCAAGTGTTGCCGATAGCTGAGGCACACGTCTGCCTGGGCAATAAATCGAGAATTCACACAAGCGCTGTTTGTTGCCGCGTTCAGTCTGGACGTTACCGCATAACCACAAAACGGGATAGGCCGCTTACCTATGAGATGGCCAATCCTCCTCATTTTATTGGTCATCGCAAAACATGGAACTCGTGGAACACATGTAAGTTGGTTAATTTTTTTATTTTAGTGTAAAAAGTAATCACTATTTATAATCTATTCTACAGCCACTCTGAAGGATGCCTTGCGTCCGTCACAAACTGCGGTTGAGGATGTTTTTCTACGCAAATTTATAACTGGTACGTGGCATGCGCTGGTATGCTCCGAGATCATTATCAAGCGCCAACACAATACGATACGCATTGCTGCCATTATACGACAAGCAATAAGTCCGCGCAAAATGTACTTCCTTATTGGCTATACGGAGGAACTACTTTCCTATTGGATGCAATGCCCCGTTACGCTGGAGCTTCAAACGGTGGCGGATAAGAGGGACGTGGTCTTTAAATACATCTAGTTAATATTCCGTTTAACTTCGCTTATATACAACTATACTAGTTCAAACATTTTGTTGTTGTTTTTCAATGCGAGTATTCGACTTCACTGTTATTGCTTTGCCAAGATTTGAGGGCTTTGTTTACAATGAGACCATCTAAATCTTTGACCTGCAAGATGAATTCAAAAAGATAACTACGTGTTAAAATTGAAAGTGTAAATAAGTTATACCGTTTCCACAAGTGCTTTTAGCTCATCCTGAGTGCTAAGTTCAAATATAAGCGATTTAATATCTTTTGCCAGCTCCAGAAATAGAAAAACAACAATCTTCTTAGCGCCTCCGCAAACTTTGTCCCAAACTTTGACCAGGACCGTTTCACAAATTACACCAGCAAAACATGTTGTGTACCAGTTTTCCAACAGTTTTGAGTTCACATCAAACAGTTCTAGCTTTTCCAATCGACTGCAATTATAATACATCATAATCATAGTCAAAAATTTTTTGTTATTAAGCACCTACTGCAATAACGCAATATCTTCGCGCTTGAGAAGCGTTTGAGTCAGTTCCTTTAGTTTAGCGCATTCCTTTTTAATCTCACGAGTGTACTGGAAAAACTCTTTGGCTATCCAGTATGTTTCCATCTCATCGTCAAATATCTTAAGCAGAGCGCGCACAATTTCTACAAAGTGATTGTCATCCTGTGCCTGAGCTCTTATACGAACATTGCTGTGCAACAACCGATTGTTTTCTAGCAACCACATTTTGTGGAGTACCAAATCTCTGGTCTTCCACGCGTCCGCATCTACACATCGCATAACGGTCACCGCTCGCAGCAAATCCTCGTAGACCTGTCGACGCTGTTCTCGCACGTACTCGGTATTGCTTTTGTGTAGCGGCATTATTCTCATTATAAGGCTCCAAAGCAAAAGTCGTTCCTGTGCTGGAACTGTATATGTATATACGAAGTGTCTTAACTTGGTCAAGTTGCGTATATCATCTTGCAGTAGTTTATTAAGAGATTTTTTCTCTTCGACGCTGAAGCAGCCAACCTTCTCATAGTAACTAGACCTAAAATTGCGCTCATCTGTGGTCATATTTTTTATGTATTTATGTTTGAGTCCGAGCCGACTGACTGGATAAGTTTCTGGTTGTTCTTTAACAATAGTGTCAGCAAAATGTTGCAATGGAATAAAAATATTTAATTAACTTATAACAGTTATACTGAATCACTTCGTTTCTTTTACTTCAGCTAGTAATAATAAACTGGCTTGATTTACATCAAAGATTGGAATCAGCTGTTTAGTTGTAAAACACTCTGTTAAATAGTGTATGTTAAATAAGCTCTTTAAGCGTCAACATTGGCGCTTTTTTGCGTTTCATTGCTTTAACGTTTACGTTGCTGGATTGGCTATTACGTTGGTACGTAAGTACCGTTGTGCATTGCATTTCGCTACAAAATGCCCAAATATTGTCTGAAAAGGTAAACAAAGCTATTCTAGTGCTAAAATGTGCCAAATAAAAAACTTATTACTGTGCTGCCTATTGGCAAACAAATTTCATAAAAAATAATACTGAAGGCGGCAGAAGTTATTAAATCAAACGACTTATCTACATATTTTACACACTGTTGCTGCCTTCGCAGAGGCTGAAAATTAAAATCAATAATTCAATCAGAAAATCAAAACACATATTTGCACAAGAGCATGCTCGATACTTATGGAAATTTATGCAATTATGCCATATTCGACAAGTTTCTTTTATTGTCTTTGCAGTTACAGTTGATAAATTCAAATGTTATGCTCTGCATTTGCATTTGTTGTTGTTGTTACTGCCGTACACGTTGTGAGCGCTTGGCAAAATGGAACAGGAGATTGGCACTTGGGACTCAGTTCTGTTGGAAAACCTATCCGAAGATAGCTTCATAAGTAACATACATCAGCGTTACAAGCGTGACCATATATACGTAACTACTAATTATTCAAAATATAAACATTTTTTAAAACAATTGACTATCTCTTTCAGACTTACATTGGAACTTCTGTTGTGGCTTTAAATCCATATCATCACATATCTGAGCACTCTTTGGAAAATATACGCAACTATGGCAATAAAGGCATTTTTCAGCTGCCACCACATATGTAAGTGTACATTGCTTTATCCTAAGACTATTTTGAATAAACCTAAGCATCCATAATGCTTGACAGATATGGGCTTACAAATTTGGCTTATCAGTCTCTCAAGGATCAGAGCGAGGATCAATGCGTGTTGCTCACTGGCGAAGGTGGTGCAGGCAAAACGGAAACCTTTAAAATGATAGTCAATTTTCTGACACACATACAGGACCGAGCGCTCTGCAGTGGTACTCCGAATGCGTTGCGTAAACAGTCCTCCAATAGCTCAGCAAGCGGCATGGGTATGCATCTGGCCCACAGGCGCTCCTCGAGTAGCTGCTTCGGTACTGCCAACTTTATGATATGCAAAAACAATGCAGCATCCGCTCCCAACCAGGGAAGCACATCCAACTCACGTCGCCAGTCACCGTCACCTGGCCCCGGTCCGACGCAAAACTCGCGAGCACGTGCCGAGAGCATCGAGCGCCATGCCAGACGTAATATGCGGGAAAAAATTGTTGACTTTGACTTTTCGCATCACAAAAGCATCGATAATATAAGCACTTCAATGGAATCAGCCACTGCGCAAGCCCACTTGCACCCAGCGAAATCTTGCTTTAAGCACCAGCAGACACAAGTAAACACCTGCACTGCCAGTTATGGGCCACAATGCGCCATCATGACGTTAAAAACAGGCGCCAACACATCGCCTAAGTACATGCACGGCTGTCGTCAATGTGGTCACAGCAAATGCACACGTGCCCAAAGCTTGGAAAAGGAGGAGCGTGAGGCTGCACTTTTTATGCTACGGGGAAGCAACACACGCCTGTCCACTGCCCACCAAACGCATCTCCAGCGTGGTAGCTGCTCGAATTTGGTGCGCCAGCATTCAACCGAAAGCCAGCAAGAACGACAATTGTCCATGGGCTCTACGCAACGTATATCGCTGTACGATGCACACAAGCTAAGTAAGGTGCTGGGCAGCACATCTGTGTCACCAACACCATCAGCTAGCTCATCGTTGCATCGACGCCACAGATCGCCCAACCAGCGGCTTCGCGAGTGTGTCACATGCGCTGATGTTTTTCTGGAGGCCATGGGCAATGCCTGCACTCTTAAGAATAACAATTCCAGCAGATATGTATGTGGTTTATTACATTTGATGTATATTTGCTAAGCCATTCACTTGTTTTTTTAGGGCAAACTGTTTGATATTGAAATTGATTTTAAAGGTGATCCGATGGGAGTCCACATAACACATTGTAAGTAGTTATTTGTGGTCAATATATATCAATAATATATTTTATATGATATTGTTTCTATGTCTGATTCACAAAAGATATGCTGGAAAAGGTTTGAATTGATTAACACATCATCTACCAATTATATATTGACTCTTTATGCGTTTACATATTTTTAATTCACAGACTCGTATAACAGACACAACGATTGGAGAACGCAATTTTCATATATTCTATCAATTGCTGTTAGGTGCTGATCTTCAGTTATTAAGTATGTTTGTTGTTACTCTTAATTTGTATTTGCAATTCTAATTTATTCTACGATAAAAGAATCACTTAAGCTTTTTCGCAATGTGGAAAAGTATGAGCTGTTGCGTAACACGACTGCCATGGAAGAAGATCGGGAAAATTTTCATTATACAAAGGTAGGTCAGTTGAAATTGCACAACGAAAGTTAAGCTAACTTATGTCTTTATTCCATTTGCAGCGATCACTGGACGTGCTAGGCCTCAGCTGTGATGAGACTAACTCAATTTTTCGGGTTATTGCTGTTGTTTTAAAGCTGGGCAACTTTATTTTTGTGCCTGTGACCAACATTGACGGCACTGAGGGTTGTCAGGTTTCAAATGTCTACGGTATGGTATATATAGAAAACGTCTTGAATTGGTGTATTCCAAAAAAGTACTTTTCCATTTGCAGAGGTGCAAGAAACGGCGCAGTTGCTTAATTTGGAAGCTCAAATTTTAATCAATTGCCTGACCAAAGCTAATAGCACGAGCAGCGCTCAAGAGGATGTGGGCTGTGAGATGGATGCTAGACAGGCAGCCAGCAATCGCAACATTCTTTGTCGTACTCTCTACGGTCGACTGTTTACTTGGCTGGTCAACAAGATCAATGAATCAATGAAGTCCACGCAACGTGAGAAAAATCTTGCTTTGTTGGACTTCTATGGCTTTGAGGTCCTGGATCATAACTCCTTTGAACAGTTTGCTATCAACTACAGTGCCGAAAAAATACATCAGGTAAAAGCAAAGGTATAGAAAATATACTTGACCATTTGTATAAAACCTTTTTTTTAGAATTTTGTGTTCAATGTTTTGCGCTCAGAGCAAGAGTTGTATATACGCGAGGGCTTGGAATGGTCGCGCATTGATTTCTTTGACAACGAATCCATATGTGAGGTAATTGACAAGCCAAGCTACGGCATTTTGAGTTTAATCAACGAATCGCATCTTAACAACAATGAGGCGCTGTTGCTGCGTGTCCAGCAGTGCTGTGCAGGACATCCCAATTTTATGACAAGCGGGAGTAATTCCATGTGCTTTCAGTGAGTTGATTGCTGTGCAGCAAAATGATTTCATATAAATAAAGATTTTTGGACAATCTACAGAATTCGCCATTTTGCCAGCGTTGTTAACTATTCGATACATCGCTTCTTGGAGAAGAATTCCGACATGCTGCCTAGATATATAAGCGCTGCTTTTCATCAGAGTAAACTATCGCTGGTGCAGAGCCTATTTCCGGAAGGTAACCCACGCCGGCAAGCAAGCAAAAAGCCAACAACTCTGAGCACCAACATACGAACACAGTTGCAAACGTTGCTGGCCATTGTAAAGCATCGTCGCACTCATTATGTATTCTGCATAAAGCCAAACGAGTGCAAACAGTCGCATCAGTTTGATTTGGCGCTCGTGCAACATCAGGTGCGCTACATGTCCATTATGCCTTTGGTGCATCTGTGCCGTACTGGACACTGCTACCACCTGTCGCATGTCAAATTCTTTCATCGTTACAAGCTGCTCAACAGCCTCACTTGGCCACACTATCACGGAGGCAGTCAAGTGGAGGGCATTGCTTTAATCATACGAAATTTACCACTGCCATCGGCTGAGTTTACGCTCGGCACCAAAAATGTGTTCGTGCGCAGTCCACGTACCGTTTACGAGTTGGAACAGTTTCGTCGTCTGCGCGTTTCCGAGCTCGCAGTGCTCATACAGAAAATGTTTCGTATGTATCATGCTAGGAAGCGATATAGGCGCATGCGCCATAGTCAAATGGTCATCTCGAGTGCGTGGCGCACTTGGCGTGTAAGTAGCAGCATTTGCAAGAGTATAAATTAATTTTATGCACAAATGTTTTTAATTTATTTTTATTTTTATATGTAGGAGTGCCGTTTCGGCATTCCCTTTACGGGCCGTAGGCATTTATGGAGTTTATATCGTGTTGTAAGCATTGCATGTTGTTTATCTTATTTATACCCACTACCCACCCAACTGACCTGTAACAAACATAATAACTGAAGTAAATATGTACTTATTGACAGGCACGTGAGGAGTATCGTTCGTTAAAGTACAAGCGGCAAGTGAAGTGGGCCGTTGATGTTATTGCACGTTATTATCACCAATGGAAAATACAACAATATTTGCTGACGATTCCGTTGCGCCTGCCGCCCAACACACTGAGTCCGCTATCGTCCGAATGGCCAGCGGCGCCTACTTTTCTAGCGGATGCTTCGCGTCTTCTGCGGTCCATCTACCATCGGTGGAAGTGTTACATTTATCGCAATTCTTTTGATCAAACGGCACGCAATCGAATGAGGGAAAAGGTTACAGCTAGCATTATATTTAAAGATCGCAAAGCTTCCTATGCGCGCAGGTAAACACAAGCTTTCCAATGAGCAATTTAAGTTGTTGCTTAATATTTTTTTTTAACTCTTTGTTACAGTGTGGGCCATCCGTTTGTAGGAGACTATGTGCGTCTGCGTCACAATCAGCAGTGGAAAAAGATCTGTGCCGAGACAAATGATCAGTATGTGGTTTTTGCAGACATCATTAACAAGATAGCGCGCTCCAGCGGCAAGGTATATTCTTGGTCAACTTGCTCTATAATTGTGCTAAGATTATTACTTTGTTAACAGTTTGTGCCAATATTGCTGGTTTTGTCCACATCATCGTTGCTGCTATTGGATCAGCGTACGCTGCAAATTAAATATAGAGTGCCTGCCTCAGAGATTTATCGCATGTCTCTGAGCCCCTATCTTGATGATATAGCTGTGTTTCACGTCAAAGCGGTAACATTCAATTAATTATTTTGAATCAAAATGTATCTCAATTTATTTTCTCATTGCAGTCTGAATTCGGCAGAAAAAAAGGCGATTTTGTGTTTCAAACGGGACATGTCATTGAAATCGTTACCAAAATGTTTCTGGTTATACAAAACGCATCGGGCAAACCGCCAGAGATACATATAAGCACAGAGTGAGTTATCAATCTTTAGGTATTCAGAGTTTTTGCTTAAACCTGTTTGTTTTTATACAGATTTGAAGCAAATTTTGGTCAACAGACGGTCATCTTCTCGTTCAAATATGGCGGTTTGTCGGATTTGGCACAAGGACCGCCAAAAGTAACGCGCAAGGCAAATCGAATGGAGATCATTGTTTGATTATTAAGTTTTTTGAGCCGTTGGCATGATCATGGTACTGTCAGTTAGGAATAATTTACAATTGGTAATTGTTTTCAACGACACCGCATGCACTCTTTATGTCTCTAGACTTGGTCCCTGGGACCAAAATACAAGTTTTAAGCAGTATTTACATACTAACACTTAAACAGTCACACCCAGACACAATGAACTATATAATTTGCTCACAACTGACAATCAGTCTTTAAAAATCGTTGTCAAAATTGTGCCAAACAAAAAACACAACCAAAAAATAATAACTATAATAATAATGGAGAAAAGTAATAACTCATTTTAAAACCGCACCATTTCTTTTATACTCTTAAGTACTTACTAACAAATTGAACAACTGAATTTTCTTAACTAATTTCTTGAGGTAGGTTTAATTGTAAGTCAAGCACCATGTCGATTAGCATTGCAACAAACAAACAACTACGTTAGGAACGTGGCACAGTGAAGCGTTAGACATTTTACACAAAATTTATAATTCGTACGATATTTCCGTTATAGAAACCAAGGCATTTCTCTTACATTTAAGGTTTCATACACAATAATTAGTGAACTAATGCTAAAGAACTCAGACAAGCATATAACGCTCTATATATTTACCAAACAAAATTCAAAAGAAAAACCCGTGAGAGAGATAGAAAAAAATAAACAATACAAAACTCGTGTGAAACCTTTTCCCAAAATGTTAATTAAGCAACTATTTACAATCCAGAACATGTAGTTAAATATTTAAATCAAATATATATATAGACACATATATATATATATATATATATATATATATATATAAGTGTATAATGGATGGAACATTTATACATAAAATGCTTATACAGACAAAATGCAACCGGAACCGAAACAATATGAAACCAAACAAAAATTATAAGAAAGTTTGTTAGAACAGTTGATCGTACTCATGTACATGTATGTATATGTTGAATATATATGTACTTATACATGTACGTAGTTGTTTATATAAGTAACTTGTTATTGATAGTTCAGACCGACTATAGTTGAATTTCAAGAACTGCATGTTGTCATTATAAAAAATCGATCTATGAGTGTATATTACCAACTTATTTGTGAAAAGTAACACGATGCCGATAAATAGGTAGATTTTATTTAGATTTAAATTGCATACAATACTTTGAAAAAGCCAAATACAAACAAGTATATTATATATATATATATAAATATATATACATATATTTAAACATAATCCAACCAGTTGGTAGTTTATAAAACGAAATCAAACGAAAAGAACAAAGTTTAGAAATAAAGCGTACGTATGAAAAACGTAAATCATTTTTTTTAGACTCGAGTGCAATGATTATGTTTCAAAATTTGTTTACAATTTTGACTTCTGCTTCTTTAGCATATCGCGCAAAACGCGACGCAGTATTTTGCCACTGGGATTTTTGGGTATTTCATCAATGAATATAACGCCACCGCGCAAACGTTTTGCTGGTGAAGCGTGCTCGTTAACGAAACTTATAACATCGTCCTCGGTGAGCTGAACATTAGCCTGCTTCACAACAAAGGCCATGGGTAGTTCTCCGGCTGCTTCATCAGGTTTGCCAATAACGGCAGCATCTCGAATCTTATTGTTAGTTAACAAAAGCGCTTCGATTTCTGCAGGAGGGACCTGGAAGGCCTTGTACTTAATGAGCTCCTTTATGCGGTCGACAATGAAGAACTCGAATGAATCATCATAGTAACCAACATCACCGGTGTGCAACCATCCATCCTTAATGGCGGCCTGTGTGGACTTTTTGTCGCCAATATAGCCCTTCATAATGCCAGGGCCCTTGAAGCAAAGCTCGCCACGTTCGTTGGCTCCCAGGTGTTTGCCAGTGTCAGGGTCAATAACCTTTGCGTAGACGCCAACATTGAGTACGCCAACACTCCCAGGCTTGCAATATTCGTCTGACTGCACGAGAACACTCAGCGTCGACTCACTAAGACCATAGCCTTGGCGAATAAATGGGATACCAAGACGTTCCTTGATTTGATCTTCAGTTTCACGGCTAAGTGGTGCAGCACCACAGAGCAGAACCAACAGCGATGACAGATCGTACTTGTCAACAATGGGATGCTTAGCCAGGAAGACCATTAGTGGAGGCACCATGAATGCCATCATCACGCGATATTTCTACAATAACAGTCAAACTAAAATGATTTAGTCTTATTACCATTTTAACAAAACTTACCTCGATGGCAGACAGGAACAGGTTCTCTTCAAATTTAGGCAGATATACCAGACGTGTGCCCAAAGTTGCCGTTTTAATCAGTGTGAGGCAGCCAAAGGCATGGAACCAAGGAATGACTGTCAGCAGTGTAACCTCCGAGAGTGGTATTGAAGTGGCTTCGCTGTTTGTAAAAGTAAAAAACGAATATTTAAATTGTGTTAAATAAGAAATTGAAAGAAAACTTACATTTGCGCATCCAATGAGGACATTATATTTAACTGTGTCAGCTGGACGCCTTTGGGCATCCCAGTAGTGCCAGAGGAGCAAACAATTAATGACACATCCTCAGTTATGTTTGCCACAGGTGTTGTAAAATCGGGTTTCGTCTTATACTTGTCGTTGTTCATTAAATCAGGAAATGAATGAACATTGGGATAGTTGCTGCAGGAACCACTAAGCGCAATAATTCCTTTGACAAATTTATTTTTTTTGGCCACCTTGACAACACGATCAAGGGTCATTTTTGAAGCGAATATAATCTTTGGGTGCGATAGATTTATGGCATGATCTACTTCGCGTTCGGAGTAAGTGACATTTAACGGTGCAACAGTCGCACCCACTGCAAATCCGGCAAAAATGGCAACAGCAAAGCCAACACTATTCTCGCTGGACAAGCCGATGACATCATGGTTCTTGATGCCCAGTTTCTGAAGTATTTGAGCCAGTCTCACAATTGAGTCGTACATAAACTTTGCACTATATTCAATGCCAGTGAGAGCATCAATCATAACAGTTTGGTCACCAAAACTCTTGTACTTGTCGATAATATACTGTCCCAGGGAGCGATAGTCCTGCGCTTCCCGCGCGGGAACCGGGCCACCGTAAACAATATTGTCGGGTAAAAATGTTGATGGCATGATGAACTGCTTAAAAACCAACAATCAGTCACATAGATAAATATACATACATGCATACACATTCGGTTAACATTCAGAATTAATTTTTTTTTAAAGCAACCATTAATAATGTTGCAGGTCTTAGATGTAATTTTTGTAGAATGCACTTTGAGCTTAAGGCTAATCTTATCGTAAGTTTTTAATAACTGTTTAAGCTCATTGATTCAGAACATTGCTACCTACAAAGAGATTGCGAGCCGCTCCAAAGGTCAAAATTCGCTCTTTGGGGACAGTGTGAGGTGACATCTAAACATCACTTTTTATTTTACACTTTTAGTTAAATATGTTGGTGTTTACTTTAATCTTATGGACTTACTTAACAAAATGTATACGCTGCAACTTGTGATGAAAATTGGCACACTCCGCTCCTGTGCGGCTTCGACAACCAACTGTTTTTGATGAAAGTTGCGAAGACAACAGCTTTACTTTAATGCCGCGATAAGATTAACTTTTTGATAAGCCCAAGACACAGCGCGCATGCGCTTCAGTAACCTTAAACACAATTTGCTGTTGAAGTCTATATATATATATATGTATATATATCAATCATAGACCCAGCCTTCTTTACAAATGTTATATCGGAGAGTAAGAGCGGAATGAGAGTCGCACGTTGTTAAATTTCTGTGTTTACACTAGTGTCAGCTGTTTGTATTTCTATGGCACCATGGCAACTCTTTCTCAATTCGCAATTTATATTATCGATACATCGATATTTTAAGCCGAGAGATATCTTGGCAATAACGAATATGTTGCGCGCTTTACTTACAATTCACTGACAAAAATTTGCATTATACATGCGCTACTATGAAGTCGGAATATCCAATAAATAAATTACAGTTTTACAATAATTTTTCAAAGCTTTGGTGCACGATTAATAAATTAGCAGATATATTTTTCTAAATATTCTAGCTGATATAGCCAAATAGCGCATAGTCATGTCGACGCAGTGTGCTTAAATATGTGTGCCATCGCCCAACAAATAAAAACAATAGGCTTTCTGTGTTGTGATTTTGTTGTTGCTATAGTGACTGAAAAGCTTAGATAAACCTAATCAATTTGTTACCTATTGGTAGTGGAATTTCACAAAATTGACTTCTTTTCACAGCTTAACAAAAGTAAAAATGAGTTCTTGTAAGGATCGAAAGTTTTACAAATTGGACATAAATCGAACCGAATGGGAAGTGCCAGATATATACCAGCAGTTACAGCCTGTAGGATCTGGTGCATACGGACAGGTGTGCAAGGCAAAGGTTCGTGGCACTAACACAGATGTTGCCATAAAGAAGTTGTCACGTCCATTCCAATCGACAGTGCACGCCAAGCGGACATATCGGGAACTAATGCTTTTAAAGCATATGGATCATGACAATGTTATCGGCCTGCTCGATATTTTTCATCCACATCCACCAGAAACGAGACTGGAAGACTTTCAGCATGTCTATCTGGTGACTCATCTGATGGGTGCGGACTTAAACAACATCATCAAGATGCAGAACCTTTCCGATGATCATGTCCAGTTCTTGGTCTACCAAATTCTACGTGGACTTAAATACATTCACAGCGCTGGTGTTATTCATCGAGATCTGAAGCCCTGCAACATTGCAGTCAACGAGGATTGTGAGTTGCGCATTCTAGATTTCGGTCTGGCTCGGCCACAGGAGTTCGAAATGACCGGCTATGTGGCAACGCGTTGGTATCGCGCACCTGAAATAATGCTCAACTGGATGCACTACAGCCAGACTGTGGACATCTGGTCAGTTGGCTGCATCATGGCTGAGTTGATTACGCGGCGAACACTTTTTCCAGGCACAGATCACATTCATCAGCTTAATTTGATTATGGAAATGTTGGGCACACCACCCGATGATTTTATGAAAAAGATCTCGTCGGAAAACGCACGCAACTATATTAATTCACTGCCACCAACGAAGCGAAAGGACTTTAAGGTTATTTTTGGAAATGCGAATCCACTGGCAATTGACTTGCTAGAAAAAATGTTGGAACTTGATGCTGACAAACGTATTACGGCTGAGGAGGCGCTCGCACATCCTTATATGCAGAAATATTCCGAGCCAAGTGATGAACGCACATCGCCGTTGTATGATCAAAGTTTTGAAGACGAGAATTTTTCATTAGAAAAATGGAAGGAGCTCGTCTACAAGGAAGTTGTTGGCTTCGAGCCTCCTGCTTCATTTGCTGAGGTGTTGGAAAATATAAAGTAATACCTGTTAACGGAAAACCATCTTTCAAAGTATTACCTAAAAAACTTTTTAAAACATATTTAACCGCCACACAGGAATTTGTTTAAATATTGCCTTTTATGTTAATAATTCATGTTAATGTTGTAATGTATATATGTATATTTTTATGTGTTGTATTTTTTAATATACCTTTATTGCCAATTGTTAAATAAATTAAGTTTTCTAACAATCAAGTTTTGTTTTTCATACAAGAGGATAACAGAATTTTCCAACATGTTATTCGAGTGCTTTCAAAAATATCCGCCAGAGTGTGCCAACGAGTATTTTTAACATATGCACAGTTCATAGATTGTGAATGTCTTTTGAATAACAGCAGCTAAAAACAGCTGATTGTGGATAAAGCAGCGACGCGTATTGACGAGAAAAGCAATATAAGAACTTTTTAAAACGTAAACAAAAAGAAAACACATTTCCATGTTCAAACTCAGCAGTAAGTTGAAGAAATGCTTTTTTCTTAAGCGACACATTTCCGCCCTTTATATAACTGGCGACAAGGCAAACGAGAACTATGTTACCCTTCAGCCATATCTGGACTTTTCCGGCACATTTAGCGACAGAGCGGCTTTGGAGTTGAGCATAGCTAGCCGTGGCCTGAACATTGATTTAGAGACAGTGCTCAGCAAGTACAAAAACTATCAGACACTTCATGAACAGCTGCAGCGGCTGGAGAAGGAACGCGAAACAATCACCAAACAGTTGAAATCGCTTACGAAATCTGACGGCTCGGCAGAGAAGCTGGGTGCACTGCGAGAAAGTGGAAAAGTGTTGCGCAATGATGCAAAAGCACTTAAGCAGAAACTGTATCCAATCGAGGATGACTTTATACATGACTTCTTGCATTTACCCAATTGCCTGCACGCCCAGTGTCAAGAGGTGGAAAAACTTATCTTCCGTCACAAACCGCCAGCTTCCGAAAACAGCAAATCGCATTTAGAACGCAATGATCTTGTTCGATTTGTAAATAATAATCAATATTACCTGATGAAAGAGGCAGCTCATTTTGATGTTAACGCCATGCAGTCGCTGACCCGTTATTTCGTCTCTCTCGGCGATTTTGTGCAGACCTCCAATCCGGACTTTGTGCGCTGTGTGCTGCTAGAGGCGAATACCACACCTATGACCCATTACCATCTAGTCCAAGAGGAGCACTTGCAGAACAAATTAAACACTGCCTACCTCACTGGTGGCGGAGCATTTGAAAGCTTTCTCGGCGCCGTGACGAAACTAAGCGTTTATCCATCTGTACTGCCCTTGCGCTATGTGTCCTGCGGTCGCAGCTATAACCGTGAGGAAGCCCTGATCTATGGACCCACTCCAAGTCTCTTTACAGCCACACAAACGAACGCTGTGCAAACCTTTGTGGCCACACAAACGGCTGATGAGGCCGACGAGGAACTAGAACATGTGCTCAATCTGGCCATTAACTTTTACAAATCACTCGATGTACCCTTTCGCATAGTGTACTCACCGGCGAAAAGTCTTACTTCCGCAGAGAGCTTACGTGCAACACTTGAAGTTTATGCGCCGTCGCTTAAACGATATGTTGGCGTCGGGCGCATCAGCAACTATGGCGACTTTGTGTCCAAACGGATACTCTTTAGCACTCGTCGGGAAAAGCATTATGATTTCCTGCATTTGATTGGTGGTCCTGTTTTGTATACCACACGGCTTATTGCCGCACTCATTGAGCTGGGTGTTAAGCTGGAATCATGCAAATTGCCAGGTGACCTGCAAGCTGAGCCCAGAATTGATGCAATGACGCAACATCAGCGAGATTTGCAAGAGTTTAAAGATCTGTTTAAATAAATATATTGTGGTTGCTTGCGAAACGTTCAATGTGTGTTATCTTTTAATATACTTAGAGCTAACAATATGTATAAAAAGTTAAGTCGGTACATACAATTATTTACAAGCTAGTTTAATCTCATGGTCGTTAAGGAATTGAACCCAAAAAACTGACGTCAAAATACCAATAATCAAATCAACACCCACATCGTCCACCACCATTTCCAGCTCGAAATTAAGTTAAATAGTTATAGCCGGAGCTTAATCGCTGTTGCATCTGATTTGCATTTTGGGAAAGCGCTTGCGAAAATTTTCACACTTAGGCGTTGTGAATGTGAATGCATTCCTGGTGTCGTCCAGCACAGAATTTAGACTCGGTCGCAATGCTTTCAACACGTATGTTGTATTGTATTTAAGTTTACTAAACTCCAGTGAATCTTTCTGCAAATCAACAAAGATTAATGTATATTAAATAAGGATTTATTAGGGGGTTAGATTTGTTTCGATTATAATTCTATCTGCCTAAAAGGATCCACTACTTATTTCCTTCTATTGTATATTGAACATCGATATTTAATTGTTCGTACATGATTTTCAACTGAAGCCAGCACCTCCTTCTTGTGAGCAAACGTTATTGGCCCATTGCAATTGGCTTTTGCACGAACGTGGCGCCCGCCTTAAAACGTGTTTCACGTGTCAAAAACCAACCAAAATGAAACCGAATACCAATTGACCAAATGACAAACGTTTTTTGTATGTAATGATTTGAGCGGCACGAACACAACTCGTGGCAAAGACCCCATTGTGGTATGTACTCACTTTGACGCGGATTGCGCTAAACTCGCGCTGCTCGCAATTTGTTTCTTTGGGGCACAGTTCGTAGACTCTGCAATATAATGTAATGTATACATTTTTTCAACGAAATTCTTTTGTAAACAATCAAATAACATGAATAACATGTGTATGACAGAGGGAGGGAGGGAGGGAAGGAGGGTCGGACACTTACTTCTCCTTGTGTGGCTGAAATCCCAAAATTTGCACAATCATGCCAAATTTCCGGTTCAAACGGAAACGTACTTCATACGAAGCGCTGCCCAGCTCTGCTGGCGTCGTTATTGTATGCGCCACTTCATTCATATATGACGCTGGTGTGGAGCTGATCTCAGCCGCCGCAATGCTGTGATGATATTTGTGTCTGATGTGGTGTGTGGTGCAGTCAAGTGGATCATAAGGTTCCAGCGAGTGCAGCGTTGTATTATACAGTAACGCCTTCTTATCCGATTTCAGGCGTCGTGATCCGCTTATGGACATGGCCTGTACTTGTATGTAGTACGAAGAGTTGGGCATCAGTTTCTTGATCTCTAACTGATGAGTCTGCAAAAAATTGGTTAAGTTTTATTTTTCAACAAGTCAATAAAAAGACATACATAAGTACATATGGAAATATTTTTCTATAGGTATAACTTTTTGATAACTTACATCCTTGACATAGGCCTCGTGCGTGATTAGAGAACCCTCCTTACTACTCACATAAAGTGACCAAATGATTTTATATTTCTCCACTGGTAGATTCGATTTTGATGGACACCAGACCAATTTGATGCTCATATAACGACGGCCATCGTAATGCTTGGAAATGATTTTCAAATCATTTGGCGCTTTGGGTGGCTTGGGACCTTAAATTCTTGGCTTGTTAATGTTACATACGGGCTAATCAAAGCGAACAACTTACTGCTGGAGAGAGTAAAGGCATGAGAAGTCTGTGAGTAGCCTCGAAAACCAAATGCATTAACAGCAGCAACTCGCACCTGATACCAGCGACCAGGTCGTATGTTGAAAAAGATGTCCATGCTGCGGTGGGTGAAAATTAATAGTTTCGATTAATTTGTTGTTTACTTACAAACTATACACTAATTAAAGAAAGTAAATCTAATAACATCGATCGAATGAATGGACTTAAAATTAAAAAAATTCATGTGTTCAATGTGCAAACAAATTGAGCATAATTCAAGCAATTTTAGCCACAAAAAAATTAAAATATTATAAGCCCTTAATGCTATAATGTCTATAAAATGAGTACCTACAATTTGCTGTGTCCGTCTGTCGTCTCCAGTATTTTCTCGACCTGCTGCGACTGCCACATGCCCAGCTTGCGGGGCGTAAAGAGTCGGCCAATGTGGGAACGTACCTCCACATGAAAATAGTAGGGCAACAGTGATGACTCAATGGTCAGCTCCACTTTGTGGCTTCGTGGCAGCTTGTAGCGCAAGATCTTCGGTATGGGCGGCAGCTGTGTGGCATTACGAACGCCAAATGGTTCCATGCAGATGGGGCCACATGCGGAAGGACAGCACTTGTGCACCTCAATGCAGTCGTGATCATAGACACAATTATCTAGACACGACAGCCGGGCCTGGCGTGCACTGGTTAGCATTGTGGTGCTGGAGGTGGTGCTGCTGCTGGGGCAGCTGCCGGCTTTGGGTGCACGCAACAGCTCCAATTTGCACTGATCGAGACAGCGCTGAGACTGTGCGCTATTCTCGCAGTGCGCCAGGCACTGCAGCTCAATGATCTTCTCCTTGATGTCGGTGCTGTCACGCTGGCGTTGATGCATCGATATGGTTGCATTCACGGCACGGCTGCAGAACAGGGCCAACGCCAGCGCCAACATGATCAGCATGTTGATCTCTGTGTGGTGGGTCGAACTCTCTGATGGCAATCTGCAATAAATATTTACCCAGAGATGATTATCTCGTTCTTAGTTTTCTCTCTCTCCCTTTTACCCAAGACTTTGACGCACTCTGTGCATTCATAATTAACTGCATGTATGTGTGTTGATTATGTTGAAGGATCGATCGAACCGGTTTATTCCATTTTGCCTGACCAACTAACTAATCATTTTATTTATTTTTTTTTTTTTTTTCTGCATGCATATGTTCGGCGCTTGGCGTTTGGCCACGCAGAAGAAGGCAATGAAAATGCAAAAATACATAAATGTGTCTCAAGTGCTTGACAGGACTTCAAAGCGTGCTTCACAGTGCGTGCCACAGACTGACCAGACAGATAGACAAACTGCTAGATTATCTGCAAAAATTGGCTACATTTTGTTCAATTTAATGATACCCTAGACTAGTTAAGAACTATTCAACACTTTTGATAAAGAAACTATTTTTTTTTGTTTGTTTCTATTGAAAGCCACTCTTCATGTTTGTTATTTATTGTACCTATTGAGCAAAGAGTGTCTTATCAATGATTTTTTTAATTGCAGGCAACTCATATTTTAAAATCTAAATCTTTTAAGATCTATTTGAAAGCAAGTTATTTTAAAATTAGGCCGTATTGAATTAGTTTAGATCCGACTAAAGTTTTTCCAGAAAATCGGATTTTAGTTGAGTTCGAGCAAGTTAAGTTAAGCATTATGGCAACATTTTGAGCATCAATATATTTTCTGCAAGTCTTTTAGAAAGTTTATTATATCTTAAAAAGCAGTTGTGATTTATTTTGCCGCAATATACTCTTCTAAATGTCTTTAAGTTTATAAGATTCTCATTGCATTTGCCCCCGACATTTGTAGTTGACTTACTCATAAAAGTTGCTGGCAATAGAGTTTCTTGCATTGTTTAAGGCTTAACAGCATTCCTTATGCGATCTTTCATATGTTCATTTGCCGGGAATTTCCAGCTTAGCGAACCTTTTTAAAATTGGCATGCAGCATCCAATACACATAGGGTATTTAGCACGCAAATGGGAAACTAATGTTTTATGGTTTGCCTCTTTGTATGTATGTAAATATGTGTGTGTGTGTGTGTGTGTTGCGTGTTGATGTGCAGCCAAAGAATATAATAAAACTGCGGCAACGATGAATGTGCGCATGGAAGTGGATGTCACCAGATTCACCATACACACACACACACACACACTTACAGAGAAAAAGAGAGAGAGAGATAGAGTGAGACAAGGAGAGATCTCATCACAGAAGCCCAACCAGCCAGCAGATGCCGCACATGCCAAGACGATACAGATACAGACACTCTGGGAGCAACAGCATCCGTGGAGCAGCGGGTGAAACGGGAAGATCAACCAAGTGAAGCGGCAACAAATGCAACAGAACAAACGATGAGGATGCGCGCGGTGAGACGTATGAGATGGGAGATGCGAGGCAACTTAGCCGCAACTGAGGGACATTAAGCGACAAATGAATGTGCGACGATCGACGGCAGCAACAGCAACAACAACAACCACAACACTGATGACAACAAGATGAAATGCACCAAGTTCCGCGGAACGCAAAATTTGCAACAAAATTGGGCAGTAAAGCTGGCAAAAGCAGCAGCAATAGCAGCAGCGCTGTCATATGGAATGGGGCAGCCAGGCAGTCACTGTTTCCCAGCCAGGATGGCTGCTGACTGGCTGTCTGGACTGGCTGTCTCGACTTGGCCTGCCTGCCTTCCGCTGCGTAGTAGCAATTAATTGCGTTTAACGATTCAAAAATTCAAAATTATCTTTTTTATGTTGCACACATACACACACACACACACACACACACACACACACACACACACACACACTTATTAAGATGGTTGCGGGATCAAGGGGGTGCTGTGTGAGATCCGGATCGATTTCGTTGACGTCGCTGCTGCTGTTGCTATGATAAATTGTTGGTGGTAGTTGGCTTCGTTGTTGCTTTTGTTTTGCGCCTCCAGTCGCTTCGCTGTCTGCGTTCTTTGCAGCTTAGCACAATCGTTGTGCCTGAGGCTGAGTCTGAGGCAAACTGAGACTCTGTGGCTCTGGCGACAATGGCCAGGCAGCGAAGCATCAACAACAGTATGTAATATGATGCAAATCGTTTAACACTTTGACCAACAACCAGCAACAACAATAACATTCTGAACACACAACAGCAACAACAACCACATCGTCATCGTCATCGCATTGTTGCTGCTCCTCAAGTGCAATGGCTGAGTCGTATACTATATATGTATACAAATATATATATATATGTATATATATATATATATACGTTTTTACGTTTAAGTAAGCGCAAGAAGAGTAAAGAAAACTACCAATCGGGGAGGCACAAATCAAACCATTTAGGATCAGACGAAGTTTTGATGCTCTTCAACTAACTGAACCGTAAAAGGAGTTCATACAAGCTTTTAAATAAAACCTTATATTAAACCACATTTAATAATTGCGAATAAGTTTGAAGATGATTTTGAGTTATTCAGAATCCCTTACTTGACTTTTGTAAATTAAAATTTAAGATAATAAAACACAACTTTATAAGTTTTAGCTTGCTTTTAGAGAATAAAATACCTTCAAGAACATTAGTTTCAATGTCAGTTTGAAAAATAATAATAATAAAACATTGCAAGAAATTAATTAATAATATTGAAAAGCTTTAACGTATAAATGTATGACTATAAATTCTAAGCAAGTTCATTTAAAACTCTACCATTAAACAAACAGATTGAGTGGTATTCAACAAAACGAATTATAAGATCTTGTTACTAAAATACAACAATTTTTTATTTGCTGACAAATAATATAATTTACTCCCATTTTAAGCTCAATTTGGTAATTTGAACATTTTTTCTGTTTGAAAAAATTGATTTCTAGGCTTAATAACTTTTATACAACCTAGCTTCCGTACGTCGAACTGACGTATATCGCAGTTATCTTTATTACGAATAGATTTCCAGAACCCTGCAATTTGATTTAATCAAAAAACCCATTCTCTATAACGAATGTCCCCTTGAAATTTAAAAACGTCATTTAATGAGAATTCGTTCAGAAGGTTCAGTTGGACCTAAACATTTGCATTTCCTTACAATATGTCATCATTGTTATTGGAAACTTTTCCATGACCCATGCATGTGGCATTTATGGAGCTTAAATGCTCAGCTGAGCATGTGCACACTCCAGTGCCTAATGACAACACAGGGTCTCAAATTCTAGGTTAATTTTGCAATGTTTCTCTGCCAAGGTTCAGGTACATGGCATTGGAAACGATAATGGTGCTCCATTACTTCCCATGCAAAGGGTATGACGTGGACGGTTTTGCCATTGCAAACATAACGGACGGACACGGTATGATTGTGTTGTATGTATTGTACATAAGTGTAAGTGTAGCCTGGTATGGGCAATGCGGCGTTGCATGTCACCATAGCATCCCCATTTCCCATTCCTCATACCTCATACCACATACCCCAACCTCGGCCCACATACTTACCCCCACCGATTGCCGCAATTAGCACGAAGGCAATCTCATTTTACGCCGACCAAATTGCGCAAATGGCAAGCAAACGAGCCGAGCAAAGCATTTTGTTTTTGTAGTACTTACACTTGACGCACAATGACGCGAAATGCCTCTGGCAACCACTAGCACCAGCACACAGCACTGGGCGAAGAATGTCGCCGCTCGCTGACTCCAACAACAACCACAAAAACCGAAAAAATTCGTCAAAAACAATACACTGGACACTATCAATGACCCTTTGCCAGTGTGATCGATCGTTACTTGCGCGCGAATTATTATTTAATTAAGTATCGAATTGATCTTTTAGGTTTTACGCATACGACTGCAACTAAGAGGGCGTCTGCTCCTTCAGTTTGTTCGCGTGACCGTCGCGTTGCACCCACAAAGACTGACTGACACACTAAACGGACAACCAATTGCATTGCATCTGGATGCTGAACGAGCCGAACACAGTTTTGCTCGCTCGGCTAGTTGGCTGCTTAGCAGCAACACTTTCGTTTGGTTCGGCTAGTTCGGTTCGTTCGGCTCTCCCGGCGCTCACAAAAGCATGCGACTGGCGCTCATGCTCCAATTGTGTCTCTTCTCCGTGTACCGACAAAGGCATCGCACCGCCAAAAACAAAAGATCGCATTATTTATGTTTCGCTCTGCTCCTTCGTCGTCTTTTTCGTCTCGTCTTCCTGCATTGCTCATTCATTGAGAGCTTCATTAAAGGACGCATGTGTGTATGCGTGTCTATGCGTTAATGTTTGTGCTCTGTTGTAGCCCCACTATCGACACGATTGCTATTGTTTTTTTATGCACCAATTATTTTTATTATATTTTTCATAAGTTTCATATATGTATGCTATATACATATGCATGTATTTATAGTGTTATTACAACAGGCAACTCAAAGCAAATGAGATTTTTATTTTTTTCATCCTTGGCCTCCCAAAGCATACTGCCCTTCATCTGCAAACAAAGTTTATTTTTGTTTATAAGAGAAAGGCTTAATAACTGAAGCAAACTTACCACAGGCAGTGATGAATTCACATAGATATTCGCCCAATAGCTTTTAGTCTCGTTAAAATTTGAAATGCAGTGATGGTCGCCATCGCAGGGATCGGGAGATATAGACGCCTCGGTCTTTACATAGGTAAAAACCCATCGAACTTCCTGCTTCAGAAATGTAACACCGTTGCCTGCAGTCGAAAACATTGTGCAAATTCAATAGCAGATCGTAAGTCGAAAAAACCTTGCCTATTTAATTGTTGCTGCTGCAGAAACAAACGTGATTTTTGAGAACGGTAAAACAAACGCAGAGAAGAGCTAAAAAGAGCGCAAGAGAGATCCTTACAAAGTACGCATATTTCTCTTGTTAAAAGCTTGTGCCAAATATGCATACATAAATATGTAGGTATGGTACTACTTCAAGTAAAGCACTTCAGTGCTTATCAATTCTTTTGGCGCGGTGTACAAGTAAACAATTTTGTTGCTCACTAATCAAAGCAAAGTTAAGCTGTGCGCCTATTTCGGTCTTTTTATAAGTTCAAAATCAATGATATCGATAACCTTAATTGCATTATAGAACACTCACATAGTCAACTGTTCAGAAGTCAAGTACGTCCGTGTTTATATGTTTATACATAGTCACACTTATCAACTCATTAAAGTGAGAATATTTGTACATGTGTACTAAACTGGTAGTACTACGTACATATATGCCATAAACGAAGCCATATAATGCAAAATTGGTGGGATTATTTTTGATTTGATCAATTTTTTTTTTAACGACGTGCTTAACAACACATTATCGCCAATGTCTTCGGTTCACACGCTGACTTCCCCTCACTCTCATCCGCTTTGCGCATTGTACTAAGTACCGTCCCCTTCCCTATGCTCTTCACACGATTTATCGCCATTAAGGTGAGCTATTTCGGTTTCCGATTGTATATGTATTATTGTTTGGCGTATTTGAATGCATGGGCGCCCATTATCAGCAAATATTCGCGTATGTATGTGGATTTATTTGTATATTTACCGTTATCATCGAAGAGCACCGTAACCTTAACAGTTGAATTGCGGGACATGGAACAGGGCACCTTCGTACAGCTGTCAATGTGCAGGTAGTTCACTTTGTACAGAGAACCTGCAAAATGCACAAGATTAAATTTATCAATATCATATGCAATCCAAAATACCTTCATATATATAAATACATATGCTTATGTATGTATGATTATATTACGATTTAGGTTAAATGCGATTTATGTATGAAACATATTTACAAGTCGTGACGAAGAGAGATTCAAAACATCCTAAGCCTTTTTGCATTAAACAAGCTGGCAATGCATTTTTATGTTTTCTCTATTTAAAGTAACGAGGTCATTATTCATTATTTAGAATAAGTGTAAAGTAATGATGATACATACTACCATTGTTTACAACCAGGGCAAACTGATTGGTTTAATACATTTCCGATTATTATCAATAACACAAAAATGTTTTGATTTGTGAATTGGAAATTTTTTTAAAAAACCGCTTACCGGACAATTTGCAAAAACTCAAGGTTACTACCAAAAAAAAGATTATTTATTGGCGGATTTTAAATATACATACAAGTTATTTTATTATGTGTAAATATATTCGGTACGTGAAATGATATTTGAAAGAGTTTATTTATTTCTTAGCCTTATTATTTAGTAGATAAAAGCAAATTAACAAAATATTTAAATATATGTTTATTTTTTAAATAATTCATATATTTACATTTTAATTATGACTGCAAACTGACAGCTGCTCATAGTTGATAATTAATAAAAAATAAATCATTTCTATCGATTTATATGTAAGGTAAGAAAATGTTTTTAGCCACTCACCGCAGTCCTCAAATGGTAGTGAACGCAACGACATCATCTTATTATATAAATTATCCTTGTGCTTGGCTGCACCGGCGAACGATTCATGAATAACACAAAGTCCCAAAAGAATTTTCAAGTAATAAACAAAATAGCTGCGCATGGCTTAATCAGTTTTGAATACGAGATCGCGGCGATTACAATATCTAGCACAATTTGTGGTTGGGTTTGCAAAAAAATAAATAAATGAAAACCAAATAAAAATAGAACAATACGATTACAAGAATAACAAAGGCAGAATCTCAACGGCAAACGACTTAAATTGTTTGAGTATGAAACGTTTGGCTTCACGACTAGCTGCTTACTGACATAAAAGTTAAGGCCACTTACCAACCAGTGGCAGTTAGTAGCACCCACCTTTCGTGGTATCTGCAATTGTGACAGCTCAAACTCAAAATCAAACTAATTGTGAAAACTAAAGCAATAAACTTTGATTTAGTGCCTGTGAATGAACTACTTAGAACCAGCAGGTTGTGGAAAAGAGAAGCCGACGACTGACTGTAAGGTGCTACTGACTGATAGAACTCGATCGTGCCATATCAAGATTTTGAGCAATTATGATTATTAAAAGTGTTCATTTGGGACATGAAGATAGCTAAAGAGTAATCAAAACGCTTGCCAATGCGTAGATAAAAAACTGCAAGCACTCGAGTTTAATTGAAATGTGTTAACAAATCAAATTCTATGTGTTTATTTTGTAATTTGATCATGATTACGTTTGTATAAATAAATACACACAGAGCAAGTATAGTATTTTGGATAGCTTTTGGGAATGTGACTCAGCAATGACTTTGCAGTGGGCAACGAACACTACTCGATGATCCCCTTTAGATAATTGGTGTTTTTAATGATACGAAAATCCGTGCGTAGTTGGATGAATTGACGCACCACAGACTTGTCTAGATAATTCTAAAATGTGAAAAACAACAGGTTATAAAAAAAAAATATTTAAATCACATATGAAACTTACCAGAGTATCGCCAGTGCAAACCTCTTGAAGGTTTTGGGGCTTTACCAATAGCAAGTTGCATAAAGCGTGTAGTATATCAAAGAGCTGCGTCACCAACGGACTCTCCAACTCACGAATACACTTTCTGTATTCGTTGACATCGCAAATCGCGCACATGGCGCCCGCCGTATTGAATTGCATTGTTTGAAAATGATCGTAGATGATGCGATGGAGTCGTGTGCCAAACTCGGTCAACACATTTTGCAGATTTTCGCCATCGACACACTTTTTAATTTGCACTATAACTGGCTGTAGACTTTGCACCACTTGAAGACATGCCTGCGAATACATAATCCATAATAATAGTAATTAGAAAAAAAATATTTTAAAGTTGCTTCTCACGGCCGATGATATCGTATCCACATCCGTTTCGGGCTTGTAGTCAGTTTTCTTTTGCTCGTATTGTAGATGGACCTTAACCCAGCCAATTACTGCACTTATAGAACGATCCAAACCTTGATCCAGTTTCGTTTCAATTTGTTCCATCAATATGCGTTTCTTGAATACATAGTCTGAGTATTTGGGTGTGTTACTGTAAATAAATAACTAAATAAAAATTATGTATCTTTCAATAGCGCGTGATACCGGCTTACCTAACGCAGGGTATGACCGAAGAGTTGCATAATTTGTCCAGCAAATGCACAATGATATTTGTCTTTTGGACCACATCAAAGAAATACAATTGTGGAAATACTTTGCCCTCTGCCAATGGCACCGCCTGCAGGCCTAACTCCAATGCATAGTCCACATGCTCATGCATAAGAAATCGCAATAATATATCGTTCAATTTAATGGCATTGCCTGGCAGCTCCATCTCACTTGAAAGCAATCTGCATCGTTTTAATGACGCTTTGGCCTCTTGCAACATATTGATTGCCAGTTCTTCTGATAGAAATGTTTCGCCACCATAATCCTCAATTGCTGCTATGTTGATGTTAGCCCGCGTAGCAATCAGCACCTCCATATTCCTTCGGAAGCCTTTTGTTGTTTGTGTTTTCTGATGTTTCTTGCTGGCATAGAATTTCTCTAGCTCTGACGAGCACTTAGCAGTTAGGCATCTGATCTCAAATTCCGAATAGCCAGCCAGATTTTTCATGAAAATTTGTTGAGTCAGCTTATGCAGCAGATCATCATCGATGGTGGACATGTAAACTTGCAAATCACTGGATAGCTTTAAAGTGCTTAAATAAAGAGAAAACTCGTTGTGTGCACATTACAAAGAATATTTTAAATTTTGTATGCTTACCGTGAATAGAGCTCATAGAGCGTCCGCAAATACTTCTCCTCATCCTTCTTGTCGTCTAACTTGGTCATAGCATACTGATGCAGTTTTAATTGATAGATGTTCAATATAAACTTGGACATGACCTGCTGTGGGTTGGCAAAGACCTTCTTGATGATTTCATAGTGATGCTTACACATGGGCACAATGCCAATAAATATATCCTTGCCGCTGTATGGCTGCATTTGGCTCTGCTCGATGTAAGCATCCACGCACTGCGTATAGCCTTTGAATTGAGATAGGATTTGTGCGAGGGACTTCATGCGCTCGATGTCTTCGCTTTTTTGTGCCGTAGCAAACTCCTCGATTAGTCGACGCTCCACTTCATCGTATTTCTTTTCAATTTTACGCTTGGACTCGGCAAAACTGCCTGGCGGTAAGTCTTGGGAAATTGCGTACAGCTTTTGAATGACATCCGCTGCTTCATTTAGCCGCAAAGGATCACTGAATATGTCATTGACTATGACGGGTCCAGCCATAAGAAACTCGGACATGTAGCTAAGCAGTTTTTGTGCTTCCACCGAACGACTCCTTGGGGTATTCACGTTTTCTAGCTGCTCGCCCAGATGCATTATCTTGCCTGCCACTGAGTTAATCTTCTCATCCAGCTGTCCAAACCAGTCAATTGCCGTTTGGTGACGCTCCTGCAGCTTACAAATTTTTTTAGCATGCGAATCCTGTTCTTGACGCAATGTTTCTTCCAAACGCTCGCATTTACTTTGCTGCTTCTCTTGCAGAATTTTTAAATCTTTAATCGTCTGTATGAATGTGTCATGCAGTGCCACTGGATTGAAGTCATCACTATTCTGCAGCTCATTGTTTGTGCGCCAGGTCAGACGTTCAATGAACTCGCCCACCTCAAAGGGCTCCTAATTGGAAATATATGGATTAGTTGTTACAGGATATGTTTTTGGCTAGAGTGTACCTGTTCAAACTCTTCCATATATTGAGATAACATTATTTATTTATGTTTAATTTTTTTGTTTGGAGGCGTTTTCCACTGATTGATTCTTGGCTTTGATAGTCTTCTTCTTCATGCTACGTTGGTCTCAGCTGTTTGAAGTGCTGCAAGCTGTTTCACTTTTTTAATGCTGGCAATGCTTGACAACTGTTGAGCCATATTTGAATTTTGCGCCAAGCCTTAACAGAACTGCCAGCAGTGCCGATAGAATGGCTGTTGTATGCTGGAAGTGCCTGCAGCTCTCGAAAGCTAATTGATTTGCGCGGTAATTGATTCAATTCTTACATAACGTCGCAATTTGTTTAACAAAGAATTAATGAATCTTATAAAAATGCATTCAAATTACATGCCTAGTTGTATATTATGAAATCAACGTGTGTTTATATTATGCTCGTTTCATCATATCAAAACCTATTTTCTTTTTATTTTAATTTTTTTTTTGTTTTTGTACAATTTGTATTAGACAAAACACATTGCAATGTGCCAACAAGTTAAAATTTCAAACGTTTATAATCTTTACGTATAATTATTGCGCGGAGTTTGCGATTTATTTAACTTTAGTTACAGTTTTAAACTGAATGCGAGAAAACCCTGAACAATTTGTTTCAAAATCCGACATTAATTATTTTTTGGTAGTGAAGACAAAAAATAAAAATATATGTGTATGTATAGAAGAGATATTTGCAACTGTTTTCTTGTTTGATACATGTATTATTTTGTAGCTGATGCTTGCCCCTGTTCCAACGGTTCATTGTTAATAATTGACAGCCTTGTGTAATTTCTATATTGCAAACGTCAAGAGTGTGCTGCAGTTTCTACTGCTGACTGTGCGCTGGCTGCTGTTGCTGCTCCTGCTGCTGTTGCAAATGCAAATGTGGGTGGGTGTGTGTGTGATTAGATGTCGTAGGCAGGTCCAATTCTTGCAATGACAATGCTGCCGTTGCTGTTGTCTGCATAATATTTATTGCGCTAGCTGTGCCCGCCGATGTGGCCAAATCGATGGCAGGCAAGCGTGCATTGTCCTCGTAGGGGACACCAGTGCCCGTGGCGGGGCCTGTGCCGCCGGCTATGCTGCTCAGAACTTCGGGTATCGATGGCGCATCCACCAATTGCTGTAAGTTTTTAAGCTCCGTAGAGCGTAGGCTGGCCGAAAGGCTTTCACTTGATGCCAGTGACGTGGATAGCGGTGAGTTGCGTTCCATTGATGAGGCAATGTCTGTTAACGCAACAAAACTCGATCATAAATTGAAGGCTTTCATTTATAAGCTGATTCGGCTTACCAGTTCGGTCAGTGTCTGGTGAACAGGTTGTATGTCCAACAGTTCCTTGCGGCTGCTGCAAAGACATCATCAGTTTCTCTTCCATTTGTACGATAATCTTCTTTTGAATATCGTACTTTTTGTTCACCGACTGCAAGCGAAAACATTGCGAATTTTTTTTTAAAAACTTTTTGTTTTATAATAATTACCTTGAACATTTCCTCGTATTCGTCCTTGACGCTGCGCAACAAACGCTTCTGTTCCGTTATAACCTTTTCGTTGTTGGCTAATTGTGATTGCTGTTCGCTGATTTTGTACCTGGTGGCTTCGAGTTGAGATGTTTTTTCGTCCAGATTGTGCTTGAGGTCTGTAAATAATTATTAGCTGCAAGTTATTTTCATATATGTAAGCGTTCTTTTACCCTTCAGTTCAGCTTTGTAGCTCTCTTGTAGCAGATGCAGCTCTTCCTCGTGGGCACGACAATTGTCAACTTCAGCGAGACGATCCCGACAACGCATCTGCACCTCTCCCATGATAACGAATTCGGCCTCTAGACGCGCCAGCTCCTCTTTGCACTGCTGACCGAGATCGGCTTGTTGTTGGGCACGCTGCAATTCGGTGCTCATGGTAAAGATCTGACCGCGCAGCGACTCCACATCGTAATTTATCTCCTTGCGTTGCTGCATTTCGGCAGTTAAACGTGTCTGTAAATCATCGTTTGCCTGCCGCAAACACTTATTCTGCTCCAGTTCGTGCTGATATTTGGTTTTCAGACTGGCAATTTCTTCATTGTAGCTGTTTTGTCGCTCATTCGACTGCCGAATAGTTGCGTCCATCTTTAAGGCGAGATCACGATTTTTCGTATCGAAGTTCTTGAGCTGCTCACTCAAACGATCTCGCTCCATTTCCAAGCTACGCTTGTCACGACTGCGTCCCATCAGACGGCGATTGCGTTCGGCATGGATGCCACGACGATAGCTTTCGTATTGCAACTGCAAGCACATCAGTTGACATTGCTCCTGCAAGGCTGAGATGGCGAGTTTATTGCCTCCGACATCCAAGCTTTCCTTGGCTTGAATGCAGCGCATTATGTACTGATCAAGTATGTCTTGCGGATACTTTTGCTTACGCTCGTACTCATTGCGCTGTTCCTTGCACTCATACAGCAATTCGAAAAGCCAATCCTCGTAGTGAGTTGGCAGTGTCTCTACCGTCTGGGTAAACGCATTTGCGCACTTGGACGGGACCATGGCCATAATGCGTCCGCTACGCTGCAGTCGGCTTCCAGCCTGCAACTGCACAGTCTTTTGTGTTTGGATGTCATTTGCAATATGCATTCCATTTCCATTGGCATTCTTCTGTCGCAACGATGTTGGGCAATCGGCCACATCATCCAAGATCTCCTCCTCGTTTTGATACACAACTTGCACAGCTGAACACGATTTGGTGCGTCGCATTGGATGCTGTGATTGACCGCTGTTCCAAGTTGCCATCTTGGGAGATGTAAAGCTGGCATCGTTACAGCAATAGCTGGCCATGCGGTTGCGTCTTCTTACTCCCTTTGCCAGCTGCTGCACAGAATGGCTGGTGGGCATATGGAGGCCGCCATCGCTACAGAAATTACCTTCTGTTTCGTTGCATTCGAGGCAAACATTGCTTCGTACCTCCTTTGTTTCCCAGGTAAGCAGAGTTTGCACTGCATTAGGATCCGTTATGCACTGCGTGGTTGTAAGCAGAGCCTCTGAGTGCAGTTCGGGCATTTCAGCATGCTGGTTTTGCCTGTCCGCCCAGACCTGCAGCAGTCGACGATTGTAATTGGATAGGGATTCGTTACGTGAATTATCTGGAGCTGCGCTACTATTGCTGCTACTGATATCTGGGAAAAGGAATTGGTTTTGCTGATCTTTGCGCATCGGCGACGAAGGTTGACTGCTTGCAAAAATGGCGCGCACGGCATGGGAGTTGGGAACCTGCTGCTGCTGCTGTTGGTGTTGCTTAAAGTCTCGCAAATCCTTTAGAGGCGTCGTTTCCGGCGTGGCTTCTACAGCCGCCTCCGGTGGTGAAGAACCAGTCGCACCAAGCAGCTGAACATTGTTGCTTGACGGCTGCAGTGGCAATATGAACGGTGCTGTCGGTGTCAAGGGTATAGCTGTGCTGCCGCTCGCAGTTATTTCATTAAGTGGACTCCAGATGGGTGTGTTGCTGCTATCAGCCGCCACAGACTCAAAGCGTTTGACAGGTGCGTCAGTTTGAGGCAGTGGCCTCAGCTGATAGCTACCATTGTTGTGGCTATCACTGTTTGAGTTAACCGATGTCATCCGACTGCAGCTGGGTGTGCCATAGGGGTATGCAGAGCTGATTTCCTCATTGGAGGAATCGGGATGCAGCACGGGCAGTGACAAGTGCGCACATTCGAGAACCACATCATGCGGTTCCATTTCCTTCCAGCGTGTATTGCTTACCTCTGTTTCAATGTTCGCCGTCAACAGTAATGGATGAAGGCGTACTGTGTCCAGCAATGGTCTTATTGTATGCTTTAATATAGCATCGCCGTTTTTATGCTTTTTGACAAAATCCGATAGATAGCTCATAAAATGGCACGGATACATGCCATATAAACGATGGAACAGCATTGTCAGCCCGAGCTGCAGATGAGTGACCCTCTCTACCGGCGGCCCTTCCACTATTTGCAGTTTCCACGACGCCAAATGGCCAAACACTTCGAACAGATCGTTCATAAAGTTTGGCACCGAGTTCGGTATTATTGGCAGCAGCGTTATAATGCTCAGCAGAGCGCTCATTAACTGCACAATATCCTTTTCGTGCTGCAACAAATAATATTTTTTAAATAAAATCTAATAAAATGTTTAGTTGTCACAACTACGTCATGATTTGAGAAATCCTAATCATGATAATTGAACAGTAGTATGTGGATAGCTCACCATTAGCAGCTTAAAAACACTCTTAATAAGGCGGTGCTGGGCTATTTTGTGCAACCAGGTTGGATGGCGCCTTACTACGAAACAGAACACATTCATAGCCTGAACGCGAAACTGTTGCTGTTTGAGCCAATCGTCAAGGCGATCGAAGATGTAACTATCGTGGGGCGGCTGAGCTTTGACCAGCACCTCCAAAATACGCTTGGAGCCGCTTTTGATAAAGTAGTCCAGCATATAGTGCACCGGCCATTGCTCCTTAGCTGCAAGTAAACGCATATATTTTATTAGATATCAAAATTCAAACTAATTACATCTTTGTAACTTACTCTGTGTAAAGAGTTCAACAAGTTTTTTCTTTGCCTCTTCGTTATCGTGTGTTTGATTTGACTCCAAATCTTTGCATATTTTCTCGGTGTCCATTGTAGTGTGTGTTTAGTTAGTATTGGACAGCATGTGGTTGTGTTTCGATTGATTTTTCAGCACGGGCTCCTCTGACTGCACTTGCACCTCCCACTCCCTACCCTTTAGCTACAGCTGCAACCGCACACGTTCACTGGCGCTTGGGCAGTGCCCACCACTCCCAGAACTTTGTAGCCGTCGTCGTTGTCGTCGAAGTTGTCGTGGTCTCTTGGTCGTGTTTTTTGTATTTTCTGCGCTGCGTGTGCTTTTTGCTCTCTTCTTCGTCGTTGTCGTTGTTGTCAACTGTTTTACAAAATTTGCATCACATTTTTTGGCTAGCTTGTCCAGTTTACGTGTTGCACTGGTCTATTCGCCTCTTAAACTTACCTTTTCTAGTTTCATCTTTTTTACATGTTTTCTTTATAAAGTTTTTCTACATTAGATTAGCAGTAATATTCATCTTCTTCATATTCTTCTTCCAGTGGAGCCCACTTTGACTTCGTGATATTTTGATTTATCGTCAGTACCACAAGTATCGAAACTAAATGTTATACATCGCTAGGAAACGGCTGATTCGTGACACGAGTCATAGAATCAGCTGTTATTAACAGCCTGGTGTGGCCAATAGAATAATCATATGTTAATTCGTCGATGGTGTGGCCAACGGTAGTATTCGGTCTGGTGGTGTTGTTTAAAATTAATGAATTTACTTATTGGTTTAAAAACAAAAATCATTAATGTTTTGAAAGACAATTTAGAACACGAAAACATGTCTTTCTAATTTTTGCTGGATTTTAACTTAACTTCGAGAGGATATCAGCTGTCCGATGTGTTATGGGGGCTCCCTGTTTGAATAAGCGAAGTATAGCTGATAGCGCGGCTGATGCCCAGCTGTTAAGGTTATCAAATCTCGGCCGGCTCGAAAAGTTTTGCAATGGGAAGTTATATTATAGTGCGTCGTCTGGCCACGCAGCCAAAATTGGCCAATGCCCCCAAGCGGTAGTATATAAATCATTATGTTTTTATTTGTTTTTATTATTTCCTAATCTTTCTGCTAATGTCAGCAAATGGAAGAGCGTCGTTGGTTTGGAGGTTCATGCACAAATCGCATCAGTGTCCAAGTTGTTTTCGGGCAGTGGAACTGCTTTTGGAGCGCCTCTTAACACTTCAGTTGCATATTTTGATGCCTCTTTACCAGGCCCTCTGCCGGTGAGTGCGCTTAAGTTTATAAAGAACATAAATCCAAGTAAACCATATCTTTAAGGTGCTTAACCGCAAATGCGTTGAGTCGGGAATAAAGACGGCATTGGCACTTGGCTGCCGGGTGAACGAGGTGTCCATGTTTGATCGCAAGCATTACTTCTATGCTGATTTGCCAGTAAGCATTGAGAACACTTAATGGCAAATGCAATGTAAATAATTTGACTCCCTCTAGAACGGCTACCAGATTACACAACAACGCGCTGCTCTGGCGAACAAGGGCCTAATAAAATTTCCAGTCATAACACCAGGCAAAAAGGTTTACTATAAATCTGTCAATCTGCTACAGTTGCAATTGGAGCAGGACAGTGGCAAATCGTTGCACGACGATTACCTAAAAAGAAGTTTGGTTGACCTTAATCGTGCTGGTCTACCATTAATGGAACTTGTATTTGCACCAGATTTAGAAACTGGAGAAGAGGCTGCGTCGCTAGTTAAAGAACTAATGCTTATATTAAAGCGACTACAAACCTGTAGCTGTAAAATGGAAGGCAAGTGACTTAAACGTTGTCCAGTTCCAGCTATAACAATAAATAACAATTACAGAAGGCGCAATGCGTGTGGATGCCAACATATCCATTCATCAGGAAGGTGATCCTTTAGGCGTGCGCACGGAAGTTAAAAATATTGGCTCAGTACGAAGTATATCTCAGGCGATTTCCTATGAAATCAATCGTCAGCTCGAGCTTGTGGCCAATGGCGGTATGGTCACAAACGAAACACGCTCTTGGGATGCAGATAACAGACGTACAATCGCAATGCGTGATAAAGAAGTGTTGCAAGACTATCGATTTATGCCGGAGCCCAATTTGCCACCTTTGCATGTTAATCTCAAACCAGGCTCACGATCAACCAAAGATTTAGTATCGGTAGCGGAGTTAAGTGAGGAAATTCCCGAACTACCAGAACATACGCGTCAGCAGCTGATAGAATATTACAAACTGAATGCAGAGACATCTATCATTTTGGTGGTAAGATCCAACAGCTTGTTGAGATACGAAAAAACTTTCTTGTAATCCTTTACAGAATGAACCTGTTCTGCTGGATCATTTTGTGAACATTACCAAGAGTTTAGTTGGTGTGCCAACCAAATTAGTTACCAATTTTCTCATAAATGACTTGCTAACCTACTGCAACAAGCTTAGCTTGGACATTGAAGATTGGTTAGTATTTTAAGGCTTCGAGTCCAAATTGTGTATTGTTAAATTAACTTATTTCATTTATTAGTTCTATAAGCGCCACCTCTTTAAAGGATGTTATTAAAGCATTACATGAGGAGAAAATAAATCTGCAAGCTGCGCGACTGCTTATTCAGCTATTACACAACAATCCAACGAGTAATGTAAGCCAAGTAAGTTGAACATCAATAATTTTTAAAATGCGATTATAAAACTATCAACCACTGTGCATTTTTAAGCTCATTGGACAGCATAAATTGCAACAGATTTGCGATCTGAGCACCATTAAAGCCTTTTGCCAGCAGGCAATTGCAAATCAACCTAAGGCGGTTCAGCAATATCGGAAGGGCAAATCAAAGGCTTTCTTCGCCATAGTCGGAGAAGTGGCCAAGCTATCAGCTCAAAAGGCGAATATGAAAATCGTTGTAGATTGTTTGGAAGAGCTTCTGAAGGAGCAACAAAAGAAATAAAACAAATACACACTTTTAATGTGTTGTTAGACGTGTTTAGTTTGTATAATTTATAAAATATGCAGTAAGTTATTGAGCACAAACTGTATTTCGAGTAAATATGCTAAAAGTTAAATGTGTTCTGTTGTGCGGACTATGTGATTATTTCATTATAGTTAAATGCATTGAATGTTTTGTTAGCCATTAAAGCTCATATATGATATATTTTTAGATATTGTTCTGTGCTCTCCTACCTTTCGAGGAGATGCGGAACTTGTGACCCTTTAATGTGTGATATTATAAATTATGCAAGTGTTGATAAAATGTATGTCCAATTAGTATTGACCAATTTCTGTGCGAGATAATGGAGCGCACTATATTCGATTGTCTATCAAAGCAGACAATGAGTAGCTAGAATCGTATTGATGATGCTTTTCAAGTGTTATGAATGCAGTTTTGTGAACTAAATTGCTCGCATCGGGCGGCTACTAATAATTATAATTGTAATATATTTTTGTTTCAAACTTTATAGTCTAAAGCGTTTGCCTCAAAATAAATGCATGTGGTTAGCCTTATGCTGGCAGTTAACGTTACGTCTTGGCGGGATCAAGTTACCAGATGACAACGCGATTGCACAATTCTCCCTAATCACGATCATAGTCACGACAAGTCGACGGCGGCAGGCTCATTGAGACCGCTGAGTCCAAGCTACAAAAACATAATGATTTGGTTTTAATATTTGTATGTATGTAAACAAATCTTTTGTTATTATTTCATTTCATTTCCACTTACCGTCTACTCTCGCTTTCTAATAAATGAGCATCAACTGGATGTTGAGAAACATTGCGCAGAGAGTCGCCCAATGTGCTGCGCAAATGTTGCATCTCCCGATTTGCCTTGGAGCTGCGCAAGACATATTGCTGGCGTCGCTTAGCCTCCTGGGCAAGCTGCTCCCGCAGCATGGAAATCTGATAATAAAAAAAGAGATCATGTTAAAAACTTGTTTCCTTCTGAATAATCAACGAACCCACCTGATTCTCTAGACGGAGCACCTGTTGCTTGTGAGATTGCTCGCGAGCATCTAGCAGCTTCTCGGCGTGCATTTGGGCGCTGCGATATCGATCCGCATCCATGCCATCCGAGCACTTGGTGCTATCATGCATGCGCGCTTTGCAGCGTGCCAGCTCTGATTCTTTTTCCGCCAGCAGCGTCTCCAGACGACGCACCTTAAGACGCAAATCTCGCGTTTCCTGCTCAATGACACTGTGATCCAGGCCGCAGTTAAAGGAGCCACCGTTGCCTACATCATAGCGATTGGAATCATATTCACCAGCATCCCTATCACCATAATAGGAGCTGGACTTCTCGGCACGATCGTAAGCGTTGCCACCAGCAAATTTGCTCTTGCGATCGCACTCCAGCTGCTTCACTTTGTCCTGCAGCGTTTGCAGTTTGCTGCGCAGCTCCGATTTCTCGCGCTGTGAAGATTTCAGCTGACGACTTAGCTCCTCTTCCTCGCGACTGCCTGCTCCACCGTTTCCGTTTCCATTGGTGACGACCTTATCGCCATTCTCCTGATTCCACTTGGCAATGCGCAGCTGTGACTCTAGCGCCGATCGTTGCACTTCCAAATCGGTGACCTGCTCCTGCAGCCGCTGATTGCCATCGAGCTGTGCCTGTTGGCTGCGTCGCAGCTCATTGAGGTTGGTCTGAGCGCTGTCCAGGCGCTCGGTTACAATACGCTTCTCGTTCTCCGACGTTTGCAGTGACTTTTGCAGCAGTTTCAGCTTATCCTCGTTGGCCTGTGAGCAGTGACCTTGTTCGGAGAGCTCCTTCTGCAGCGTCTTAATCTCGCCACGCAATTGCGTCTCACTGACGGCGCCCTTTTGCAGGCGCTCTTTGAGCTGATCGACGGTCGACTTGAGTGAGGTGCAACGATCCTCCAGCTGGATCATGGCACGAGTTTGATTATCCAACCGTTCGGTCACCTGCCTCATGTTGCAGTCCTTCTCCTGCAATGCCATCTGCAGACGCGTCAGATCTCCCTCCATGGCAACGCGCTGCAAATCGAGTTTACTGGCACGTCCCTCAACCTTTGCCAGTTCCTCCTGCAGCACACGTTTCTCATTGTCCAGCTTACCGCACACCTGACGGCACTTCTCTAAGCGCTCCTCATTCTGGCCATTCTCCTCGGAGGTTGCAGACAGCTGCATCTCTGTCTGAGCGAGACGCTCACGCAACATTTGACACTCATCGGAGCGCTGCTTAAGCTTCTCCTCGAGCGCTTGCAAGGCAGATATCTTCATCTTACGATCCGTCTCCAAATTGCTTTTCTCCTCTTGCAGGTTGCGCAGCATAGCCTGAAGCTTGCCGAGCTTGGTGTCACAGCGCAATTGTTGCTCAGCCGCATCCTGCAGCTGCTTCTTTGCTGCACACAACTGGGACTTGTAGTCGTCCTTCTCACGCTCCAACTGAGCAACTTGATGCATCAAATTTCGCACACCCTTGCGCACCAGATCCGGATCGACATCGACGGGGACATCGGGACATTGCGATGTGCTTCGATTGTCGTAGTCTCCGACGCTGCGTGATGGACTAAACCGGCGCGAGGGACTAAGCAGGCGATGTGACAGATTGACACTGCCATCTACCTGGATGCCAGCGATGCGTCGGAGCGTGTGCACCACAGAGCTCAATTTGTGCTCGGTATCACGCTTATGCATCTCTACGCAGGCCAACTGCTCATCCAATGCCCTGATGCGACCCTCGGCGCCGCCCAGACGTGCCTTCAACTCCTGAATTTGTTGCGTAGCATCTGCTAGGCACACCTCCAAATTATGCTTTTGATCCTCTAAACGCTTCTCACGGCCACGTGCCTCTTCCATGCGCGTGGCCAGCTCTTGTTCACGTGCATGGAAGCGATGTTCCTCTTGGTTGTTGTGGCAACGTGCACGACCCAACTCCTGGCGTGTGGCGCACAGATTTGCTTCCAGATCGGACAACTGCTTCTTGATCTGGCACAACTCTTGCTGAGCACGCTCCTTAAGCTCGGTTTCAGATGCCAGCTTGCTTTGCAGCTCCTTGCCACCCTCGTCCTTCTGAGCGAACTCCATCTGTGTCTTGTGCAGCTGCGATTTCGTTGCATTCAACTCCTGCGTTGTCTTTGTAAAGTTATTCTCTGTCTCCTTCAGTAAGGTACTCAAACGAGTGCGTTCAATCTCCAGTGAGTTCCTGGCCTCTTCAAGGTTGTTAATCTTTTGGAGTGCCTCCTCAATGGCACGTGCCTGCTCCCGCTTAGCGCTCTCCACACGCTTTACATGATCCCTTAGCTCTTTGTTGCTGGTTGAGTACTTGTCGCGCTCAATGTTGCTGTCTGCAAGCTGTCGCCGACTGTCGGTCAGCTCCTTACGCAGGCTTTCAATATAGCCATCACCTGCATAGAAAGAGCATTAAACAATTTAATTGTGAAAAATCTTTTAAGTCTTAAGATTTTACCTTCTTTGCTCTTGCGCAGCGCATCCTGCAGCTCATTGTTGGTAGCCTCCATTTTGTCTTCCTTTAGGCGTATCTCCATCTTGAACTCCTCGCTCAGGCGACAGAGAGTATCGCGTTCCTCCCGCATACTGTTCAGCTGAAGCTCCTGCTTGCGAATGCACTCCTCCAATTTGATCCTTAAATTGATAAAAATTTTGAACATAACATAAAAAGGATTTATACTCGGAGTATTCACTTACTTGTGCTCCTCCTCTCGCGTGCGCATTTGCACAATCTCATCCTTGAGCTGGGCAATGGCGCCGCGTTGCTTTTCATCTCGAGCATTCGCCTCACGCTTGCTACGATCGAGAGCTTCCTGTTCGGTCTTTAGATCACGCGATACCGCTTCGAGACGTTCGGCAACTGCCTGCTTATCCCGGTGGGCCATAAGGAGTGCCTGCTGCTTTTCATTTTCCGCCCTAATCAATGTTTCCTCGTGCTGCTGCACCAAACTCTCAATGTGAGCTTGTAGGGTAGCCAGGCGTTCTTGCAGTTTCTCGATCTCATCGTCCTTGGCTGTTTGGAGGGCTTGCAGAGCTTGCTGCATGCGCTTCTCTAATGCATTGCGTAATTGCAGCACCTCGTCACCATGTCGCTTGGAGGCATCCTCCGCAGTTGTCTGCAGGTTCGAAATCTTCTGATTAAAGTCACTTTCGGCAGCTCGAGCGGCATTAATCAGTTGGGTCTTTGTCTCCTGCGCCTTGCGCTGACACAGCTCCAGATCCTTTTGCAGACGTGCCACATGATTCTTGAGAGATTCTTCGCGAACCAGTGCCTCCTGTAGATCACGCTCCAGCTGGCTACGCTTCTCCTCAACAGCCTCCAGTGTTGTGTTTGTGTCAAAGAGTACCGTCTCTAGTGATTCCTTTTCAGAGCGCAGGGCTGCCAGAAGCTCATTGAGGCGATGAGTGTCCTTCTCGTGCAGATCAATGACCACCTGTTTCTCCTCCACATCCTTGACCATATCTTCAATGTTGCGATTGAGGCGACTATTCGTCTCCGTTGTCTGCTCCAGCCGCTGACGTGTGCGCATCAGCTCCTCATTGAGTGCCTCCTTCTTGCGACACATGGCTGTCAACTGGTTGTGTATATCGCACTTTTCCCTGGTCATGCATGCCAGATCCTGCAGGATCTTTTCTTTCTCCAGCTGCAAGCACTTAAGCTTCTCACTATAGGACAGATTATCCGTTTCTAGCTCAAGACGTGCCTTGTCCAATACTGCCAACTCCTTCCTTAGTTCACCAATTTCGTTTGCCTGATCGGCAGACTGGAGGCGCAATTTCTTCCGCTCCTCCTGGGCTTCCGACAGGCAGCTCTGTACGGACTTTAGTTCATCGCTTGTGGAACAATTGTTGTTGGAGAGTTTCTCATGTTTCTCCTGCAGATCGCATTTCTCCAGCAACAGCTTATCCAAATCGTACTCCAAATCGCATTTTTGCTTCTCTAACAGACAGATCAAGTTGTCCGATTCAATGCGCTGCTGCTCCAAAAGATCCCGATTAAGACTGACCCGATTTAATTCCTCACGCAGGGATATTGTTTCCTCACGCAGTCGGCTGCTGCGATCTTCCTCGGATCTGTGTAGAAAGAGTATGTAGTTAAATCAAGCTAAAGTAATATTTGTTTGAATTAACCTTAAGTTCAATTCAGTTATGTTCTTGTCCTTAAGTATACGTTGTATCTCCAGTTCTACGGCCTTCTTATCCTCCTCCATGGAATCAATGCGCTTTTGCAGTTTGCCATAGTTGAGTTGCAGTTTTTCGAAGTCCCCACTCAAACCCTCAAACTAATATATAAAGAATTAATCAGTGTTATGACCATTATAACTCATTTCAATTATATAATAAATGAGATCGATTTGAAACCGAACTATGCATTATAAGTATTGTGCAAGCAGATGTTACTCAAATTTGATTATTTTCAGGTTTTGTTTTTACCCGTAATCATTAAAACATTGATCGATTTGTCTGGGATTCGAACCCGGATCCTAGAATGTTAGTTGCCATAATGTCTCGGTCATTTAATAGCTCACACACCGGGAACTGCATGACATTAAATATATAGTAAGTAGGCTTAATGGATTTTTCTGTTGAGACGGCAAGACAAACAATCTAATCTGCTTAACCGGACTGGACCGAACCGACTATCTCTTACAAATATGAGTAGAAGCGGTTAATAATATAAATAGCTGACTTCGAATTTTATAATTTCAATATGCACAAATATGATGACTGTGGAGAAAACTGCCTTTCTTTATTTATTTTTAAACCTTCAAGTAAAATCTATATTGAAATGTTTGAGCATGTCTCAGACGATCATTTTATGTGTCTGGCCAAAGATTATTTTTGCTGTATTGCTGGCTTATCGGCACATGTTATCACCTTTTAACACCCACTCACCGCATTATTCAGATCGGCACGACCCATTTCCGCTTGCTGTTTTTGTACCCTTACATCATCCAAAGTCTTCTGTAGACTCTCTCTTTCCTGCAGCAGCTCGGATAACTTTGAATTGCTGGCATCTAGTTTTTCGGTCAATTGTTGCATTTTGCCAGTCAAAAGTTGTTTGGTGCTCTCACTGGTATCCAACTGGGTTCGGGTGCTGCGCAATGTTTCGCTGGTGTTTTGGAATTTGACCTGCATATCATGCAAAGCCAATTGATATTTATGAAGGGCAGCCTGCACGGCTGAAATGGTGCCCTCGGCAAAGGCCTGGGAGGCACGTGTCGAATTGCGACGCGGCGATTTGACGCCTCCAACACTGCCAGCGCCGCCCGCAACGGATGCGGAATCACGCGTTAGATGCATGTGCTGCATGGCCGGATTGACCTCGGCATCAGCCTCGCGATCTGCAATCTCAGCGTCTTGGACAACAGCTTGCGCAATTTCGCGCATGGAATTGTTGAGACGCTCGATTTCGTCATTATAGCGATTAGCTAGTGCTGCCTGCGATTCGGCCTGAGCACAACGATCCTCGAGCTTTTTCAACTGATTCATCAGCTCCAACAGTCGCTGATCACGTTCCATAATCTCGTGCCGTGCACTCTCATACTGAACTTTGAGCGTGGCCAACTGTGACTGCAGTTCATCATTAACGCGACGTGATTGCTTCATTTCCTCATCGGCTGCTCTTTTTGCCTGTTGCAAAGCAAAAGCCACTGAGGAGCTTGAGCCATTGATATCCTTGTTGACACAATTGATTTCCTGGCCCATTTTGGATACCTCAGCTTTCATTACACTCTGCATATCCTTAAAGGCACGCTTGACGGCGACCACCTCACGCCACATTTTCAGCAGACGATTGTGCTCGCTGTTGTAGTAGTCCTTGAAGGCTTGCTCCTCCTCTTTGAACTCATCCTCTTTGATAAGCAACTCATCACGCATGCCAACCCAATCATTGGTCAACTTTTGTAAGTCATTGGTCAGCGCCTCATTGGTGCGATTGGATTCCTCCAGTTGCTGTCGCAGTGCATTGTTCTGCGCTACAATCTGCTCGCAGCGATTGTGCTCCTCTTCCAGTTTGCGGCACAGCTCACTGCTGGCATCGTCATGCAAATAATCGCGTCCACAACTTGGCGGTGGCGAGTCTAAAGATGAACTGCACGGCAAGCTGCTCTGGCCCAAGGTTAGCGAGGTCGAGCACTATTCAAAAATAAAATAATCAAAAGTAATCATTTAAAATTATGCACTTAATTATGCTGTCAAAATTTAAAAAATAAAATAAAATATTGAAAGACAGCAAAAAGCTTCAAAAATGATTTAGTCTCAAAAGATTCTGAGGAACATACCGTGTACTAAATATTAAAAATTATCTAGAAGTCAGTAACTTGCCAAATACAATCTGCTATCAATTGTAACGGTATTTTTTTCAAGGATTATTGAACTTAAAAATCTGATACTGAATCGAAAGTAAACGTTCTTTGAACGTAAACACATACCATCACTTGGCTTGTAGTTGGTCCCGTTGTTAGCTTCGGCGCCGTGGTGGTTGGCTTGATGGTTTCATGCATGCGATCCTCCAGATCGCTGCAACGTTGCCTGTACTGCTGAATTTTTGACTGCAAGCGACTAACGAGATTGGCCTGATTATGCTGCGCCTGCTTGTACGTATCCAAACGCCTTCGATAGCTATGCGACTCGTCGGCCAATCGCTGACGTAGCTCCTGATTCTGGCGCAGCAGTGCATTGGCAGAGCCATCTGCTCCCGATGGCGGTGCCGGAGCCGGACTCATCATTCTAGGTGTAAAAGTTCCAGAATTGTTACTATTATTGTTGTGGTTGTTGTTAGTGTTGCTGATCGTTGGGTCGCCACGCCCACGATTGCGTGAGAAGGGCAGACGCGTCGAGGATGTTGTGGCTGGCGCCGGTGGCAGGTCGATGGCCGTTGGGCAAGGCGTTTGCTTGAAGTTATCGCGATACGCCTGCATCTGGAAAGAGGGAGAGAGAGAGAGAGAGATAGCGGGTAGAGAAAAATAAAGTTGTAGACTTTACTCATGAAATTGCTTGCGGTTTGCGTGTGAGGGAAAAGTTTTGCAAAAGTTTGCCGCCTACGCCTAAATGCTCGATAACTTTTTCCAAATTGATTTATTAACTCTGGTCGGGCGACTATTTCCATATCCGGTCGCCATGACAGCTGCGCCAGCCACAAATATGTTCAGTTTTATTTTTTTATTAAATGCTTAGGACTCATAAATAAACAAGCTCCCCTTTATTTTTTATCATCTAGTCAATGATACATTTCTATGCAAAACATCGCCCACTTGACGATACAATTCCCTTTGGGCCCTCAGTTGGGCTGACACCGTTTGTCACCAGGACAGCAACTTTGTCTATTCACCCTTCGCAATCTTGTGCCCCCTATTGCATATACTCTACCCCAGCCACAACTTGCATTATAATTTCGTTGTCCTCGTATTTATATTAATAAACAAAATATTTATTTTTTATGTGTTTTTTTTTTTTGTATTTGCATTGCTCGTTGTTGAAACTTCTTTCGACACGAATGATTTCTTGTTCTGTGGGTCGTCTTCTAATTTTTAGCTCCTCTTGCTGTGTGTCACTTATCGGGAACTTATTTCCGCTTCATTTATGGAGACAATAACCAACAACGACGAATTAATAGTCGTTCTTCATTGTTACATATAAAGACAACAATATCCCAAATATGCTTTAGCATGCAATCGTTGGTTGTCTTGTTTCTATGTGGGCCTACTTTCTATTGTGGTACACCCTGTTTGATGACAACGACTGACTAAAGCTTTGGTTTTGCTCAAATTGAGGTCAACATAAAGATGGAAAAAAGTCCATCATTATAAAATATTCATTTTTGAATGCAGCTTCCAATTTGGTTTAGTTTGAAGTAAAGCAAAAAGTGCAAATCGATCAATGCAAATATTAATACCTTTTAAATTGTATAAAAATATCTCTGGTAATTTGATTTTGAAACAATACATACTAGACATATAAATCTAAAATAAGAGTAAAATTATATGAAGCATTTGTTAATAGAAAACACTTAAGAATAGATGTAAACTTTAAGCCGACATTTAGCAAATCCTTAAAGTCTATCTCGTAAATTTGAAAAAAATATTTTCCTGAAAAACCATGTAAAAAGTCAATCCTAAAAGCGCAAGTGGAAATGGTACAAAACGTTTCTTAATAGTAAGATTGAAAAAACTTAAGTCTTTTTTAATTTCAAGAAATAAATTAATACCGACCAGGAAATTATTCAAAATGATTAGCGAGGCTGGAGAAAACTTTGTTCTTTATAATGTTGTGTATTTTCTACTTTACCAAAAAAAATACAAGAAAATGGATACTTCAAACAACCCAATAAACACTATTTTTCTTTAAAACAGAGAAATAAAAAATATTTTCAATCAAAAATCACTTACTTCGATTTTATTTTATCCACTTAAAGGCAGCACAAGTCGGTATTATCAAATTAAAAAAGCGCGCACTATGAAAATGTTCTTGTTAACTGATTGAGTTTCAATTGAATACTCATCAAGCCTATCTTGTGAATTATTTGAACACACCACTTTGGTTTTTTTGATGGGCGGATAAATGATAGTACTCCACTCAGGTTCTGCTAACCTAAAGCCACACCCACTTCCACTTCACTTAACAGTTAGCACCGTTTGGGGCAATTGACACAAATTTGCGAAAAATGCGGAAATACGCAACTAATGTTCCTCGCATGCGGTCCTTTTAGTTTTGAAAGAAACGTAATCAGGATGTACGAAAGAGACGAGGCTGCGGCTAATTTGAACAACAACTGCCGGGGTCCGTGGAACTGAAACGACTGAGCGCCAATCGCAGTGCGAGCCCATTAGCATAAGGAACATAGTCAGAGTCAAACGGACTTGCTTCGAACTCAACTGCCATTAAGGACAACAGTCCACCCGATCAGCAACAAACTTGGCGCTGTTTGCATTGAGTTGAGTTTTTGCCTACTTGGGGGTTTTTACTTTTTTAGGGTGAAGTAAAATAAACATTGAATTAACAAATTCCTCGTTACTATGAGCAACCAAAAAATTGATTGCAATTGCGAGTCATCGAAGGCAGGAAGAAGTCACAATTATGTTTGCCCTGCCAGCGAGCAACAAATGCAAATCGTGGCTCTAAAGCATACTAAGTATTTCCCAACATGGTAACCGGCTTACCGTTCTTTTTTCTCTTTGTGTGTGTGTGTGTGATTGTGTGTGTTTTTTAAGCATCTCCACAATATTGGTCACAATATTCATGCCAAGCTGCGTTTAATAAGTCAAACAGTGCAGGCCAATCAATTTAGTGCCATGTCAATGAGGCTTACCCCTTTTTATGTCCTGAACAATTGTAATAGGAAAAACGTATAATGGCCCGTCTGTCTTATAGCTTTGCCGGTTTCCGTTTTACACATGTAATCGGTATCAACAAAAGTTGAATTTGTCAATTTCAAAACTTGATTCGAAAATAATAGGTATCAGCAAAAATTTCGAGAAACACCGGATATATCAAAAATTGGAGTGTAGTTTAGTTTAGTTAAGGGTATATCCAAGTCGAGCTTTCTTAGCTGTAGCCTTTCTTATTTGTTTTGTACTTTTTCAACCATTATGAAAATGTAACCACCACATTATGCTAATCATTTGTGAGTCAAGTTACTAGGGAGCTAACAAAAAAATAAAAACATGCAAAGAGGAGTAGAAGGACATTAAAATAAAACACAACCAACCGTCTCTCTTAAAACAAATGTGATTACTTTGTGATAACATCGGGCATAAGAAATTAATATGTATTACAAAATATAGGTTCATAAGATTGTAAGAAATTTAACAATAATATTTAAATATAAAAAAAAAACTCAATATCAATGTGTAAGCGAAAGAGGGTCCATAAGGGAGGTTGAGCTTGTATTTAATAAAATATGTCATCCTCTTTTAATCTTGGAACTCGAGATATTTTAAAAAGCGCACTTTGCACCCAACTTGTACTGATTAATATTAAATCGCCTGTTGTAGTTCTCAACAACAACCATTTTCCGTATTTGAATATGTTGATCCAATTGTAAATATATCATAATAATCTAATAAATATAAGGGTCTAAACAATCGTTAATCCAAGTTTTCTCTACATTTAATATATTTTTTTCAATTAAATAAGATTTTGCAAGCCATTCGTTTAAACTTAGCTATTGCGACTAAGTCGATTTTTTGCAATGCCAAGAGCTCGACACGAGCTTTAAAGGTTATCAAGGTACATAGGTGATGTTTGATCCCAGATCAACCTCCTCCTCTTTCTAAATCTGAATATATATTGCATGTATAACACGCGTTAAAAGGTGGGTGCTTCTTTCAATCTCGCCCAACAACCAAAAAACAACAAGATGATTTTGCACAAAGTATTTTGAATTCTTATCAATGTTGGATGGTTCTGTGAAGAGAATGGTTTTGTTTTTCTATCTCTGAAACACTTTTAACCTGTGCACATAAATAAACTAAAAATATTTATCAAGGTGCAGAAATACCAGACAAACATTTAATTACCAATGACTGATTATTAAATTAAAATAGAACTATAAACATTGAGCACATATTGCACGTGCTTAGCAGTTTAAAGTCCGAAGCATTTGCAAGGTTAAGGTAATTTTTTTTATAAATACTTTCCATTTTTTAATCTATGCTAGCTTGTGAGTAGTTAAACTCATATGTGTAGTAGGTGTGTGATTATTTTTTTGCTGTCACTGTGGAGCATAAGTTGATTTTATTTTTACGTTTTGTCATTATTATTATTCTTAGTTGTCGTTGTTCTGTGGCTTGCTTAATGAGTGTTGGGTTCATAGTCAGCGTGTTATCAGCCCCAGTCGCAATCGCAGTCGCAGTCGGAACCAGTTGAAATGCCGCAATAGGCTGGCTGATTGAAATGGGATTGAGTACCTATTTGTTTGTAATAACTTATATACAAATACATATCAACGGATTAATTTGAAATTTTTTTATAACAGGGTTAAAGTACATATACTATTCAGCAATAGCAATTGCAACTGCAACTGCTTGAGTATAGTTTACTGCAAATCAAATATTTAACTTTATTGACATCAACAGCATATAGCTTTATTGATTGTGGTAGGAATCTACCCAACTCACTGTCGTGGGAGTACTAAGTATTCTGCGGGCAAAGTGTCGCTGGCAACAGTGCTGCTAAACCTTGGGATGAAAGACCCAACAACACACAACGGGGATGATTTATATTTATTGACAAGCGCGCGTGCACTGAAACAAATATGCGGTCCTACAGATAGCTATTGAAATTAAACCAAAACGATAATATAGGCTAGGTTCATATCGCTAGCAAGCGCATTTTACAACCTTAAGGAAACAATATAAAAGCTTTTACGATTTATCAAATCTTTGATTAAAGACATATGTTTTTGTTATTGACTTTATAAATATATGTTAAATATGATACAAAAAGTAAGTAACTAAGATAATATTGTTGAGATCTTAAATAACGATTTTTCTTACAAATAACTTCACTACGGTTTTCAACAACGCTAACAATCCCTTAGTCTTTGCCAGTGTAGATAAAATGCAGAATCTTACAGACTGTGTGCCAGACAAAAAAAAACAAAAAGAAAAGAAAACAAAAAAAAAGTAACGCAAATCCGTATGCCATTTAGTACCTAGTCTATATGGCTACAGGCTATAGGTACTGCCGCCATATCTGTTCATGTGTCTCAGGCGCTATCGCTATTGAATCTGGCGGCTGTTGCAGTGCCCAAACAAACAGACAGACACAAATCGGAGGTTTTAAGTAGAACTCTTGTCTAAGCGGCGCTTTAGTCTGATTTTGAATTTTGCCAGCTTTGCACGGCACATTGAAAAGCGCAAAAGATTACAAAATAAACGAGCCGAACATAAATCGAATATACGAATACTCGTGTGTGTGTATGTGTTCAATAGAAAGAGTCTAAAAGATGTCGCAGACACTGGATGATCTGCTGCAGCGACAGGAGCAAGCCCGTCAGCTGCGCTTAGCCACAAGGAATCCGAAATTTCGTCGCTTCAATTCATTGGATCGCATACCCGAACATCCCAGTCAAGATGAATCCGATAATGAGGATTGCAAGCCGCATCGGCATTTTATAACATTAAGACGCCAGCGGACCGCTGATGGAAACCTCTTGCGTAACGCTCCAGCCATGGATTTAAGTGAATCCTCCAGCGCAAACCTTTTGTTGTTTGGACCACAACTAGTGTTGCGCATGGTATTGACCCTAATACGTTACATACTCTACGTTCCATTGTCGATAGCAGCACCAAGTTTTTGGCTATCGGCTCTACTCTGGATCTTCTGGAAGATGTTGCGAGTGCCCATTGCTCTGATCAAATGGCTGCTTAGCACCGATGAGGAGCAGCAGGGCTCTTCAGCACCACAAAGACAGCGCCAGCGAACAGTGCTCTTGAGTTGTGGCAGCACGATTCAGACACTACATTTAGCTCGTAACTTTTATGGATCCGGCGCTAGGGTAGTGGTATTTGAGTTTGAGGGTCTCTTTGGATTGGCGCGTTTCTCGTCAAGTGTCGATAAGTTTTATGTTGTACCCCGACCCACTAGTTCGAATGTGGAGCAATACATAGCCGCACTCTGTCACATTGTGCGCAAGGAGCGACCAACTGTTTATGTGCCTGTCTGTGCCACCAGTCCAGCCTACTATGATGCACTGGCCAAGCCGCATTTGGAGCTTTTGGGCTGTGCTAGCTTTGTGCCTGGGGCAAGAGAGACACAACAGCTTGATGATTGCTTGCAGTTGTTTCAGCGTTGTGAGGCGCAACAGATCCAACTACCCACACATACAGTGATAACAGCGCAGGAGCAACTGCAGCAGCTTTACGAGCAAGGATTAGTGGCCGGCTATCGCAATATATTCATGGCATGTGGCATGCAGGGCGTCATGGAACGTCACAAGTACATATTGCCAAGCAGACGAGTCGAGCTGCTCAAGTTCAATCAGCATGAGATCAGTGAACGTCAGCCTTGGTTGGTGGTGCGTGATCAGCCCGGCTATCATCATTATGTCACGTGCACAACGGTCAAGGATTCGCGCGTCGTTGCCAATGTCAGCTGTCGTGTGGAGCATCACACAAAGAATCTAATACCGGTGCGACGGGAGGATGAGGCACAAATTGACATCTGGCTGCGCAGTTTCTTTGCAAAGGTGCGCTTTCAGCGCAGTATCAATGGACATATTAGCTTTCGGCTGGTCAAGTCCCTGGCAAATGGTGGTCAGTTTGTGCCACTTGGTGTGCGACTAGGCGTGGCTTTGCCCTACATCTGTCACAATCGTTCGCATGCCCAGCTTCTCTGCCAGGCCATTAAGAGCATGTGTATCCATCGGCGCAATGCTGGTGGTGCACCGTCTACGGAGGAGGCTAACTGGAGCTGGAGCTGGTCGACATTGGAGCGAAATACAGTGCAGGTGGCATTGGACAAACGAGAGGCACTGTTTGCCTATTGGGATCCGTTGCCCTATTGCGCCTATTATCATTTTCAGCTGCCGCTAGAGTCCGTTAAGCTATTTTTGCAGCGACGGAATGGCAGCGAGACCAAAAGTTTATCGCCGCGCATCACGGCGCCGGTTCATTGAACGACGCAGTGCAGCAATTGCCGGCCGGGGCAGCTAGCAACAACAGCGCGAGCAGCGATTGAGAGAGATTGCACAGACTGAACAATATAGCAATAACAAAAATATGTACATACATATGTATGTACCACATACATATTAACATACTATATAATACACATGCATACTTACTGATGTACATATATGCAAATATGCCTCAGTTTATTTTATTTTTTTTTTGTTTTTCGCTTTATTTTGTTTACACTTAAACATTCACACACACACACACACACTTTCAAAGGGGTTCAACATCCATCTAAGAAGATTAGGCCAGCATAAAGCAATAACATTAGTATATACATATGTATATGTATGGATTTGATTGTTAATAAAGATCTAGCACAATATACCCATTTATATATAGGGCTAGGCCCAAGATTGTTGACTTTGCGTTATAAAGCTTATGATTTAATTTATTAAAAACGGAATTGTATAAAAAACGTTACCCATATTGGTTTTTATTTTTCATTACACAATACACATTTGTTTCAGCCAACTGAACTGCAGCAAACTGAACTAAACCAAACTGACCAAACATTTTTATCCTGCGAACGTATCCTTGTGTTGTTGGTGGTTGTTTTGGCCATGTTTGCTGATGTTTAGGTTTCGTTTTCGTTGGCGTTGCTAGGCAACGGCTTTAGGTCACTTTAATTGCGGTTAACGCTAGCGGTAACTGAGTCATTTGCATTATCCTTATCAGACACACCAACTAAAAATAGTTAGAGGGTGTAACTATGCCTAACAAGGCCAAATATGCAAGGTGCTAAATAATTAAATTCTAAAATGGGTCTTTCTAATTAACTTTATCCTCAATCAAATTTATTATAACAACATAACAACTTTTGCAATACAATACAATACAGCAAAAACTTTATATTTCTGAATTTTGACTCAATTTTATTTTGAATTCGTAAGCTCGTTTAACGCTTATATACTTTTAACAGTCTTTTTGGCTGCAACACTGTTGCACTACGTTGACTTGCGAATGTCCACGTTGACACGTGACTAGAAGAACCATTCGGATCGCGTATGCAGAAAACGAAAACACGTACATATTTTTGCAAAAACAAATAAGTTGAGGAAAAACACCAAAAATGAAAAACGGGCCAAGCGATGCTGCGTCGTTGCATCGGGGTCTTGGTCCTGCCCCAACAGACACAATTGCAACGACTGGTGTATCCATAAACATTGAGAGCGACAACGATGGTGACGACAATGACTCAACATCAGCTGAGCACGACTACCTGCTACCTGCATCGATGCCACCGCCGCCCTTGGCAATGGTGACCTCGACTCAACCGATTGTTGCACCTAGTGCAAGTACAAGCATCAATATGGAGCATGCCAATCAGCCCGCTCGCAGCAGCAGCCTCACTGGCTCTCGTCCCGCTGGTGTTAACATATTATCCTCGCTTTTGGCTCGGCAGCGCTCTTTTACTCCTGTGAACACATCACCGGTGCGAGTAAACACACAAATGAACCGTCGTCTGCAGCAGTCACGCAGTGTTGGTGCAAATAGCAGCACCGTCGAGGAGCCTCCTGCACCAGCCGCCGTCACCTCGCCACCAAGCGGGCGCCAGTTGGGCTTTTGGCGTGTCAATCTAAATGACGTGTTGTCGCTGTCCACTGCACCGTCCACTGAAGCACTACGCTCCTTTGTTAACCATTCGCATTCCAATTTTCGCCACTACCCGCCAGCAACATTGGGATCAACCACTGGGCATACTTATATATCAACAGCAGCGGCACAAAACGCATCGGGAGCAACTGCCCCCGGTGAAAATACCAACATTCAGCTAAATTCGCAACAGATGGCGCCAAACGATACCGAAGCACCGTTGCCACCAAGCACCAGTGTGACTAGATCACCACGCATGGGCGCCTTTCAAAACAGTGGCGGCATGGGCAGAAGCATATCTTTACGCGAAGGGGAAATGCAACGACAGGCACGGCATAGTCTCAATGGACGCCACAATGCCAGTGTCATTGGTTTGACTACGCCAGCAGTTTCATCCGCTGCGATCATCAATCCGCCACCCTACGAAACACCACATTCCGAAGGCGCTGGTGATGGTAGTGCTCCTCCGGTGCTTCCCGGTCTTCCCCATGGCATTGTTCCACCGCAACCACTTGACATAAATGCCGATGATGATCAGCTAATTACGGAAACGGTGGTGCAGATTCTAAGTCACTTTGTGCGCTATGTGCCCATCCTTTGCATACTGTTTATCAAATTTGTGCACGATCATCTGGTCGGCATACTCGATGTGTTGCTGCTCCAAACCATCATGTTTACATTGAATCGTTCCGTGCGTCATCAAGTCTCTCGACTTGCCCAAAGGAACTATGCTGTATTGTTTCGCGATGCTTGTGTCATTATTGCGGTAGTCGCTCTACGGTTGTTTATGTCATCAATGCCACCGGATCCCTTGGGTCTGCTTGTACCGCCGCCAAAGATTTATCAAACTATTGATGTATCCACATCACACTACAAAACGGATGGCGATCTCAACAATGAGCTGTTTGAGAGTCCGCCAACAACTTTTCACGCGAGCTTCGAGACGCTCAAGGATGCATCCAATGAAACTTTTGTGCCCAAAGTCATTCCATTGGGCATGCTACTCTATTATGTGGCTGTCAGCGATCTGCTGCTCAAGCTGCTAACAATACTCGTCAAGATAGGCGTTACTCTATTGCCACTCCATATAATACGACTAAAAGTGCGAGTAAGTAAATTGCATATATATATAACATATTAGTTGATTGTGAAGATATAGTGCTATAATACAATATTTTGAATACTTTGCAGGCACGTCTTTATGTTCTAGTAGAGTTCATCGCGCAATTCTATCGTGCACTCGTACCCATGTCACAGTGGTTCATGTTTTTGTACGAGTCGTATTCAGGCCTGGAGGTGATTTCAGGCGGTCTTTTCTCTTCGTTGTACATTGGCGCCAAGATCTTTGAGCTGCTGGAGCGTGGAAAATCGCTTAAGAAATCTATTACAACTTTTAGACGCAATATTGTATGTAACAAGCAAAAAGCTCGGGTTGAAGTATTAATATTAATTATTTATGCTATTTTTATAGGACTCAGAGCGGCCACCCACAAAGGACGAACTGGATGCCGCTAGCTCGGTGTGTCCCATTTGCCATGATGTTTACAACTCACCAATATTGCTGGAGTGCGGACATATATTTTGTGATGAATGTGTCCAGACGTGGTTCAAACGAGAACAAACGTGCCCAATGTGTCGTGCCAAGGTTAGCGATGATCCGGCATGGCAAGATGGCAGCACAACATTTTTCCATCAGCTTTATTAAGCAGCTTGGAACCGTGCATTTGAATTTATCTATCCTAAACATCTATTACTCGTTCAAGTCATTTATATCTCTATGTGTATATAGCTATTAAGTTGGCATTCAGTGCGAATGCTTGCACATTTGTTTATTTAGATTAACAGTTATTAAATATTAATTATATATATTATTGTATTGAAAAATAACATGTTTAATTTGGCTTGCGACGCTTGCTGGCAGCGGCGTTGGCAAAGGATTGAGCTTCAAAATACTCGCTATCGCCGCTGGTTGCCTTTCGATTTATATCGCCGTGTCGCTGTTTACTCACAATTTCCTCCAGTATCTCGCTGTCGCCCTTGATGAGGCGGATGCGGCCTGTGACCGGATCAACTTCGCGGCGAATTTGGCTTTGGCGTCGTTGATACTCCTCCGGCGTTTCAGGCGCATGCGATTTACTGTTCATCAACGCTTAAATGGATGTGTGTGTGTGTGTAAATAAGATTACGTTGGTTGGGCTATTTAGACTTTTACTAACCTATTGGTATAGCAAAATCTTCCTCGCTGCCACTGTCTGCAGCTGCAGCCAACACAGTAGGAGGAGGAGCAATTTCAACTTTTGCTGGCAGCACGTCTTTGGGTTTCTTCATTTTGTCATGCTTCTTTGATTTTTTGATTTTGTCCTTGGGCTCTTTGCGGTCGCTCTTGTGTTTTTTCTTTGTCTTTTTGTCGGTTTTGCCCATTGCGCTTAATAAATACAAAAATCACCAAAACGAGATCGAGTGTCTATTTGATTTTTGTTTATTTAATATTCGCTACGAAAAATGAATTTTCCTGACGTGTGTTGTCAGCACTAGTCGATGGGCTGAAAATAGCTGACCCCCTGGTCAAAAGCTTGGTTTACAAATAAAAACTTTAACACCATAATAACAAAAAAAAGCCTGTAAAAATTAATAATAATTGAATTTAATATAAACAATGAAATGTTAACTACCATAAGTCAACAAAAAATTAAATACTTTTACAGCCCTGGAGAGGCTGCGGTGCGGCGATGAACGGTTGCTGTGGTGAACAAATGTGGATTCTGTTGAAGTTGTGTCAAGACGGTAAGCAATCAATCGTTTGCTTATAAAATTTTATTACAAAATTTGGTTTGCCTAAGTATTTAAATATTATAATTATCCAGCAAAACAATAAACTAATATTAGCGCTATTGGTAAGATATCGATACTTTGAAGAAAACCGACTTTTTTGAAACTATACTGGTTACACTGGTTAAGTGTTTTGATTTTGTATGGATCAGCTGGTAGACAATCGATAATTATATGCAAATTAAAAAATCAAATAATTAAAGTAAACCAGCTGAATGCTGAATTAAAAAGTGATCAATACTGTGTGCCGTCATAAATTTTAAATTCCATAAGCTATATCGTAGCGTTAAAAGCCATTCACCCCGAAAATTGTTTGCGTGCTGTAAAACGTCGTTGATTATGCGAAATTGTACAGCACTGATTTATTTACGTAGCACGCCGATAAAAACCATTAAAATCAAAAAAGAGCCAAACATCTTGATAACTGTTTACCCCACCTAGAAGCATTCAACTATAACAACACGCCACGCAACTGAGAACGCCACCCAGACGCTCCAACGGCGGCCAATTAGCCAAACGAGACAATATCGTGGTGTGGACCGCACACGCATTCACATACACACAAACACACACATGTGCGCACGCTCACAAACAAACACAACGACCACGCAAGAAGCAAGGAGCTGAATTTAAAAGTACTACTACAAAAACAACAACTTAAAATTTGGCAGACAAATAGTACAACAACTACAGCTGGCAAGAATCCACACACACACTTTCTGCAACGTGCACGCCAGCATCAGCAGCAACTAGAGTAAAACAACAACATAAATACCACTGACAAGACACACATCAAAAGGCCAGGCCAGGCTAGCCGATTCATCAGCCGTCAATAACAACGACGACAACAGCAATAATAACAAAAAACATCAGCATTAGCAGCCTAAAGCTAGCATAACAATAGCAATAACAATCATTATCCAGTCGTGCAACACGTTGTTCCAGGAAAAAGCCGGAGATCAGACGATCAAGATGGAAAAAGTGGCAAGCAAACAATACGAATCGTAAGTTGATTCCAATTAATGGTAACATACCCTTTCTGCTATTAACCTTCGTTTGTTAGGTTATGTTCTAACGTCACAAAACCAAAATATTCGCCCACAAGTTCTTGTTGCACTCAAAAGGTGTTGAAATAATTGCATTATGTATGTGCTTCCGAAATACAGCCTGTTTACATTTTATTCAGATACCAGAGTTATTGTTATTATAAACGATCAAAGCAATTGGAAGAATAGCATTTAAAATTTGTTTGCTGATTTAGCTGATTTATCTGAATCTTTATCATTTGTCGCATTATGTGTTTTTTTTTATCATGTATGCAAATCCTAGTCATCCTCATCGTCGGTCTCGCGAAGGAGCGTATCGGCAGTTACTTCCTCATTTTTGTTGCATGCCAAAAAGACGGGTACAACAACTTCTCGCTGGAATCCCAGAGCCACTAGACGCTCTACAGCTGCCTCATCATCGCTGCTTAGTACATTTGCTGTCGGCGAATTTAACATTTCAATGAACTGCTCCTGATTGCTGTTTATAGACTCAAAAGCCTCCGGATCGGTTTCTCTCAGATGCGTTAGTACCAGCTCGAGTAGCTCTGGATTCTGGCGAATCATATTGCGCGCATGTTCAAAGCGCTCATCTGTGGCAAAATAATTAATACGCGCTTGCACATCGTTTGAAGCATTTTCTCCCAAAGATATTGGTTGTTCTTGTCCTCGGTTGGAACCTGATGCCAGATCAGGTATTCCTGTTATCAGATACTCGATGGCACGCTCGGGATGATTAAAGCTGGCACGCAAGGCGGCACGCACATCCTTTTCCTCATAACCCATCGACATTAGATCGACTACACGCTGCTCATCAGGCACTGTAGAGGGTCGTGCCTGTTCATCTGAAGAAATAGGAGCAGCAGCAGGAGCGGCTTGTTCCTTTGCTTCCTGCATTGGCTGCTGCACTTGATTCATATTAAGCTCCGGTTCGTGCACCTTTTTGGTCATAAGCACTATAAATTTATCCTCCTTTATATTGTAATCGGCCAGTGGCAGATCATCCTGCATAATGCGCCCACCATAGATAAGTTGCATACTCTCCACCGGCTGTGTGATCTCTGGCAATGCCATCAATCGTTGCTTCAACTGCATTACATTCTCTGTGGCATCATTGAGCTCTAAAGAGATGGTCTTTTGGTTGAGCGTGCGTATAGAAAGCTTCATTTTAATAATTGGGACAAAATAAATATGAGCTAAATTATTTTTAGGTTCACGATAACTTTTGACAGTTGTGTTGTTGTTGTCGCTAGTGTTGTTAGAATGTGAAAACTGTTTATTTGATATACACAATTTATGATTAACAGGAAAATCTGGCCGGATTTCGTTGACAGCGATGACAGTGATGTGGAAAACGAAATAGATGTCGACAAATTGCCGCCACTGGATGTGGGGCCCAATGAGAATCGTCTGCAGCACACATATTGCCTGTGGTTCTCACGCAAGGGAACGCAACGAGCTGCCAGTGATTATAGTAAATCGCTGCATGTGATCGGGCGCTGTGCCACCGTGCAGCAATGGTGGTCACTTTATTCGCATCTTATAAGGCCAACGTCGCTGAAACCGTATCGGGAATTGAGTCTCTTTAAACAAGGCATCAAGCCCATGTGGGAAGATCCGGCGAATAGTAAAGGCGGACAATGGGTGATACGGTTGAGAAAGAACAAAATCGAGCGTGCCTGGGAGAATGTTTGCATGGCCATGCTGGGTGAACAGTTTCTGGTTGGTGATGAAATATGCGGTATTGTGCTGCAAACAAAGTATCCGGTAAGTCTCGATTATATTTAAATCATATCATTAACATAAGTATTTCCAAAAATGTCTGAAAGCCATTTGAAATGCTGTCCTTTTTAGCGCGCAAACCAGTGCTGTGCAACGCTTATTTGTATATATATTGTATCGTTTTTTAATCGATACACAACGGTGCTGTTTGTTTACATCCGATGCCGTTTGTTAATATTTATATATATATGTTGATGTGACGTTTCATTGCCGATGCGCTTCAATTATTGCACATGTTAAAGTTCTCTTTCAGCTGCGGATTTTAAACGCATTATTTTGTAATACCGGCATCCATTCATAAAATAGCGCATGCTTTCATTTACGAATGAGAGTGCGAGGCGTGCAATGCAAAAATTAAGTTCCACAAACAAACCGAATGCTGCCCACTGCTATTTTTGTTGTTGCTGTTATTAGCGGCATATGTGCACTGACGTAACGAAGTGCTTTCGGTATTATTTAGTACATTTTTGAAGGCAGTTGGTATTTTTCTGGCGTCGTGTCTCAACAAAAGTGAAAACAAAAAAATAAAATAAAACACGAAAACACCTCATAATTGTTACATTTTGCAACGGTCTAATAGATGTACAATCACCTTTCGCATTAAGAAGATAAAATGAAAGTGATTTCTGCAAATCAACTGCCGCATCTGCGTCTATTTGTCTGATATTTGCATCTGTATATAAAATTGAGGGTGAGAAAGATAGAGGAGCTATCAACAAACGCGAAATACTACAACCAAAAGCAATAGTAACCTTAAGGAGAACGCCAAGCGAGTGCTCCAAAGCGTTTTTTAAGCCACAGCGCAATCGCACTCTACACGTATTCCACACTCAAAAAGCAAGAGCGAGCTGTTGTTTCGGTCTTGCCAGCACCGGATAGCGACGCGTGTTTCAGATTGACGAGAGACAGCAACGCGTCGAGTGTGCTTTTTAGCGACGTGCGCGTAAAACAATTGGCGACATCAACACTTATAGCTACATCCAAGTAACAAACGTCAGCAGAGAGAACAAACGAAAGAGCGAGAGAGTGCCAGTGTATAGATGTTTGCCACCCACAGCTGTAGCGGCGAGATAACTAAAGCGAATGTGTGAAGTGCCCCGCCGACTAACTCACTCACACACCAAAATACTCATACAATCGGACGATACATAGACAAACTCGCACGCAAAATAACGAAGAAAAAAACAAAACGGAACGCAAAGAGAAAAACGCCCACCGTACAGCCATACCTCCCGCCCCCTTTGCCGGTCGCGCGTGTTGCCGTTGCGAGAAGCAACTATCACGTCACAGTGCCCTCTTCTCCCCAAAAGCGGCAAAGAAGAGAGTCGCCGTTTGGAGCCCTGCGCAGAAATCGATTTTTTTTTGCCCATTTTCGTACGCGTTTCGCGTACGAAGTCAGCCTCAACCAAAATTCTTTTGAAACACACGCATTGTGCTTAATGTGCAAACGGGAGCTAGGCAGATGCAAACGAATTGCAGTTACGAATCCGTGTGAAAAGCTTTATTAACTGCAACGTGATCAATCGGCAACACCGATGCCGAAAACGGCGCACGCTGCTGCTGCTCCACCCACCCGCGCGCTTTGAGTGTAATTGTGAATGTGCGGCCAGAAAGAAAGGTCGATCGGTTGCAAAAAAAAGTTAGCAATTTAACGACAAGTGAGAAATAAAATTCCAAACAAACAAGTGCAAGAAACGTATAGAAAAAAAAGTGTACTGAAAAGCTTTTCATGCATAAATCCTACGCATTGTTCAAAAACAAAAATCACTGTGTAGCCAAAAAATTAATGTGTATATAAACGCTATTTCTTGTTTCGTTGTCGTTTAAGCAATCGCCGTGAGTCATAATTTAACGTTTTTGTTGTTGCTGCTCACTACTTGACTTGCTGCCTGGCATTGAGGTGCTTAGTGGCTGCTGCTACTGTCGTCGCTCTCTCTTAGGCGCTCTCTTGAGCGCAAAACACGCGCGACGTTAACGAAAAAAGGCATAAAAACGACAGCCAAAGAAATAAATATATATGTATGTATTTAGAAATATATATGCATATTTATACATGTATATATAACGATGTTTGTGTGTGCTTGTATTATTAAGCAAAAAGTAAGGTGCGTGTAGCAAACATAACAAAAATACGAAAGAAAATCAAAAGTCTAGACAGCATCAGCAACAAACATAACAAAAGGGCAAGTGAGAAGTATTTATTTGGGCCACGCTGCATGCGAAAAACCATTTAGCGGTCACAAAAATCAACGAAAAATCAATAGTCACTTTGTAAGCAGCAAGCCCAGTAAAACGAAGAAGAAATAACAAAATAAAAACTGCAAAAAGTGTGCAAACAAGTTGAGCAACAAACAAACGCTACGAAAAGTTGACAATTAACTGCTAAACGAATCGACAGCAACAACAATAACGCTCAACAAAAGCTTACGTAAAAAGCTCGGCGCGTTAAACTGTAAATGCAACTGCAACTGCAAATTTTAGTCGGTCATTAACAAAAAGTAAATCAACGAATTAAACAGCAGCACAAGAAAAGAAAAGAAATAGCAATAACAAATATATATTAAAATAAAATAAATATAAAAAAATCAATTAGCGTTATCAGCGCTGCCTGCTTCCTGCTTGAACGACTGTCAGCATCATGACGAAAGACAGATTAGCCGCCTTGCACGCCGCCCAGTCGGACGATGAGGAGTCGGAGGAAGTGGCGGTCAATGTGGATGGCCATGATTCGTATATGGATGATTTTTTTGCCCAGGTAGAGGAGATACGGGGCATGATTGATAAGGTCCAGGACAATGTCGAGGAGGTAAAAAAGAAGCATTCAGCCATATTGTCTGCACCACAATCGGATGAGAAGACCAAACAAGAGCTGGAGGATCTAATGGCCGACATCAAGAAGAACGCGAATCGCGTACGCGGCAAACTCAAGGGCATCGAGCAAAATATCGAACAGGAGGAGCAACAGAATAAATCATCGGCCGATTTGCGTATACGCAAAACTCAGCATTCAACATTGTCGCGTAAATTTGTCGAGGTCATGACCGAATATAATCGCACTCAGACCGATTATCGGGAGCGCTGCAAGGGTAGAATACAGCGTCAGTTGGAGATAACGGGTCGTGCGACCACCAACGAAGAGCTCGAGGATATGTTGGAGCAGGGCAATCCGGCCGTATTTACGCAGGGCATAATTATGGAAACGCAGCAGGCAAAACAAACGCTGGCCGATATCGAGGCACGTCATGCGGACATTATGAAATTGGAGACATCGATTAAGGAGCTGCACGACATGTTCATGGACATGGCGATGCTGGTGGAGTCGCAGGGCGAAATGATCGATCGCATTGAGTATCATGTGGAGCACGCTATGGACTATGTGCAGACAGCAACTCAGGATACCAAAAAGGCGCTTAAATATCAAAGCAAAGCGCGACGAAAGAAGATTATGATACTGATATGCTTGACTGTGTTGGGTATCTTAGTGGCTGCATATGTTAGCAGTTATATCATGTAAATTGATGCAATTACTTAACACATCTATATCTATACACGACTTACACACACACACTTACACACACAAAAACAAACACAAACATAAAGAAATACACACACTCGATGTCTGTTTAGGATGTTGTGCAACCCACCCAGAAATCATTCAATAGTATATGTATGTGTAATACCTAAAAAGCAGTTAAACAGTTAAGAACGGCCCTTGCCAGTGAGCTAATATATATACACACACTCACACACTTGATACTTTAGGCTCTATATATATAATTAACAAAGAGATATACATAGACATTATATGCATAGCTAATTTGTATGATTAGTTTACAAACCTTGAGAGTCTAGCGGCAAAGTGTGCATTTTTTGTTGTTATTATACGCAGACGGCCGCCTGGGCAAAGGATATGCTTATCCTAATGCTCAACTCACACACCCACACACACACACATATAAACAATAGCAAACATACGTACAGATTATAATTAAATATATATATATATAAAGAAGATATATACACACCAATCGTTTAAATTAGCCAGCAACAAATTGAAAACAGATTCAAACCGAACCGAACAAACTTAAAAAATAAAAACGAAAAGCACATTATTATTATTACTGACATAAATACATACACCAATATATGATCAAAATGGCTATTGAAACTCTATAAACATACATATGTAGTTAACAACAAATGAAGAATAGAAAAATAATACAAACAAATACATAAACAAAAGTAATTGCAAAAGAAAATCATGAAATTTGATTGATTATTGTTATAATGCGAAGCAAACTTCAACAACAACAGCAAAAATATATGAATCAAGTTTTAATTTTTTTTTTTTTTGTAGATTTGCATTGCATTTAAATACATAAAAACATATTTAAAAATCCATAAATACATACATGAGCATCTTGTTGATTCTTTTCACAAATTAATTTCGGTTTTTTTGAATAATGCATTTAATTCTTGCTAAAATCTCAATGCTTATACATTTTTGTAGATTCTAATAAACACACACACACACACACACACACAATCTCACTGAAAAATCTCTCAGCATGCTAAACTCATGCAAAAAGCTATGTATCCAAAATGAAAATCTAGCTAACTTCTTGAAAATTTATTAAAATTATATATATACTTGCATATATACACATAAATATTTATATATATATAATAAATATATTGACTATTTACTAAACGCTATTTACCCAATCGTGTTCATATATATTGTATGCACATTATATACAAAAATTATATTATTAAACAAATTAAATAAAAAAACAAAACCATAACATAGAGATTTAGCCAATGCAACACAAATGAATAATGACACTCGTTTAACAATAAACCAAACAAACATTTATCTATTGAGGAAACTGTTGCACAGAAATTGCAAATAATAAAAAACAAAAAAAAAAAAACCATACCAATGCCAGATACAACTTAATCGGTTAACTGTAACTTTAAAGTTGATTATTTCGTTTGTTGCGCAATATAAATGTTCCAACATTTATCTCCATTAAAAAGCGGGTTTTGTTTCGACTAGTTTATTTTTTTTTTCAACACCAAAAGTTTTTTATATGCACTTGCTGGCTACACGAAAGCAACTCAACATGTTTATTTATGCTGAAAAATTTTTTGTTTTTGTTGAATTTTTGAAGAAAAAAAAATATTCCATTCAGATTGTTTAGTTTCGCAAGTTTAAGCTTACTCACACAAACAATTAACACTCAAACACACACACGAACATTTCACATCAACAACAACAACAGCAACAACAAACATTTCACCTTGCAATATTAACCCCCTTACTTATTTATTTACTTTTTTTCTATTTATTTTTTGCTTTCAATTTTAATCCCCTATGACTAACAACGACAACAACAATAAACGCAACACACAATTGGATACATTTTTATTATTATAATGAAAAAAAAATACCAACTGCATACCCAAAAATCGTTCGTTGGCCAATCGTTTAAACAAACATTTTCAATGATTAATTTTGTACAAAAACTTATGCCGAATAGTACCAAGAAATAGCATGCTTGCAACTAAGACTTACTTTGTAGTGGCTAAAACAAACAAAATCTTTAATAACAACAACAACAACACATACAAAATGTTTGCAACACCAACAAAAAACCAAACAATTATAAATCATCGAGAAATGCTTACGCTTAAGTAGGAAAAACTGCACTGTTAAAGCACAGAAAACTAAAAAAAAAAAGAAAACGCTACAGCAAAGAAAAAATAGAGAAAACAACAAACGAGATGAGCAATTAATTTCTAGTCCACTGCAAATGCAACTGCAACCCGTGCACGTTTCTTTCATTTCCACTTAAAAAAACAATTGTATGCGATATGCAACTGCAACTGCCACCCAATAACCTCAACAACAACAAGGCCCACAAGCATCAAGTCGAAAAATAAAAACCAACTTCGTATTATGGCAGTTAATCAAACTGCGTCAGCCTTTACCTACAAATTCAATGTGTTTCGTCATGCCCACTCGTAACATATAATAATAAGAAAAATAATAAAAATATGAAAATTCAAACATGACAACATAAAACGCGACTCCGCCGTCCAGCCTCGCCAAAAAGATCCACAAAAAAAAAAAAAACAAATTCATCAAAATCAATAACAAAATTACGAACAAAAATAAATAACGAGAAAAAAGTGAACAAACGATTTCAGCCTCAACGCTTCACTCTACATGCAGCTACAAAGCGTCATTCCCCCAACAGAGGTGAGTAATAGTAGTTGTTTTTTTTGTTTTCTCTTAAATTTATAAAAAAAATTTTAAATGCCTTTAAAAAAAAAATAGCCTCGACAAATGCCTCGTATTCTCTCCGCATCTATATCTTTTGCTATGAATGCTGTCACATTGTATTTTTCTATATATATTTTATAGCAGATCGCAAAATTGTCGCTTAGTTTTGATTAATGCGCACTTCAAGCGTCATAATTATCTTTCTAAATGTTTTTTTATAGTACGAGCAAAGCGACATGCGACATGAAATTAAATTACAATTACATACTAATATTAAGAGTGCAATTGAGTTAATTGGGTTTGTGAGAGTTAATGTGCCAATGATAAGATTGTTCGTAAATTGAAATTGAGCAATTGTGATGGGAAAATATTTTATAATGGAAAACAATAAAAAATAAATGTTTTATAAATATTTATGTTTCACATCATTATACATACTACTACTATGTTAGAAAAAGATAGCAACTATTGCACAACAGATATTTACTAAGGTTACAATGATTTTGATTTGATGTAGAGTTCGTTTTTTAAGCAAGTTAATTGAGCAAGTGAGCTGGGAATGAATAATAGCATCATATCTTAAAACTTATTATCAACCTTTTCAAAAGACAATAAGGTTATGTTAACCGGATTCGATTCGTTTTCTTTCTCGTACTTTATTAAACAATTCTCAAGTTTTACTAGTGTATATCGACCCACACAAACACAATTTGTACATATTGTGGCTTTTATTTAACTTAGTACACAATCTTATATATATTTGGTATTAAAATCTGTGAGATGTGATGATCTCATGGCCATCGAGTCATTCTCTTGCTCATTAGAGTTTGAGTATTAACAGACTGACGTCGAGTTGATATTTATAAATGTTGAACAACTTTTGTTCAGTCATCAAAACTCTCTCTCTCTCTCACTCGCACCCTTAAATTCATTATTATATATGGGCTCACTTAATCAGCTATACATTAATCTATAACATGTATCGTTTTCTTGAACTTCCTGTTGGCGCCAGCACAAAACAAATTAAACTAGCTGACCCTAATGGAACTTAGACATGCACCACCCACATTTTGGTTGTTGTTGTTGTTTTTTTTGCTTTTCTAGAGCCGTTGAGTCATCAATTTGGGACATTCTACTACCCATCAAAGCCAGCGATGAATGCAAAGAAAGCTATATACATTTTGTGTTAATTAGTTATTAAAAGCTTATTGTTCAAATAAAAATTCACACCGCAAAAAATTCAATTCACATTCCGCATGAATCATGCGACAAGCAACGAAAAACGTTGATAAGACGTTTGGCAACGTGTGGATTTTATTTAGTATTGTTGCCTGATTGCGATTGAATTAAGCACTTTAATTAGATAGTAGCCGAGCAACAAAAAGCAACCATTATTTGCATTTGTTTTATTCATTCTTTATCAAAGTTTACCTCAAGCTATTAGAGTTGAACTTCTTGTCATTCTTTTCATGTCTGACACCTGTCCTTCACTGTCTTTGTCACGCTTTCTACCTCCGTCTCTTTCTGTCAACTTCTTGCTCATCGTTTTGTTTGCATCTTTTTAAGCTTTACCTTGTTGCTCATGATCATTTGTTGTGTGCTTTCTTGCTTATTGAATTTGGATACCCTAAGAAATAGATAAAAGTGTTGCAGAGTTGACAAGTTAATTTGTCAATTTCTGACAGTTGTTATCTTGCACAGTTTTTACTTCTTGTTCTTCAAGTTTGGTTAACTGCCATAAACAAGCAATATCAGTTTTTAGTTAGTCCATAAAGCCTTATAGAGAGCATCGAGTCTATAGACTGCGCACTCAAATCGGTTATGTTGGTTTTTTGTTTTTGGCCTTCACACTTGAGTTTAATGACTGCTGCATTGCAACACTGGGCTGGTCGCCGCCCTCCTCTTTCTTTTCTACCTCTCTAGCCTTGTACATGAAGTACACACACTTGTAAGTTGCATGGCACAGCAAATGCCTGCTGCTGCGCTGCTGTTGCCTGCCCCTATTTGAGGCATCGAGTCATGAAATCAATTTATGTATGTATTTAGCTTTAGTGTCTTGTGTTTGCTTTCATTTTTTGTTGTTGTTGTTGTTTGTGTGTGTTTTTTTTGTGTCTATCTTTTTATTACAATTGCCTTTGGCCAACTGTGCGCTTAGTGAACTTTCAGTCTACATGTTTGTTGGCCAAGACCATGGCTAAACGATTTTTGCCATTTCACTAAACACCCATCCCTCTTTCCATCTGGCTATTTCTGTTTTCTATTTTGCTCTGTGTGACGGTTTTTTTATTTTCTTCTTTCATAAGGCGACACCTCTGTTCCTCTCTCTTTCTCTGTCTCTGTTTCTTTCTCTATCCATGTGATGAGTCATGAACTATGCGAACTGGGAAGTTGAAGTTCTGTTTGTTTTTCGTTCGCATTCAATTGATTCACATGTCTTACAAATTTTGACCTTTATTTCGTTGCAAAAATAACTAATTCCATCTCTTTGTCATTGAAAAGTTTTTCAAGCTTATATCCAGAGAGAAGCCAATTCATGGGGATATATAACTTACAAAAATAAATAAACTTGTCCCTCTTTTGACAAAAGTTTGAGTTGGCCAAGCATGACTGGAATGGAATACCATTGGTAATGTTTTTACAAGATTTCATGTTTTCAATAATGCATGAAGCAGCATTTCGGATAAAGCTTGTTGCAAGTTTCGAACAACTTTTAAGTGAAAGTATTTCAATAAATTGTATTTGTAACTAACCCAAACGAAAAATTCATCAATGTGAAGCAGAAGGTGTAGACTTAGATTTAGTTTACCTGATTTTAACACATTGGCTTCTGGCCAAGCTGAAACTCAATTTGTAAGCCAGTTGCCTAATCAGCTGGCCCAGGTGATTCTTTTCCGAACTATGTATGCACAAGCATCGATTTTTTTGTATATCTTTTTTTAGTGCTTCTAAAAGCAAACAATTTTGTTAATTGAAAACAAATTTTGAGAGCAGCTTTTTGAGAAAAGGATTGAGGACGAGGCAAACTACATAACCCCAGGGGGCAATCGGTGTGACCAAATTTACTGCAAACTATGCAGTAAAAGTGTGTTTATGTGTATGTGTGTGTGTATAAGCTTTTAAGCGTATAGAAAAAGTTGGCAAAATTACTTAATTGCCTATGAAAAGTAAAGTGTGTTTAGTATTTAATTTAAATATATATGACATAAAATATAATTTATATACAATTTCTATAGAATTGTTTGGTAATGGGAAAATTTATACAAAAGTACTAGATACCAATCTACATATATACTATATCTGTAAACGATTCCTGTTATTTTTTTTTACCAAAATGAAATCTAACAAGAAAAAGTTTGTTAACATGCAAACCTACACATTTAAGCGTCAAAAGAGGAGCAAAGTACTATACACATTCTTGGACAGTATTAACACACAGAATCGACCCTTTTATGTTGCTGTTGGCTTGAGTTCGTTTTCGTACACGGCAACCAAAACCTTTGACTACCTTTAACCATTTGGGCGCGGCCCCCTTGCCAAATTATGTGTATGTTTGTTGAAGGTATGTGTATTTAAAGTTGTTGCTACAACAACAACAACAACAGCAACAGCAAGCAACAAAAGTACGAGTAACTTGGCTGTTAACGAGCAGCACATTTTAAATATCAACGAGGCCCAGTACGGCAATTTTCGGTATCGGTTTAAAGTTCGCCTACACAGTTTTGTTTTTATTATTTGGTTGGTTGCAAGGTTCCAGTTGGGGCGTGTAAAGGTCTTGATGAGTTTGCTTGGTTTCACTGTAGAGTGGTAGTCAGCGAAGCGGCGAGTACAGCCCAGCCATTTTCACAATTTGGCAGTTTACAGTTCAGTTTTTTTTTCATTTAAATTCCATGCGCTTTCCCAACATCAACAACAACTTTAATTTCCGTTCTTTATTGTTTTTGGGCCATGGATATTTTTGTGATTCTGCACGAGTAAATATACAACAAGGAGAAAGCGAAAACTAAAAGAATAAGAAAAAAAAAACGAGAGGGTTAAAAGTTCATGCTACGTTTAATTTGAACAAGCCTGTGAAGCTTGTGAAAAACATGTACGTATATTTTCAAGATGCCTTAATTGTACAAAGGATTTTTTTTTGTAACATCGAGTTTCACATCATGACATCCACAAATTTGGACAATTGTTCCTCAAAACTTTCGCTTCGATTAGCAACCTTCACACCGCCTCGTGTCGTCGGACGCTTTAATTAAAGCGAACAAAGCTGTACGAGAATTGCAAGCTCATTTGCATCGGGCATTTTGTGTGGCCAAAACTTGGCCTTCCCAACAGCAAACAGCAACAGCGCAATCAACGAAAAAGCGCTGACTAATTACACTTGGCTGTGCAGAGTTGAAAACGAGTGCGGATTCGGTTTGAAATGAAAACGCACTAAAAGAACTTGCGGCTACACTCATCAGGCGAGCACTGTGAAAATTGCAGGAAACCCCGAAGCTAAGAAGTTCTTACCGAAAGTTGTGGCAAAAATGTTTTTTATGTGGGTTGTTGGTGGGTGTTGAAAAAAGGCAACTAGCAAGAAAGTGCAGCTAATGCAACAGTGGAAATATATGTATATACACAAAACAGAATATAGCGATTGCGAGAAGAGAGTCCTTTGATGTGGCAATGCGCCTAGGGGCTGACTCTGTCAATGAACTGACTGCATTGCTTGTCCTCTCATTGCCACATTAACTTTGCAAATAGGACTGACATAATGAGTGCAAAGTTTAGATAGAGAGAAAGAAAAAAAAGATTTGTAGTTAAAATAATTCTTTTTACTACGTTTGCGCCATTTTAAGCTGTACTAATTAGTGCGTATTAAAATTTTCTATCATACACATATAAGAAGTAAGCATATGAGTTTAGTTTACGCTGTTGTATATATAATAAAAAAATACTTATAAAGAAAAAACCTTAATACTACACAAAGAAATAAAGGATTTAATTAGCATTGCATACTCATAGGAGCTTGCATAATACCATTTCAGACATTATGCTGCAAACTCAACTATGGCCTATAATCGCCTTACTAGCTAATCGCCTTGTTTGCCCCACAATCTCTGCTGTTGCATCGCTTCTGCTTCTCGGAAATTTCTCCCTCCGATCGCTTTTACAATAAGCTAACTAAATTCAGTCACGTTATTCATTAATTCGTTCATTGAAAGTTTTAGTGCCTGCGGAGTGTTTAGCATTTAATTTCCCACTTTTCTTTGCGCTAAATGCGATGCTGTGGTTTCCATTCCATTTTTTCTTTTTTTTTTTCTTGTGTCTTCTGCTTCATTTTGTTTTATGGCAATAATGTTAGCGCTTTAGCTTTTATTGTTTCCACGGAAAGTTGTCGATGTTCTTACCGTTGCACTTTTCACTAAGAGGGAACTTTTATTAGTATGGTTTGTAACAAAGACACAAAAGAAATTCTCGTTTTGTGCGAGATTGCAGTGTTATGTCCTTTAAATATTCTATGTGCAAAGTAGGGTTGACAAGAATGTTCAGCACGTTTTTAACAACTTGCACCCTAAACTTAATTAACTTTACAACCTCGTTTGTTTGTCGTTGCCATTGCAAAGTATAATAAAAATAATCTTTGAATAGTTTTTTCTCATGGAATTCTTTATGATATACTTAACACCTCTCTGACAACATACTTCACAGAAGCATTGCTAATAGAATGTTAAGATTACTTGCAGACTCCATAGTAAACTTCCACCTTTTAAAAAATGATGTTCACCAGAAATTGTGTTAGCACTTACATATAATTAACTAATTAACAGATGTCTGACCAGGGATCTCCTTTTATAGTATGCTCCCACTGTAGGGGGATGGTGAAGCCACAATTAAAAATCAAAAATGGTCTCATATAATTTCACAAAAGTCGTAATATTATGAGCTTTAACCTCAGCGCCAACACATTTTTAAACAGAATAATATATCACAATTTATATAGCTCTGTTTGTTGTTGACTTTTGCATGGAGTCCCAATTTGTCCGGCATGCTTCCTGAAAAAGCGCGTGTGCTGTGTGAGGTAGAGTGTGTCCAACTGTCGACTTCCTTCCTTGCCTTTTATCCGGTTGTGGCGGCCATTTTCTGTGTTAAATAAAACTTAAACAGCAGTGACAACACAACAACATTTATTTTTATTATGCACACACATATAAAAGAATGCCATCAGCCGACTTCAGTTTGTCTGACATCATATTTATTTTATTGCTGTTCAACTCTTATAGCTTTTATACAGCCGGCCGCCATATTTGCCATTATCAATGGGCGAACATAAAGTTGTTTGTTTTTGCTGTGCGGAATTCCATCAGCGGCAATCGGTGGAAAGCACTGCTAGCTCGTAAGGAACCTGTCACACATGTAAGCAGTCGACGCATTAACAGCAGACGGCAGGCAGCGTGAGGCCGACGTCATCGTTGTCGCGGTCACAATGTCAAACGTGGTAGTAGGCTCTATAAACAGGACGCCTCAACCTCAATTCGCATGTTCATGCTTTGACGCCAGCAAATACAGACACACCCACAAAAACATTCGCACACATACATACATATGTAGACGAGGCGAAATGGAGTCCACATGCGCCTACAAAATGTACCAAATAAGAACTTGCCCACTAATCCATTTCGCTTGCTATTTTTAACATGCGCAAATCAAAAGCTGAGCACACTAACACAAACACACAGGCCTTAACACGCACAGAGCCCCGCTCTTTTAATACTCGCTCAGCTCAAGGCACCCCATATTCATTGTGCAAGCTTTGCTGCTGGCTCCGCTCTTTTGCTCATTGCTCTCTTTCTCTGCCAATTGTCAAGTTTTGTCCGCACTGTGTGTTTTTGAATTGTCATTGCCGCGCTGTGGCTGTGCTTCGTTGAGTTTTTGCGATGTAATTTTAATTACCTTTTTATTGCATTAAATAATTGAAGTTTAGACATTTACAGTTTGAGCTAATAATTCAAAATTTAGACTCAAATTTTAAGGAGCTTTAACACTAGCGAATCACTGTGCAGTGCATTTCTGTAGCTGTTAAACGTTATTCTCATTGCGGTTGTTTGCGACTGTATGAGACTTGAATGTACATTTGTATTTGTATTTGTATATAATGTTTTGTGTGCCACTGTGTTAATTTTCACACAACACACACTCAAAATAGAGACCAAAAACGACAAAGACAAAAAAAAAAAAAAATTATAAAAAAAAACAAGAGAAAACGTTTTGAAAAACAACAACCTTATTTTATTTTTCGCTTGCTGACGTTTCCCTAGGTTCTGTTGTTCGTGTTGTTACCCAACATTTTCCGCAACGCTCTTCCGTTGTTTGTTGTTATTGCTGTTGTTGCTGCCCCCTAGTTGTGTCGCGTGCTAGTTTTGCGTGTGCTGCTTTTGTTAAACTTTTTGTTTTTGCACTATGTGCTCCATACACAACATACAAACATATAGTAGTAGCAACTATATCCAGTGTTGGATCTCCCTATTCATTTGTGTTGCCATTTCTGTAGCTGCTGCTGCTGCTTCAGCTGTTCTTTTCATGTTGTGTGCATGTTGAACTTACTTTGAAATAACGATGTGTCTGTGTGAGTTTAATTGCCGTGCTCAGAAGTAGGCAACAAATTATTAGCGGTAATTTGACAGCTAAATGCTATTTTTAACACACACACACAGAGGCAAATCGAAGCCAGCCAGCCGGTTAGTTGGGTGCTAATCAGATGTAACCTGGTCGACAGCAGAGAACTGTACAAAAGATTCGAGAGCAAGTTACTTTGCCACTTGAGGCTACAATCACATTATTGTCACTAATGTTGGACGTTTGTGTCATAGGGCGTGGTAAATTTGTGCCAACACTTGTGATGTTGGTATCACGCTGCTCGTAGCTGCTGCAGCTATGTGGTTTTCAGTCCTATTCCAACAACCACAACAATAAATGGAGTCTCTTATCGCCGCAGGCATATCATTTAATTTCCACATTATTTGCCACACAATGAACGAGAAAGTTTGATGGTTGCGTGGGGGGGTTTGATAGCGATGATAGTAAACTAATCTGGCCGTCGGGCAGACAAAAATAAAATGTTCTATTAATTAGTTTTTCCGATGCTGTCCCCAAAAGGCCGCAACACCAACAAAAACCCAAACAGAAACTTTTATTTTATTTTATTTGAGTTTTTGTTTTTGGTTTGGACAACAACGACCAACGGAGAGAGAGAGAAGTTTAGTATGTACAGGCAACGTAGAAAATATCGAAAAATTTAACCAACAATAATTTGTTTTGCTCCCTGTGCCGTTTCATTTTTGCTATCTGTGCACATGACTTGTAATTATTGTTGCTATTTCTGTTGTTGTCCTTTGGGTGTGCAATAAAGTTGGACACTAAATTGCTGTTCGTGCGCTTGGTAAATGCTAAAATTAGTCATACGCAATGTTGGTACACGCAATATACATACTTTCACAATTACGAATTGCTCATACGAACATTGGCTAACTGCGACTCAGCCACGCCCCAGGTGAACAAACGCAACTAAACTAATAGCCCAATGGATTGATTGATTGATTGATTGATTGAGAGCTCAAACAGCGCACTACACAAAAAGGATTGGTTTGAATTGATTTCCGTTACGGTTTATTGAACTGCCCATGCCCAGCAAGGATATTTCAAGCCAGTGTGTAACCGATATCCGACCTAAAGTTGAACGTGAATGAGGGTTACTTCAAGGCGAACTAAAAATAGTTGTATAATGTCGATGCTTATCTGTTGCTATGACTGAAAATTTGCATAAAGTTCAAGCTGTTAACTTAAAGACCCAGGTCGTTGCACGTTTCAAGTTTAACTGGCTATCATAATTGTATCTTATATTTCATAATATTTGTGCTATTAGCTGAAAGAAAGTTGAGCTTTTATGCTAGCTATTCTATTCGAAAATACGAGCCATAAACATTTTTCGTGTTTTCTTCACAACTCATTTGAATTTTATTTCAAGGGCAGCGCATATCAAATTGTTTAATGACTTTTGTGTTTAGCTGTTTGGCTTTGACTTTTTTGTTTGTGTTTGTTTTTTTTGTTGCTCTACTGTTTGTCACCTTGTTGATTGTGTGGTTGGTGACAATGATAGCATTGAATTGCTTGACAGCTGAAGTCTTTTATCAGCTTGACTCGGCTTTCATATAACCTACCTAGCCTGCCTCACACACTTTTCTTTTCCTCTTTCTTTCTCTGCCTTAATATTTTTATCTCCAGCTCAATGTCACGCTCTTTCTATTATTTTGTTTGCTTCGTTTTATTTCTATTTTTATTTTTGTCAAGTGTCAAACGACTTGCAGTTGTCACCGGCCTGCGGCATATACAAATTGCCCCCGCAAAAACTTATGCCACAAAAAAACAAAAAATATTCAATCTGTCTGTCTCATTTTGTCACACACATCTGCATCTTTTATATATATATACAATATTAAAATATATATTCATATATAAATAATCATAAATATGTTGCCTTGATGGTACAGCATATTCAATCTCCGCCAGTCAACTAATGAGTTTTTCTTTTCGATGTTGTGCGTTGCCAAGAGTTTTATTTACTGCCTTTATTTGCGTTGTCAACAGAGATTTGGCACAGCCAGCTGGGGGTATAGTAATCAGATTACTTGCACTTGCGTTTCATGATTATTTTTTATGGCACTTTAATGGAATTGTTAATGTCAGGCACGGAATATATAATTTTTTGTTCTTTATATTCTATCATTTTGCATGCAATCAAGTTTTTCGCCAAGCAAGGGAATTTAGTTCGCAAACTGAAGTATTCTCAAGCCACAAAGAATGCAGCCAGCCAGGCAGCCAGCCTTCGGAGCAAACAGCTTCTGGGCCAAGAGCTAGAAGCTCTGATGAGGCTACTTAGAGCGGCATTTGTGCATCATTTATAATAATCGCTGTGGCCAACATTGTGGCACTGCCCCATTTGCCCATTGCTGCGTCTGCTGGCATCATTAAAGCCACGTTCTGTGGCTCTGACTTTGTGGCACTTAACACACACAAAAGTTTGGCATTTAATATGCCCAACAAACATCTAACATACATATGTATTTTCAAGTTGTCAGTTCAGGAAGAAAACAAAGAAATGTCTGATTCAAAGGCTTTGGCACTAGGATCTAAAAAATCAAAGGAATTGTTAGTTCCTCAATTTACAAAATAACTAAAATAAGCTAAGAACTTTAAACAACTTTCAAACTTTTCGAGTGCCACAATAAATACTGAAGTCAATTTTTAGCACTAAGAAATAAAGTACCTGGTACACATTTAATTCAAAGTTGATTGCCATTTTTTTTATTAACTTTGCCTTTGGTGTACTTTGCGCCAAACTTAGTAATTGCATTTCTTCCAACTTTTTTTTTAGGACTTTGTGCTGCAATTTAAATAGTTTAAAACAGTTTTCACTGTAGTCCAAGGCAACAACTTAGTTGACGCTATCTCTCTCTCTCTCTCGCTCTCTCTGTTCTACGCTAAAAGTTTTTATTGCATTCGGAATTGTGTACAACATTGAATCCAATTAATATTGCAATCATTGTTTATTTTTAGAATTTCTTAAAAGTTTAATTTAATAAAATTGCTTACACAAATTTCGAGCGCATTTTCTCAGCAAATTGTCTTTAATTTAATTTGCATTTGTTATAGATCTCTATTAGAACGTGTTCAGAGAAAAAGCAGCCGTCAATCATCATAAACAATCAGATTATTTTTTTTGTCCTCATCTCACTTAGCGCTCAAAGCTCTTTGAGCTTGACCGCCGATTTGTTTTAATTTAGAAAAAAGCAGCGAAAACGTAGCAAGCAATAAAGGCTGCCTGCAAAAAGAAAAAAAAACACGAAAGAAAAAATATGAGACACGTTGCTCGCTTTGAATTGGTTGCACGAAACCTTTTTTTCTATACTTTGGCCCTGCCTTAGGGGCTTATCTAAGTGAAGTTTGGGATGCGGTTGCTGTCCCTGCTGCTGCTATTTTCCTTATCAGCGTTGTTTGTTTTGCATTTGGTCTTTTGGTTCCTTTCCCATTGCGCTGTTCGACAATCTGACACAAGCCTTCGCAAGTACGTGGCGTTTGTAATTTGCTTTTTGCCCATTTGTCGTTTTCGTTCTGGCTCCCGTACTTTTAACCCCTGACCCATCCCCTTGTTTGTTGTGTGTGTAGTGCGGTTGTGTCTCCGGCGTTCTGCTGCTGACAACGGCACTTTCAGTTTGGGTGCAATAAAATGGTTAGTATTTTCCATTTATATATATGTATATATGTTTTTCCTTGAACTGCTTTTGTAAGCCAAAAGCATTTTATGTTATGAAAAGCACACGCATATCACTCGCGTAACACAACATGGACTCCAAAACTCCCAAATTCAAAACGATGCTTAAACAATTTGGTTTGGAAATGAGAGCTTAAAAAAAATCGTCACATTTGGCCTTCAAATATTTGTTCAATATTGATAGCAGATTATTTTAAATTAAATAACAACCGCATGCCGAGCGTTATTCAACAAAATTTAATGGCAAATGAAAACGGAAATATAATAATGAGTATTCGAGGCAGAAACTCAAAAAAGAAAACTATTAGGTTTCATTATTATGGCCTTTTAAATTACTTTAAATTTGTATAGCTTTAATTTTTTTTTATTTTCGATGTGCAAGGCACTTTTATATTTTTTCTTCTGCTGATGTTTTAAAATTTTGCTTTTACTCCTCAGCTTTCACATTAATAAAGCTTTAAAATCTAAGATCCATGGCCTTTATATTCAAGAAAATAAATGTACACATTAAATGGGCTCGGCAAATGTCTCCAGACTCAACATTACGCAATTTGCGACATGTAATTAATATTTATAAAAGAGCACTCTCTTTTTTGCATGGGTGTTTTTCTTTTTGTTGAGCATTATCCTTTAGGGGGCTCAACTCCTTGCTGTTCTTAACGTGTGCGTGTCATAAAACCTGTCGCACAATAGACGTTGACGACGACCTTGCCACAACAATAACAACACAAATACGCTTGAAATTTTACGATTTGCGATTACGACTGCTCCCTCGCCAGCCCTCTTCGGGCAGCCTTTTTGGTTTTGGTTACTCTAGATATACTAGATTGAAGAATATTGGCCTTCAGGACGAAACTCAATTTGCATTACATTTGCTACGCGCTTGCATAATATTTTATGTAAACAAAGAGGGTAAGAAATATTAGAGATTTGATATTGTAATCTGTTTGATAAAAACGGGATCAAATAGGAAGGATATGTTGACTTGTATAAAATATATATCCTTTAGATAATATTGCTTACGTCGAACAAGTCATCCAGAGTTGACTTAAAATAACGCCTGAAAAGTCCAAAAATTTACGGTTTCTTTTATTACAAATTGGTATTGTTTTCCCTTCTCAGTTTAACAAAATCATTACCGGTATCGCGTCCGGCTATTTGTTGGTGTTAACGAACCGAACTCTTGATTAGCTGCTGTCGTTTTTCATATGCAGACAATTTCAGTTCCAATTCAGCTCCCTTTTCAAAAGTCACACAAAACAAACACACACACAAAGAGCAAATAAATAAAACAATAAAATAAAATGCTTCATGGCTGATTGACCCATCGTAAATCTCACAGCAGGAGGGATCACATTGCGTATACAATTCTTGTTCGTCTTTTACGCTTAGGCGCAGAATAAGGCAGAAAAGCGTAGCACACTTTTTAGGGCTCAGACGTCTATTAAAAACGGCTGCCTGACCTTTAAATTGGCTTTTTTCGTATGTACGAATGTAGGTACGTCATACAATATACATACATCAAACATTTGTATGTTTGTGTGTGTGTGTGTGTGTGTGTGTGTGTGTGTGTGACTGTTTGTATATAAGGTTAGCTCGTTACGTCTTGCTGGCTTTTTGTTGGCTCGAGGCACTTGTAACTTTGCACATAAATTAACTGCCGAAAAGGACAGCCTCTTCCTGTCTTCCATGAATTTCTTGCTTGTTAATTTATCTTGTTCTTACATGGCTCACCGTTGTTTTAAGAGTTGTTCGGGCTTTTTTTTTTTTGCTTTAATTACATGGCAACATAATTAATCAACAAATTCCGGGAGAGCTCTTAGAATATTATTTATGCGACACATTTTTCCGAATGATATTAAAAAAAAAAGGTTTACCTATTAACAATGGTGCGTGAGATAAAAATCAATAAAAGTGGCCTAAATGGCTTATTAAATAAGTATTAACATGTATGCGTTGAACCTTCAGATTAAATTATATCTGATACCAAAACAAAGCAGGCCATTTAGTATGTTCTTTGGGGAACTCTCCGTCAATAATAAAAGCTGTCGCTTTTTAAACGATACAAACAACAAAAATATATTTTGTTAACCATCTCTCTCTCTCGCTTTGGGCCAGTTTGGTCCTTTCTGTCGTAATTCTCATACGCTGACATATTTATGCAAAAACAATTACAAGCCCCACGCATAAATTCACAAAATGTCAAAGCAAAGCAGGCAGGCGCAAAAATAATGATCTCATAAAAATATGTTTATACATAGCACGTATATAGTATACATCCAAACACATAGTAGTATGTGGAAATGCAAATAATGCGGTTGATAGTAAAAAGCAGCCAAAGGTGCCGACCGACTACTCCCAAGCAGACGAAGAGCCTTGACTGGCCTCCTTGACCCACATACAGTCAGTCGACATGCGAGTTGAGTTTGTGTATAACAATATTTTTTCATACATGCGACGTTTAGTGTTGCGCTCTTGCGCAAATAAAATTATAACATGTATGTATATCGAATTTATAAATGGAATTCATATTCAATAAATTCGGATAGATAGTTTTATTTGCACAACATCAACATATTCATACTTATTATATTTGGCATTAATTTGTACTGATTAGTGTTAAATGTTTACTCATCGATTCGTTTTCTAACACAATCAATAGCTTTTTCAAAAGTCATGCCTTTTAGTTTCAGTGTTTTTTTTTTTTATTGTTTACTACATCAAAGCTAGCCTAACTTTGTCAAATGCACTTCAAAACAATTCTGTTTACTCAGCTCTTAAGCGCAGAGTAGTTAGCTAACGACAAATAAAATGGCGCTCTAAGCTGCTACACTGAACGAAATTAATGAGCAAACTGCACGCATTTTTGAGTTCAGGTCCTTAATATCAATTTTCTCACCTCCCTGTTGCTAAAGTACATAATGGGCATATGTCATAAATTTTACAATGTTGTCCCGTTTTGGGAATCTTCATTTTTTGTCGCTCAGCTTAATGTGAGAGCAATTTATTTGCAATTTTATACAAAAAAAAATGCTTGATCATTGTGTCCTTTTGACACGCCCGCATCTTACAAGATGAACGTGCAGAAAACTTGATGTGTGGTGGGAGCATTTAATTTTTTCTTTTGGCACTTTGAAAATTTTTGAATTTGTCATTTCAGCGTTTGTTGTTTTTGTCGAGCAAACTTGCACTTGCGTACAAGTTACTCAAAACTTTAGGCAAGATGGCATTTTGCGCTTATCTTTAGTATTGTTTGGTGTTGTTATACCTGTTAAACTGATAAGAGCTAAAAACCAACTAGATGATAACAATCTACGTATGCGATGACTCACAGTATAGCATTGCTGTTCACGAACAAACTCTATTCAATTCGAAACAAATTGAGTCACTAAATTAATCAGTACTTTGAATAAAAAAAATGCTGCAAATCCTCTTTTAAGACAAGAGGTACATTAGACTTATGCATAACTTACAAGTTTTGGCAAACAATTTTTTCGACTTTAATTTTACATATTTGCAAAGTGGTTTTGAGTGCACTCTTTCTCTATCTCTCTCTATCTTTCTCTTTCAAGTATCCGCAAGCCCGTTTTGTGCCTGTTTTGCTGTTTGCATTTTTGAGTGGGTGGTGTTTTGGCTTGAAGGCACAACATCGATTTACATATTTGGCCACAGCTGCCACAGGGGTAGGCAGTGCATGCTATCAGTGTTTAAGGCATGATGCAACAACGCATCGATGTTGCTGTGGCAAGCAGTTGTAGCACCAACAGAACAACCACAAAAAACACAATACACAGTACACAAAACCCAAAACCATAATGCCTATGGCCTTAACCGACAAATGCTATTTTGAACTTACCAATGAAAACTGGGTTGCATAAGTGTCACAATGCCACAGTTCATCTAATGTAAGACACAACTAAGTATCATTCATAATTAAAAGCAACGTTAAGTGCTTTAAACTAAACAAATAAGCGTGCAATAAAAGATTTAAGTGTAAGAATTATCAATTTGACTGAAAAAGTTTACTGGCTGTACAATATCCAGTTGAAACAGTTTATGTAATTTTAAGCTTTGCAATCTCTTTTTAAGCCCATTTGAAATTGCATTCAACACAAACGACGTACGTATCCGGTTTTTTTGTTTGTTTGTTTTCACCACTTGAAAATAGGTCACAAGTTGAACAAAAACGCATTCCAAACTGGCAATAAATGCAGCAAAACGCGTTTGCAAACATTTGAAAATGGTGGTTTTTTTGTTGTGCGCGTTTAACACCAAACAAATAAAATTCTTTTGTTGACAGCGTGGAGACAACATTTTTTGGTCATTTGCCAGTAATTAATTTGTGCTTGGCAAACTGTAGCTTGACTAAATTCTTCGTCCTTCGAGTTCAACTGCTGTCATTAATTTTCGCAAGCTGTGCGACTTTGCAGCAAGTCAACAGGGACACACACTGCCAACGTTCGAAATCAATTAATAATGGCCATGTTTTCCCCGATGCTTCCTGCGTGAAATTTCGGATGCAACATGTGACAAAATGGCGCGTGCCTGACTGCTGGGAGGCATATGCTGTTATCCCATAAAAGTGAAAAATAGCAGAGCAGCTGTAGGTTCATCGACGCAAACTCTCCTGCCTAATGTTGTTGTTATTGTTGTTTCCCATTCCGCATGCTCCACAAATGTCATAGTTTTATTTCCAAGAAACTGCTCGGGGCAACTGGTGAGTGAGTGTTCCACATGCTAACCGCTGTGCAAAAGGATATGTAAGTTCCTCGAAAAGAGATTTCGTGTGCTATATCGAAATGCATGTCAGCACATAACACAGTTTGGCCATTCTAACGACGATTGTGTGCATCACGTAACTGATTTTGAAGTCCATTGAACTTTGAAATGGGTTTTCAAAAAAAAAAAAAATGGAAAAGGAAAAGATTCTTTTTACTCGTTTTCCGTAAAAGTTTCACAGTCGCTTTGTCACTTTACAGACAACAGTGCATTGGATGAAGTTAGGATTGAAGAGTTTCCATGTAGCTCAATTAAATTATTTCGATAACGATATCGAAACACAATTCAACTTCCGACTTTGATTTTCTCTCTCTCCTTTATTATTGAACATTTCAATTTGCAGCTTGTAACATTTTTAAAAACCTTGCAACACACTGCGTTGACAACTCTATTCCTATATATTTGGACATTTGAGCTGTCCTCCTTTTATTTTGCTCTTCGTTTTTCATTATGCTTTCGCATGCTGTGTTTGAAATCACTTGCAGTATCGTCCGTAAAAGCAACTGCGACTGCCAAATTGTAATGCAAGCTTAATAAATTTCACAATATAACCGCAGAGCAGCAGAATACGAAAGAGCACTGAAGATGGGATAGAGAGAGAGAGAGCAGTTGTGTTGATATGGATACACCCACTCAAAATCAATAGTTGCATTTTGTCAGATGAGATGCTGGTGATGCCTTTGCGTTGGGGCAACAATTTCATTTGTAGTGCGGGTAGTGCGAGTTGTTGTATCCGGCATCCTACCGCAGCGCAGCGCAGAGAAAAGGAACGCAAAGCAGCGGTCACAATGCAGTCTTTGTCCTTGCACTTGTCGCTGTGTTCGTTGTTGTCGTTGCCGTTTTGTGTCCTTGCGTCAAGTTGCAATTTCTGCGTGACATTCGAATAGCTTTCGTTCTCTCTCCCTCTCTTTCTTTCATTTAATTTTCACCCTACGTTACGTTCAGCTTTTAGCTCAGCAAGGACATCCCTTGCATTATGCTTAATTGTTATTTTTAGATGGCATCAAGTGGCTTCATTAGTGGCTAAGCGTGAAAGCAACAGCCAAGGAACTGTGTTGCTTACATTTTGTTGTTGCCAAATGGCAAATTTATTGTTTGTTGCTTCCCTTCCGAACGTTTTAATGAATTTGGTACTCAAGCCATCCAAGGCCAAGTCACTAAAATTATATAGAAATTCATTTTCATAAATTGCGACACTAATTTGACTAATTATTTACAAGTATGTATTTATTAGCTAAGTAGCAAATTTCCGCAAAAATGTGAACAGCAACCATACATGCGTCTTACCTTGCCTACTAACCTTTGCCTTACCCTTCCTATCAGTCACCTTCAAGCTGATTTGATCAGTGCCAGGCTATGTGTTATATACCCTGTAAAGCGAGTATACAGTTTTATACTTATACAGCAAAACACTTTATTATACGTGGAATAGCTTACAGGGTATCTATTACTCGGGCATATATTAGCAAGTAATTGTTGTTGCTGTAGGTCACATCCTGTTCGGCTGCAAAAATTAGCCTTTGATACGTACGTATATGGTAGCAGCTGGCGCTCATAAGTAGGCAACGTAAAACCACAGCAGTAGAACATCATCATTATTATCAATATCATCATCACATTCAATATGTATTGCTGTTTGAGCTGCGCTTTAGTTTTCAATTTGTGTGTGCTGCTTGCTGTTTGCTGCTTTACTTTCCTGTTTCCGTTACATTCTGTTCACGACTCTTGTTGCTGATAAGACGTTCGTGGCAGCAGCAGCAACAACAGCAACATTGTTGAGAGCAAGATTGAGAACCATTTTGCACATGTAATTTGATTTGGTTTCGTGCCTAGTGCAAATGCTATATGGGTTAATGCGATTTTTATGTCATGTATATTGTTGATTTTTACTAGACTCTAGTCTGTGTGTGTGTGTGTGTGTGTGTGTGTGTGTATGTGTGCATGTGTGTGCTAGCTTGTACATACATACATACTACGGCTCTCACACAAATTGCAATTTACTGCTTGGCAAATTTTGACTCTTGGTTTCTTGGCTCAAAGTAGTTTATATGTTAGTACATGTGCGGGCCAGCAGGCAAACTTAATTGAGCCCTACGAAACGCATTCACATAGATGGATGTTACTTAATTGAACTCCGTTGTCCTTATCAATCAGCATCAAGATTGCACCAAATGCGAGCTGCATCAAGCCAGCGCCCAAGGTTGTAGAAAACAACAAACGCAATGGACGAAGACCACATATCTTATTTCCGGTCCATCAACTTGCACAAAACATGCTATTGTTGTAGTAATTATTGCCAGAAACTCAAAATAATCTATGGATCAATACACAACTATTGTGAAGACAACGACCAACTATATAGTAGATTGCTTTGAGTTGTTGGTTCATTTGCAAAGTTGGCTCAAATTAATGACATTAAATCTTGTATATATCAGTGAGAAATGCTTGAAGTTGTTAAACCAATAAATTCATCAACAATTAAGCATTGCTTAACAAATAAAACACTTAATGCATAAAGTCAACATTGGGAAGGCAATTTAAATTGTTTATATTATTGATATTTATGGTAAAACAATACAACCAGCATTATTTTATGAAAAGCAATTAAGGTCGACAGCAAAAAGTTGTGCACAAACACCAAATTAAATTACGCAATATTGTTGTTTGGATTGTGGCTGTCAAAAGTATTCATAAAATGTATGTTGCTAGTTTTCCCTTTTAGTATTGTTATGTACATTGTACATACTTTGACTTTTTCAAACGGCCCAAATGTATGCAGTAAAAAAGTTTGTTTGCCTAACAGTTTGACTGCAGTTTACAAATACAAAAGTATATTTTACTTGAGATGATATGAAAACCATCGTTATGAAACAACCGTAACCAGATAATTTTTCAACAGCGACCTTGAAAAGTGTACACACTTGTAGTTTAGTTCTGGTATATCGTTAATACGTTACTAATAAAGCAAACTATATCGAATCAATGCACAACATCTTAATCTCGCAACAAAAATTCTATATATAAATAGTGGTTAAAAATTGTTTTTACTTTTAAAGAAAACAGTTTAGTTAGATCGATACCACTATGTGTCGAAATTTGTTCAGCTTGGTGAGTTCAATATTTCCAAGTACTATCTGATCTAATAAAGATTTAAACAGCTGATCCTTGCACTGGTTGCCCATTTGGCGCTGTCACAACTGACGTATCCCGTATTCGTACCGAATCTCGAAGTTCATCCTTATGTTAATGACGTGTACAGTCTAAAGTGGGTAAAGTTTATATTCATTTATAAAAAAATTAATTAAGGATGTTCTTTATAGAGTTGTTCATGTGGATAATTCAGTACTTGAGGTTAATGTGAAAAGGAATCCAACCGGTCAATATGAACTTATGGCCAGATTAGTACAGCACCCCGTATTTAAGGCGCCCATCTGGGGCTCACGTTCTGTCCCAGCTAATAAATCTAGTATCGACGATCCCCTGAAGAACCATTCTTCAAAGAAAGATGCTCCTAAAAATAGGTTTCCGCAGAATGATCCGCCTCAAAAAGATACTCCGGAGAAAGTTCTGAGTCCTCCTCAGAATGATTCCCCGAAAAGTGGTCCTGAAGGGAGCGATTCAAATTAGTTAAGCTCAAATTATGTTATCATCTGATTGAAATATTTTAATAACATGAACACCCCACCAAACTTTGTAGCGGTTTAAAATATTAACAATACTCTTTGATTAGGGGACGAAGTGAATGTCATGAGTTAAAAAACGAAATGCAGTTTTAAATATTCGTCACGCGTATTCTTCAAATTTCACCTAAAATGCATTTTTCTGCTCACTTTTTGGCTTTTTGTTTTATACAAGTGTAGATTTCACATGTTTTACAGATTTTCTCGTTGAAAACAATGAAAAGTCAATAATTACTAAAGGCTTGCATAAATCAATATACAGCAGACTACTGCAATATCTTATGCAATTCTCATGCACGTTGCACATTCTGTAAGCACACACAAGCACATTTTTGCATATACATAAACACATGAAATGTGCGTGACATGTTTGTGCTTCCCAAATTGCAGGGCCATAATCCTGTCAAGCATCCTTCTCTTCGTTTTCCTCTTAGCTGTGATGCGATATCAAGCGTAAAATACTATATGAAGCTTCACAAATGAGATGCCAATGCATTAGATACACAATAATATATCTAGATACATAAGCGTATCCGTTTCCACTGTGGTACAAAACGGTTCATTAATTATCATTAAAGCGTTCGAATGCTTGGTGCAATTGATACCCAAACAGGCGGTACTGTAATTGCCAATCAAGTGGATTACGCAACAATAAACTCAAGTTAGATAATCAAACTGTTTTGGTTTTGATTAAGTGGGATGACGCTTTTGAATTATTCTTAAGAAAATCATAAATACATAGTTTATTCGTGACAATTAAAAGTAATGTCCCATTTATGCTCAAAAGTTTGAATTACTTTTTGCGTTGCCCAAAACTAAAATGCGGCTTATCGATTTTTTTTTTCAACAACAGCACTGAATGCATGGTGAGAGAACCAATTTAATCTCCTTTCTCGCTCTGTGTACGTGCGTTTGGTTGTTTTGGCCGACAGACGATTTTAATTATGCAAATACTTGATGTCAGTCACACTGCCATTGCAATTTGCATGATGTATTCTTATTTGCTAAAAACCAAAAACAAAAAAACTGCAACAGCAAACAACTATTTATAGTAAAACAGATAAAATGGGGCGTATAAAAAACGGTTTCTTGGGCTTTGTTTTTAATGTTTTCTCTGCATGGCCTCAATCGATACGAGTTGGAATATTATTTCTGTACATAAAGCCATTTGAAAAGATACAAACTAAAAGTAACAAAGAAAAACGATTTGAAGTGATAAGTGTACGAGTTTACTTTCCTTATTATTATTTGTATTATTTTTATTTCGACAATTTGCCTCGAACTTCCATTTGAAAAAACCATTCAAAAATCTTCTAGTACATTGTTAGTACTTTTTACAGTTCATGTTACCATCTACAATTGCATTATCATCTGTTATTGCTTTTAGTTGGTCTTGAACTCGCATTTTTTTATGGCCGGATCATTGCATCATTGCGTTTATAGTACGAATGCAAACGCAATTCACAGAGTCATCTAAAGTATCATAAACTGTTGTGTTGATTTTTTATTATTCACGCTTTTGCTATTCGAATTGCCGTCTTCCGGTGAATCACACAATCACAATCCCAGAGCGCGCAATGTAAGCGGGCTGTGACCGCCAATTGGCAAGGGGCAGTTTGTTTTCAGCTACTACATATATGGGGCTCTCAGTTGAAAAAAAAAAATACCCAGCGTACAATCATGCAATGTGTCAGTACAAAACTAATTTGATTAAAAACAAATAAGAAGAAAATACATTTACATTTTGTTTTGTTTTTTTGTCTGTATAATGTCCATTTCTAAGAATACACCGAACATTATAAATAAATGCCAGTTATTCAATTTGTGTTGAGTTTGTAGGGAAATAAGTTCTTGGAATTTTTTAGTAAAGACTGTTTGTTGTCAGCCTCTGTTCAACAAGCTCGTTTTTGGCAAACATAATTCAATTCCTAATCCCTAAGGGAAGAGGATATTCAACAAAAACAGCAATATTGTACAAAAGTTTCTTTCTTGAATTGTTTTGACAACATTTTCAAAGAATTTTGCTTTGAATTTATTATGCTGATAATTAATGTTCTTTGAATTTACAACGAACTTTGTAATAATAAACTTATACAATATCTACATAAACTTTATTTACAGTTGGTTGTGTTCAAGGATATTTTACTATCAACTAGAAAGTTTTCAACTGGATGCTTTTAATTGAAGTAATTTCGAAACAAGTCAGTCATGTTATATTTTGAGACTTGTGAGAAAATTGTCAGTTAACTAACATGCAAACATGTTGGTTGAAATGTGACATATTGATAATAATGACGATAATGACGCTGTGAATGATGATGACTGCGACCTTGTTATTACACTCGAGTTGAATGACGCTGACCAGAGCTTTGACAATGCCTAATGATATGCAAACTAAGATAAATGCACACAAAAACACACACATACCACATAAACGTGCTCTGTGTCAATATAAACGAACTATATATATATACATATGTATATACACGCCATTCACAATGGTACAATAGTTCCGTTAACGCAACGGAAAATGTACTTAAATTGTTTCTATTTACTCAACGTATGTGTCCGTTGTTGTTGATACCCATTTTCGGTTTATAACTGGCCAATTTCCATGCTCAATTTCCATATTTACCGCTTGGGCCAACTACCCCAAGGTACCGAAACTCTTCACTCTTGCTACCGCCCCACACCCCACTTCAGTTCTATATGTGCCAGCTTCCGAATAATTAGTTTTGCGTTCCATTTTGCTGCAAACTGCAAACAATTTGTCATTTTTCGTCGTCATCGATTTCTGAGCTGACCACGCCCGTTTGATTGAATTAGCCGATCGACTGGCAATGCCAAAAATCTAGTGTTAAAATCTTTGGAATATTTTTGCAACGATTTTTTAAAGTTTTGATATCATATCATCACGATTATCGTTATTATGGCCAAACTATCGATAAAGTGTACCTCAATAGAAAAAAAATAATTTGATACTGATTTGAGATATTTATAATTCAGTCTGTGCTTCCTATTGCCAGTTACGTAAGCTTAACTCCATTATATCCTTATAAAGCCATATGTATATGCAAGTACAATACAATATACTATGCACATACTATATCAGTGTATGTATTTATTTATGTGCATTTTTTTTTTTGTACTACAAGTACTGTAAGTGTTACGTGATGCCGTTTGCATGGCAAAAACCAGCAACAGCTTGGTACAAAATTCAGCAACAGTGCCAGCAAAAAGTTTTCGGTAAAAGTACGTAATAGTGTGGGTAGACACACGAACATATACACGAAGACTTTATGTACATAAGCTAATGTGTGTGTGTGTGTGTTTGTGTATACAGTATAAACTTGGCAGCTAGGGACTGAAAAGTGGGCCAAAGTTCATGTTGCGCCTAATGAATACATTTTCCCCACTGGATTTCGAGCTAAGAACGTGATTAAGAATTGTTAAAAACCGTTACTAAATGCAGAGCTTAAAGAGTTAGCTAGTTTTTAATTGGCAAATGAGTTGTAGGTAAAAAGTAACTAACTACCAAAGAAGACTTTGAAATGTGAAAGGGAACAGCGCTGTTTATTATCTTCCATGCACTACACAGAAGTTCGTACTAAATTCCCTTTTACAACATTGTAAGGTGCTTTGTGTGTGTGTGTATTACTGTGCCACACTAATTGAGTTGCTTCATTTGCACAAAGTGGCAACCATTGTCTGTTGAGTTGCAACACTATCCACTACACTAGCCCCACATAAATCTGCAACCTTCTCAGATTCCAGTACAATTAATCCACATCTTTTCTGCTCCGGCCCAGACAATGGCAATAAGGATAAAGAGCTTAAGGCGGCGAGGCATGCATCACAGAATTCGTTGTCCTTGTTGAATGTGAGTTCTGCAAGCAGCTTAATTGAATTCGCAACTGTTGCAATATATTGATTTACAGCAAATATTTCCAACACACATTTTCATCAACGATTTAATTTGCATTTTTGAATGTGTAATATGTTTAAATCTGAAAACGAACTCATCAATCTACTGCAATCGAGTTCATCTGTGACATTTGCTTATCTTATGTATGCAAAATGCGACAGACGATTCAATTAAATGATTTCCTTTGCTCACACAATATTATTTGAAAAGGTTAACTTGAAAAGGACACACGAATTTTGCGTATACTCTATGTTGTAGAACATGATTAATTTGTTTGAAAAGCTAACATCGTTTACCTTTCTTTGACTGCTCTTTGTATAGACTTATATCGTATCGTTGTAATTGACACAAGACGGCTGAGTTCTTTTGTACCTCATGATGATGTATACGCATTGGTTGTTCTTCATTCAATTTTTCATGATTTATGATCCTATGTATACCGTAGCAGATGGCGTCACGTCCTCAAGTCTTTTGTCTTTCTGTCGTGGACATTTGCCTTGGTCCTAAAACCTACGAAAACAAAAATCTACTTATCGCTAGCTGAATAATGAGCGCTGCCATTTGTTGTCAGCACTCAAACTTGAACAACAAATGTTCGATAAAATGCTCAATATACCCTGTACACGTTGCCAAAGGCATTTTATTATATGCCAGTTGAATTAACTATTAATCCAAAGATAAATAATGTTTCGTAATAATGGAGTTGTCGTAGGTCATTCAAACAATCCAACAACGAGTAAGGTCTTAGCCAAAGGTTAAAGTAGATCTTATAACAAAAGCTTAAATGAGTGCAGAGCGTTTGTATATTTAAAACACACTTTAAAGTTCATTGTATTGAAATTATATTCTTGTTATCTCGTATTCGTTCGAGCAACCCCAACATGCTTTTAGCTTTTTTTTTGCTTGGCTTTAGTGTTTGTTTTATAGGTAGTAGGCTTAGGATTGCCTTATCGCTTCCTCGGCGCCATTTTAAGTTTATTTTTTTTTTCTTTAGCTTATACTTTTATCGGAAACTTGCATTTAACACGCACATGACAACCAACACCAAACGCGCGGCAAATGAAACTCGTTTGAAGCTTCTGCTTCTCAGAACAAAAAGGCGACGCGTAGCACTTCTGTGTTAATGTAATTGTGTGTGTCTGTGTGTGTACAAGTATATACAGAGACGTGCCAAATTTGTAAATGAAATTTAAGAAAATGAACGCTTCAGTCGCCCCATTCGAGCGAAAGTGAAGACAAATTTAAATTTGTATAGCTGTGCTGCAACAAAGCATCAAGCAAGCAGCCAGGTGACGTCAGCGCTTAGCATTGCCTACTCATAAATTAACAACATGCGTGCTTTTGTTGTTGCTACTATTGTTGTTGCCTTTTGTCACCACACCTTCTTAAACCCACCTACTTACACACAATTTTTCTTTTAGCTGGCAAATTTTCAATTCAAATAAGTATGCAGCTCTTTTTGTATCATAATTTATGCAAAATTTTTGCATAAACATTACCGCATTGCCACGCCCCGCCATCGCACAGACCAGACGACAGACAATACGCCACGCAGGTCTTGAAAGCCAATTTAAAAGACCGTAAATAAAATTGATTTAATACACAGGCAGCTTAAAGCAAATCGCATAAGTTGGCAACTTTTAATGAAAACGCGCGACACACAAATGCTACATAGAGAAAGTGAGAGAAGGTTGAACGTATACCGATACGCTCACTCCAAGTGTTGCAAGCCATTTTATACTTGAACAGGGCAAAGGAAAATCCTTAACTATAGCCGAGTTAAGACGCTGCCATTTTAATCCCAGAGTGGAGAGTGCTCCAGAGACTAAGACCCAATGTATTTATGGCAGTCCTAGGTTTAGACAACAAGCTGCATTTTTTTTCTTTTGGTATCCTTTCAATCTGCCTTTTCCTGCTTCACATTCCGCGTTCCTGAAACTCAGCTAGTTGCGAAAACACTCAAGAGCCAGTACGCTTGTGTCTATTTCTAAGGTCCCACTGTGCGCGCTGTTGAGGGTGTAGCTGCTGGAGTTTGTTTGCTTGCTTGCTTGCTTGCGACGACCTCGAGTCATAAATTGGGCACTGTGGCAGCATAACAATAAGTCACAGATACAACATAAAACACACACGCACACACACACACAAAAACAGCATAACTCTCTTATGGTAAACTTAGGCTCTCTCTTTTACACCCACACACAAATCATCTTAGATGAAGTGCTGCAATGCTAGAATAGTGGTTTACCCAGAGATTAAGCACAAAAAAATGGGAAACATAATATTAGGTCTAGATTATGTAATTATTTTAACCAAGTGGCACATAAAATGCTGTCTGAGAGAAAAGTAAATATAATTGAAATAAATACACAATTTATTTTTACTCTTATCGTACAATATTCTCGTCAAACGTTATTTAGTTTATAGGGTATTGCAAGCATAGGAAACAGCAGCACTAAAATACGAAACATTCCGCTTAGAGGGTGCATATGTATGTGTGTGCATGTCGATGTGTGGGTGTGAGTAGGTATGTGTATTTTGGTTGTGGGCAAACGTCACATAGTCCGAGAAGCGGACGTCATTTGCGCAAACACAAAAGCATTGTAAACAAACATGGCAGAGCATACTATCCACACACACACACTTACGCACCAACATCCAAATGTTGGGTGGCAAAACTATGCTGAAAACCCAAGCAAAAAGTTAAACCGTTAAAATTGGTTTACGTGTACGCTGGGGAGACAGAAATTGCCTGGGGCCATGGTCAGGCGGCATGAGCAATAGTGTGAGAGAGCAAAATCGACAGGATAAGAATGTTCCCAATAGAAACTATTGTCCTGTGTTGTTTGTCTTTTCCACTGCTGTAACATTCGATTTTTCTTATCAGCACAAGTACTTGTTCTGCTATTTAGTTTTGCTGTCATTTAACTACTTTCCATAGTTTCCACTGTACCGGATTATACACTCTCCTTCTTTTCATTTCTCTCTCTTTCTCTTTCTCTCTCTTTCTCGCATCCTCTCGGATCTTTGGTACAATGTTAAGCTTGAAATGATTTAATTTTATCAGCTTTGCATCTTAGCTATTTAGCTCGAAATGTTGTTGATTATACCATAAGTCCTTATACAGTTCTCACTAAGTACGACTGTTGATCCAAGCTTGAAAATCGTTTAAATCTGAAAATTTATGTTTGTGTTGTATTTAGGTTTCAATTGTAGTGTGACCAGAGTGTTTGAATAAACAAAACCTTGTTAATTTAATAGATTTGTTCAGTAAAATAAGTTCAAAGCCTTTCATAGCTTAAATTGTACCTTGATTCCGTTTACCATTGTGGTTTGTTTGTGTGTTACTAATTTTTTTTTTCCTAGGGTATCACATTGTACAATCACCTCGCTGCAAAAGTTTGGGATTTTTTGGCTGTCGTTTAACGCCGGATTACGAATTGTTAATCACAGGACTTTCAGTTGCTGATTTTAATTGCGCAACGCTGCGCACGATTGACAGTGATAAATTCAATGGGATTTGATGCAATGTCGAGGATGAAAAATTAACGTTTCATATCGATAGTTCTTATACAGACACAGACAAAGAAACATACATACATATATACGATATGTACCTAATATAAATGGGATGCTTAGCACCTGGCTGCTAATTTGCATATGTAAACAGGCGTGTGTGTGTGTTTGAGTTGAGGTATGCAATTTCATCAATGCGTTTTGTTGTCTAAATGTTGCTATTGTTGTCCATTAGACACAATTTGCCAATTGTCCAGTGTCCTTGATTCCTGCAAGCGTAATTTTTATCTGCCCATTCAGTGTGTGTGTGTGCGTGTGTGTGTGTGTGTGTGTGTGTGTGTGTGTGTGTGTGTGTGTGTGTGTGTGTGTGTGTGTTTGTGTTTGTAAATGGGTGGGTATGTGGGTAAGGTGAGTGGTTGAGTGCGGTCGTTGCCAGTCCGCACTCTAATTGAGTTATATATGCAGCATTGGTCAATTCACATCTGCCATTGAACAGCATGCCATGCCACGACATTGAAGAGATGCTGCGGACACTGTGGACAGCTTTGAGTGCAACCATTGGGATGCATAAATTGCGATGCGAATGGTACAAAGGAACAGACATAAACCCACATACACAGATTGAAGAATAGGCTAAGGGACAGGAAAATGGCAAAACATATGCAAATCTCTTGCACGCGCAAGGACTTAAACAACCAAACAGCAGCCTTAGAAGAAGAGTGTTGGAATTGTGTTTCTGTGTGCGTGTGTATAATTGTGTGCGTTTTTTCAATTTGTCTGTGTTTCACCTACTACAATAGGTAACTGCTGGCTTTTGCAGACGCCCTTTTACTTTGTTAAGCACAACAGCATTAGACATTTTCATGTACTCTTCTTTAACCATATACTACAGTGCTGCTCAACTGTTTGCGCAACAAACAACAAATTAAACCATTTAGAGCAAATCGAGCTGTTCTAAACCCCATTTCGACCAAAGTGAAAGTGGCTGTGTGTTGTGTTGCTTTTCTCTAGACCAAAGTCATAAATTTTAAATTTAGTCAACAGCTTTCCAACAGAGTGCTGCCATCCATAAAACCCAACGAACCAAGCTCCCCTTCATCTATCATTTTCCCAAAATCAAACTAATTTACATGTTTTGCGCGCTTATGCTCTCTCTCTGTCTCTGTCTCTGTCTCCGTTTAACATTACTTATCGCCTTGTGACATCAACTTGGCAACTAAAGAAAATTTGACGAGTGCAAGGCTCGTCCCCTCAATTAAACTGTCATGTCAAAGTCAGGGTCCGTCAATGCGCCCATTGATGCTCTCCGGCATCCTACCAATGTTGTCAATCTCAGTTTATCTTTCAGCTTTCGTTATGTAAGTTTTCAGTTTTCACTTGAACGGGAAATTTGCAAGGGCATCGAATCCAATTTGCATTTTAATGCAATTTTAATAATGTTCAGCTAGTTTATAAATGTATATTAAACAGAGCTTGTTGTTTTTGTTTCTGTTCTTTGAGTGCCTCAACCCACACCGTATACCGTTTGACATTTGGCTCAATATTCAATTTGATTTCTGCTTATATTTCTATTTTTATAAACACAAATTGAGAGCAGAGCTAGTTGGGTGGCAGATTTTCCATCTTTCAGTAATCAGCCAGCCAACGCATTCTCATAATTCAGTTGAAGTGACATGCGTGGGTGAAATGGTGATGTACTAGATGTCCAATGTAAATTTACTTAATCAATAAATGGGCTAGTACCGCTTTGAAGCAGCTTGTTCTAATAAGCACTCTGTTATTTATAGTAGTAATTTTTACAGTTGCTTAATAGAAATTGGTAATAATAAGTGTTTCATTGAGCAATACATGCATCCAATTAGTTATGCGTCAGGATGCATTTTGACATACTTTACGCTTTTTGTTGCCTAGTTATGTAGATTTTTGCGTTAGTGTGAGTATGTGATAATGTCTGCTATAATAAGAACTTAACTGGGAATTTCCAATGAGAAAGCCAAATTGATATTGTCGACGACGACGACAAAGTCGCTGCTGCTATCGACGCGTCGTCATCGTCATCGAGGCGTCTGATGACGCAAATGAAGCGCATAGCAACAGCTGATGTCATCTTGGCGATGCCTTCTTGGCAAAGCTGCCACTAAATTAAAAAAAGTAAAATAAAAGGACACTACTTAGAAAAATTTGCCAAAGCCACATTGATGAAAAATTCTAGCACGCGCCAGAACAACAAGTTGAAGTATTTTTAGGTGTGAGTGTGTGTGTGTGTGGGTGTGTGTGTGTGGGTGTGTGTGTGTGTGTGTAGAACACTTAAACAGAAGCAAAAATTAAAGTGGGATGAATATGAGATAATCGTTGCATTATGCAATCCATTTTTAGAGTCACAAATTACGAAGAAGTCATACAAATATTTTATTTACGTTTTGCGTAGTCATTCTCCAGAATGTTCGTGGAAATATGCAAACCGATGAAAATATTTTCTTTAACTTCTTTACATGCCTTGACTTTCAGTTTATCTTTGAATCAATCTTGATTTCCTGCAACAAAAGAAACGTCGTGAAACTTTTATTGAACTTGTTGATGCATTAAGTTTCATATCCGGTTTTCTTGGGTCTAGACATCGAGTTAAAGATATCTAAGATGTTTGTTTTGCTTTAAGCTCAAACCAATATGCAGGTCGTTTGCGACATGTAGAGTGTGGTACCAAGGCTCTGGTTGGTGCCTTCGGTGTTTGACAATGCCATGGTGGCTATTACCACACTCACACACACACCCAAACACACACGTCCACTAACATCTACTCATACACACAGATATTTAAAACCGCAACTGAAGCATGTCCACAAGACATAAAGCATGGAGAGTGGGTGTAGGATATGGCGCGTGTGATATCCTGTTGCTTGACCTATTTGTGACACCCACACAAACACAGCCACACAAACACATACGTTTTCACAGACATGGCCACATTGATAATTCGGTTTCCGTAGCCCGTTTGTCGCATTGCATACTTTTAGGCGAACGCTGTGCAGTTAGCTAAGCGGCTAACCAAACGGATTTGGTGCACCCAAGCAAAGGGTATGGGTACTGGGGAGGTACGGGCATGTGTAAGAGGCAAAAAAAAAATATACAAAAAGGCAAAGTCATAGTTTGGCGAACCAATTGTAAATTCAACTCATTTGTTTTATTCATATTTTGCAGATGAAAACCAAGTTGAGAGCCACCACGAGAAGAACCAACGGCTAGATGAATGGAGAATGGAGAATGGAGGTCACGTAGCGACAGCAGGTACCAGGATGCCCAGGGATGCAGACACATCCAGGACCGGAAAGGAGCAGCATTTGTGCCACCTCTTAACTAATTAACGCGTGAAAGAAGCTGTGGAAAATTATTAGGAAACTTGGACTCTTCAACTTTATGCCTAAAAGCTTGCAAATAAAGTTGGAGCAAGTTCATTTGCTGAAAAGCAGTTGGAAAATATGTGTTGGCTTCTAATTGCGAGCAGTGCAGGGTAATTTAATTTAGCGGCAGGCAGGATGCTTAATTTTTCTGGCGCGTGTTTCCGTAAGATGCTCTCATGATTTAACAATATACAAAATATGTTTATTACGTGTTGAATTTGTTGCCAGCAAATTGTAGTAGTATGAACCTTGGTGTATTATTTCTAAATTTCCTCGTGTGAATAGTCATTATAATTATTATATGTATTAAATCTGTGTAACGATAACAACAGAAAACAAACAAATAAAACAACAACAACAAAATTATACGTTTTTGAAAATGTTGTAAACAAAAATGTTGATTGTGACATTTTGTATTTGTGCATTAGCTACTTTTATAAATGAATAAATTCAAAATGCAGAACAAAAACATGATTCAAAAAAGCAAGCGAAAAAAAAATATATAACTATTAATTAGTAATTATTATAATGTGATGTTATACATATATAAATTTATATAAATTAAAACAAAAATCTATAGTAAAATACAATTATAAACAAAATGTTAACCAACAACACACGATTAAAAACAAAAACCAATTTTATTAAGTAGATTTTTGAATTACAATTTAATAATGCGAAATATACATAAATAAAATAATATTAAATAATATAAACAACACGAACGATTAAAATATTTGCGCATGTCTGTGTAAGCAAATTAAATCAGTTTTTCTACTTCAGAACAGATTAAAAACAAAAAACAAATTATATTAACTCGTCGAAATCCGAAACTAGAATTGTAAATTTTTCAAATAAAGCTTGCTATTAACAAAATGTAAATGTTGTGTGAAAATAAACCATTAGATAAAAAATATAACGAAAAACGAAATAAAAACATTTGATAAATTATATAAAATTTACTTTGTGTAACAAAAAAAAAAAAAAAACAACCAATTAGCGTCAAATTTGTCATTATAAAATCTATTTGCTATAAAATGTCTTTCGTTTTAGTTTTTGTGTGTGTTTTTACTAAGCGTGCTAAGTACAGTTTCCTACTAGATAAGATCGGCTTGATATATATTGATTCAGTGTCAGTTGAATAAGCTAACTATAACAGCCTTGTTGTTCATATTCAATTTCTAAAATGCACGTTTTTTTTCTCAAAAATACTAAAACTTTTGTACATTATAACGAAATATTAGGAAATTATATTATTACATATATATATATACATATATTATAAAAATAAAATGATGCATATATGTATGTACTTATACTGTTAACAGCTTACATAAATATATATACATAAAATATTTTAGTTTTCTACATAAATCGCATTTCTTCCACTTTCACGTGAACACAAACAGCAAACAAGGTAAAATGCAAAAACCAACCAGTTTACTTTTATTTGAAAAAAAAAATATTTTTTATGGATTTGTTTTCTGCCACGCTCAAAATTATGGCGCGCCTAAATAAACAAACTCGATATAAACATTAGATTTTATTAGTTTTCGTTATTATAAAGATAATATTAATAGTTGCTTAGCCCTAAGTTTTATTTCGCAATAAAAAAAAATAATAATAATGCAGTTATGAATTTTAAATATATTTATTTTCGCAAAAATATCGTTTTTCTTTTACTCTTTAACTTTTTTATTTATTCATCAACAAAAAATTTGTATAAAAATCGCTAAATATTAAACACACAACAATCTTTCACCAGATACAAATGACAAATGATGCAAACCCAAAAAACAAAAAGTAATTAAAAAAAAAAAACAGTTTAAGCGCAGAAGTTCAATTAATAAACAGTAGAATTTTAATATAATTAAATAGTTACATAATTTCAATATTTTTATGCATAAATATTTAAAAAAAAATAAACAAACTCAAAAAATACGAAAACAATTAAAAATAATAAAAATAAAACCAAAACAATTAAATATTTAAATGCATAGAAAGTGAGTTTCAAAAAACCCAAATAAAAAACGAATAAAAAAAAACAATTTGTTTCAGACTCGTAAAATTGTGTACTTTAATATTGAATAAAATTCAACAAAGTTCTCTAGAGGGAATGCCCAATCAAACAATATATTATAAAATAATAAACGCTGTTTTCATGTTAAGAATGAAACAAAATCGCATATTAAATTTTAATTTCTCAGCTTGCAACCAGCTTTTGTGGGTCACTCGAATTGTATGCAATATGATGATGATTATTTCAAGAATGATCCTAATGATTGTAATTATGATAATGATGATGATGTGTTCGCCCAATGTAATGCGATTGCATTGGGAACAGTTACTTACCAACAATAATTCCAGGCATATCGAAGCATTTTAAACACTTAGACAGCAATCAGCAAAAGCGACAAAATGAAAAAAATATATAATAAAAACGACGGCAATAAAAGAAAAACAATTTAGCACTAAAAAAATCCTTGAAAAGTTTCTCAAACGTCAGCTGATAGGGGGAAAAAACACACACTCACACACAGTTAATAAACGAATGAAAGAGAAAGTGAATATTACAAAATAAATGAATGGGACAAAGGATTCACTTAGTAAGTGTATGTATATTCAAAAAAGCAATAATACTGAAAACATTATTAACAAGTGGAACACAGTAAACAATTAACATGAGCATAAATAAATGAATATTTATATATATTTTAATTAAAGTTACTTATACATACATTTATATATACATATATATATATATATATATATATATATATACATGAACATATATATATCTATGTAATTAGTCCAAATAAATTAATTAGCAAGAAAACAAGAGCATTGATATAAATTGCTACTTAAAATGTTTAATATTTACAAAATATTAAAGTATTAATGTGCAATTGAAAAGCCTATAAAAAATGCCTATACACGCCTCCAAATAAATATAAACACTATCATACAGTCATACATACACAACTATAAAAATAAAAACATAAATAAACATTTAACTTAATTGTAAACATACTTTAATATAAAAAAACTGAGAATGGTAACACTAACTCAAACAAAAAGCGAAAGAAAATCATTTAGCTGCACACATTAAACAAATATACCAACAAATTAATCAATTTAATATATAAATACATTAAAAAAATCACTCACCTACACACACACACTCATACCTATAACATTAAATCAAAACTTTAAAAGAAACTTACAACTGTACTTATTAAAAAATTATTACATAACAAAAAACAAGTATGAAACAGCAAAAAAAAAATATAAAAAAAATACAAATACGGTTCAACTCAAGTTTTTGAGCAAATACTCATAATTGTTAAAAATGTTTAAAAACTAAAATACATTATAATAACTCAACAATACAAAACCAAATAACAAAAAGTATACACAAAGTATTTATATATACATACTATATATATATATATAAAACAAAAAAAGTCAAAAGAGCCGTGTAAAACTTCACATTCAAAACATTCTTACATCTCTATATATATTTTTTCCTCCTTAGACAATTTAGTTAATTATTGAAGAGTAACAAATAAACATTAAAATTAAGTGTTAGTCTTATATACATACATAATTATAAATTTAAAAAAAAAAATGAAAAAACTTTAACAAAATTAACAGAAAAGGAAAAATACGTGAAATGAGCAAAACGAGAAACGAGTCAGCAAATTTCTAGTGCGATAACCAAATCTAAAAAAATAAAAATGAATATTAAAACGAAAAAACCAGCAAATAAACAATTTTAAATTAAGATGATTGTTTCGCCATTTGTGTTATAAATCAAATTTGTTGTGTTATATCATTTCACATTTTCAATTGGTCAGACATCAAAATGATTTACTTACATTGAATGAAAAATAAAAATTATTAAACAAAAAAAAAAACAACTTAAAACCAAGCATTTTTCTTTGATATATGCACATATTTTAGCTTTATGGCGTACGGATGGCTTTCAGGCGTTTTAGAAAAAAACGAAGAAAAAAGTTTGATTATTAACGATTTTATTTTGTACAATGCAGGAGGATAGCTTATCAGTATGGAATCGGACTGCCACTGATATGACCAGTACAACACGTATCCGTGATACGTTACGCAGGATATTAAATATACCTCTAACAACTGCAATGGAGTATAAGATACACTGTGATAGCCTTAAATACGTTTCAATGTAAGTAACCAAATGCAGTTCTCTTTATCCCGTTCTTAAAAGCTGCATTGATTCTCAATAAAGTTACTAAATATTGCCAACATTGCCTTAGGCCCCACAGCCGTAATCGAGTTCCAAATAAGTCATGTAAATTAGTTTGGAAATTAAGATCCTGGTGACGATGATAGTGTTCTTGTCAATTGCAATAAATTAAACTTAAATCAAATTAAGTGAAAATGTTTTATCTTCTTATATTTTGCAGTAATAAAGGCGCGTTGAAAAGCTGAAATTCAGTTAATAGCTACAAACACAAAACAAAAACAATAAAAAAGAAACAAACAGATGATTTAGGCACTAGCAAATGGAGCAACAATAACGCAATAATACCCACAACAACAACAACAGCAAAACTAAACACAACAGCAACAACCGCAGCAACTACAACAACACCAACAATTACAGTAGCAAACACATAAAAGCAACAGGCACAAAACAGCACAAGGACACCTGGCCCCGATGATAATTACTAAGATGATGAGAATGATATTGATGATATGATGAAGTACCAAACCGCAAGACTACCCCATCTCCCTAAGCCCAAAAACCAACCAACCAACAAAGCAAAAACAGTTAAATACATTTAAGCGTTAATAATACAACATCTTTGTATTTCCAAAAAAGTTTAACAAAGTCAAATGAATTTATGAAACGCCATGAATATTTAAGTTTATATGTATAAAGTTTTTATATCAGCCATTCCCAATTAAAAGTGCATAAGCCAAACCTAAAGCAAAATTCTACAAACGATTGGCAGTACTTATCCATGTTATATTGAATAACTTTTGACACACACACACACACACAAAGCCCAACAATCCTCCAAAAAAACATCAATTGTATTAATACGAATAGTTACAGCTTATGAATGCCCTAGCAGCCTTTACAGAACTAAGCTCTTTGCTTATATTTATGTACATTCATTGAAAGAGAGAACGCATAGCCAAACAACAGCCAGCACCTGCTAAACGTTACTATAATTATCTGTTTGAAATGATTATTTTAAAATTATTATAAAAAAAAAAATGAAAACTGAATAATCAAACTGTTTGTTTTTGTTCATCAAGTAATACAAGTTTTTTACATGAAGAAAAGAAAAAAAAAAGAGAAAAGTAAATATTGAAACAAGAAAAAAACTCCAGTTGTTTTACATTTGTATATGATTATAATGTATGTATGAACTATACTTTTTTACTTATCTAGTATATATGGCACAAAAACAAACTTGCTCACGCATACACAACCATTATCATCACTCCAAACATATAGTTTTTTCAACAATCAAACTTACAGTACAGTACAACAAGCCTACCAAAAGAAGTCGTATAAAGTAAATTATTAAAGTTGCAGGAACTATTTTTAAATAAAATTCATGACCTTTTTTTTTATAACTACCGGGCCATCTCTAAAACCATTCGAGAAATTAAATTATACTTTTATGGTCAAAGCGAAAGTCATAAAGCATTAGATTTTAGTACTTATAAATTATCATCAGGGGTCTAATTCTGCACGTTAAATATCGATACACAAAATATGGAAATCGAGAAACTGTTTATTTAATGGAAATTGTAGCTTCTGTCCGTTCAATTGGATATAAATTAAAACTTATGATTATTTTAATGAAAAGTGGCACACTCATTTATCCTCGAAGCTGGTCAAATCAATAATGTAGACATTTGATATAAGACAGTCGCCCTCCTGCAAAGTAAACGTTCAATTGTATAGTTTAGAAAGATAAAGTTAGTTAGTTGCATCACATACCGCTGGTGTAATTCCGACCAACGCATCAGCATGGCCATAAAACTCTTCCTTCAGTGATATAACAATGGTTTGCAAATTAGTTGTGTGATCTCTTATATACGAAGCGACTTTGCCAATATTTGTGTTATCTAAAGCGGCATCAATCTCGTCAAGCACAAAGAATGGCGCTGGATGATAACTGAAGAAAGAAGATAATTATGCGAAGTTTCTATATGTGAGGAAATATTTTGAACTGACGTACCTGTGCGTAGAGAAAAGTAGAGCAAGTGCTGCAATGGTTTTTTCACCGCCACTCAAATTGCTCATTGGCTGGAAGCGTTTTCCAGGTGCTACACAATTGTAATTTATGCCATCCAGGTAAGGTTCCTCGGGGTTATCGGGTCCAATGTATGCTTGGGCTGCTTCGTTGCGTGCCAGTTTCTTATAAATTCCATCGATGGCATCAGATATATGCTGACAGCATTGTACAAATCGTGAGGATCGCTCATTTTTGACCTTTTCGAATGCAGCTTTGGCCTTTTTTGCTTTGCGTCGTGCATTTTCAAATTCTTCGTTTGTAGATTGCACTTTTTCAGTGACCAGATCTAGTTTTTGCATGGCCTTCATATTTGGAGTTTGTATGCGCTCAAGGACATCCAGTTTGGCTTGCAGATCCTTCTGTAGCTGCTCGTTGGTCTTTTTGAAGGCGGAGTCATCTTTAAGTTTACACAGATCGCGTGGCAGCGAGCGATAGTCTACTTCAATGCTACAGTGAAATAAATGTGTATCGTTAGTGCGTTATATCATTTGGGATGCAGCATAGCTTGCTTACAGGTTGTCGTTCATCATGGATGTCGATGGCTCGAGACTATCTACTTCACTTTGGCGCACTGCATCGTCCAGCGAGCCTTTTAGTAAAGGCACCACAATGCAATCGGTCTTAGAAGAGAGAAATTATGTTTAAATAAGAACGAATCACATTGTAACTATACGTACTTTGGCCTGCAACAATATGTTTTGTCTTTCGTTCTTTTTGGCCTCGATTTTTGACTCTGTTGATGACATCTGGCTGCCTACATTGTGTATTTCTTTTGCCAGATTCGCCACATCCCGACGAGCTTTAGAAATGTCCTCTTCCATGTCATCGACTGCTTGCTTCTTAGCTTGTTTCTCTTGCTTAAACTTCTCCATTTTCTCCTTTTCCTCATCCATTTCCTTTAAATAACGCGCCTCGGCCGTTTTTAAGCCTTCCAAAGCATCTTCCTCATCCTGTACGCTGCGTTCCCAGCGTCCAACGTTCTCTATAAACATATTTATTATTTAGCAGGTAATAATTTTAATTAAATTCTAATGTACTTCTTGTATCCTTTTGCTTCTCAAAATCCAGCTGATTGTTAATACCATCGATTTGCTGCTCAAACTCGGCACGTTTGCGTGCCCGCTCCTGTTGCATAACTAGCTCACGCTCTTCGTATTGCCTTATGTTCTTTACACCCAGCCGGCTGCAAAAAGCGGCAAACACTTTGTCCTCTACATTATTCATGTTTTCTTTAATCTCCTGTATGTGTTCTTCGCGATCCTGCATGCGTTGCTCGATTTCGCTTATCTTCGGCTGCGAATACAATAGGACTATAAAATTTGTTATTGCATAATTGTTTCTGTTAGAAGCATACCCCAAAGTCATCCAGCTGACTTTGCACTTGCTGCAACTGGTTATCATATTGGCTTATTGACTTTTTCGATGACTCCAAATCGACCATGCTGTATTTAAGACGATTTTCTAGGCCTTTTATTTGCGACTCTACAGTTGCAAGTTCACTCTGCTTGCGTGACTTCTTAACCAGTTCCTTGAGCTCTTCATTAAGACGCTCCTTCTGCATTTTGAGCTGTGCCATATGCTTTTCGTCCCAGCGTTTAGCCTTACGTGCCAAATCGTGACTGCCACCAGAGATCAAACCGGACTTTTGGTAGAATGTGCCATCTAAGGCAAGGGCATCGAAGCGCGATCGATCGATTTCGTATGCAACCTTCATTGCATCCTCTGGCGTTTCGCACACTAGTGCATTACCAGTGGCAAACAGAACGGCACGTTCGATCTCTTGGGGCTCAAACTTAAGCACATCAAAGACCAGACGCACATTGCGCGGGTCGCTGATGTTGCGCAGTCGCTCCTTTAATGGTTTCACTTGCAAGTAGTCAAGTGGCAGAAAAGTTTCCACCTCCAACATTTGCTCTTTAAGGATCTGCAAATTATTCATACTTAATGTCGAAAATCGAATTAATAAAATCATTCAAACGCACCTGAATGCAATGTCGAGCTGTTTTCTCGGTGTCCACGATGATGGCTTCCATAAATTTGCCAAGCACTTTGGTGACGGCTACGTTGTATCGCTTATGAGTCGGCTGACACATGTTGATCATTCGATCATAGACGCCGGGCACTTGTTTCTTGAATAGTTCGACCACCTCTTGTTTCTTTTTACGACGGGCATCCTCGTGCTTGTCACTCTTTGCGTCACCCAACTGATCCCGGACATTCTCTAGCTCACGCTGCTTTTCGGCAATTTTTTCTTTAGAGCTGCCCACATCACGGCGCAACTCGTCCTTGATGCGATTTTGCTCCTCCAGCGCCGCTTGAGATGATTTAATATGATCCATGAGCTTGTCCCGTCGCTTGACAGCCTCTTCACGCTGCAATGATAACTTCTTGTACGACTCTTCCACAGACGCCCGGCGATTAGTTTCACCATCAAGCATATCTTGTTCGGATTTCTGTTCACGATTGACGGAGTCCAGCTCTGATCGGTATTGTGTCGCGGTGGCTTCGGCCTCCTGCTTAAGGCGATCATATTCCTGTACGAGTCCCTCCTCCATGTTAACGCTCTTGCCACGTCGTTGTGACTCGTTCTCGATCTCATCCTCAAAACGCTTCTTTAAAACTTCCACATCACTCAATTGCTTTTCCAACTTTTGGATGTCCAGCTGGTGAGCATTGTCTGCCTCGCGCGCTGTCTCTAACGTTTTCTGCAGGGACACTAGCTTTTTTTTGCAATGCGCAACCTTTTCCTTCGCTTTTATGTACAAAGGGCGTCTTTTATTTAACTGCGTCTCAAATTCACGTATCTCCTGGTCGATCCGAGCCAAATCTCGTGTAATTTTTCCCGCATCTTTTTTCTTTTCGCGAAGCACCTCATCAGCTGCCTCCTTGCGAACCTCCACAGCTTTAAGCTCCTGCTGCTTAACTTCTAAATCGGCGTTGTACTTCAATATGTCCTTCTCAACGTGAAATAGACGAAACAATTGATATTCGACTTGTTTTTCATTCTGAAAACAAAACCAATAACCAATTAAAAACATTCAGCTTGGGTCTACAATAACGAACATATTCATCCTGCAAGCGTGTGTAGCGTTCGGCTTCCATTTTTTCGTGTTTGGCCTCCTTACGCTCGGCAGCAATGCCCTTTTTCTTTTGGTACGTAAATTGTGTCTCCTCCTCGGCAACAATCATTTCCTGCTTTAGGCGATTGTAGTCATCCTTAAGGAGGCCCGAACTTGAAGGGAAAACAAATAATTCTTTACACGTTATATAGAAAAATAATAATTTGGCTCCTTACCCGCTGATTTCTTCAAAAAGCGCAGTGCGTTCCTTGGGAGTTTTCATTGCTATGTTTTCTACAGCGCCTTGGAACACTAGGAAGTTCTTTGCCTTCACATTGATGCCCAGTTTCTCCAACTTGTTGAGATAAGTGTTGCTCGAGACGCTCTGAAAGTGCAGTTTTTATTTTACACATTATTGCGAGAAAAAAAATTAAAGCAACGATTACCTCGCCATTGATTCGATACTCAGAGGAGCCACTTATTACAGCACGTTGAAAATCCATATGCTTCTCTTCATCCAATACAAATTTTGCGGTCACAAAGCAGCTGCGTGCTACTGGCTTGCCGATTGAGGAGCCATGAATTAGATCGTTGAGACGCTTGACACGCAGACTGGATGTCTTTTCACCCATAACAAAACTGATGGCGTCCATGAAATTCGATTTGCCGGAACCATTGGGTCCAATTACGGCGTTAAATTGTTTTAAAGGGCCAACAACAATGTGGCCGCGATACGACTTGAAATTTTCCATTTCTATGAATTGAAGAAATGCTGTTTCTTCATCTGGCTTGCGGGCGGCTGGAGCCACAACTTTGGGACCAACATCCTCATCTTCGTCAGCCATTGTTATGGATTATAGTTTAAAATCAAACGAAAAACAACTACTATATTTAATTAAATGTTTTGCAAAATTCTCTTTCAACAAGAAGCTTCTCTTTTGTGTTGCCAATCACTACGAACTAGTTATAGTGCTGTAAATCACAAACACAAAAGAAAAAATAATCGATGCCATTAACTTATCGAAATATATCGCAGTCGCTACACAGCCAATATTCGATTAAATACTACTTTTTTTTAAACAGCTGTAAATAGTTGGTTGGTATATTTAAACTCTCACTAGCGTTTTCACAAATTAAATGTAATTTAAACAAAACCATTCAAGACCATCAGCACCAACAAATTTGAATCATTAAGTTAACGTTCTTGTTGTCAGAGAGACAGCTGGCGAAATAGCAGCTTTCCTGGCAGCTAGTCAAAAGACCAATTTACATTATGTGCCATTTATTTTATTACATTGAAATAAATTCACTTAGTAAACATTTATAAAACAAAGACAATAAACTACACTTGAATCTTCGAGTTTGAGCCTTTATTTGGGTAATACCTCTAGCTCGGCCCATTCCGTCCACGACCCCTTGTAGTTTTTCACATTTTTAAATCCTATGGCGGCAGCAGCTTCCGCTGCCTTTAAACTGCGAACGCCACTTTTGCAATGGAATACAATTTCGGTCTCTGGTTTTGGCTTATTGCGTCCATATTTTGATTTGAAATGCTGCTCACTTGCGGCCAGCTCTTCACAGACAACTCCCAACGGAATGTTAATGCTGGACGGAATTTGTCCCGTTTCCTGCAATTCATTCGGCTCACGCACGTCAATAAGCAGCTTTTGTGGTTCGTTTGCAATGTTCTTGACGGCAGTATAGTCCACAATTCCAATTGTGTTGGTGTTGCAGTAGAAGCGCTGTGAGGCGCCAAATGAATTTTGCTGCAGAATTCTTGATTTCGAATTGAGATTGATAGTAGTATTAGCTGCTAAATAGCGCATGCTGTAGCATGTTGCTCCGATCACAAATGGGGAATATTTCAATAGCATTTTAACAATTGCTTTATTTTTAACAACAAGCGTTATGTAAAGTTTATTGGTAGAGGCAAGTTGTCACTGACAACAATAATAAATGCTGTATGTTGCATAGTACACACATACATACCTTATAGTACATGTGGGTCAAGCTAGCAGCGGTAATTAAGGAACGATTTTCAGAACTTAGTTCATGCGAAGGAGCCACTCACCTCTGTAAATGTTTTTTGGCATCAAATTCAATACATTTTGTATGACCTCAAGCCTCCCTTTTCTCAGCTAGAATGGCCAATAGCGCACGATAAACAAATTAAAGTAACATGTTTGGACCAACTATAACCAATAAATATAGAAACACAACTTATTGATAGTTATCAACCAACGATAGTTATTTGAAAATTGGCATCGCCCTGGTAGTTCGTAGAAGAACTGAACTACTGCGCAACAGAAAACTGACTGTTATAGCGCTGCATGTTCATATGCATATGTCTTCACTAGAAAGTCGATTGATACAAAAATTTGTACAATGTGATAAAAGATGCACGATCGTTGTTGCCATTCAAATCATTACAATCGTTTAAGAGTAAATTGCAACAATGTGTTTTTCCCCTTTCATTCGTTGGAAAAAAAAGAACGTGACAGGTTTGTATGTGTGTCTTGCAAAGTGTGCAGTATT